>CM038678.1:281499191-282097288 GCA_021605205.1 Aegilops longissima
GAATACCGTCGTGAGGCGCAAAAGTGATATGATGTGTTACATGCTAGATCGGTGTGACTTAGGATCGGGGTCCTGACATGCTAGAGTGTTTGTGCATGTTTTGCCACATATTTCATTTGCTATCTTATTGAGTGAGCATGTTGGTTGCATATTTTTTCCCATTCAAGGACATCCATTTGTTGCTTTGATTGTTTGGTCTTTGTTTTTGCCAAATGGATGGATAAGAATGCCTAAGAACTCCCTCTAGCTATCTATGTTTTTCTCGTCTCAAACTCTATTCATGCTACATCACAAAGTTTGATCAAGTCGAATTCGGACCCTCCGGGTGAGGAGCACTCAAAGCCACCGATCCGTCAAGGGATTAAACTTCCAAAACCTCTTAATGGCTTTCGGTCTGACTGATTCATTCACTTTGGTCTCATCGAAATTAGTGAGTTGATCTAGGTTTTCACCTCGGTGCAACCGACTAGAACTTTGGTCTCACAGAGTTGCAGTAACCGCTTGCGATTCTGGATCTCGGTGCCACCGAGTCCTGCCACTCGGTCACAACAACAATTACTGGGTATATATATACTGCGGGTTGAATTTTGGAAATTCCTTCAAACTCCCAACCACGCCTACCCAGCTCGGCCGCCCCCTGGTCTCCGGATCGTCTCTGTCTTCACCAGTGCCCTCCTGCTACTGGTCTCCGTTGCCGTCAACGGGAATCCCCACCGCCGTTATCGCTGTAGCGAGTTCGTCGCCGAGTTAGGGTACGGAATCGATCTCTTTGTGCACTCTTTAACTCAAATTCTTGCATAGAGATTAATGCCATGTTTCTAGCCACGATTGAGATCAATCTATCCACCTAAAACTTCCTCTAAAATAGATTTGATGCAAAAACTTAGGGTTAGGTTTCCGCTGAACTCATCTCGGACCGACTGATCTGAAGAATTCGGTCTCACGGATTTGGCCCAGGCCATTGCACATGTACTACTTGGTTTGACAGAAGTGTACGAATCAGTGTGACTGAGTTCACTTTCTCTGTGAAACTCTAGCATCTCAGAGTCACCGAACTGTGTTTCGGTCTGACCGAAATTGTATGTTTAGACTCTAAAGTTGCTTCGGTGTCACCGAGTTTGTCATATTGGTAGCTCCAAAATGCTTTCTGCAGAAAACTAAAATTAAGTTTTTGTGTCAACTTTTTGCCAAAATAGTTGTGCTTTGCGATGCTCATCTACTCTACCTATACCTATCTATTCACAGGTTCGGTGTCAGAGATGTCAGCCAACAGTGATAGTCAAATCAGGTCAGAGGAGCAGGTAAATCTCCGTGAGGGCACTAGTCCCTCCAACAACAGCTGTGATGAGGGTAGCAGAAGCACCCCAAGCAATTTGCCTAAGGCTACAACCAGGCAAAGGAAGAAGAGAACCTCAGAATCTGAAGATGAGGACTTTGTTGTTGATGAGGAGGCCACCTCAAGGAAAAAGGTGCTCAAGAAGGAACAAGTTGTTGCTGCCGCCATCAAGCCTGGTATGCACAAGAAGGCTCCTGCCCAGAGGAAGCCCATGTCTAAAGCCAGAGCCTCTGTAACGCCCCAAGACCGGAGCTTCAGTTGCCTTCCAGGGTTTCCGAGTTTTGTCGTGTGATTTGTTTTGTTTGTGCATTGCTCATGTCATCTCTTGCATTGCATCATCTCATCATGCCATTTAATTTTTATAACTCAACTAAATAAATTGTATGGATTTTTCGATCCATTTAAATCGAGGGAATTCACTTGTGACTTCTCTTTATAACATACCCTCCCAATATTATTAGGGAGCTATAATAAATATTCCATTGTTTTGGAATCACCATAACCCACTTGCATAATAAATCCCATGCCTTTTACGCTCCGAGTTGACCTCAAAACCTTGCCAATATTATTTCATCATTTTCAGGAGCTCCACCAAAAATCCTTGGGCCATTTTTGTTAAATCCTTCATATTTTTGTGAGCCCGGGAAAATTGTCCTCGTTCCCAAATCCTTTCCCTAACCCTCTCTTTCTTTTCTTCTCTTTAACTGTTTTCTGCTAAAGAAAATATAGAAGAGAGGGGGAGAAGAGAGCCCAGCCCAGTCAGGCCCTGGCCATTCTCCTCCCCACCAGGCCGGCCTAGCCTCCCGAGGCCCAAGGCCCACCAACCCCCTCTAAACCCTAGCCGCAAGGGAGAGCTCTGCTCGATCCCATCTCCTCCTCTCGTTCCCTCCCTCCAGCGCCGCACGCCTCCTTCCCAATCCCCTCGTCCTCCCCATCTCTCCCGATCCCCCCTCATCTCCCCTCGATCCCCTGTGCGCCATCGACCCCGCTCAGCCATCGCCAGGGAGAGCCCGCTCCTCCCGATCCCCTCGGCCTCCTTCCTCTCCTCCATGGCGCCTCCTCGCCGCCCCGGCGCTTTCTCCCTCGGCCTCCTCCTCGGCGCCTCCTCCACCCCATAACCTGCCCGTCGCCCTCGTCGCGACCAGGCCGGAGCCCGTCGGCCTCCTCGCCGCCCGTCGTGCCATCCTCTCAGCCTCCTGCGCCCGTGCGGTCCCGTCCATCCCGGCCCCTCGTCCCTCGGTAGCTCCTCGGTCGCCCGCCTCCATTCGCCGACCCCAAGCGGCTGCATCCACGCCGAGGCCCCGCCGCCTCGACGACGGCGTCGTCGGCGACTAGCGAATAACGCCTCCCTGCGCCAAGTCCGCCGCCGTGCCGCTGTTTCCCGTCGGCCATAGCCATGCCTTTGAGACCTCTGCACCCTCTCCGGGCGAGCTCGTCCCCGCCGCGCCAAGCACCTCTCCATCGACCCAAGACGCCATCGCAGAACTCCACCGTTGTCACCGGTGTAGCAGCGCCATCGCAGATTTCCCCAACCTCCGTGACCACCACCATCGCCTCCTTGCTGGCATCCTGAGGCCCTTGTGTTGTTTTGTGTTGGACCGTCAAGGCTGGCAAGTTCGACTACATGGACGCCAAGACCACACCAGGACCGCCAAGCATCGTCTCCGGGAGTTCTCCCCAAGTACCACGATTGTAGCCGGTGTGCTTTTTATTTGTCAAGTCCGACTACGGGGCGACTACATCCGAGGTGGATAACGCCAAGTACCCCTACGCGCGAAGACGCCAAGTCCGTTTCGGGATTCTTCAAGTACCGCTATCGATGACTCGAACCTCTACGAAAAACGTGTACCACGAGCGCCAAGTTCATCTACGGAACGTGTACGACTACCATCGCTGAGATCGCAAGTACCACGACAACCCCGAAGGGATTCGGACCCGTCAAGTACCTCTTCGAAAACGAACGTGAACCACTACTTCCCCTACGACCCGTGAACGTCTACTTCCCTCTACGAAACGCTTTCCGCCCCGAACGCGCGCTTCTAAGGTATAACCACCGAGATGACCGACCGTGATCGAATCATCCTTGCGATGCCCCTCTTTTGCCATGCCACCGTTCCGTGGGAACCCGGTAATCGGGATCACCCCACCATCTTGCATGACTCGCTCACGTCCACACTTTCCTTTGCACCGATATCTCAAATGAGTTATCGGAACCGGAATGTTGACGTGGCACCATTTCCGTTGTCGTTGCCGTGGCACCCCTTTCTTCCACCACGGTGACACAATGCCTCGTAACATGCTCTTGTCAACATTTTCATAAAAATTGCATAAAACTTGCACATGTCATCCGCATCATGATAACAACAATTTAAATGTTTAAAATTGTTGTTTGCTTTAATTTGCTTAAATGCCATGCCAAAATGATTTATTTCATAACTAAATAACCGTAGCTCCATTTTAAATAAATTATATATGTAAATGGGGTAGAAAAATGCCTAGTTTAACATGGTGTACTTGCTTTGCATGCTAAACAACTCTAAAATTGTGTTCAGGGCAGATCTGTTCCAAATCCATAATTTGCATATAGGGATTTTCCGGAATTGTTGTTTGTTGTTTCCGGCCTCATTTAAACTTGCCTAAATAGTTAGTTTATTTATGCTTCACCCGTTGCCATGTTTAACAACATTTAATATTGTTTGGTAGCCTAAACGAGATTGAACTAAATAAGTGTTGTGGTGTGTTGTCAATATGCAACCCGTTGCATATTGAGCTCCACTTAACTTGTAGTGTTGTTTGTGCATATTGCCATGCCATGCCTCATTAAACCGGACATGCATCATACTTGTTTGTGCATCACGACCTGTTTATGTGATGGTTGTTTACCATGTTGTTTGCTTCTTTCCGGTTTGCTTCTCTCGTTAGCTTCGGTTTCGTTCCGGAGTTGTGAGGATTCATTCGACCTCGTCCGTTTGTCTTCTTCATGGACTCGTTCTTCTTCCTTGCGGGATTTCAGGCAAGATGACCATACCCTCGAAATCACTTCTATCTTTGCTTGCTAGATGCTCGCTCTTTTGCTATGCCTATGCTACGATGCCTACCACTTGCTATATCATGCCTCCCATGTTGCCATGTCAAGCCTCTAACCATCCTTTCCTAGCAAACCGTTGTTTGGCTATGTTACCGCTTTGCTCAGCCCCTCTTATAGCGTTGTTAGTTGCAGGTGAAGATGAAGTTTGTTCCTTATTGGAACATGGAGATGTTGTTCCTTGTGGGAACATGTTTACTTGTAGGGATATCACAATATATCTTATTTTAATTAATGCATCTATATACTTGGTAAAGGGTGGAAGGCTCGGCCTTATGCCTGGTGTTTTGTTCCACTCTTCCCGCCCTAGTTTCCGTCATATCGGTATTATGTTCCCGGATTTTGCGTCCCTAACGCGGTCGGGTGATTTATGGGACCCCCTTGACAGTTCGCTTTGAATAAGACTTTTCCAGCAAGGCCCAACATTGGTTTTACCATTTGCCTCACCTATACCCTTTTTCCCTTGCGTTTCCGGAGCCCGAGGGTCATCTTTATTTTAGCCCCCCCGGGCCAGTGCTCCTTCGAGTGTTGGTCCGAACCGAGCAGCCTGCGGGGCCACCACGGGGCAACTCGAGGGTTGGTTTTACTCGTAGCTTGACTTATCCGGTGTGCCCTGAGACCGAGGTACGTGCGACTCCTATCAGGATTTGTCGGCACATCCGGGCGGCTTTGCTGGTCTTGTTTTATTGCTGTGAAATGTCTTGTAGCCGGATTCGAGACTGATCGGGTCTTCCGGGAGAAGGAATATCCTTCGTTGATCGCGAGAGCTTATCATGGGCTAAGTTGGGACACCCTGCAGGGTTTGATCTTTCAAAGCCGTGCCGCGGTTATGTGGCAGATGGGAATTTGTTAATGTCGGTTGTAGAAAACCGAAGTGGATCTTAATTAAAATACACCAACGCGTGTGTAACGTGATGGTCTCTTCTCGGCGGAGTCCGGAAGTGAACACGGTGTTGGAGTTATGTTTGGCGTAAGTGTTGGGGAGCGTTGCAGAAATTCAAAATTTTCCTCGTGTCACCAAGATCTATCTATGGAGAAACTAGCAGCGAGGAAGGAGAGTGCATCTACATACCCTTGTAGATCGCTAAGCGAAGCGTTCATGAGAACGGGGTTGAAGGAGTCGACTCGTCGTGATCCAAATCACCGGAGATCCTAGTGCCGAGCGGACGGCACCTCCGCGTTCAACACACGTACAGCCCGGTGACGTCTCCCACGCCTTGATCCAGCAAGGAGAGAGGGAGAGGTTGAGGAAGACTCCATCCAGCAGCAGCACGGCGTGGTGGTGGTGGAGGGCGTGGCAATCCCGAGGCTTCGCCAAGCACCAAGGAGAGGAGGAGGAGGAGAGGCAGGGCTGCGCTGGAGAGGGAGACTCGTGTGTTATGGGCAGCCCTGTGGCCTCATATATATAGGGGAAGGGAGGGCTGCGCCCCTCTAGGGTTTCCACCCCTAGGGGTGGCGGCTAACCCTAGATGGGTTTGGGGGCGGCCAAGAGAGGAGGGAGAGGAGGCGCCCACTAGATGGGCCTTGGGGCCCATCTGGACTAGGGTTGCCCCTCCCACTTCCCTGCGCCTTGGGCCCCTTGTGGGCGCACCAGCCCCTTGGGGCTGGTTCCCTCCACACTTGGCCCACGCAACCTTCCGGGCAGGTGGCCCCACTTGGTGGACCCAGGACCCTCCCGGTGGTCCCAGACATTACCGATATCGCTAGAAACTTTTCCGGTTACCAAAACAGGACTTCCCATATACAAATCTTCACCTCCGGACCATTCCGGAACTCCTCGTGACGTCCGGGATCTCATCAGGGACTCGAACAACATTCGGTAACCACATACAAGCTTCCTATATAACCCTAGCGTCACCGAACCTTAATGTGTAGACCCTACGGGTTCGGGAGACATCTGAGACATGACCGAGGCGTTCTCCGGTCAATAACCAACAGCGGATCTGGATACCCATGTTGGCTCCTACATGTTCCACGATGATCTCATCGGATGAACCACGATGTCAAGGACTCAATCGATCCGTATACAATTCCCTTTGTCTAGCGGTATTGTACTTGCCCGAGATTCGATCGTCGGTATACCGATACCTTGTTCAATCTCGTTACGGCAAGTCTCTTTACTCGTTCCGTAACACATCATCCCGTGATCAACCCCTTGGTCACATTGTGCACATTATGATGATGTCCTACCGAGTGGGCCCAGAGATACCTCTCCGTCTCACCGGAGTGACAAATCCAGTCTCAATCCGTGTCAACCCAATGGTCACTTTCGAGATACCTGTAGTGCACCTTTATAGTCACCCGATTACGTTGTGACGTTTGATACACCCAAAGCACTCCTACGGTATCCGGAATTGCACGATCTCATGGTCTAAGGAAAAGATACTTGACATTAGAAAAGCTTTAGCATCTGAACTACGATCTTTGTGCTAGGCTTAGGATTGGGTCTTGTCCATCACATCATTCTCCTAATGATGTGATCCCGTCATCAATGACATCCAATGTCCATGGTCAGGAAACCGTAACCATCTATTGATCAACGAGCTAGTTAACTAGAGGCTTACTAGGGACATGGTGTTGTCTACGTATCCACACATGTATTGCTGTTTCCGGTCAATACAATTATAGCATGAATAATAAACGATTATCATGAACAAGGAAATATAATAATAACTAATTTATTATTGCCTCTAGGGCATATTTCCAACAGTCTCCCACTTGCACTAGAGTCAATAATCTAGTTCACATCGCCATGTGATTAACACTGATAGGTCACATCGCCATGTGACCAACATCCAAAGATTTACTAGTGTCTTAAACTAGTTCACATCACCATGTGATTAAGTCTCAATGAGTTCGGGGTTTGATCATGTTTTGCTTGTGAGAGAGGTTTTAGTCAGCGGTGCGAACCTTTCAGATCCGTGTGTACTTCATAATTCTCTATGTCATATTGTAAATGCTGCTTTCACGCTCCACTTGGAGCTATTCCAAATGGTTGCTACACCATACGTATCCGGTTTGCTACTCGAGTCACTTTCGGATAGGTGTTAAAGCTTGCATCGGCGTAACCCTTTACGCCGAACTCTTTATCACCTCCATAATCGAGAAACATGTCCTTGTTTACTCCAAGGACAATTTTGATCGCTTGTCCAATGATCCCCATTCTGGATCATTCTTGTACCCCTTGTGACTCATGGCATGGCACACTTCGGTGCGGTACACAACATAGCATACTATAGAGCCTACGTCTAAAGCATAGGGGCGACCTTCGTCCTTTCTCTCTTTTCTGCCGTGGTCGAGCTTTAACTCTTAACCTCATACCTTACATCTCGAGGCAAGAACTCCTTCTTTGGTGATCCATCTTGAACACTTTCAAGATCATGTCAAGGTATATGCTCATTTGAAAGTACCATTAAGCATTTTTGATCTATCACTATAGATCTTGATGCTCAATGTTCAAGTAGCTTAATACAGGTTTTCACTTGAAAAACACTTTTCAAATAACCCTATATGCTTTACAGAAATTCTACATCATTTCTGATCAACAATATGTCAACAACATATACTCATCAAAAATTCTATAGTGCTCCCACTCACTTCTTTGGAAATACAAGTTTCTCATAAACTTTGTATAAACCCAAAATCTTTGATCATCTCATCAAAGCGCACATTCCAACTCCGAGATGCTTACTCCAGTCCTTAGAAAGGATCGCTGGAGCCAGCATACCTTTTAGCATCCTTAAGATCGACAAAACTTTTACGATTGTATCACATACAACCTTTCCTTACGTAAAGGAAACTCGTCTTGACATCCATCGCAGATTTCATAAATGCAGCTTGTGCTAACATGATTCCGACGGACTTAAGCATCGCTACGGATGAGAAAATCTCATCGTAGTCAACTCCTTGAACTTGTGAAAACTCTTTGCCACAAGTCGAGCTTCATAGAAGGTGACATTACCGTCCATGTCCGTCTTCTTCTTTAAAGACCCATTTATTTCAATGGCTTGCCGATCATCGGCAAGTCCACCAAAGTCCATGCTTTGTTATGATATATGGATCCTACCTCGGATTTCATGGTTTCTAACCATTTGTCGGAATTTGGGCCCACCATCGCTTCTCCATAGCTCGAGGTTCATTGTTGCCCAGCAACATGACCTTCAAGACAGATTGCTGTACCACTCGTAAGTAATACGCATCCTTGTCACCCCACGAGGTACGGTAGTGACTTGATCCGAAACTTCATGATCACTATCATAAGCTTCTACTTCAATTGGTGTAGGTGCCACGGAACAACTTCACGTGCCCTGCTACACACTAGTTGAAGTGACGGTTCAATAACCTCATCAAGTCTCCACCATCCTCCCACTCAACTTTCCGAGATGAACTTTTCCTCGAGAAAGGACCCGATTCAAGAAACAATCCCTATTGCTTTCGGATCTGAATTAGGAGGTATACCCAACTGTTTTGGGTGTCCTATGAAGATGCATTTTGTCCGCTTTGGGTTCGAGCTTATCAACCTGAAACTTTTCCACATAAGCGTCGCAGCCCCAAACCTTTAAGAAACGACAACTTAGGTTTCTCCAAACGGTGTCGTCTCAACGGAATTACGTGGTGCCCTATTTAAGTGAGTGTGGTTGTCTCTAATGCCTAACCCATGAACGATAGTGGTAATTCGATAAGAGACATCATGGTACGCACCATATCCAATAGAGTGCAACTATGATGTTCGGACACACCATCACACTCTGGTGTTCCAGGCGGTATTAATTGTGAAACAATTTGCACAATGTCTTAATTGTGTGCCAAAACTCGTAACTCAGATATTCATCTCTATGATCATATCATAGACATTCTATCCTCTTGTCACGAAGATCTTAAACTTCACTCTGAAATTACTTGAACCATTCAATAATTCAGACTTGTGTTTCATCAAGCAAATATACTCAACATCTACTCGAATCATCGTGAAGTCGAACATAACGATATTCATTGCATGCCTCAAAGACTCATTGGACTGCACACATCGAATGTGTTACTTCCAACAGGTTGCTACCTTGTTCCATCTTACTGAAACCGAGGCTTTTCAGTCATCTTGCCCATGTGGTATGATTTGCATGTCTCAAGTGATTCAAAATCAAGTGAGTCCTAACGATCCATCTGCATGGAGTTTCTTCATGCGTATACACCAATAGACATGGTTCGCATGTCTCAAACTTTTCAAAAACGAGTGAGTCCAAAGATCCATCAACATGGAGTTTCTTCATGCATTTTATACCAATATGACTTACATGGCAGTGCCACAAGTAAGTGGTACTATCATTACTATCTTATACCTTTTGGCATGGAAATGTGTATCACTACGATCGAGATTCAATCAACCATTCTTTTAGGTGCAAGACCATTGAAGGTATTATTCAAATAAATAGAGTAACCATTATTCTCCTTAAATGAATAACCGTATTGCGATAGACATAATCCAATCATGTCTATGCTCAACGCAAACACCAAATCTCGATGGTAGAGGGAGCGTGCGATGCTTGATCACATCAACCTTGGAAAAAACTTCCAACACATATCGTCAGCTCACCTTTAGCTAGTCTCCGTTTATTCCGTAGCTTTTATTTCGAGTTACTAACACTTAGCAACCGAACCGGTATCTTAATACCCTGGTGCTACTAGGAGTACTAGCAAAGTACACATTAACATAATGTATATCAAATATACTTCTATCGACCTTGCCTGCCTTCTTATCTACCAAGTATCTAGGGTAATTCTGCTCCAGTGGCTGTTCCCCTTATTACAGAAGCACTTAGTCTCGGGTTTGGGTTCAACCTTGGGTTTCTTCACTAGAGCAGCAGCTGATTTGCCATTTCGTGAAGTATCCCTTATTGCCCTTGCCCCTTTTTGAAACTAGTGGTTTCACCAACCATCAACAATTGATGCTCCTACTTGACTTCTACTTTCATGTGTCAAACAATGCGAATACCTCAAGGATCATCATATCTATCCCGACATGTTATAGTTCATCACAAAGCTCTAGCAGCTTGGTGGCAATGACTTTGGAGAAACATCACTATCTCATCATCGGAAGATCAACTCCCACTCGATTCAAGTGATTGTTGTACTCGGACAATCTGAGCACAAGCTCAACGATTGAGCTTTTCTCCCTTAGTTTGCAGGCTAAGAAAATCGTCGGAGGTCTCATACCTCTTGGCGTGAGCACGAGCCTGAAATCCCAATTTCAGCCCTCAAACATCTTATATGTTCATGACGTTTCAAAACGTCTTTGGTGCCTCAACTCTAAACCGTTTAAGCGAACTATCACGTAGTTATCAAAGCGTGTATGTCCGATGTTCGCAACATCCACAGAGCGACGTTTGGGGTTTAGCACACTCGAGGTGCATTAAGGACATAAGCTTTCTCTTGTCCGCATAATCGCTACTTTCAACTTTCAACTATATTTTCTCTAGGAACATATCTAAACAGTGGAACTAAAGCGCGAGCTCACGACATAATTTGCAAAGATCTTTTGACTATGTTCAGGATAATTAAGTTCATCTTATGAACTCCCACTCGATAGACATCCCTCCGGTCATCTAAGTGATTACATGATCCGAGTCAACTAGGCCGTGTCCGATCATCACGTGAGACGGACTAGTCATCATCGGTGAACATCTTCATGTTGATCGTATCTACTATCGACTCATGCTCGACCTTTCGGTCTCCGTGTTCGAGGCCATGTCTGCACATGCTAGGCTCGTCAAGTTAACCCCAAGTGTTTTGCTGTGTAAATCTGTCTTACACCCGTTGTATGTGAGCGTAAGAATCCATCACACCCGATCATCACGTGGTGCTTAGAAGCGACGAACTGTAGCAACGGTGCACGATCGGGAGAACACTTCTTGAAATTTGTGTAAGGGATCATCTTATTTACTACCGTCGTTTCTAAGTAAACAAGATGCATAAACATAATAAACATCACATGCAATTATATAGTGACATGATATGGCCAATATCATTTTGCTCCTTTGATCTCCATCTTGGGGCTCCATGATCATCATCGTCACCGGCATGACACCATGATCTCCATCATCATGATCTCCATCATCGTGTCTTCATGAAGTTGTCTCGCCAACTATTACTTCTACTACTATGGCTACGGTTAGCAATAAAGTAAAGTAATTACATGGCGTTGTTCAATGACACGCAGGTCATACAATAAATAAAGACAACTCCTATATTCTGCCGGTTGTCATACTCATCGACATGCAAGTCGTGAATCCTATTACAAGAACATGATCAATCTCATACATCACATATCATTCATCACATTCTTCTTGGCCATATCACATCACATAGCATACCTGCAAAAACAAGTTAGG
Source organism: Aegilops longissima (assembly GCA_021605205.1). NCBI lineage: Eukaryota > Viridiplantae > Streptophyta > Magnoliopsida > Poales > Poaceae > Aegilops > Aegilops longissima. The sequence goes on from CM038678.1 coordinate 281,510,998, forward strand.
CGTCCTCTAATTGTTGTTTGCATGTTTTACGTGGCTGCTATGGGTTTCTAGCAAGAACGCTTACCTCATAAAACCACAACGTGATATGCCAATTGCTATTTACCCTTCATAAGGACCCTTTTCATCGAATCCGTTCCGACTAAAGTGGAGAGGCGGCACCGCTAGCCACCTTATGCACCAAGTGCATGTCATCGGTGGAACCTGTCTCACGTGGAAGAGCGTGTAAGGTCGGTCCGGCCGCTTCATCCCACAATACCGTCGAAACAAGATTGGACTAGTAACGGTAAGCAAATTGAACATTATCAACGCCCACAACTACTTTGTGTTCTACTCGTGCAAAGAATCTACGCAATAGACCTAGCTCATGATGCCTTTGTTGGGGAGCGTGGCAGAAATTCAAAATTTTCCCACGTGTCACCAAGATCTATCTATGGAGAAACTAGCAACGAGGGAAGGAGAGTGCATCTACATACCCTTGTAGATCGCTAAGCGAAGCGTTCATGAGAACGGGGTTGAAGGAGTCGTACTCGTCGTGATCCAAATCACCGGAGATCCTAGTGCCGAACGGACGGCACCTCCGCGTTCAACACACGACAGCCCGGTGGCGTCTCCCACGCCTTGATCCAGCAAGGAGAGAGGGAGAGGTTGAGGAAGACTCCATCCAGCAGCAGCACAACGGCGTGGTGGTGGTGGAGGAGCGTGGCAATCCCGCAGGGCTTCGCCAAGCACCAAGGGAGAGGAGGAGGAGGAGAGGCAGGGCTGCGCCTGGAGAGGGAGACTCTCGTGTGTTATGGGCAGCCCCCAGGGCCTCATATATATAGGGGAAGGGGAGGGCTGCGCCCCCTCTAGGGTTTCCACCCCCTAGGGGTGGCGGCTAACCCTAGATGGGTTTGGGGGGGCGGCCAAGAGAGGAGGGAGAGGGAGGCGCCCACTAGATGGGCCTTAGGGCCCATCTGGACTAGGGTTTGCCCCCTCCCACTTCCCCTTGCGCCTTGGGCCCCTTGTGGGGGGCGCACCAGCCCCCTTGGGGCTGGTTCCTCCCACACTTGGCCCACACAACCTTCAGGGCAGGTGGCCCCACTTGGTGGACCAGGGACCCTCCCGTGGTCCCAGACATTACCGATATCGCCTCAAACTTTTCCGGTTACCAAAACAGGACTTCCCATATACAAATCTTTACCTCCGGACCATTCCGAACTCCTCGTGACGTCCGGGATCTCATCCGGACTCGAACAACATTCGGTAACCACATACAAGCTTCCTATATAACCCTAGCGCCACCGAACCTTAAGTGTGTAGACCCTACGGGTTCGGAGACATGCGAGACATGACCGAGACGTTCTCGGTCAATAACCAACAGCGGATCTGGATACCCATGTTGGCTCCACATGTTCCACGATGATCTCATCGGATGAACCACGATGTCAAGGACTCAATCGATCCCGTATACAATTCCCTTTGTCTAGCGGTATTGTACTTGCCCGAGATTCGATCGTCGGTATACCGATACCTTGTTCAATCTCGTTACCGCAAGTCTCTTTACTCGTTCCGTAACACATCATCCCGTGATCAACCCCTTGGTCACATTGTGCACATTATGATGATGTCCTACCGAGTGGGCCAGAGATACCTCTCCGTCTACGGAGTGACAAATCCATCTCGATCCGTGTCAACCCAATGGTCACTTCGGAGATACCTGTAGTGCACCTTTATAGTCACCCGATTCGTTGTGACGTTTGATACACCAAAGCACTCCTACGGTATCCGGAATTGCACGATCTCATGGTCTAAGGAAAAGATACTTGACATTAGAAAAGCTTTAGCATACTGAACTACGATCTTTGTGCTAGGCTTAGGATTGGGTCTTGTCCATCACATCATTCTCCTAATGATGTGATCCCGTCATCAATGACATCCAATGTCCATGGTCGGAAACCGTAACCATCTATTGATCAACGAGCTAGTTAACTAGAGGCTTACTAGGGACATGGTGTTGTCTACGTATCCACACATGTATTGCTGTTTCGGTCAATACAATTATAGCATGAATAATAAGCGATTATCATGAACAAGGAAATATAATAATAACTAATTTATTATTGCCTCTAGGGCATATTTCCAACGATAAGTAGTTTCAGGATCACTTCTTGATCATAGTTGTTCGACCGTGCTTTGCCTCCTCTTCTCGCTCTCTTTTATGTATGTTAGCCACCATATATGCTAGTCGCTTGCTGCAGCTCCACCTCACAACCCTGTCCTACCTTTAAGCTTAAATATTCTTGATCTCATGGTGTGAGATTGCTCGAGTCCCCTGTGACTCACAGATACTTCAAAACCAGTTTGCGGTGTGCCGATGAAACCGTGCAGGTGGCCTTAACCGAGCTCAAGGAGGAGCTCGATGAAGATCTTGTTCATTGTGTTGTTTCGTTTCAGTTGATCAAGAGTGGAGCCCAGTTGGGACGATCGGGATCTGTGTAGCATTTGGGGTAGTCTTCTTTTATTTTGGTTCCGTAGTCGGACCTTGATTGTATCTGTATGATGTAATGCTTTACTCATGTATTGTGTGAAGTGGCGATTGTAAGCCAACTATGTATCTCTTTCCCTTATGTATTACATGGGTTGTGTGAAGATTACCTCACTTGCGACATTGCTTTCAATGCGGTTATGCCTCTTAGTCGTGCTTCGACACGTGGGAGATATAGCCGCATCGAGGGCGTTACAAGTTGGTAATCAGAGCCTTCCCCGACTTAGGAGCCCCCTACTTGATTGTTTGTTGGCGTTGTTGTGTCTAGAACGGAAAATGTTTTGAGTCTTAGGATTATATATATATCGGAGAGTAGGATTCTTTTTACTCCTCGGTCCTTCGTTGCTGTTCGGTGAGGTATCTGGCGACGAGAGTTTTGACTTTCTCTCCTCAAATTTCACTAAATTTTTTTTAGGATCACGCTGGTATCTTGGAGTCGTTCGATGGTTTTGTGACGAGAACATTGTTCTTGGTGCCTCGACATTTAGGGGTTGTGGCGGTGTCCCGGGAGTTGAGCTCCGAGGTGTTGTCGTCACAATTTTATCGTTGCAGATTCGGAATACCGAGTTTTTACCGACATCGAAATCTCTTTTGTGCAGTTGTTGGTGAGATAACCCCGATAACCCAAAGATCGAGGTCGATCGGGAGTATTGCCATGACTTCGATAACAGATGCTTTTGAAGGTCGAGGTAAGCGATTTCGGAGGTTTCTTGGTTATGTGTTGAAGGATGGATACTGTGGATCTAGGTATTGTTAGTTTGGGTGATATATTTTGTGTCCCCTGTATCCCCAACACCTGATTGCATAACCAGAAAGTTTCGGGAGTTTATAGGTGGGAATTCAAGTAACTCCTAGAATATCTTTCCGACGGATGCATGATATGGGATTGGGTAAATCTCTATCATATGTATTTGTTCCGGCTTATTCTGCAAGCCAAATCCTTTGTTTTTGTTCCGTTTTGTGGTATTCAAGTTGCTTCAATGTCAAGTGTTGATTCCATACCTTCCTAAATGGTGTTCTCATATTTCTATGGGAATACTAATCCTTCTTGATCATCGAGATCGTCATGTTAATTCTTTTCTCAACCGGCGTGCTTCTCTTTAAGTGGATTCGATCATTTCAACATTTGCGAGATCAATTCTAAGTTTTTTTCAACGGTGTTTGTTTCATCCGTCGCTAGTTGTCTTTGTTTTCCCGCCCTCCCACCCTTTTTCTTCAAGGACTCAGATTCTTAATCAAGTATCCATTTTTATTGAGTGAAGTTTCTTCATTCTTTTCTTTCAATGTTCTATCCGGTGATTTCTCATGAAGACGCTAAGGAAGCTTTAACCTTATCATTGTTCCATTCTAATTTTCTTCTCCAGTGGATTTAAGTCAAGTTTTCAGTGTTGATCGTATTCTTTTCATCGTTTCCAATGCTTTCCCATTCCGATACATCTCTTAATCATCCACTTCTCGCTATTCAATTGTTCCGGAGTGTTGAAGATATCTCAGAAGATTCTAGTTTCCATTCTCAATTCACTCAAGTCCTTTTGAGGATGCTATCTCATTGAAGCCATTTAATTCAACTGGTGCAACCTCTCTTTTCAAACAATTGTTCAACGGTGGTTCTTTTGAGTGGGCCCTAACCCACAGGTCTTTTCCCAGGATCTTACCTGACTCTTCTTGTGGTTCAACCTTAATAATTTTCATCCCGGAGTATCTCAACAATTCATGGTGGTGTTTCTCATCGTCATTCTTCGATGTGAAGACCGAAGAAGAGTTTCTCTTAAATCTCGCTCCTTTCTCTTCAAGATTCATGGTTCTAGTTTGTTGCCATCCTCTCATAATTGTTTTAGATTGTGAGAATTCTTTTCACCCATCCGAGCAATTCAGAGTCTTTTCAGTTTGATTCTTTCGAGCCCATCATCTCGAATTATTCATTCCAGCTTTCAGCTCTTGTTCCCCAAATCGACGGTGCATCATTCAAGTATTCACTAATCAGTTCATGATCTCTCCGTTCTCATGTATCCAAATTTTCTCAAGTATCTTCGTTCATTTCTAATTCCTTACGGCGATTCGTTCTTTTTCTTCGTTCATTTTCAATTCTTACGGTGGTTTGTTCAAGATTTCACTTCCTTTGTTATCATATCAATTTATTCGTTGTTTCAATCCTACCGGTGGTTCGTTGAAGACCTTCCCAAGTTTGCGCCATATCTATCTTAATCCTTTCTATGGGAATAAGTAGTATGCCAAATCCGTTGCTTGTCATCAATTTAATTGGTGAAGGATGAGCATAATGTAATTCTTATTCTTGTTTCATCGAGTAAATTCAATTCCTTATTCCGGAGGTTCATCAAAATTCTTGATTTCATTTGTTCATCTTTCTTTCCGGAGTTCAAAGTTTTCTCATTATATCATTTCAAAGCTTCACCTTATCACTGCAAGGCTTCACCTGGTGTTTTCAACTTCTCTTTTCTTTCTTTCATCCTTTCTTTACCGGAGTTCTTATGGAGTTTCTTCATGGTGGTTCATCAAGGATTTAATTCATTCTCGAAACGTTCTCAAGATTCTTGTTGGAAGAGCTCAAATATTCTTCTTCCTACATTCCGAAGTGCAATTCTTTCTACCTTATCTCTTGAGATGGTGTTATGTCATTCTCGACAATTTGAGTTCGTGTTTCATGATTCACATGTTGTCAAGAATGAGGTATTTTAAATCCATCAATCTCTTCATTGGAGTTGTCTTGGGCTATATTTCACCTAAAGCTTTCCCTAAGGATTGTTGCTATTTATGGTGCTTATAAATGACCCAAGTTCTTCATTTGTCCTCCCGGTGATATAAGTTTCTCGTCTCCTTGTTGATATCAATCCAATCATGTGCTTCCGTTGGTGGCAGAAACTCACCTCATAATTTTGAGATGTTTACCATAAGCCCACAACAAGCTTGTGCTTTTCGTTGTTGGTTTTCCAACAACTCCGCTCTAACCTTCTTGGCAAGGATGCTTCCCAAATTCAATTGTGGTAGAAGTTACTATTATCTTCTCCGTTCTTTTCTTTCCAACCATCTAGTTTTTCATTGCATTCTTTCATTTCTACCGGAGGCATTGTGATGTTGCTCTCTTCGACCCATCGTCTCGTTTTGTCAAGATCATGTTCTTTTCTTGCATTATCCATTTAACCGGAGTGTCATGTTTTCATTCGAGTTCTCTCATCTTATCAAGTTTTGCCTGCTTCCTCAACCGGAGAGCTGTCTGAAATCTTTCTTACCCCTTGTGCCATTCCTTCAATAGTTCCGGAGGCAGTGTGTTGTTGATTTCATCAACTATCATCCCATCTTCTCAAGTTCATGATTCTAATTCCTTCCATTTTCAGTCAGAGTGCTGCCCAAATTTTATCAATCTTATTCCTTCTCGATCTAGTTTTAACCGGAGTGGTGTCAATATCTATGTTATCACTTAACCTCTTGTTTTTTCGTCGTATCCCTTGTTTCTCTTTTCTAACAGAGTGTTTTCAACTTTCTTCATCTTCATTGTTTTCTTTCTTTCATTTTGTTCAACCTCTCAAGGTTCTTTGGTTTCGCTCGTTTGTCGGAGAAGCAACTTTGTTTTACCTCTTCCTCTCCCGCTTTTCTCCGGTGCCATCCTAGATCTCGGGACGAGATCCTCTCGTAGTGGTGGAGTGTTGTAACGCCCCAAGACCGGAGCTTCAGTTGCCTTCCAGGGTTTCCGAGTTTTGTCGTGTGATTTGTTTTGTTTGTGCATTGCTCATGTCATCTCTTGCATTGCATCATCTCATCATGCCATTTAATTTTTATAACTCAACTAAATAAATTGTATGGATTTTTCGATCCATTTAAATCGAGGGAATTCACTTGTGACTTCTCTTTATAACATACCCTCCCAATATTATTAGGGAGCTATAATAAATATTCCATTGTTTTGGAATCACCATAACCCACTTGCATAATAAATCCCATGCCTTTTCTGCTCCGAGTTGACCTCAAAACCTTGCCAATATTATTTCATCATTTTCAGGAGCTCCACCAAAAATCCTTGGGCCATTTTTGTTAAATCCTTCATATTTTTGTGAGCCCGGGAAAATTGTCCTCGTTCCCAAATCCTTTCCCTAACCCTCTCTTTCTTTTTCTTCTCTTTAACTGTTTTCTGCTAAAGAAAATATAGAAGAGAGGGGGAGAAGAGAGCCCAGCCCAGTCAGGCCCTGGCCATTCTCCTCCCCACCAGGCCGGCCTAGCCTCTCGAGGCCCAAGGCCCACCAACCCCCTCTAAACCCTAGCCGCAAGGGAGAGCTCTGCTCGATCCCATCTCCTCCTCTCGTTCCCTCCCTCCAGCGCCGCACGCCTCCTTCCCGATCCCCTCGTCCTCCCCATCTCTCCCGATCCCCCCTCATCTCCCCTCGATCCCTCAGGCGCCATCGACCCCGCTCAGCCATCGCCAGGAGAGCCCGCCTCCCGATCCCTCGGCCTCCTTCCTCTCCTCCATGGCGCCTCCTCGCCGCCCGGCGCTTTCTCCCCTCGGCCTCCTCCTCGGCGCCTCCTCCACCCATAACCTGCCCGTCGCCCTCGTCAACGACCAGGCCGGAGCCCCGTCGGCCTCCTCGCCGCCGTCGTGCCATCCTCTCAGCCTCCTGCGCCCGTGCCCGGTCCCGTCCATCCCGGCCCCCTCGTCCCTCGGTAGCTCCTCGGTCGCCCGCCTCCATTCGCCGACCCCAAGCGGCTGCATCCACGCCCGAGGCCCCTGCCGCTCGCCCGACGACGTCGTCGGCGACTAGCAGGTAACAGCGCCTCCCTGCGCCAAGTCCGGCCGCCGTGTCGCTGTTTCCCGTCGGCCATAGCCATGCCTTTGACCTCTACACCTCTCCGGCGAGCTCGTCCCGCGCGCCAAGCACCTCTCCATCGACCCAAGACGCCATCGCAGAACTCCACCGTTGTCACCGGTGTAGCAGCGCCATCGCGAGACTTCCCCAACCTCCGTGACCACCACCATCGCCTCCTTGCTGGCATCCCGAGGCCCTTGTGTTGTTTTGTGTTGGACCGTCAAGGCTGGCAAGTTCGACTACATGGACGCCAAGACCACACCAGGACCGCCAAGCATCGTCTCCGGGAGTTCTCCCCAAGTACCACGATTGTAGCCGGTGTGCTTTTTATTTGTCAAGTCCGACTACACAGGAACGACTACATCCGAGGTGGATAACGCCAAGTACCCCTACGCGCGAAGACGCCAAGTCCATTTCGGGATTCTTCAAGTACCGCTATCGATGACTCGAACCTCTACGAAAAACGTGTACCACGAGCGCCAAGTTCATCTACGGAACGTGTACGACTACCATCGCCGAGATCGCAACTACCACGACAACCCCGAAGGGATTCGGACCCGTCAAGTACCTCTTCGAAAACGAACGTGAACCACTACTTCCCCTACGACCCGTGAACATCTACTTCCCTCTACGAAACGCTTTCCGCCCCGAACGCGCGCTTCTAAGGTATAACCACCGAGATGACCGACCGTGATCGAATCATCCTTGCGATGCCCCTCTTTTGCCATGCCACTGTTCCGTGGGAACCCGGTAATCGGGATCACCCCACCATCTTGCATGACTCGCTCACGTCCACACTTTCCTTTGCACCGATATCTCAAATGAGTTATCGGAACGGAATATTGCCGTGGCACCATTTCCGTTGTCGTTGCCGTGGCACCCTTTCTTCCACCACGGTGACACAATGCCTCGTAACATGCTCTTGTCAACATTTTCATAAAATTGCATAAAACTTGCACATGTCATCCAAGATCATGATAACAACAATTTAAATGTTTAAAATTGTTGTTTGCTTTAATTTGCTTAAATGCCATGCTAAAATGATTTATTTCATAACTAAATAACCGTAGCTCCATTTTAAATAAATTATATATGTAAATGGGGTAGAAAAATGCCTAGTTTAACATGGTGTACTTGCTTTGCATGCTAAACAACTCTAAAATTGTGTTCAGGGCAGATCTGTTCCAAATCCATAATTTGCATATAGGGATTTTCCGAATTGTTGTTTGTTGTTTCGGCCTCATTTAAACTTGCCTAAATAGTTAGTTTATTTATGCTTCACCCGTTGCCATGTTTAACAACATTTAATATTGTTTGGTAGCCTAAACGAGATTGAACTAAATAAGTGTTGTGGTGTGTTGTCAATATGCAACCCGTTGCATATTGAGCTCCACTTAACTTGTAGTGTTGTTTGTGCATATTGCCATGCCATGCCTCATTAAACCGGACATGCATCATACTTGTTTGTGCATCACGACCTGTTTATGTGATGGTTGTTTACCATGTTGTTTGCTTCTTTCCGGTTTGCTTCTCTCGTTAGCTTCGGTTTCGTTCCGGAGTTGTGAGGATTCATTCGACCTCGTCCGTTTGTCTTCTTCATGGACTCGTTCTTCTTCCTTGCGGGATTTCAGGCAAGATGACCATACCTCGAAATCACTTCTATCTTTGCTTGCTAGATGCTCGCTCTTTTGCTATGCCTATGCTACGATGCCTACCACTTGCTATATCATGCCTCCCATGTTGCCATGTCAAGCCTCTAACCATCCTTTCCTAGCAAACCGTTGTTTGGCTATGTTACCGCTTTGCTCAGCCCTCTTATAGCGTTGTTAGTTGCGGTGAAGATGAAGTTTGTTCCTTGTTGGAACATGGAGATGTTGTTCCTTGTGGGAACATGTTTACTTGTAGGGATATCACAATATATCTTATTTTAATTAATGCATCTATATACTTGGTAAAGGGTGGAAGGCTCGGCCTTATGCTGGTGTTTTGTTCCACTCTTGCCGCCCTAGTTTCCGTCATATCGGTATTATGTTCCCGGATTTTGCGTCCCTAACGCGGTCGGGTGATTTATGGGACCCCTTGACAGTTCGCTTTGAATAAGACTTTTCCAAAGAAGGCCCAACATTGGTTTTACCATTTGCCTCACCTATACCCTTTTTCCCTTGGGTTTCGGAGCCCGAGGGTCATCTTTATTTTAGCCCCGGGCCGGTGCTCCTTGAATGTTGGTCCGAACCGAGCAGCCCATGGGCCACCACGGGCAACTCGAGGGTTGGTTTTACTCGTAGCTTGACTTATCCGGTGTGCCCCGAGACCGAGGTACATGCGACTCCTATCAGATTTGTCGGCACATCCGGCGGCTTTGCTGGTCTTGTTTTATTGCTGTGAAATGTCTTGTAGCCGGATTCGAGACTGATCGGGTCTTCCGGGAGAAGGAATATCCTTCGTTGATCGCGAGAGCTTATCATGGGCTAAGTTGGGACACCCTGCAGGGTTTGATCTTTCAAAAGCCGTGCCGCGGTTATGTGGCAGATGGGAATTTGTTAATGTCGGTTGTAGAAAACCGAAGTGGATCTTAATTAAAATACACCAATCGCGTGTGTAACCGTGATGGTCTCTTCTCGTGAGTCCGGAAGTGAACACGGATGTTGGAGTTATGTTTGACGTAAGTAGTTTCAGGATCACTTCTTGATCATAGTTGTTCGACCGTGCTTTGCCTCCTCTTCTCGCTCTCTTTTGCGTATGTTAGCCACCATATATGCTAGTCGCTTGCTGCAGCTCCACCTCACAACCCTGTCCTACCTTTAAGCTTAAATAGTCTTGATCTCGCGGGTGTGAGATTGCTGAGTCCCTGTGACTCACAGATACTTCCAAAACCAGTTTGCGGTGCCGATGAAACCATGCGGTGACGCACCGAGCTCAAGGAGGAGCTCGATGAAGAGCTTGTTCATTGTGTTGTTTCGTTTCAGTTGATCAATAGTGGAGCCAGTTGGGACGATCGGGATCTGTGTAGCATTTGGGGTAGTCTTCTTTTATTTTGGTTCCGTAGTCGGACCTTGATTGTATCTGTATGATGTAATGCTTTACTCATGTATTGTGTGAAGTGGCGATTGTAAGCCAACTATGTATCTCTTTCCCTTATGTATTACATGGGTTGTGTGAAGATTACCTCACTTGCGACATTGCTTTCAATGCGGTTATGCCTCTTAGTCGTGCTTCGACACGTGGGAGATATAGCCGCATCGAGGGCGTTACAGCCTCCACTCTAGAAACCATGAAACCTAGAGAGGAAGAGGCTGCTGGAGGAAAGAAAAGGAAGGAAAGAGTTAAGAAGACTATGGCCAGAGTTATTGAAAAACCTTCCATGATGAAAGAGTTCGATGAAGATGATGAGGAGGAGGAAGAGCCAGTGCCAAAATCTCATAAGCTCATGGGGGATGCTATCAAGTCTGGGGCTGCTCCATCTAAGCCCAAGACAACTCCCAAGCCATCTGCTCAAGCTCAAGCTCCAAAACCAACTACACCCAAGAGATCCACCAGAAACATTTCAGCTGCAGAGAAGAACAAGGCCCCGGTGCCTGAAGCTCAAGAGGATGAGGAGCAACAAGTGCTCAGAAAGCTAAAACCCAAGATTCCAGATCATGATGGCAATCATCCTGTTGCTGAGAATATGAAAGTGAGAAAGGATGCAGGTCCCAGATTGTGTATACAAACTGATCCATATGTTGTAAGGAGAAGGACTGTTGTGGACTATCGCTTTCACTGCAAGGAACATCATGATTTCTATGAGACAGTCCTATTGGACAAGAAGCCTATTCTCAATGACATGAGATGGGTTGATTGGAAATTCATTGATGACAATGTGGATTACTTCCCAGGAGTTCATGGGAGTTTCAGAATGAACGGTGTTGACACTTTTGTTGGTCAAAAGCTGACAAAATGGAACGATGAATTGGTCATGCAATTCTATTAACCTGCTCATTTCTATCCAGATGGCAAGATAGTCTGGATGACTGAAGGCACAAGGTATCAATCGTCAATTGCTGAATAGGCCAAGTTGATCAATGCCCCTTAAGAAGCTGAAGATGACATAGATGTGTATGCCAATCCTAGGAAGGATCACAACTCGATGGCTCACATGTACAAGGAAATTCCGGATGATGCTTTGGAGACTCACAAGTTTGGATCCATCTATTATCTGTTGTCAGGTTTGACCACGATAAACACTATATTGAGGCACACTCTGTTGCCCAAGTCAGGAGATCATAGGATGATACGTGGTCACTCAATCAACCTGCTTCATATGTTTGATTTGCCAGAGAAGTTCAAGGTGATGAGTTTGATTGTTGAAACTGTGAAGAGAACTGTTGCTGACCAAAAAAGATCATGTGGATATGCCCCTCACATTCACATGTTGATCAACTCCAAGATGGGGACAGGGACATATCTTCGAGACAGAGAGCATCTTCCCCTGAGGTCAGAATTTGAGGACAATGTGGTTGTCATGGATGCATCACATACCACTTCAGTAGAGGCTCGGGAGAAGCGAGAGAAAGCAAAGGCAGTAAAGACTTCCACAATGCCAGATGCTTCAGTTGTCAATCTCAAGACCAAGCAAGATCAACTCAGTTATCTGCTTGAGGCAATAGTGAGAATAAAGAAAGGACTGGCCACCCTGACTCGAAATCAAGAGAGCCTTGAGAGGATCTTTGAGACCAAACTTCATGATCTAGATGTGAAAGTCACCGAGATCCAGACCACGGTACAGGAAGAGGTTGAGGACAGGAGTGATAGACCAACCACTGATGCTTTTCACAGAGTGCCGAGAGCACGAAGGTCTACAGTTGTGCCAGTAGTCAGAGACCCCAGAGCTACTACTTCAGCACCTGCAACAACTGCCATCATTGTACCTCCAGTTGCAACTCCTCCAACTCCTCAGACATCTTCAGAAGCGTTTGCAGATGTTGTCCTCTCCACGCCATCTGCACACACCGGAGCAACCAGCCAGAAGACCACTTCAGGAGCTCCCAGAGATCGTGCCTAGAGTGCCGCATAGCACTATGCATTTTCAAGCTTCTTGGTAACTTGTTGCCAAAGGGGAGAAAGTGTATAGATCATTAGGCTGAGAGAGAGAGAGAGCGCGCGTTTTGCCCTTTTGTTGCTTCTCTTGCTACTTGCTATTGGATTGTTTGCTTGCTACTATTTGTGTTTGTGTGTGAGATACTCTTATGATCATGTGTTTGATCATATTATGCTTTAATGTGTACTTGAATGATGATATCTTAATAATTGTGTATGATCAATCATGTTTCCCTTGGTGATGAGTGCATGTTCCTTAAGTTTTATCATTTTGAGTGCTCCACCAAGATGTATGTGACATGGAAGAGTGACCCATGATCCTAATCGATTGTGTATTTGCATTTATGAAGAGCTCTTTCTTATCACATACTTCTCAAAGCGATGATGTATTTCATTCACATTATCATTTGTCGAAGGTTTGATCTATATGTTGTCATCAATTACCAAAAAGGTGGAGATTGAAAGTGCAACTAATCCCTAGGTGGTTCTGGTAATTCATAACAACATATAGCTCATTAAAATGATATCCATTCAAGTTAAATATTTCAGAAAGTTCAATGATTGGCATGGCATGGACTAGAGATGTGGACCCCTCAAATGCTAAGGACAAAGACTGGCAAAAGCTCAAGACTCTACATTTCTATTTTAGTGATCCAAGATCACATTGAGTCCATAGGAAAAGCCAATACTATTAAGAGGGGATGAGGTGTTGCTTAATGGTCTACTTGCTCAAAGTGGTTAGTGATATGCTCCAAAGCCCTCAACCACTTTCTCAATTCCAAATATGTCCAAAACCTAAAGTAAAACTCGGCCCACCAATTTGATCTATTCGGCGCCATTGAGTTTCTTTGATGTAGCCACTGCCAGAAACCCTAATCAATTCGGTCTCACCAATCGGGATCTCGGTCTCCCCGAGATGGCAATGGAAACTCTTTGTTTCCCTTCGTAACATTTCGGTCTTGCCGAAATGAGCGATCGGTCCCACCGAGTCCGCAATGCAAACTCTCTGTTTCCCTTCGTAATGTTTCGGTCTTACCAAAATGAGCGATCGGTCCCACTGACTTTGCCTGACCAACTCTGTTTGCTCATTGCAGAAATCGGTCCCACCAAGTTCATGCAATCGGTCACACTGTGATGAGGTTTTGCCCTAACCCTATCACATCGGTCCCACCGAGTTAATCATATCGGTCCCACCGAGAATCCTAGCGTTCACATTTCGAACTGAATCGGTCTCACCGAGTTCACCTATTCAGTCTGACCGAGTTGGGTCAAATGTGTGTAACTGTTGGATTTTGTGTGGAGGCTATATATACCCCTCCACCCCCTTCTCTATTCAAGAGATAGGCATCAGAACGTGCCTACACTTCCACTACTCATTTTCTGAGAGAGAACCACCTACTCATGTGTTGAGACCAAGACATTCCAATCCAACCACAAGAATCTTGATCTCTAGCCTTCCTTAAGTTGCTTTCCACTCAAATAATCTTTCCACCATAGCCAAATCTGAGAGAGAGAGTTGAGTGTTGGGGAGACTATCATTTGAAGCACAAGAGCAAGGAGTTCATCATCATCACACCATCTATTACGTTTTGGAGAGTGGTGTCTCCTAGATTGGTTAGGTGTCACTTGGGAGCCTCTGACAAGATTGTGGAGTTGAACCAAGGAGTTTGTAAGGGCAATGAGATCGCCTACTGTCGGCGTTCTGGGAACGGGGGTCCCTAGACTTGCCTGCCTGCGGCCCGCGGCGTGGCTCCACCAGCGGCCCCGTACGGCCCGTCTTCACCAGCAAATGCTCAAGACCCTTGCAAGGGGCCAAGCCTCGCGAGGCAGACGACAGAAGACCTCCTCATGGGCAGCCTCACCAGGCTGGCTCGCGAGGGGCGGAGAGATCAAGGCAGCACCTCGCGAGGTCCTTGTGACGCAAGCCATGACGACTGTGACCAGGCGGGCGCCCGCGCGCGCAGTGTCCTTGTTTCCTCTTTGGTGCTAAAGAGGCAAGCGCAGGCGAGGAGTCCCGAGGCATCAGGCAAAGGTTTCCACATCGGTGCAATGATACCAAGACCAGCAGGATGGCAGGACGGAGGTCATCATGGAGCCCAAGACGACGTCACCACCAGAGCCTTTGGCAGGCGAAGACTACTTTTGTCAGGATAACTTGTACTCGTTGTCCCCCTTCAAACTTGGCCGTTGTGGGATCCCTTCCCGCTCAATATTTTGAAAGAGGACCAATGCCTCTATAAATAGGGCTAGCCACCACAGTAGGAAAGAGAGATTCAGATCACCCTTGACCACACAAGTTCACCAAGCATAAGAGAACCTCTCTTCAGGAGGCTGTTCTTCCCTTGTGACTGTTCATCCATAGCCCAAGAGCCAATCCACCACACCACACTGGAGTAGGGTATTACACCACAATGGTGGCCCAAACCAGTATAAATCTTGTGTCCCCTTGTTCTTTAGGTCCGTCGAGCTAGGCCGTGAGATCATGATGTGTGCGAGCTAGAGGGAGGAGAGATCTTCGTGTGCACCCCAGTGTTCGAACCTCAAGGGTTTTGCCGGAACCCGTAATCCGACATTTGGCGCGCCAGGTAGGGGTGCGCTAAAGCTTTCCTCTCGTCGATCCGCGTTTCGCCACCCCACCAAGTTCATGGCCAACGCTCGCCGGGCCCGCGCTGAGCGTCGGGCCGCTCTCGCCACCCGTGTCGCTCAGACAACCCCTGTCAGCGGGCCTATCTGTCGTTCTCCGTCACCCGCCTCCAACGCCGCCACCGGTCCGGCGGAAAACAAGCTACAAGCATCCTCTCTGCACCCCTCTGTGCGGCGGGATGACCGCACCGCCACTCCATTGTTGACTCCAGTCGGCTCGTCCTCTCACGCTTGTCGTGCTCCCGCGGATGCGCAGGCCGCACTGCTCATGGCACACGAGCTCATGCACTACCACCCAGTCGACGACCTCTACGAGGGCTGATTGGACCGCATCGCCGAGCTCATCAGCGCCGCTGGGGGCTCCCCCGCACCGTCCCTCTTGCTGCCTCGCCCTTCGCCAGCCGCGGGCGACGTAGCTCACGGAGCACCTCCGCCACCTCTGCACCAAGATGGTGCTCTGGCACCAAGATGCATGGCCCCTCGGCACGACCCGCCGCGCCGGGCACCCGCGCGAGAAGAAGGAAGCTGCCAAGAAGTTCCCCGACCGCAAGAAAATGCTCCACCGCTCCCAGCACCGCCATGTCAGGATCGCTTGCCGCGACAGGGCCACGCGCCACTTGCCGTGGCGGCGCGGGGACACCAAGGTCAAGCTCCGCCTCCATGACGGTCCCCGGTGGCCACGGCCGGCTGCCGTGCCTTCACTCCTGAGCTACGTGGCGTCGTCTGGCCGGGCAAGTTCAAGCCGGATCTGCTTCCTCGCTACGACGGCACCCCCGACCCTGCGGAGTTCTTGCAGCTCTACGAGCTGAGCATCAAGGCAGCCAACGGCGACGAAAAGGTCATGGCGAACTGGTTCTCCATGGCTCTCAAGGATGGCACCCGCTCATGGCTCCTGAACCTGCCCCCGGGCTCAATCTCCTCCTGGGATGAGATGCGCGACCGCTTCATCGCCAACTTCCAGGGCACTCTCGACCGCCCTCCGGCCGCGGGTGAACTGCGCCGTATCAAGCAGCAGCCAGGAGAGACCTTGCAGAAGTACATCCAGCGCTTCAACAACGTTCGTCTCAAGATCCCCAAGGTGACGGACAAGGCCATCATTTCAGTGTTCTCCGATGGCGTCCACGACGTCAAGATGAAGGAGGAGCTCTGTCGGTGTTCTGGGAACGGGGGTCCCCAGACTTGCCTGCCTGCGGCCTGCGGCGTGGCTCAAAGGGGGGCCCGTCAGGGCCCATCTTCATCAACACGAGCTCAAGACCCTCGCGAGGGGCCAAACCTCGCGGGGCGGACGACATGGAGCTTCCTCAGGCGCGGACTCATCAGGCTGGCTCGCGAGGTGGCGGAGAGATCAAGGCGGGGTGCCTCACGAGGTGCCCATGACGCAAGCCATGATGACCAAGAGCGCCAGGCGGGCGCCAGCCCGCGCAGTGTCCTCCTTTCCTCTTTCGTGCAAAGGGAGCAAGCGCATGCGAGGGCATCAAGCAAAGGCGTCCATTTCGGTGCAACAAGACCAAGACCAGTCCAACGGCAGGAGGGAAGTCATTGTGGAGCCCAAGCTGGCGTCACCACCAGAGCCTTTGACAGGCGAGGACCAACTTTAGTCAGGATAAGTGTACCATATGTTCCCCTTCAAAATGGCCAATTGTTGGTGCCCTTCCCGCTCAATATTTGGGAAGAGGCCCAGGGCCTTTGCCTATAAATAGGGCTAGCCACCCACAGGGTAGGGGGGTTGAAGCTAGATAGATCTGGAATCGGCAGAGAGATAGAGAGAAGCGACTGAACTCCCCCTAGCAGTTCATCGCATCAGCCAAGAACAGATCCTCGCGAGGCTGTTCTTCCTTGTATTGTTCATCACCATCAGCCCAAGAGGCAATCCACCACACCACAAACTAGAGTAGGGTATTACACCACAATGGTGGCCCGAACTAGTATAAACCATGTGTCTCTTGTGCTGTTCCTTTCGTAGTTTAGATCCAGGCGAGGCGGCGGGGTGCAGGTAGGTAGAGGACGAGATTTCGCGCGCACCCCAGTGTTCGAACCTCAAGGGTCTGCCGGAACCCGAAATCCGACATTTGCGCGCCCGGTAGGTGCGCGGGATCCACCTCCTGCCACTTCGTGTCCCGTCAGATCGTCCTCATCATGACCGCGATCAGGCGGACAACCCGGTCCCGGGCGGCTTGGCCCGCCCACGCAGAGCCGCTTCGCCTCGGGCGACCCCATGCCCAGGCAGCTTGCGGTCCGCAGGGCATCGCTGGTCATGGACGACGCGACGGACGAGCCGACAACTCTCACGCCGCGGCGGCGCGGTCGGCAGCGAGGCCTCGTACCACGCCATGCCACGACACCGTACACTGCCGGGAGCAAAGCGAACTCGAGGGCAGCGCTCACGGTGGCACAGGAGCTACTACGATCAGCGAGCTCTCGAAGGCGGCGCGACGTCTTGCTAGAGCGGGTGGCAGAGCTCCTGGGCTTTGCCGCCTCGGGGGCTCATCCCTTCTGCACCCAGCTCCCACCTCAGGTCCAGGGCGGCCCGCGTGGGGGCTCCACACGCGGCCGCGGGCCCCAAGGCTACTCCAACGCCAGGGAAGATACCAGCACCGGGCCAGCGGCAGCGCTGCCTCCGCTCCCGACCAGCGAAGAAGGACTCGTCGCGACCCACGGCCCCAGTTGGCCGCCGCGCTACCACCCCCAGGTGGGCGCTCCAAGCAGAACCGCGTGGCACGCGGACCACTATGGCGCGGCCTTCGGGATGACGGCCCCAAAAGAATACGTGCCCCACATGATGGACCAAGGGCACCAAAGACGAAGGAGAACAAGACTCGCTCCTCAGCCAGTCGGGGGGCGAGGCGACAAGTTGAGCTCTTCCAAGAGCCCGTGAAGGCCCCACCGCCACGCTGGAAGAGCGACGATTATCGGTACCACTAATTCCTCTGGAGCAGGCATCGTTAATCATGAATCACAGGAGGTGCAGGCGCCACTGACAAGCAGCTGCCCGCTCGCAGATCTCCTACCCCTCGGGAGGAGGGCGGGGCTGCGGAGAGGGGCCGAGATCCGGCATCACCACCGTGGTGTTCGGAGCAAGGCGTTCTCAGGAGGTAGGCCCTCCGTTAGGGAGGTGCCTCAGGGCCTGCCCCTGGCGGAGGACCCGTGGTCGTCGGGGGAACCGCTGGCGACCGCTCTACCCCATCGGCGGCGTCCTGGTTTCCGGTCGTCGTTGATGGCACTAGAGTGCGGCGCAAGGCGGGGCCCTCGTCTGGCGATATGAAGCAAGGTCGGTACCTGTGAAGAAGGCCCAGTGCCTGTGAAGCTTGCCGCCTCGTGACACTCTCACGTAATAATGAGTGGGGCTGTACATGCCACAGAGTCTCAGGGGTGCCGGCCTCAGCCCAGGGCTCCCTTCCACGCCTGATGGCAGCACTTAGCTCCTTGTTGGTGAGAAGACGCCCAATACTAGACTAGGTGCGGACGCGGCCTTTTTGGTTTGCTTTCATTGCTTTTCCCTTTGGTTGTCACTTTCCCCAGCTGGATTTAAGTTGGATTCAATTCAAGATTTGCGTGTGTTTGGGGAAGGGGTGTTTAGTCTCGTTCGAGCAATCTCTAGCGTTCGATTACCGCTTTGCCTCAGCTGCCTCCCCTCGTGAGCCCCTCGCGAGCCGGGTTGGGCCTAGCTTGCATGCAGCCCAGACTGCCGCCGCCGCATCCTCTCAGGAGGCTTTTACTGTAGATCCTATGGGTTCGACTGGAAGACGCTCAGAACGCCACAACCCTCCGCTGGCTACCTCGGGGCCCCCGCGGGACAAAGGTAAACTAGCCAGCCACTAGGCATAGGCGTACGGGTGGTATAGCATCTACTAATACGCAGAACACAAGTTTTACATGAGGGGCTCCCCCTCCCAAAATGCTCTCACGACCGTCAGGGCAAAACCTGAGTTCTATTCGTGCAGGAAACAGGAACGGTGCGCAGTTAGTCGGATAAATCCCCCAATGCATCCTCAAGGGCACCTCCTAAATCGTCGCTGGCATCGCTGGCCTCGCCGTTGCTCCCTGCGTCATCGCCAGCGGCGTCAGGGTTGTCCACCACGCCGCCTTCATCAGCAGCCACGATCACGCCATCGTTGTCTGAAGCAAAGGCCCTGACAAGGGCGTCCACGTTGTCCTCCACCCAATGCGCCAGGTCGTCCCGGACGGCCTGGGGTACCGGGGCAATGGCTGCGTCGAAGTCAAAGTGAGGGTCCATATTCCGGAGATGGCTGAAGACGCGAGAAAAGGCGCGCCCGAGCAGGGCGCGGATTCTCTCCTCCACCAACCTGTCGGCTCTGACCGACCGCTCCTCCAGCCGAGTCACCACATCGGTGAAGAACTGAAGGTTGCCGGCGTAGTTAATTGCGTGCGGCTCGCCAATAGTCGCCTCGCAGATGTTACCCAAGGCTGTGTTGGCTCTCTCCCGGAGCGTCATGAGCATGGGGCCGTGCTCATGCTCCAGGACCCGCCGCTGGCGCATCTCGTCCGCATTCTGTCGCGCAACAGCCTCAGCATCATCCACGCGTTGGCGAAGAAGAAGCACCTCGGCACGGGAGGTAGTTAACTCCCCCTGCGCCACCTCAAGGGCGGCCCGAAAAGCATCGGCCCGCCTCGTCGCTTCCTCCTGCTTGGCCCTCAAGGCAGCGGTCCTACCTTCGGCCTCAGCCCGGATCAACCCCAGCCTTTCCTCGAACTCGCGCTCGAGGTTCAAGCGCGCCGTCGCCACCCGACGCCCGACCTCCTCCAGGACGCGGGCCTCCCGTGCAGTGACATCATCCTCCGCCCTCGTCACCAAGCGCTCCCTTGTTTCCAGGCGTTCGTACTCGCGTGCGCGCTCAGCAGCTTCTAGCGTCAGCGCCTCCTCCCGCTTCTGGAGCTCTGCTGGGTCGCCTGATGCCACCCTCATCGACACAAGGGCCGTCTTGCGCAGCTCCGCCTGCTCCTCCAGTGAGCGGCAATGGGCCAGTGAGCTAGATAGATCTGGAATCGGCAGAGAGATAGAGAGAAGCGACTAAACTCCCCCTAGCAGTTCATCGCATCAGCCAAGAACAGACCCTCGCGAGGCTGTTCTTCCTTGTATTGTTCATCACCATCAGCCCAAGAGGCAATCCACCACACCACAAACTAGAGTAGGGTATTACACCACAATGGTGGCCCGAACTAGTATAAACCCTGTGTCTCTTGTGTTGTTCCTTTCGTAGTTTAGATCCAGGCGAGGTGGCGGGGTGCAGGTAGGTAGAGGGCGAGATTCCGCGCGCACCCCAGTGTTCGAACCTCAAGGGTCTACCGGAACCCGAAATCCGACAAGCTCACCATCCACGATGATCTATGCACGACTCTAGAGCTATTCAACCTGGCGACCAAGTGCGCAAGAGCTGAAGAAGGGCGCCTTTCCCTCCTCGAGCTCCCTGCTACCGACTCCAAGGAGAAGAAAGCCAAGGCCAAAGACGTGAAGCACAAAGGAGTGGCCATGCTCGCGGCGGAGCCTGATACAAAGCGTGACCGGGACCATCCCGAGTCGTCCAAGAGCAGCCGACCGTTCTGCGCCTTCCAGAACGTACACGGCCACAACACCAATGACTGTGAGGAGCTCAGGGCCATTCGAGATGGACGCTTTGGTCGATGCCCCGAGCGCAACGACCGGGGCTACGGCCTAGGAGGAGGACGAGGCGGAGGTCGCTGGGACGATCGCGGCCCACGCCAGGAGTGGCGCGACCGGCCTCGCGAGGACCGCTGGCAGGACCAGCCTCGTGAGGAAGCCTGGAGGGATCAACCTCGCGAGGAACGTCCTCAGGGTAATGCCGGTCTTCCTCCGTTGCCGCCACCACCAAGAAGGAACAACGACCACCATCAGGACGAAGGAGCTGGGGGCTTCCAGGAACCGCGTGCCATCGCCTGCATCTTGGGCGGAGCTCAGGCCCCAACGTATCAGCGTATCTTCAAGAAGTTTGCTCGCGAGGTGAACGCGGCTCTTCCCAAGCTCGAGGCCACACGCCTGCTCAGGTGGTTCAAGTACGCCATCACTTTCAGCTCGGCGGACCAGCTCAAGTGCGCCGCAGCCGCCGGTGCTCTCCCAATGCTCTGCTCGCCTGTCATCAGCAATGTCCAAGTCACCAAGACCCTCATTGATGGTGGTGCGGGGCTTAACGTCATGTCCGTCGACACGTTCGATCGCCTTCAAGTACCCTATGATCAGCTGCAACCGACCAAGCCCTTCTCAGGAGTGACCGATGGTTCCACCACCCCAATCGGGCAGGTCCGCCTCCCTGTCACCTTCGGTGGGCGCGACAACTACCACACCGAGCTCATCGACTTCGACGTCGCCCACATTCGTCTGCCATACAACGCAATCCTCGGGTACCCAATGTTGGCCAAGTTCATGGCAGTGACCCACCACGGCTACAACATCCTCAAGATGCCAGGGACTGGTGGTGTCATCACAGTCGTCTGTGAGGAGAAGGATGCAATGTGCTCCCTTGAGCGTGCCTTCCAGGCCGCAGCAATCGAAGACCCCGACAACGAAGGAATCCTACACCCTCCTAAGGCCATCCCCAAGAAGAAGAAGCAGCTGCTCCACATAGGGCCTCGGGAGAGCGGCGTCACCAGCAGCACCACCTCAAGACCTGCGCCCTCAGATCGGCGCCTCCCACCCGCGCATAGGAAGGCGCACCCGACGCCCTCCTTGGGCAGGGCTCGGGGGCTCTCTTCTGGAGGGCCTCAGACCTAGCCAACATCACGAGGGAGGCGCTCGGGCACCACATGGAAGCGTGCTTCACGGCACGTTTCCCTCAGGAGGGCACCAGGCGAGGAGCGCCTGGCGCTCAAGAGTTCATCACCCACACTACCCAAGAGCTTCAAGAAGCAAGAGCCATACGTGGCGACCGCCGCCCACCTGGCGCAGCTCCCCATCCAGGCGAAGATGGCGGGCTTCACGTTTGCATCGACATCCCAGGGCTCAATAGGGCCGCATCTCAGGAGCTTTTCTGGCCTTCGCGCGTGGGGCATTGTGAGGGCCCACCTCACAGCTATGTTCGCATGTCATTCGGCCTGCCGAGCATGGTGGCCGCCTATCAGCACAACCTGCGGAGTGTCCAGGCGGCTCAGGAGGCCAGGCATCACGCAGTCCTGGAGGAGATGGAGACGGTCCTCAAGGAACCGCCTGGACCCCCAGAGCCTCCCGAGGCTCAGGGCCCCGGTGGCTCGTGAGGAGCAACCCCTTCGCCACGTGTCTTCAGCTACCCCAACACTCCTTCGACAACGGAACCAGGTGACATTTTCCAAGTTTATTTAGTTGGGAGCGCCCCTCGGGCTGCATCATTCCCAGGCCACGTGGGCCTGTCCCTGCGGCATGTATCCTTTTGCATCTTTAGTTTAATCTGTTGTGGGCGCCCCTCGGGCTGCATCATCCCTAAGCCGCTTGGGTCCAACCCAGTGGCGTGTATCATTCTTGCGTTTACCTAAGCTAGTTCGTGTTCCATGCATAATCCATCTATGGTTATCACCTGCTTGATTGTCACCCACCACGGAGCCGCGCGCCGATCGTCTTTCTTCAGGATCCTTTGTATAAGAGGGTTAGGCACGGCATCTGTGCTCGGGCCCGTCCCTACAGCATCAATAAATCCAACGGCTGAGCTCTGTCTGGCGGGCCGGTCCCGTTCACGTCACTTTTTGGGGACGTTGGTGCTTGGCCTTCTCATGTGATAACATCAGGAGATTCGTTCGGCGCATGTCATCTAACCATCTCGCAGGACCGCCACAGCCAACAAGAACCAAGACCAGGCGCAACCCACCTTGAGGTAGGGCCTCGTGAGTCCCGCGCTGGCTCACGAGTGCCCAGACACACCTCGTCTAGCCCTGCTGTGCAAGCCACATGTCAGGGCGGGGCTGTACACGCCCAGAGGGCTCTCCGCAGTAGGGAGTCCCCTCCCACGCACCAGTGGAAGCACCATGCTCTGTGCTGGCCGTCGACACTACCGAGGAGCGGTTATGCCCGTGCAAGTGCGGAAGCGCTATGCTCCGCACTGGTGATAAACAACTGAGGGCGGCCCCCTGGCCGTATCAACCTCAGGGAGCCCTTGAGCTCAATGTCGGGCCTCATCGCAACACCTCCCCTTGGGAGAGTCGCACGAGGGGGCTCGGCACGGGGGCTATGCTCGGGTCATGCCCAAGCGTACGCCACCCTGCCAGGTCCCCCGGACCTGGTCGTCACGCGCCCCTCCCGAGCCGAGCCTCGGCGAGGGAAAAGGTACGAAGGTCGTATGAGCGTCAAGGGGGACTCCTGAGCATCGCGACTCAGGAGCCTAACTGGCCATGTAGCCCCTCACTCCTTGGTCTCGTCCTGGTGATCTGGACGACCCAACGACGGTTGAGTTATGTGCGGGGCCGGGCCCTGCCGACATAGAACACTAGACCTATTCCTGCATCTCCTCCCTGTAAGTTGTTTGCACGTCAAGGGGGACTACTGAGCATCGCGACTCAGGAGCCTAACTGGACACGTAGCCCCTCACCCCTTGGTCTCGTCCCGGTGATCCGGACGACCCAACAGCGGCTGAGGTATGCGTGGGGTCGGGCCCTGCCGAGGTAGAACGTAAAGCAAATTGGAAGGAAATCGCAAAATCTCAAACAAATATTACAAGACATATTGTTCTCCCAATACCAAACGCAAGTTTAAACGCCTCCACGAGGCATGGTGCATGTTGCACGAGTTAAACAGGAAATGAGCCACCGGTGATACATCTCCAACGTATCAACACTTTTGCCCTTGTTTTGGACTCTAACTTGCATGATTTGAATGAAACTAACCCGGACTGACGCTGTTTTCAGCAGAACTACCATGATGTTGTTTTATGTGTAGAAAAGAAAAGTTCTCGGAATGTCCTGGAAATCCACGGAGGCACTTTTTGGAATTTATAAGAATTATTGGGCGAAAGAAATACACCAGGGGGCCTAGGGCCTATCCACGAGACAGGGGGCGCCCCCCCCCCTGTAGGCCTCGCCCCCTATCTCGTGGGCCCCCTGGACCTCCTCCGACCTCAACTCCAACTCCATATATTCCGTCTCAGGGAGAAAAAAATCAGAGAGAAAGTTTCATCGCGTTTCACGACACGGAGCAGCTGCCAAGCCCTAATCTCTCTCGGGAGGGCTGATCTGGAGTCCGTTCGGGGCTCCGGAGAAGGGGATTCGTCGCCGTCGTCATCATCAACCATCCTCCATCACCAATTTCATGATGCTCACCGCCGTGCGTGAGTAATTCCATCATAGGCTTGCTGGACGGTGATGGGTTGGATGAGATTTACCATGTAATCAAGTTAGTTTTGTTAGGGTTTGATCCCTAGTATCCACTATGTTCTGAGATTGGTGTTGCTATGACTTTGCTATGCTTGATGCTTGTCACTAGGGCCCGAGTGCCATGATTTCAGATCTGAACCTTTTATGTTTTCATGAATATATGTGTGTTCTTGATCCTATCTTGCAAGTCTATAGTCACCTATTATGTGTTATGATCCGACAACCCCGAAGTGACAATAATCGGGACACTTCTCGGTGATGACCGTAGTTTGAGGAGTTCATGTATTCACTATGTGTTAATGCTTTGGTCTGTTTTCTATTAAAAGGAGGCCTTAATATCCTTAGTTTCCGCTAGGACCCCGCTTCAACGGGAGGGTAGGACAAAAGACGTCATACAAGTTCTTTTCCATAAGCACGTATGACTATTTACAGAATACATGCCTACATTACATTGATGAATTGGAGCTAGTTCTATGTCACCCTATGTTATAACTATTGCATGAGGAATCGCATCCGACATAATTATCCATCACTGATCCATTGCCTACGAGCTTTTCGCATATTGTTCTTCGCTTATTTACTTCTCCGTTGCTACTGTTACAACTACTACAAAAACCCAAAAACATTTGTCTTTACTTTTGCTACCGTTACCTTTATTACCATACCACTTTTGCTACTAAACACTTTGCTGCAGATACTAAGTTATCCAGGTGTGGTTGAATTGACAACTCAACTGCTAATACTCAAGAATATTCTTTGGCTCCCCTTGTGTTGAATCAATAAATTTGGGTTGAATACTCTACCCTCGAAAGCTGTTGCGATCCCCTATACTTGTGGGTTATCAAGACTAATTTCTGGCGCCGTTGTCGGGGAGCATAGCTCTATTCTCTGAGTCACTTGGGATTTATATATGTTTATCACTATGAAGAACTTGAAAGATGCTAAGACCAAGATTTTGCCCTCAACTACGAGGGGAGGTAAGGAACCGCCATCTAGCTCTGCACTAGATTCTCCTTCTGTTATTAGTAAGCTTGCGACACCTAAACCTGCTACTGCTATGAATTACGATATGTCGCATGTTATTGATGATGCCACTTCGCTATGCATGATGAAACTACTTCTGTGCGTGATACTACTTTGCCATTAGGTGAATTTCTAGATGAACAACTTGCTAGAGTTAGGGGGAAAGAAAATATTGAAGAACCTATTATTGATGATAGTGATGATGAAGGTTCCCCCAATGATTATATATTACATGTTGTTCCTAAGGGTTATGTCATGAATGAAAAAGTTGCTATGGAAATTCTTGTTTGCAATGATAGAAATGATCTTAAGAAATTATTAGCTAAATGGAAGTAGCAGTCTCTTAATGATAGAATGAAACCCAATCCGGCTTTTGCTACTTCACCTATCTGTGTTACTGATAAGGATTATGAATTCTCTGTTGATCCTGATATTATTACTTTAGTTGAATCTAATCCTTTTTATGGCCTTGAATCTGAAACTGTTGTGGCACATCTTACCAAGTTGAATGATATAGCTACCCTATTTACTCATGATGAGAAGTCGCGCTATTTATATATCCTTAAGATATTTCCGTTCTCATTAAAGGGTGATGCTAAGACTTGGTATAATTCTCTTGCTCCTGGTTGTGTGCGTAGTCCCAGGATATGATTTATTAATTCTCGCTAAATATTTCCTGCTCATAAGAAACAAGCTGCCTTATGGAAATATATAATTTTGTGCAAATTAAAGAAGAGAGTCTCCCACAAGCTTGGGGAGGCTTCTCGATTATAATGCTTTGCCCGATCATCCTCTTAAGAAAAATGAAATACTTGATATCTTTTATAATGGACTAACCGATGCTTCCAAGGACTACTTGGATAGTTGTGTTGGTTGTGTTTTCAGGAAAGAACGATCGATGAAGCTGAAATACTATTGAATAATATGTTGACTAATGAAAATAATTGGACTCTTCCCAAGCCAGTTCCCGAAGTAATTCCTGAACCAATTGAGCCAACTCCTGAGCCTATTCCTAAACCCACTTCGAAGAAGAGAGGTATTTTATTTCTCAGTCCTGAAGATATGCAAGAGGCAAAGAAATCAATGAAAAAAAGGTATTAAAGCTGAAGATGTTAAGAATTTACCACCTATTGAAGAAATACATGGTCTTAATTTACCGCCTGATGAACCACATTGTCTTGATAACCCGACACAGGTAGTAAAGGTAAATTCTCTCTACAGATATGATAAAGTTGAAATACCCTCTACTAAATTTCATAGCCCATGCTTAGATGAATTTGATGACTTTATGGCTAGGCAAGAAAGTTTTAATGCTTATGTTGGTAGAGAGTTAAAGAATAATGCTTTCGAGATAGGACACATAGGTGATAATCTGGCTAGAGTTAAAGATGAACTTCACCGCGATAGCAAATATGCTTCTATGGTTGCTACTCAAGCTGAGCAAGTACTTAAAGCTCAAAATGATTTGCTTGAGGAATTAAATAATAAAAATGACTTTGCCGTTAGAGTGGCTACTAGAACTGGTAGAATGACTCAGGAACCTTTGTATCCTGAAGGCCACCCTAAGAGAATCGAGCAAGATTCTCAGAGAAATAATTTAGAGGCACCTAGTTCTTCTAAAAAGAAGAAGAAGAAAACGATAGGACTTTGCATGCTTCTAGTGAACCTGTCAGAGACACACCGAGAATCCCAATGATATTTCTATTTCGATCTGAAACTCAATCGGTGATGAACATGAACCTAGTGATAATGTTAATAATAATGTTCATGTTGATGCTCAACCTAGCAAAAACAATGATGTAGAGATTGAACCTACTGTTGATCTTGATAACCCACAATCGAAGAATCAACGTTATGATAAGAGAGATTTTGTTGCTAGGAAGCATGGTAAAGAAAGAGAACCATGGGTTCAGAAACCCATGCCCTTTCCTCCTAAACCATACAAGTCAAAGGATGATGAGGATTTTGAGCGCTTTGCTGGAATGATTAGACCTATTTTCTTACGTATGCGCTTAACTGATATGCTTAAAGTAAATCCTTATGCTAAGTATATGAAGGATATCATCACAAATAAAATAAAGATACCGGAAGCTAAAATTTCCACCATGCTTGCTAATTACACTTTTAAGGGTGGAATATCAAAGAAACTTGGAGATCCGGGTTTACCAACTATACCATGCTCTATTAAAAGAAGTTATGTTAGAACTGCTTTATGTGATCTTGGAGCCAGTGTTAGTGTTATGTCTCTCTCTTTATATCGTAGACTTGAATTGAATAAGTTGCCACCTACTGAAATATCTTTGCAAATGGGTGATAAATCAACTGCTATACCTGTCGGTATTTGTGAGGATGTGCCTGTTGTGGTTGCAAATGTCACTATCTTAACGGACTTTGTTATTCTTGATATTCCTGAGGACGATAGTATGTCTATTATCCTTGGTAGAACTTTTCTTAATATTGCAGGGGCTGTTATTGATTGCAACAAAGGCAATGTCACTTTTCATGTTAATGGTAATGAGCATACGGTACACTTTCCGAGGAAACAATCTCAAGTCCATAGCATCAATTCAATTGAAAAAGTTTCAACTATAATTTTTGGAGGTTTTGAATTTCCTCTCCCTGGTGTCAAGAAAAAGTATGATATTCTTATTGTTGGGGATTTTCATAACCCCGTTGAGGTAACTTAGAGTTATTCGAAAATTCTCCGGTTCCGTGTTGTTCGGAATGAGTTCGTTAACAAGACTTGATCAACCTTGTTAGTGGGTTCATTTTGATGATCACGAGATGGATGAAACTAGAAAGCACAACCTTCTGCACCCTCTTTTTACTTTCTGTTATTTAGAATAAATAAAGCAAAATTAGTATTATCCGTCTGTTTTCTGAATTATCCGTGCATTAAAAAATAGTCCGAAAATAAAAGTGCTCCAAATGCCCTGCAAACTTAGTATGTTTTTTTCTGGAATATTTGAGGATTTTAGGCACTGAAAACACTGCAGGAGGGCCAAGCACCAGGCCATGAGAGAGGAGGCCCCCCTGTAGGGCGCGCCCCCTGTCTTGTGGGCCCCTGGTGGCTCCCCTCCACTTATGCCAGCACCCACACACTTCATCTTCTACCCAAAAAAATACCCATCCAGCTCAAGCACGAGTTCTAGCTCGTTTTGCTGCGATTTTCGATCTCTTAGCTCAAAGCTCCATTCACAAAACTGCTTTGGGAGATTGTTGCTTGGTATGTGACTCCTCCATTGGTCCAATTAGTTTTTGTTCTAGTGCTTTATTCATTGCAAAAAAATTGCTGCATAGGTAACCATGTTCTTGAGCTTGCATGTTAAATTTTGAGGTCCCAAACAATTCCAATGCATGACATAGGCTCTAGGCACTTGTAGGAGTAGTTGCTATCAATCTTGTTTAGTTTTATTCACTTTTATTTTGAAGTTACTAAAATTTCATAAATTTTCAGAAAATGTTAAGGAGGCTTTTTAAAGGCTCTTCTAGCCAAAGCTCTCAGGAAAAACAAGCCAAAGAGAAGGGAAAAGCCAAGTACAATCTTCCTCGTTTAGCGGAAGTACGCTCGTGCGAATGGCCATGTGAGGATTTCTTGAAAGAAGCCAGAATTCATGAATACTTTTATGCTTTAATCGAGACTGCAGGCCTCACCGGTTTCATGAACGACCAAATCGATCAGTATCTCTTACTCACCAATACTTTCGTGCAAAACTTTTATTATTATCCTAAGAAATCACCGCCTGCGGTATCATTTCATTTATATGATGAATTCAAAGAAATGTATTTACGTCATTTTTGCGCGGTATGTAGGATACCTTATGAGGGAGAATTAGATGAACCCCATCGTGAAGATGTGGGTGGCTTTGTAAATACTATTGCTGTAGAGGAGCCAAAGAAGGGCTCCGAGGCGAAGGTCTCTAGCATACACTTTCCTGTTTTACGCTACTTTGCCATATTTGCTAGTAGATGCTTGATTGGTCATGGAAATAGTGGAAATTTGAGCATTCTAGATATTATTATTCTTCAACATGCTTTGCTAGGAGACAATACTTTTAATATGGGTGTCGTCGTTGCTAAACGACTAGCCCTGAATCGTACAAAAGGCCCCATATTTGGAGGTATCTATGCTTCACGTCTTGCTGAACATTTTCAGATACCCATTAGGCACCATGAGGAGGAGGAGGCAAAATTACCTCCTCACATTTTAGATTACAAGAGCATGGTAGCACACAAATTTATTGTTGACAACGAAGAGAAGATGCTCTTGTATAACCTTAGATTTACTAAGAAACACAATGAGACTATTATTTTGCCTGCGCCTTTGTTGTTTGATTTGACTGCAGATAGTTTGCTTGTTACACCGGAAGCAGTGTACACTCATCGAGCTCAAGCTTTTACTCCAGAGCCAGAACCTGAGCTGGACCCTTATCGTGCATCATCTGTCCAGTGGGATCCGGAGATGACCAGCCAGTGGTATCCTGATTACACCTCCCATTACACCGAGGAGAGTAGCAGAGGTCCTTGGTACTAGACCAACTTAGGCCAAAAGCCTAAGCTTGGGGGAGTACGTATTTCTCACCGACTTTATATTCATGTTCACACACTAGTCGTCGGTGCTCATACTCTTTCACTGTAATATACATGCTAGTTTAATTTTCTTTTTCTAGTTTTCTTCTTGTGTGTTTGATAAACCTTAAGAAAACCAAAAAAAATTAGTTAGTTTAATTTCCATGCTTGTAGTAGAAATTAAAATGAAAATCCAAAAATATTTCTAGTTCTTCTTCTTACTTGTTGGGAGCTTTCCCGTGTAAATAGTTTTATTTTATTTTCTTTCTTTTGGGGGTGCAGAAGACTATATTGAAAATGCTTAGTGGCTCTTATATGCATGATTGTTTATTTAATTTAGAGCCCATATTACTTGTCTTCTCTCTTGAGTTGAATGCTTGCAGATTCCAGCTTAGTCCAATGCACGTGCACTCTTATTATTATACACATCGTTCGGTCGTGCGAGTGAAAGGCAATAATGACGATATATGATGGACTTATTGGGATGAGAAAAGCTGGTATGAACTCGACCTCTCTTGTTTTTGTAAATATGATGAGTTCATCGTTTCTGAGTCAGCTTATTATGAAGTAAACATATTTGCAATGACATTTCGAGATTATTGTTGCTTGTGCCATGCTTGATTAGCTATGAGTTATAATGGTTTACCTTGCGTGCCAACATGCTATTAGAATGATTATGATGTAATATGATGGGATGGTATCCTCCTTTAAATGAATTGAGTGACTCGACTTGGCACATGTTCACACATGTAGTTGAATCAAATCAACATAGCCTTCATGATATTTATGTTCATGGTGGATTATATCCTACTCATGCTTGTTCTCGGTGTGAATTAATTTTAATGCATGTTTATGACTGTTGTCGCTCTCTCGGTTAGGGTCGCTTCCGGTCTTTTGCTAGCCTTCACTTGTACTAAGCGGGAATACTGCTTGTGCATCAAACTCCTTAAACCCCAAAGTTGTTCCATATGAGTCCACTATACCTTCCTATATGCGGTATTTACCTTTGTTCCAAGTAAATTTGTATGTGCCAAACTCCAAACCTTCAAATGAAATTCTGTTTTGTATGCTCGAGCAGCTCATGTTTCAACTAGGGCTGCCTATATCTTCCATGCTAGGTGGGTTATTCTCAAGAGGAGTGGACTCCGCTCCTCATTCACGAGAAAGGGCGATGTAGGATGCCCAATCCCATGATCCAAAAGATCAAAGCAAATCAAAATAATTGAACAGAACTCCCCCAGGGCTGTTGTATATTGGAGGCACTCGTTGTTTCGAGCAAGCCATGGATTGATGCTTGTTGGTGGTTGGGGGAGTATAAACCTTTACCATTCTGTTTGGGAACTGCCTATAATGCATGTAGTATGGAAAATACAGCCATCTCATAGTTGTTGCATTGACAGCGAAAGTATGCCGCTCAAAATGTTATTCACTCTCTATTTTAAAATCGAGCTATGGCACCTCTACAAATCCCTGCTTCCCTCTGTGAAGGGCCTATCTATTTACTTTTATGTTGAGTCATCCTCCTTTCTTATTAAAAAGCACCCGCTGGAGAGCACACTGTCATTTGCATTCATTATTGGCTTATATTGGGTATGACTTGACTGGATCTCTTTTACCATGAATTACAATGTTTAGTCAGTCCTTGAACTTTAAAGGTGCTCTGCATTTATGTTTTGCGGTCTCAGAAAGGGCTAGCGAGATACCATTTTGTTATATCATGTTATAATTATTTTGAGAAAGTATTGTCATCTGAGTTTTATTATTATGGCTCGCTAGCTGATTATGTTATTGATATGAGTAATTGTGAGACCTATGTGTTATTGTGAGTATGGTTAGTTCATAATATTTCTTTGAAACTTGAATGCTGGCTTTTCATGTTTACAACAACAAGAGCAAACAGAGTTTGTAAATTTTTTTCTTTTTCACTTTTAGTTTATCAACTGAATTGCTTGAGGACAAGCAAAGGTTTAAGCTTGGGGGAGTTGATACGTCTCCAACGTATCTACTTTTCCAAACACTTTGCCCTTGTTTTGGACTCTAACTTGCATGATTTGAATGAAACTAACCGGATTGACGCTGTTTTCAGCAGAACTACCATGATGTTGTTTTATGTGTAGAAAGAGAAGTTCTCGGAATGTCACGGAAATCCACGGAGGCACTTTTGTTATTTATAAAATTATTGGCGAAAAGAAATACACGGGGGCCCGGGCACATCCACGAGAGCAGTGGCTGGGCGCCCCTATCTCGTGGGCCCTGGACCTCCTCGACCTCAACTCCAACTCCATATATTCCGTCTCGGGAGAAAAAATCGAGAGAAAGTTTCATCGCGTTTCACGACACGGAGCCGCCGCCAAGCCCTAATCTCTCGGGAGGCTGATCTGGAGTCCGTTCGGGGCTCGGAGAGGGGATTCGTCGCCGTCATCATCAACCATCCTCCATCACCAATTTCATGATGCTCACCGCCGTGCGTGAGTAATTCCATCGTGAGGCTTCTTTGGACGGTGATGGGTTGGATGAGATTTACCATGTAATCAAGTTAGTTTTGTTAGGGTTTGATCCTAGTATCCACTATGTTCTGAGATTGATGTTGCTCTTTGCTATGCTTAATGCTTGTCACTAGGGCCCGAGTGCCATGATTTCAGATCTAAACCTATTATGTTTTCATGAATATATGTGTGTTCTTGATCCTATCTTGCAAGTCTATAGTCACCTATTATGTGTTATGATCCGACAACCCTGAAGTGACAATAATCGGGACACTTCTCGGTGATGACCGTAGTTTGAGGAGTTCATGTATTCACTATGTGTTAATGCTTTGGTCCGGTTCTCTATTAAAAGGAGGCCTTAATATCCCTTAGTTTCCGCTAGGACCCCACTTCAGCGGGAGGATAGGACAAAAGATGTCATGCCAGTTCTTTTCCATAAGCATGTATGACTATTTACGAAATACATGCCTACATTACATTGATGAATTGGAGCTAGTTCTATATCACCCTATGTTATAGCTATTGCATGAGGAATCACATCCGGCATAATTATCCATCACTGATCCATTGCCTACGAGCTTCTCATATATTGTTCTTCGCTTATTTACTTTTCTATTGCTACTGTTAAAACTACTACAAAAACCCAAAAACATTTATCTTTACTTCTGCTACCGTTACCTTTATTACCATACCACTTTTGCTACTAAACACTTTGCTGCAGATACTAAGTTATCCAGGTGTGGTTGAATTGACAACTCAACTGCTAATACTCAAGAATATTCTTTGGCTCCCCTTGTGTCGAATCAATAAATTTGGGTTGAATACTCTACCCTCGAAAGCTGTTGCGATCCCCTATACTTGTGGGTTATCAACCGGCAAGTCATTCCGTCATCCCTGGACACCGCCATCGCCCGCAAGGGATGCTTCTTCCTTGATGGTGTAGCCTTCACCTGCACTGCCAACTGGAGTTGCAGGATCAGCCGCACCGCCTGTCGAAGGCGCGGGAGCGAAGGTGCGGAACTTCTTCAGCAGGGCCTCCACCTGACCCCTCACGGCTGCGGCAGCGGTTGCGCAATGCTCGTTGTCCACAGGCTCCAGCAGCTCGTCAAGGTGGGCGGCGGGATCGCGAAGATGGAGGTGGCTGAAGATGCGCGTCAGCGCGACTGAGGAAAGAACGCGGGCTTCTTCCTCTGTCATGGGGCCGATACCGCTCACGACTTCCTCAACCGCCTCGACCAGATAGGGAAGCAGTTGGGCGAGGCCGTCCTCGTTGGTGGTCAGTGACTCCTCCAAGCCCTTCTCGTAGAGTGCCCGCAGTGCCACACGGGACCTCTCCTTGAGGAGCTCGAAGGCCACGCGGTCCTCGGCCAGGACCTTCGCCTTGGCGTCAAGTTCGGCCTTCTCCGCCTCCACCTTCTGCTCCAGCTTCTCCAGCCGGCTGCGCTCCGCAGCCTGCGTCTTCGCCAACTGCTCCAGCTCGGCGTCGCGACCCTTGATGGCGTCCTCCCGGGCCTTCATCTTCTCCTCCTCCGCCTTGCGGCCATGAGCCTCTTCCGCACGCTCGTTGCGCAGAGTCTTCAGTTTGACCTCCAGCACCCGGCAGCGACACTGGGCGGCCTCGACATCCTTCAGCGCCACCTCGCGAGCAGCGGCGGCTTGGGTGGTGGCCTGCTTGTCCTTCTCGGAGGTCGCCGCGGCCTGGCTCAGCGCCGCCCGAACGGATACATCTGAGTGAAGCCAAGCGGAGACCAGCTCCAAGCGCCCGACTACTAGGTGGGGGTCGGCGCCCTGAAGATCTTCTCGCAGCCGGGTCATCTCAGAAAGAGCGCACTCCAAGACGTCAGGGGAAGAGGAAGGACCTGGAACCAGTGGTATAGCAGGAGGAGGAGGAGGCAACATCATCACCATATCCTGGGAGGCTGGGGGCTCCTGAGCTTTGGGGACCCCAGCAGCCGAGCCGGCCACCGGCGCCCCTGGAGCCAGCAGGGCCATGGGGGCTGACTCCTCCCGAGGATGCTCCCCCAGGCCTCGCAAGGACGATCGAGCCGGAGAGGCGTGAGCACCAACGCTGCCCTCTCCACGGAGGGAGACGCATCCGAGGCAGGCAGATTGGTCCCAAGCAGCACCATTGCTTCCTCCTTCCTCTTCTTTGCCGCGGGCATCGACCTAATTGCACAACGGAGTGGCGTCAAGGATCAGCAGCATAAGCAAGAACAAGGCGGGGCAAGAACACTTACTGGTCCACCGCAGTGTAGTCCCTTCGCTTGTTAAGATTGAAGCCTGAGAGCCTCGCCTGAGGCGCGGGCGCGCGGGCTCCAAGAGCAGAAGAAGGGCAACATATGGGCCGGAAGCAGCTCCAGGCAGTGTCGGAGCGGAAGCATCATCTCGGGAGATCAGCGCCGACCTGCCCCTTGTCGGAACCTCGGCCGGTGGTATCCTCTAGGGGCTGGCCTTGGGCCTCGAGGAGCCCCCGGCCACGGGCGGCTCCTCCCTCTCCATAAGGACATCGGCTTCGTCGTCATCGTCAGGTAAGGTGTGGAGGATGTCGGCCTTGCGCAGGGGGGAGGTCACCCCCATCCCCTCAGGGGTAGCCTCCGAGTCGTGCTCCTCGTCTTCTTCCTCTTCCCCTCCCCGCGGGAATCACCAGAAGACACGTCCACTGGCGTCGTCGCCACCGGGACCCCAGGGGGCGCCGGCGGCACCAGCCCGCGCTTGTCAAAGCTGGGCATGGTGGCTGCGACCTGCGCCCCGTCCTCGCGAAGGAACAAAGGAACGAAGGCACTCGGCGGGTACTCTTGGTCGTCCCCGACCAAGAGGTGGAGAGCCACAACCAGCCCTTCTTCAGGCAAGGCCTCCGGGCTCAAGCGAAGCTTATCTTCTGCGCCCACAAGGGGCGCGAGCGCGCCTGGAGCAGAGCCACTCGCAGCATCAAGAACTCCCTCAGGAGCATGGCCCCGTCGGCCGCCGCCGCGTTGCCGGCTTGGTCGGCAGTCATCTTCTCGACCAGCTTCGCCCGGTCGTCGATAAGAAGCAGAAGACCACCTTCGCCGGACTGGGGCATCTCCGTCGGCAGCGTCAACCGTGGGTGGATGCACTTGGCGTCCGTCATGACCCACTCGCCCCTGAAGCCGTCGCCTTCTTCCCAGCCTTCGAGATCACGTTGGCCTTGCCGGCCGCGATGAAGTTGGCGCACCCAGAGGTATGGCCGTCGTTGATTCAGAGGAAGAAGAAATGGCGCAGCGGAGCCATGGACGGCATCACCCTGACATACGCCTCACCAGTAGAAGGCAAAGATCGACAAGAGAAGGACGGAGTTGGGATGGAGATGAAGGGCCTAAAACCTGTAATGGCGGAGTACGACATAAAAGAAGTCAAAGAAGGGGGGAACCAGGCCCGCGACGACGCTGCTCATGAAGAAGGGGTAGAAGGTGCTCCCCTGAGCCTCCGGCTCGGCGGAGCCGGCCCGGAGCTCGGTCTTCCCCTTCTCATTGCTCTCCCGCGCCGTCAGCAGGCGCGTGGCGGCGAGGTTCTTCTCTGAGACATTGGGCGCGTCCAGAGCCGGCTCATACCAGGCAGATGATGAAGCATCCTTGACCTTGCGGGGCGCCATTGGTCGCTGAACAGAAGAGGATTGAGGCAGTTCTGGAGATTTCGGAAGCAAGGAGCGAGAAAGGGGATCTGGAGCAAGGCGAAAGGAAGCAATGAAGGCAGCGTTGCCGTGCGATCTTTTGTCGATCTGGCGATTGCCGAGGTAGCGTGGGGAAGCGGACGCCCACGCCCAATCAATCGCCACGCGATCGACCAATGTCGCGTTGTTGGGGCTCATGGCGCTCCAAGACTTGCCCTTGGCCGCCTCGAAGCCAAGTCCGAAGCGCTTTGGGCCCGGGCTCTGTCGGCATGCGGGAGCGGGGTCCCTAGACTTGCTCGCCTGTGGCCACGGCGTGGCTCCACCAGCCTGCCCCAGTCGCCCATCTTCACCAGCAAACGCTCAAGACCCTCGCGAGGGGCCAAGCCTCGCGAGGCGGATGACACAAGACCTCCTCGTGGGCAGCCTCACCAGGCTGGCTCGCGGGGGGCGGAGAGATCAAGGCAAGGGGCACCTCGCGAGGTCCTTGTGACGCAAGCCATGACGACCGTGACCATGCGGGCGCCCGAGCGCGCAGTGTCCTTGTTTCCTCTTTGGTGCTAAAGAGGCATGCACAGGCGAGGAGTCTCGAGGCATCAGGCAAAGGTTTCCACATCGGTGCAATGAGACCAAGACCAGCAGGACGGCAGGATGGAAGTCATCATGGAGCCCAAGATGGCGTCACCACCAGAGCCTTTGGCAGGCGAAGACTACTTTTGTCAGGATAACTTGTACTCGTTGTCCCCCTTCAAACTTAGCCATTGTGGGATCCCTTCCCGCTCAATATTTGGGAAGAGGGCCAGGGCCTCTATAAATAGGGCTAGCCACCACAGTAGGAAAGAGAGATTCAGATCACCCTTGACCACACAAGTTCACCAAGCACAAGAGCACCTCTCTTCGGGAGGCTGATCTTCCCTTATGACTGTTCATCCATAGCCCAAGAGGCAATCCACCACACCACACTGGAGTAGGGTATTACACCACAACGGTGGCCCGAACCAGTATAAATCTTGTGTCCCCTTGTTCTTTGGGTCCGTCGAGCTAGGCCGTGAGATCATGATGCGTGCGAGCTAGAGGGAGGAGAGATCTTCGTGCGCACCCTAGTGTTCGAACCTCAAGGGTTTTGCCGGAACCCGTAATCCGACACCTACTTCATGAAGATCTGCCCAAGTGAGGCAAGTCCTGCATGGGCGATGGCCATGATGGGATAGACAAGGTTGCTTCTTCGTGGACCCTTCATGGGTGGAGCCCTCCGTGGACTCGTGCAATTGTTACCCTTCGTGGGTTGAAGTCTCCATCAACATGGACATATGATAGCACCACCTATGGGAACCACGCCAAAAATCTCCGTGTCTACATTGCGTTTGCCTTCTCCAAACCCTTCCCTTTACCTTCATATGCAATGTTTTACTTTCCGCTGCTAAACTCTTGGAATTGCATGTGTAGGTTGATTGCTTGACTTGTGCTAAGTTGCTAAAATCTGACAAGACTTAAAATTAGGAAAAAGCTAGATTTTTATTTGGTCAAGTAGTCCAATCACCCCCTCTAGACCTATTTTCGATCCTACAATGCACTTATGATTGGAACTATTACCAAGCATCCGCAACTACTAAAGCTCATTAAGGTAAAACCCAACCAGCATTAAGATATATTGGTCCCTCTTTACTCCCGTATGAGTCAATTTCTATGGTAGGAAGAATCTTCTGTCACTCTTGCCCTCCAATGCATAGTCCTATCAACATACAACTAAACCTACGGTGTGATCCACACGCGCGCTCATATGATGGGCACCAAAGGACAACAATATAACCACAAGCAAACTAAAATAATCATAGCAATTCACCAATTACCCCAAAGGACAACAAAAATCTACTCAAACATCATAGGATGACAACACATCATTGGATAATAATATGATTCATAAAGCATCATGTTCAAGTAGGGGGTACATTGGGTTGCGGGAGAGTGGACCGCTGAATATAGATGAGGGAAGATGATGAAGGTGTTGATGAAGATGACAGAGTTGTTGCTGTAGATCGCCGTCACATGATGATTGCCTGGCGGCGTTCCAGCGCCACCGGGAGAGACGGGGAGAGTCCCCCTCCTTCTTCTTCTTCTTTGGCCTCCCCAAGATGGAGGAGGATCCCCCTCTGGTCCTTGGTCTCCATGGCTTCCGGAGGGCAGGAGTCCCTCTGAGATTGGATCTCTCTCTGTTCTCTTCTACTTCGCGTTCCTGTTTTCTAGCCGAAAACTGTTTCTTAAATTGCCGATAATCCGTAACTCCGATTGAGCTGAAATTTTAACACCATTTTTCGGATATTAGCTTTCTTGCGGCCGAAGAAGGGCACCAACCACCTTACAGGGGCGCCACAAGCCTGCCAAGCGCATCCTGGGTATGGGGCACGCCCCTTGGGCTTGTGGGCCTCTCAGGCATCGTCTCACATTGATTATTTCCCCCCAAAAATCACATATATTCCAAAATAAAACTTCATTAATTTTTATCGCATTTGGACTTTGTTTGATATGGATATTTTGCGAAACAAAAAAACATGCAACAAATATGCACTGACACTGGTCGCTGGATCAATATGTTAATCCCAAAATAATATAAAATATTACCAAAAAATATGTGAAAGTTGTAGAATATTGACATGAACCGATCAAAAATTATAGATACGACGGAGATGTATCGTTCACCTCGTGGCAATTTATGAAAAATCGCTAGCTAGGGCTTGGCCCTACATCATCGTGTGTGCGGGCGGTCGGGCCGTATGCCTCAGCCAGGACGTGCGGGTTGTTTGGCCGTATCACCTAACTGACAACTCGTTCGACACGGCCCATATACATCGCACGTTCGGTGAATTACGGCATCCAATACTTATATTATCCAAATTCTCGTCTTTTAGTTTTTGAGTACAAATACGTGGGTTTCTTTTTAATTAACCGAATTCGATGACCGGATATTGAAAACCTAATTTTCTGTTTATCCCCAACGCCCAGTCCGTTTCTCGTGACCCCCACCCACCCACACACCCCGTTTGATGTAAACTCGCTCAATCTGCGGACGCAAGCGGCCACCTAGCAGGATGGAGCCGACGAGTTCTTTAGGAGCCGACGAGAGGCGGGGGCCAGGATCGGTGGAGGTGCAGGTGGCTGCGGCGGCGCTTCAGCGGTCGGAGGTGTTCCACGTCGTGAAGGAACTGCTCGGCTTCGTTCTCTACATGCACCACCAGATTCCCTCGTAACACTCAGTCCCCCCCCCCCCTCCCCCTCCCCCTCCCCCTCCCTTGCGATTTGGTGTTAGGAATCAGCTTCAATAGTTCTTTCAAGCAATTGCCTGGGGTTGAAATCTCATCTTTACTGCATTTTAGATGATATATGATCTTCGAATTTGGTTTGGTTTGGTCCAATTCTTACTAATAGCTGAGTTTGAGTAACACTTCGTGCTTGTGGACCTAGTTTGGGTACGATTTGAGTGGATTTGGTAAATACTACAAATCCGTCAAATTGAACTCCCCGTTTGTGGTGTGTGAGAAGTCAAGGATTTGGATCGAATGGTTTTACTGGATTCGACCATTGAATTATACAGGGCGATGATATAAGTGAGATTTAGATATGAGATTACTCGATTCCTTTTCAGTCAACTCGTTTTGTTTTCATATGTTAGCCTAATGCTGCTTGTCATTCTCTTTTTTCTTTTTGCGGGGTCATTCTCCTGTGTTAACGTCTGATATGTGGATGGTGTTAGATTGATATGATTGTTGTACCTACCATGTATACGATATGCATTTTCCTTCCTAATCTTGTACGGTTATTATCCCTTGTAATCTTGTATTCCAAGTCATGCAACAACCCTTCTTAAACCCTAGCTGGTTGATGGCTCTATATTAATATGCAAGGCGGCGCGAGAGGTTTCAATGCTTCCCATTTGCTCGATCATTTATAGATAAATAATGGGCATATGAGCTCAAGTTAGTATTACCATTGTTGAGGAAATCGTTAACTGGTAGCTGCTCGGTTGGCTGGCGAGTAGGGGATTAATAGGCTAATCGGCAAGTTAATCGGCCATTTAATCAATTACTCGGGTGATTAATCGGTTAATCGGCTACTCGGTGACCCT
Source organism: Aegilops longissima (assembly GCA_021605205.1). Lineage (NCBI taxonomy): Eukaryota > Viridiplantae > Streptophyta > Magnoliopsida > Poales > Poaceae > Aegilops > Aegilops longissima. The sequence goes on from CM038678.1 coordinate 281,551,184, forward strand.
ACGAGTAGGGATTAATCGGCAAGTTAACTGGTTAATCGGATGAATTCTTGAACAGGGAGTATTACAGTATGTACTATGGCCACGACAAGTTCAGTGAGGAAGTTTTGCATGGATGCCGGATCGAGCAGTGGAGCAGGGCCATCCATGTTTTGCCATCGATATTGACCGGGAGGCACAAGGTCTGCCCTGTGCATGGCTGAACGCATTTGATGTCCGACAATGATATTGCCATTACCTCCATATCTTCAGAGTCAGGCCCATTTGGGAGCTCTGGAAAATATACTCCTGTAAATATTTTACAGAGATATTTTACTAGCCACCGATGAAATACTCCTGTAAAAGATACACTCGTTTCCGGTTGTAAACTTTTGTTTGGGTGAATCAAATGAGGCGTAGCGCTGGAGGCTGCACCAATGCCTCTTCTCCTGTCGGCCATGAGAAACTCGCTCCGGCCCTGAGTCGTTCAACCTGGTCCTATTGGGCAGGCTCTTGCCGCTGCCTCGGAGCACGCTCCGCAGTTGCCGCCGCTGCTGCAGCATAGCGCACCTGCTCCCGATCGCAGCCGCCGCCTCGCCTCTCTTCCGTGCTGGTTGAGCCGACGGCATGCTTGGGCTCGCGGCGACGGAGATGTCCGGTGCCTCACCTCCCTTGCAGTCCTTGGTGCCTCGCCCTGTCCTCTGTGCCTTCAGCGGCGCGTGCGTTGTGCTTGCCTAGATTGATTGAGAGAGAGGAAGGTATACTGGGAAAAGTGACCGGTCGAGGAGAGTTTTCAATAAGGGCTGAATAACAGTGTAATCTGAAGAACAGGTGTAAATTTTACCGAGACAATCACGCGTTTGGAACACACACGTTTTTTTTACGGGTGTGTGTTTTACCGGTGTACTTTGCGGAGAAATGACGATCTAGTCGGGGCCTCAGGGTCTTCCTCGTCGTTGCTGACAGACGGATCAACCTCCAGGACAAGCTTCTTGCAGTGGTGGCCAGGAACAAATAACTCCTTGCAAATGTAGCCGAGGCCCTGTTGGCGACGTATGGCCACCTCTGCTGGAGCGAGGGTGCGGCATGCGCGTCCTGATGGTGCTACTGAAACAGCCGCTTCCCCTAGTGGTGCAGCTACTGGGATAGCTCCTTGGCCCCTGATACCAGTGTGGGATGGTGGTCCGAATTGAGTATTGATCAATTCAGTGCAGCGGCGCCATGTTGGGGGTTCATGTTCTTGTACTGCTGGTACCACAATTATGCACTGCTCGTTAGGTGGAAGAAGGCGATGCTCACCTTCTCTGTGAAGGCCGTGCGCTACGTCTTGAAGAATTGGTTGCACCGGCTCAGCCAGACCAACAGGTCAACTTCCCCATCATAGGTGGAACTCCATCTTATAGAAGCATGTGGAATGGTCATCCATTGCCTTGGGGTTGGTTGTAGGTGGGGAAAGTAGCCTGCTGTGCCCCTTGTCATCAGCGTGGGTGTTGGATTCTGGCTGCATGCTGTTCTCTGCTGATGGCCAGATTGCAGGCACAAACTTGCTGGCTGGTGTTGTATAGATCATTGGAGATGCAGTCCAGACGTCGTGTAGGTGCTTCGTGATGGAGATAAAGGTGTAGTCGATCTTGGTGACATCTTCATTGGTAGCGGCGATGACCGAGTGTTGAGTCGCGAGTCCTCACCTTGATGTAACTCGGGCTCGTGTATTGCGGCGCACCTCACCAGACAGCGTCTTGCCTTCCCTCCTCTAGTTCTAGGTCAGCCACCACATGGGCTTGGGGTCTATGGGCCATAGTGGTGATGGGCCAGGCCCATACCGGTTCAACACTCCCCCTCAAGATGGGTGGTAAATATCGATCATCCCCGTCTTGTCACATGCCAAGTTACAGTCCTTTATTCCCAATCCCTTTGTCAAGCAATCTGGAAGATGCTGCTCATCCCCGTCATGTCATGCGAAGTTAGTGACATGAAATTTTGACCAAAAATTCGGAAGTGTCCAGAAAGATTGGCCACTTGGCCAGACCAGTTAATCAATGTAGCAGCAGCCTGACTGGTTTGGTCACCGGCCTGGTTTAAAAAAAAAATATGATACTGGTACATCAGTCACTAACGGTTCTTGTTTCAAGGGTGAATTGGATACCAGCATTTTGACAAGTAGCCTACTAAATTGTGCATTCCAGAGTCCTATTTTGCTGGGACAACTATGTCCGCAGCGAAGGTCATAATGTTATGCACCCCGAAAATGCACGCATCAATGGCGACCAAACCTTGAACAAATCTGATGGTAATGTGCTGTTTAAATTTTGTGTTGGAATCATGAATAAACTAGAAGACAACATGTAGTCTGGCTTACAGAGTATATCCATTTGGCAGAGCATACTAGGCAGCACAGTTATTTACATTATTTCTATATAATTGTCAGATTATTTCAAGTTTATTTTATTTTTCCTATTTTCAGGGTATTGCAGAGTCTTGAAACTGAATTTGCAGGTTTAAAGGAGGAAATGGTATGTTCAGTATGCAGTAAGCATGTTTATGTTGTCATCTATTTTCTCAATGACCCTTTTATTAATTTATGGGTATCTCTAGTCAGAAATGACAGCACCATTGGCAGAACTGAAACCTTCTGATCAGAGAAAGTACAACACACGACAAAGGGAGGTTAGATGCAGAATCAAGAAGCAGGAAAAGTTAATGAAAGGCATCTCTACCGTACTTTCTGCTTTTCAGCAAGCACTTGATAAAGTTTCTACCATTGAAGGAGTTGCCCTGATCCTGGGAGGGAGTCTTGTACGACCTTTGTTTGTCTATGACATTACAGTTACTCATGGTAGATTTGATTCTGGAAGTGTCAAAGGGCATGGTACAACAAAGTTAGCTCAGTCTGTTTCTCGAAAGGTGAGCTTCCCTTTTTTAAATACTACATGAAGTATCATTTGCGTAGAGGCTAGGACAATTACTAGTATATGTCTTAGTTTTTTGAAAGCAGCATTTAATTAAGATAAAAATTTGATGTTTCTTTGTATGTACATCATTTCTTTGTACATCAGATGGTCAAAATGAATAATTGCTACTCACAACTTTGTCATATACCAGAACGTTAATTATTGCTCTGCTGTTTGTCATACTAGATGATTCCCGACACATTGCGCCGTGAATTGGTTGCAACATTTTTCTTAATGATATTTGATTATTTGGATCAATAATATGAGAACGAAAACTAAAAATACATTAATTTATTGTATGTAATTGTTGAGGTGGGCATTTTCCCATGCATGTTTGCATGTTGAGGTGGGCATTTTTCCATGCATGTTTGCATGTTGAGGTGGGTTTTTTCCATGCATGTTTGCCTGATGAGGTGGCATGTGTGCATGCTGAGAGAAATGAGTTAGTGGGGAGCTAGCTATTTAGATATTGAAGATGACTGAGTAGTTTATGATGGAATATTGTTTTATTCTCTTCATTTATCACAAGTTATTGCCTTATATCCTCATATGGTGGAAACATTGTGCTCTTGGAATACTGACTTGCACATATATTTTTCTAGGCCGTCCGAGCTCTTATATCATGTGGTGCAGGGAGTTTATCTTACACAGGTATTAGTTATTCTGTTTTACTAGACTTGGCTGACGATGCATTCAACTTTTAGCTTACTGCTTCTTTACCCATTGTTTTGGAAGGCCCTACCAAGCTGTTTCTGCTGGTTAGATGTCCCTGTACATTGAACTTACCCCTGGATTTTGCGCCAAAACGGGAATTCCGTTACAGTAAGAAGGTGTTGTACTTTTATGATGGCTAACTTACTCCGTTTTTTATAACGTCCAATATTTTGAAGATAAAACACATGAACTAAAACTTTTACCAGCAGGTTGTACCCCAGCAAATGTCTATAAAATGCAATACAGCATACTACCAAAAGAATAATAAGCATGTTGCATCAATCGTGGATCCGTCATGTTGTACTTCAGAATCTTCTCCGTCAGATGTTATCTGGTATTATTTCTGATCATCTGCTGCCATCGATCAGTATCGTTAGCTTCTGCTGTTATTTTGCACCTTCTATATTTGGGACCGATAATTATGTGAGAGTTAGTATGGAGTGTATCTATCTATCTATCTATTGCCTTTCTTTTATTGCATAATAATGTGCTACTCACAACTCAGGCTATGTTAATAAACTGCATGCATTCTTAGTGATTGCACTTGTGCAGAGGTAGATCCTTTGAAGTCGAAACACTACAGACATCTGGGCAGTGAACCTTGAATGTATATATTGTTTTGTTATGCTGTTAAATTGTTATCAAAGTGCTGAAACCTGTATTGGTGCTTGAGCTGCAATCTACAGAACTTATTCTTTCTAACTGGGTAAATCTTTATCATCTGTTATAGGTTCCAGTGCAAGCACACGATAAGAGGCTTACCATGCAAGGCGTCATTAGAAGGATGATGATCCGCTCATTTTCATTATCCTACATCATGTATGTTACAACTGGAAAATGCTGTAGTGAGGTGAACATCGACCCTGACCTCAGCATTCTTCAATCCGAAATTGGTCCTCCCCCCTTTTCTGTAAATGTTCACCAAGGATCAGCATTCTTCAATCTTATATCCCCCCCCCCCCCTTATGTTCGTTTGCACTGGAATGGTTTGGTGCTCAATAAATTTTTTTTGTTTCCCGTGTGGGCTATCTATGAGTTGTCTTAAAAAAAATTCATGCAGGTTGCCCTTTTTATATTTGCGTTTAATCTGTTTTCCCCCATTTTTAGTGTTAGTTTTTTTCTTCCTGTGCGCCTATGTAAGCTGATGTGTGTGAACTGGACCCATGTGTGCGCGTGTGTGTGGATGCATGTGTCGGTGTGCGGGTCCATTTGCGTGTATATGTGTCTGGATGAGTGTGCGTGTGGAGGCGATGCCATCGACATGAGATGCATTTTATATTTGTTGTGTCAGATGATTAATCTCCGATGTTGTAATTTTATTGCTTGAATATTGAGTGCAAATTGTTAAATCTTAATTAACATGTGTTAATTATGGAGGGAATCTCCCCTTGTACCAACCGGAGGCAGTTGCCAAGGCAACTGTCGCGTCGGTTCCTCCTGAACGGATGCCTCTTCAATGCATTTGTCTGTATAAATACTTACTGTTGAAAGAGAGACGAGCGAGAGAGACAACAAATGATTCAACTGTGTATTCTTTATTGATGATTGAAGCTTATATACAATGGAACGGTTGCCTCCGAGGGAGGCGACGGTTCGCTGGAGGCGTCTCTCCAGGCTGTAACCGACATGACGGTTGCTAGTAATGTGGAACTGCATGAGTGAGAAAGAGCGGGGATTATCCCCTAATAACGCATGGGTTATTATTCTCAACACTCCTCCTAATCACCGCTTGACTGCATAAGGATCTCCTTCAAAAACCTTGTAGGAAAAATGTGAGGAGTAGTGCCTGCTATGCTGGTAAAACTCCTTCAAACCTAGTGGAAAAATAAGGAGAAAATGATCCAACATATAATGATTATTGCCTTTGTTAACTCAATATAAAGTATATTCATAGAATTTAGAGGAGAATAAATATATCGTATATACTTTCCTAGAAACCCTGTGGGGAAAACAGAAAGTATGACAGATGATCTCATGTTGATATTACCTCATTAAAAACCTTTATGAGAACCTATAAAGTAAACTCATGAAGGAAAAAAGAGTATAATATGATGCTTTGAACAATAACAATTCAGGAAGATACCCCCCCTGATTCTTGCAAATTTCGAAGCCGTTACATACCAATTCCATGAACATATTTCTGGAATGTAAAAGTTGGTAGAGACTTCGTGAACAAATCAGTCACATGATTTAACTTGCAAGATATGCAATATAGTGATATTGCTTATTATGTAACCTGTTTGCATTCGGGCAACACAAGAAACATTATCTTTGAGATAATGGTTGGCGGATGTAGCCATGAGGTTTGTTTCGAAGACTCTTCAGGAGAGGGCTACCACACCTGTAGGAGCACTAAGCTTGTCTACGATCTGACATAGTGGGGATCTGATCGATGTATCCAATGATATTGGTGTTCACATTTCTGTGAAACTGAAAAACCAGGACAAGATGTTTGATGCCTTGGAGATATCGAAAGATATTCTTGAGTACCGACCAATTGTGCTTGGTGGATCCAATGGCTTATGGAACATATCTCATTTCCATCATCTCTTGGTCTAAATAGATCTTTCTCTACGTCTAGAGAATGAACTACCATGCGAGTTATGGATGGATAAGATTTGTCCACAATGAGTCTCTCCAATATATTATGGATATAGACAAAATAGTATACCATAATGTATGAATGAAGGTGCTCAATTTGTAGTAGCGAGCGATATTTTGGTTTACCCAAATCCTTCATTTTAAACTCCGTCACTTAGATGATTACATGTGTCATCATTGCAAACACACAAACATGGATAATCATCATTGTAGGAGTAATCCTTGTGAATAAGGAACTCACTACGTTGGTTGTACCAAATATACCGACGATAATAATAAGTCATATGGTGACTTATTGATTTTACACAATGTATGTTGCATTTTGTACTTCGATTCAGAATTGAGATTCCATCGGGAACCAAGTATATCTGAATCTAGTGATTCCACATGGATATGTAATCACTACATCTATCAGCTGCAGAGATAGATGATTTTGTATTGCCGATGATATAATTTTATCGGAAAGATAATCCACCTCTGGAGAATAGTTGGGTATCTGCGTGAACCCTTGTGCTAAATACTTGCTCTTTTGTTTCACCACCTCGTTGTTCTCAATTCTGTTTCCAGAAGAAAACTTGTGTAGGTATTGCTTATGAATACCTTCCCATTATTGAGCAAGATCATTTCTACCTAGATTATACCCTTTGCTTGAGTTCAGTCCGCGTGTTGTTCACACTTTGCCATGGCCATGGTCTTTGGATCTGAATCATTTGAAAGGTTTTTGCAATCTAGTTGAGAAATGTATGTCGACAATTGTAGACTTTCGGTTATATGATTCTCCAGAATCTATATATCAATATATAGTTGATGGAAATATCGTTACCCATGGTGACTTCTCGTGATTTCCCAATGCGATTGAGTCAGGTATTCTGATGTCCCGGTCATTGTGTGCACTATGACCTGGGTTGGTGGAGGTTTCCCGTCCATTGGGTGTATACTACCCATTAGGTGTCTGTCAACGTGAAGTTGACTTGCATTTACTGATTCACATGCCTTGATATCCTTGCTTGCGAGAAGTTGGATCCTGATGTACTTCTGCCATACATCTCCCCCTGTTGTTGCTTTGAATGGGAATGTAGTGGATTTTCTTGGTACCTCCACTCTTTCAGGCGTACTTTTGCAGGATTGTAGGATTGTGTGACACCTTTTATAGTCAGTAAATGAATCTGGCAGGTTATTTGCAATGTGTTGCAAATCTTCTGAACGCATGGTTTAGATATTTGAGTACGTGGATTTGAGGCATAAATGTGTTGAACATTCCACTAATTTCCTGGCATTCTTTATGGTACTTGAAATCTCCCCCTAATGCCTGGAAATGTTCCTCATTGAATTAGCATACTGGCCTTGAATAACTCCCCATGTGAGGGGCTTGAGGTATTGACGGAAATATAGTTATTCCTCACATAGATCCCAACTATATGTTGAGGGGCCAATGATGTATGCCGGGTGGTGATATTAGTATGCAACCGAATTACCGCAGGTAGGAAATACTTGGTAGATATCCACATATCAAAGATAGAGGGGAATAAGATTATGCAGTTCTGTCATGAGCGTGTAAAACTGCATGACTCCAACGTAAAGTTGGCAAATTGCAATTCCAAAGTAAAGGTAATGCAATGAGATTAACTCTTTGGATAGGATTCTACCAAACCATTTTGAGTCTAGACATTAGGACAAATTGCTAAACTTCAATCCAAGGGCCATAGAGAAGGCACTCAAGGAGAATTCTGCAATGTTATCCATTCGATTTGCTTGAAATCGATGTCAGGATAATGAGCCAATGGTTTCGTGTGAATAAAGCACACAGTTAAGAACATCATGTAGATATGTCTTTTAGAACCATGGAATACCTGAATAGTCTAGTCAATGGATGGGAAGAGCCACTTACCTCAACTTGATGCATTCAAGGAGTCTGAGTGGTTCAGCGTAGACTTTAAGGTGTGCGAGCCTTAAAATTAGCTTCTCTGTGTCACTTGTAGTGCACATAAAATCCAAATGTTATTAGAATTTAGCATCATAATAATCATAAACTATTGGAATTGCTGATAGTTTCAGTTTCAACCCAATGTCTCAATGACCAAGGCGAGTATGCCAAGTTTGTCATGTACAAGACACTCTGGAAAACTATTCACTTTTACTTCTCTGTCTCCTGTCTCTCTTGTTTTACATTAACACGTTATCAGCACGCTCCCAAGAGCGATTTGGCTGAGAGAAAAGCCAACGGGAAGCGGCGGGAGGCGGTGTTCTTGACACGATCTGAGAGAACCATCCATGCCATGATCGCAGAGAGGAATTGAATAACATCGAACAACCTGTGGTGTTTCTAACGTACCGGGCGGCACAGAAAGCAGTGGCGGCACCCTTCCTGACAGCGACGCTGGTGAAGAACGGCGCGGCCGGCTCACACCTCCTGCATGCGGTGCTCTTTCTCCCGGCGCATGGCACCGCGACGCTGGACTTCACCGCAAGGAAGAGACAAGAAATCAACCGATTGATTGGCCACAATTATCATCAAGGAAGGTAAGAGATAGAGAACTGCAACGGATTGATCCTTGTTAAATCTATATCTCTAGTGGCCAGCAATCGGGATAATGTTCGCAACCTTCCATCGACAAGACATCAACGGAGGAAAAGACGAACTGAAAACACATTCTCGATCAATGGATTGAAAATACAAAAAAGAACTGTAAGCATGTTGGTAGTCTTCTTCAATTCGTGATGTTCTTATCTCTTAACGGATCGACGGAGTCCATTCCGAATGGCCTACAGCCGGCAAGAAGCACATCGGCCCTCCGTACGCACCGGATGCAGACTGCGCGAGCGTGACTGGCCGTGATGGTAACCGCTCCCCGGCGGATGACACGCCCCCCCCCCCCCCGGTCGTTCCTCCACAGCGACACCTGATAACCCACAAGTATAGGGATCGCAACAGCTTTCGAGGGTAGAGTATTCAACCCAAATTTATTGATTCGACACAAGGGGAGCCAAAGAATATTCTTGAGTATTAGGAGCTGAGTTGTCAATTCAACCACACCTGGATAACTTAGTATCTGCAGCAAAGTGTTTAGTAGCAAAAGTGGTATGATAATAAAGGTAACGGTAGCAAAAGTAAAGACAAATGTTTTGTGTTTTTGTAGTAGTTATAATGATAGTAACGGAAAAGTAAATAAGCGAAGAACAATATATGAAAAGCTCATAGGCAATGGATCAGTGATGGATAATTATGCTGGATGCGATTCCTCATGCAATAGCTATAACATAGGGTGATATAGAACTAGCTCCAATTCATCAATGTAATGTAGGCATGTATTCCATAAATAGTCATACATGCTTATGGAAAAGAACTGGCATGACATCTTTTGTCCTACCCTACCGTGGAAGCGGGGTCCTACCGGAAACTAAGGGATATTAAGGCCTCCTTTTAATAGAGAACCGGAACAAAGCATTAGCACATAGTGAATACATGAACTCCTCAAACTACGATCATCACCGAGAAGTATCCCGATTATTGTCACTTTGGGGTTGTCGGATCATAACACATAATAGGTGACTATAGACTTGCAAGATAGGATCAAGAACACACATATATTCATGAAAACATAATAGGTTCAGATCTGAAATCATGGCACTTGGGCCCTAGTGACAAGCATTAAGCATAGCAAAGTCATAGCAACATCAATCTCAGAACATAGTGGACACTAGGGATCAAACCCTAACAAAACTAACTTGATTACATGGTAAATATCATCCAACCCATCACTGTCCAGCAAGTCTACGATGGAATTACTCACGCACGGCGGTGAGCATCATGAAATTGGTGATGGAGGATGGTTGATGATGACGACGGTGACGAATCCCCCTCTCCGGAGCCCCGAATGGACTCCAGATCAGCCCTCCCGAGAGAGATTAGGGCTTGGCGGCGGCTCCGTGCCGTAAAACGCGATGAAACTTTCTCTCTGATTTTTTTCTCCCCGAGACGGAATATATGGAGTTGGAGTTGAGGTCGGAGGAGGTCCAGGGGGCCCACAAGATAGGACGCCGCGCTGTGGGCCCCCTGGCATTAATTCTATCGCCAAAAATTCTTATAAATTCCAAAAAGTGCCTTCGTGGATTTCCAGGACATTCCGAGAACTTTTCTTTTTTACACATAAAACAACATCATGGCAGTTGTGCTGAATACAACGTCAGTTCGGGTTAGTTTCATTCAAATCATGCAAGTTAGAGTCCAAAACAAGGGCAAAAGTGTTTGGAAAAGTAGATACGTTGGAGACGTATCAACTCCCCCAAGCTTAAACCTTTGCTTGTCCTCAAGCAATTCAGTTGATAAACTAAAAGTGAAAAAGAAAAAAATTTACAAACTCTGTTTGCTCTTGTTGTTGTAAACATGAAAAGCCAGCATTCAAGTTTCAGCAAATATTATGAACTAACCATACTCACAATAACACATAGGTTTCACAATTACTCATATCAATAACATAATCAGCTAGCGAGCCATAATAGTAAAACTCGGATGACAACACTTTCTCAAAATAATTATAACATGATATAACAAAATGGTATCTCGCTAGCCCTTTCTGAGACCGCAAAACATAAATGCAGAGCACCCTTAAAGATCAAGGACTGACTAAACATTGTAATTCATGGTAAAAGAGATCCAGTCAAGTCATACCCAATATAAACCAATAATAATGAATGTAAATGACAGTGTGCTCTCCAGCAGGTGCTTTTTAATAAGAAGGGATGATGACTCAACATAAAAGTAAATAGATAGGCCCTTCGCGGAGGGAAGCAGGGATTTGTAGAGGTGCCAGAGCTCGATTGTAAATTAGAGATTGAATAACATTTTGAGCGGCATACTTTTGCTGTCAACGCAACAACTATGAGATGGCTGTATCTTCCATACTACATGCATTATAGGTTGTTCCCAAACAGAATTGTAAAGGTTTATACTCCCCCAACCACCAACAAGCATCAATCCATGGCTTGCTCGAAACAACGAGTGCCTCCAACGTACAACAACCCTGTGGGAGTTTTGTTTAATTATTTTGATTTGCTTTGATCTTTTTGGATCATGGGACTGGGCATCCCGGTTACCGGCCCTTTCTCGTGAATGAGGAGCGGAGTCCACTCCTCTTGAGAATAACCCACCTAGCATGGAAGATGTAGGCAGTCCTAGTTGAAACATGAGCTACTCGAGCATACAAAACAGAATTTCATTTGAAGGTTTGGAGTTTGGCACATACAAATTTACTTAGAACGGCAGGTAAATACCGCATATAGGAAGGTATAGTGGACTCATATGGAACAACTTTGGGGTTTAAGGAGTTTGGATGCACAAGCAGTATTCCCGCTTAGTACATGTGAAGGCTAGCAAAAGACTAGGAAGCGACCAACTGGGAGAGCGACAACAGTCATAAACATGCATCAAAATTAATTCACACTGAGAACAGGCATGAGTAGGATATAATCCACCATGAACATAAATATCGTGAAGGCTATGTTGATTTGTTTCAACTACATGCGTGAACATGTGCCAAGTCGAGTCACTCAATTCATTTAAAGGAGGATACCATCCCATCATATTACATCATAATCATTCTAATAGCATGTTGGCACGCAAGGTAAACCATTATAACTCATAGCTAATCAAGCATGGCACAAGCAACAATAATCTCGAAATGTCATTGCAAATATGTTTACTTCATAATAAGCTGACTCAGAAACGATGAACTCATCATATTTACAAAAACAAGAGAGGTCGAGTTCATACCAGCTTTTCTCATCCCAATAAGTCCATCATATATCGTCATTATTGCCTTTCACTGCATACGACCGAGCGATGTGTATAATAATAAGAGTGCGTGCATTGGACTAAGCTGGAATCTGCAAGCATTCAACTCAAGAGAGAAGACAAGTAATATGGGCTCTAAATTAGATAAACAATCATGCATATAAGAGCCACTAAGCATTTTCAATATAGTCTTCTGCACCCCCAAAAGAAAGAAAATAAAATAAAACTATTTACAGGAAAGCTCCCAACAAGTAAGAAGAAGAACTAGAAATCTTTTGGATTTTCATTTTAATTTCTACTACAAGCATGGAAATTAAACTAACTAATTTTTGGTTTTTAGAAGATTTATCAAACACACAAGAAGAAAACTAGAAAAAATTAAACAACATGGATAATACAATGAAAGAGTATGAGCACCGACGACTAGTGTGTGAACATGAATGTAAAGTCGGTGAAATCGTACTCCCCAAGCTTAGGCTTTTGGCCTAAGTTGGTCTAGTACCAAGGACCTTTGGCTGATATCCATAAGTGAAACCGAGGTAGTCTTGAGATCAGAGGCGACCGCCTCTGAGCAACAGCGTGTTGGCGAGCTGCCTCAATTCCCCTCTCATATTCAGTTGCTTCTTCCCTGGTGACAACATATCTTCCTTTGCACGATAATCAAAAAGGTAGGGAGCAGGAAGAGTGTGAGGGACGACGTTAAATCATCATAGATTAGTCGATAATGGAGGAATTGTTCATTCCTCTCAAGAAAATAATGATCAAACATAGCTTCTTTATCCAAATAAACATGAGGTACAATCATATCCCCCTCTCGTGGAGCTATATTAAGAAAATTAGCCACACATGTTGCATAAATTACTCCAAAGAAATCACCCCTTCTACTATTATTCTGCAACCTACGTGCAACTATTGCCCCCAAGTTATAACCTTTATAACCTGACACAACACTCTTGAGGACACAAAGATCAGGGGCACACATGTGACATACCTCGTCCTTACCGTTAATGCATCTACCAATAAAGAGAGCAAAGTAATGTATAGCAGGAAAATGAATGCTCCCTATGGTAGCTTGTGTTACGTCCCTAGATTCTCCCACAGTAACACTAGCAAGAAAATCTCTAAATTCAGATTTGGGAGGATCATTAATATTACCCCACTGCGGGAGTTTGCAAGCAGTTGTGAAATCCTCTAAATCCATGGTATAAGATGTATCATAAATATCAAACATGACACTAGGAGAATTACGCATGAGAATTATATTGAACCTCCGCACAAAGGAATCAGTCAATTGATAATATTGAGGACACTTATCTTGTAAGAAGTCCTCCAGCTCGGCATTACGCACATATGCGTCAAATTCCTCCTTGAAGCCTGCTTCGACCATAAAATCATCGGATGGCCACTCACAAGCCCGTACATTTGCGTCCCTTGGCAAATTAACATCTTGTTCACGTATAACAATCCTTGGCCCTTTCTTTGCCGAGGAACCTCCTTGGTACAATCTTCTAAGCATATTTCTTTTTCTGAAAATTTCTGAAATTTTAGTAACTTCAAAATAAAAGTGAATAAAACTAAACAAGATTGATAGCAACTACTCCTACAAGCACCTAGAGCCTATATCATGCATTGGAATTGCTTGGGACCTCAAAAATTTAACATGCAAGCTCAAGAACATGGTCATCTATGCAGCAAAAATTTGCAATGAATAAAGCACTAGAACAAAATCTAATTGGACCAATGGAGGAGTCACATACCAAGCAACAATCTCCCAAAGCAGTTTTGCGAATGGAGCTTTGAGCTAAGAGATCGAAAATCGCAGCAAAACGAGCTAGAACTCGTGCTTGAGCTGGATGGGGATTTTTTTGGGTAGAAGATGAAGTGTGTGGGTGCTGGCATAAGTGGAGGGGGGCCACCAGGGGCCCACGAGACAGGGGGCCTAAAATCCTCAAGTATTCCAGAAAAAATCATACTAAGTTTGCAGGGCATTTGGAGCACTTTTATTTTTGGACTATTTTTTAATGCATGGATAATTCAGAAAACAGATGGATAATACTATTTTTGCTTTATTCATTCTAAATAATAGAAAGTAAAAAGAGGGTACAGAAGGTTGTGCCTTCTAGTTTCATCCATCTCGTGATCATCAAAATGAACCCACTAACAAGGTTGATCAAGTCTTGTTAACAAACTAATTCCGAATAACACGGAACCGGAGAAATTTCGAATAACACTAAGTTACCTCAACGGGGATATGAAAATCCCCAACAATAAGAATATCATACTTTTTCTTATCAGTAGGGAGAGGAAATTCAAAACTTCCAAAAATGATAGTTGGGACTTTTTCAATAGAATTGATGATATGAACTTGAGATTGTTTCCTCGGAAAGTGTACCGTATGCTCATTACCATTAACATGAAAAGTGACATTGCCTTTGTTGCAATCAATAACAGCCCCTGCAGTATTAAGAAAAGGTCTACCAAGGATAATAGACATACTATCGTCCTCGGGAATATAAAAAATAATAAAGTCCGTTAAGATAGTGACATTTGCAACCTACAACAGCACATCCTCACAAATGCCGGCAATGTATAGCAGTTGATTTATCGGCCATTTGCAAAGATATTTCAGTAGGTGTCAACTTATTCAATTCAAGTCTACGATATAAAGAGAGAGGCATAACACTAACACCGGCTCCAAGATCACATAAAGCAGTTCTAACATAATTTCTTTTAATAGAGCATGGTATAGTTGGTACACCCGGATCTCCGAGTTTCTTTGGTATTCCACCTTTAAAAGTGTAATTAGCAAGCATGGTGGAAATTTCAGCTTCCGGTATCTTTCTTTTATTTGTGATGATATCCTTCATATACTTAGCATAAGGATTTACTTTAAGCATATCAGTTAAGCGCATACGTAAGAAAATAGGTCTAATCATTTCAGCAAAGCGCTCAAAATCCTCATCATCCTTTGACTTGGATGGTTTAGGAGGAAAGGGCATGGGTTTCTGAACCCATGGTTCTCTTTCTTTACCGTGCTTCCTAGCAACAAAATCTCTCTTATCATAACGTTGATCTTTAACTCTAGGCAGATTATCACCTACGCGTCCTATCTAGAAAGCATTATTCTTTAACTCTCTACCAACATAAGCATTAAAACTTTCTTGTCTAGCCATAAAGTCATCAAATTCATCTAAGCATGGGCTATGAAATTTAGTAGAGGGTATTTCAACTTTATCATATCTATAGAGAGAATTTACCCTTACTACCTGTGTCGGGTTATCAAGACAATGTGGTTCTTCAGGCGGTATATTAAGACCATGTATTTCTTCAATAGGTGGTAAATTCTTAACATCTTCAGCTTTAATACCTTTTTCTTTCATTGATTTCTTTGCCTCTTGCATATATTCAGGACTGAGAAATAAAACACCTCTCATCTTCGGAGTGGGTTTAGGAATAGGCTCAGGAGTTGTCTCAATTGGTTCAGGAATTACTTCAGGAACTGGCTCGGGAAGAGTCCAATTATTTTCATTAGTCAACATATTATTCAATAGTATTTCAGCTTCGTCGAATGTTCTTTCCCTGAAAACACAACTAGCACAACTATCCAAGTAGTCCTTGGAAGCATCGGTTAGTCCATTGTAAAAGATATCAAGTATTTCATTTTTCTTAAGAGGATGATCAGGCAAAGCATTAAGTAACCGGAGAAGCCTCCCCAAGCTTGTGGGAGACTCTCTTCTTTGATTTGCACAAAATTATATATTTCCCGCAAGGCAGCTTGTTTCTTATGAGCAGGGAAATATTTAGCAGAGAAGTAATAAATCATATCACGGGACTACACACAACCAGGAGCAAGAGAATTATACCAAGTCTTAGCATCACCCTTTAATGAGAACGGAAATATCTTAAGGATATATAAATAGCGAGACTTCTCATCATTAGTAAACAAGGTGGCTATATCATTCAACTTGGTAAGATGTGCCACAACAGTTTCAGATTCAAGGCCATAAAAAGGATCAGATTCAACTAAAGTAATAATATCAGGGTCAACAGAGAATTCATAATCCTTATCAGTAACACATATAGGTGAAGTAGCAAAAGCAGGATCGGGTTTCATTCTAGCATTAAGAGACTGCTGCTTCCATTTAGCTAATAATTTCTTAAGATCATTTCTATCATTGCAAGCAAGAATTTCCATAGCAGCTGCTTCATTCATAACATAACCCTTAGGAACAACATGTAATACATAATCATTGGGGGAACCTTCATCATCACTATCATCAATAATAGGTTCTTCAATATTTTCGTTCCCCCTAACTCTAGCAAGTTGTTCATCTAGAAATTCACCTAATGGCAAAGTAGTATCACACAGAGAAGTAGTTTCATCACGCATAGCAGAAGTGGCATCATCAATAACATGCGACATATCAGAATTCATAGCAGTAGCAGGTTTAGGTGTCGCAAGCTTACTAATAACGGAAGGAGAATCTAGTGCAGAGCTAGATGGCAGTTCCTTACCTCCCCTAGTAGTTGAGGGCAAAATCTTGGTCTTAGCGTCTTTCATGTTCTTCATAGTGATCAACAGATATAAATCCCAAGTGACTAAGAGAAAAGAGCTATGCTCCCCGGCAATGGCGCCAGAAATTAGTGTTGATAACCCACAAGTATAGGGGATCGCAACAACTTTCGAGGGTAGAGTATTCAACCCAAATTTATTGATTCGACACAAGGGGAGCCAAAGAATATTCTTGAGTATTAGCAGTTGAGTTGTCAATTCAACCACACCTGGATAACTTAGTATCTGCAGCAAAGTGTTTAGTAGCAAAAGTGGTATGATAATAAAGGTAACGGTAGCAAAAGTAAAGATAAATGTTTTTGGGTTTTTGTAGTAGTTGTAACAGTAGCAACGGAAAAGTAAATAAGCGAAGAACAATATATGAAAAGCTCGTAGGCAATGGATCAGTGATGGATAATTATGCCAGATGCGATTCCTCATGCAATAGCTATAACATAGGGTGATATAGAACTAGCTCCAATTCATCAATGTAATGTAGGCATGTATTCATAAATAGTCATACATGCTTATGGAAAAGAAGTGGCATGACATCTTTTGTCCTACCCTCCCGTGGAAGCGGGGTCCTAAAGGAAACTAAGGGATATTAAGGCCTCCTTTTAATAGAGAACCGGAACAAAGCATTAACACATAGTGAATACATGAACTCCTCAAACTACGGTCATCACCGAGAAGTATCCCTATTATTTTCACTTCGGGGTTGTCGGATCATAACACATAATAGGTGACTATAGACTTGCAAGATAGGATCAAGAACACACATATATTCATGAAAACATAATAGGTTCAGATCTGAAATCATGGCACTCGGGCCCTAGTGACAAGCAGAAGCATAGCAAAGTCATAGCAACATCAATCTCAGAACATAGTGGATACTAGGGATCAAACCCTAACAAAACTAACTTGATTACATGGTAAATCTCATCCAACCCATCACCGTCCAGCAAGCCTACGATGGAATTACTCACGCACGGCGGTGAGCATCATGAAATTGGTGATGGAGGATGGTTGATTATGATGACGACGACGAATCCCGCTCTCCGGAGCCCCGAACGGACTCCAGATCAGCCCTCCCGAGAGAGATTAGGGCTTGGCGGCAGCTCTGTGCCGTAAAACGCGATGAAACTTTCTCTCTGATTTTTTTCTCCCCAAGACAGAATATATGGAGTTGGAGTTGAGGTCGGAGGAGGTCTAGGGGGCCCATGAGTTAGGAGGCCGCGCCCTAGGGGGGGGGGGGGACGCGCCCCCCCTGTCTCGTGGACAGGCTGTGGGCCCCCTGGCATTAATTCTTTCGCCAAAAATTCTTATAAATTCCAAAAAGTGTGTCACCCCCAATATGCGACCCTATCCAAAAGGAACTCGATGGTCCCACCAAGGATAGGCCCGCATATTGAAACGCTTTTGCAAGGTGGATATCATTACATCAACATTACATAATAGACGGGGATACATACATAAGGCACAAATGCCACAAGAATACATCAACATCATATACAAGACCAACATCCGGCTACGGATGAAACATAAACAGAAACTCAAACGACATCCACCCTGCTAGCCCAGGCTGCCGACCTGGAACCTATCCCCTGATCGAAGAAGCGGAAGAAGAACTCCAACACAAGCAAACATCGCTCTCGCGTCAAGATCATCGCAAAACCTGTACCTGCAACTGGTGGTGTAGTAATCTGTGAGCCACGAGGACTCAACAATCCCATTACCATGGGTATCAAGACTAGCAAAGCTTAATGGGAAAAGGAAGGGGTAAAGTGGTGAGGTTGCAGCAGCGGCTAAGCATAATATGGTGGCTAACATACGCAAATGAGAGCAAGGAGAGAAACAAAGGAACGGTCGCCAACTAGTAATGATCAAGAAGTGATCCTGAACTCCTACTTACGTCGAGACATAACCCGAAACCGTGTTCTCCTCTCGATCAACCCGAAAATAGACACTCACGAGTTACGCTTTACGGTTGGTGTATTTTAGAAGAGTTTGCTTCAAGTTTACTACAACCGGATATTAACAAATTCCCATCGCCACATAACGCGGACACGGCTCTCGAAAGTTTATACCAGGGTGTCCCAACAGCCCATGATAAGCTCTCGCGATCAACGAAGGATATTCCTTCTCCCGGAAGACCCGATCGGTCTCGGAATCCGGCTACAAGACATTTCGACAACAATAAAACAAGACCAGCAAAGCAGCCGGATGTGCCGACAAATCCGATAGGAGCTGCACATATCTCGGTCTCGAGGCACACCGGATGAGCAGTCCGTACAACTAAAACCAGACCTCAAGTTTCCTTGAGGCGCTGCCTGAGGCTCTAGTTCGGGCCAACACTCGAAGGAGCACTGGTCCGGGGGCTAAAATAAAGATGACCCTTGGGCTCCAAAACCCAAGGGAAAAAGGGCATAGGTGAGGCAAATGGTAAAACCAATGTTGGGCCTTCTTTGGAGGAGTCTTATTCAAAGCGAACTGTCAAGGGGTCCCATAAATCACCCGACCGCGTTAGGGACGCAAAATCCGGGAACATAACACCGATATGGCGGAAACTAGGCGGCAAGAGTGGAACAAAACACCAGGCATAAGGCCGAGCCTTCCACCCTTTACCAAGTATATAGATGCATTAATAAATAAGATATATTGTGATATCCCAACAAGTAAACATGTTCCAACAAGGAACAACATCTCCATGTTCAACAAGGAACAAACTTCCTCTTCACCTGCAACTAACAACGCTATAAGAGGGCTGAGCAAAGCGGTAACATAGCCAAACAACGGTTTGCATAGGAAAGGTGTCAAAGGTTAGAGGATGACATGGCAATTTGGGATGGCTTGATAAGCAGGTAATAGGTAGCGCAGCATAGCGATAGAAACGAAGCAACTAGCATAGCAATGATAGTAGTGAGATCCAGGTAACGGTCATCTTGCCTGAAATCCGCAAGGAAGAAGAACGAATCCATGAAGAAGACGACGGATGAAGCCGAACCAAGTGTGAGCGAAGCGAATCCTCACGATCGCATAGCAAGCAGAACTAACAAGAAGAAGCACACAACATAGTAAACACACCACACATAGACAAGACATGATGCACAACCAAGCATGATGAATGACAAAGCTACATGAAGCTACTCATGGCAAAAGATGATGCATACAAGGCCAACACATCAAAGCAAGTTTAAATGAGGCGGAAACAACATATAACAATTCCGGTAAGTCCTCATATGCAAATTTTGAAATTGGTCCAGATCTGAATAAACCCTAAGTTCAAGTTGTTAAACAGCAATTTAAGATGCACCACGATGATCTACACGAAATTCTAGTCAAGTTACATATAAAGTTCATTAGATTCGGAGCTACGGCCTAGAAGATATGAGCAAAACAAGTTAAACATGGCATTGATGCAAAATGCATACAAACATAAAGCAAACACTTCAAAACAAGGATGCAACATGATAATATGAAACTACATGCAAAATCAAGCAAGTTTCATATATAGCACACTCAAAACGGAGCAACGGTTCAACACATACACCCTATACAAGTTATGACAACAATTTGTCCAAAACAACAACTAGGCATATTGCAAGCATCAAAACAACAAGCTACAACATCTTAACATAATAACAAAAGGCAGGGGCATGATGTACAGGTAAAGCATTACAAAACATGAACACTGAACTATCTCCAGAAATCACTAGAACATGCTCAAAATGACATGGCAAGATTGCAAATAATAACAGGTTCAGACTTTGCAGAAATTAACATCAGGTTGCAATGTTTAGAGCTATCAAACAGCATGTTACAGGAACTTAACATGGCAAACCAAGGCATGGCATGATACTACTAAGTGCATAGAACAAAAGTCCTTTACTGACCATGAGCCAAAAAGGATCAGAAGATATGATGGCACCCATGTAAACATGGCAAGTTATATTACAGATTCATACATGGCAGGAACAACAATAAGTAGGCATGTTGGTGAGCTTGAACCACTCACCACAGAGCAATAAATGGCATGGCAAGGCAACTCACAGTAAGAAGACATGTTATAGAAGCTATACATGGCCAGAACAACATCATAGCATACACGGATCAACTACAACAACCTTGGCAAAATTGAATAACATGTAAACAACCTGCCAGGAAACATTTTATAGCAAAAGTAGAGCTCGATTGACTCAAGCTATGGCACTCCATAATTGCAAACAAAGGCATGGATGGATAGAGCATAACCATATGTTCAAAACATCCTTACTGAAGTATCTCAAAATAAGCATGGATCTCTCGGTAGCATCAAGTTAACATGGCATAAAAATATCAGCAAAACAGGGCTGAAATCAGCAACATCATGAAGCCTAGTTTGCATGCTTGTGCTAGTCACCACAGAGATCACAAAAATACATGGCATACACCCCTGTAAATATGGCATGGCATATTACAAAACACATGTAGGACTCAAGTTCATAGGGTGCACACATCAATCATGGCAAAAATGACAAAAGTGCATGTTTTGTTAAGAAACAGAAACTAACATCACATAGCACTCTTCTAACAGCATTTAGGGCATCAAGTTGAGCTCAAATGCAAATGATGCAATGAGATGAAATGATGTACTCATCGAGACGAACAATTTGACATATTACACGCGCAAAGCGGAGCTACGGATGCAAAGTTATGGCATGATGAAAATGCATGGAAATTACTGAAAACTCGGGGACTTAGCAGATTTGGAGGGGGGAAAGAAAGTCAACCATGCACGGATCTGGATCGGGATCTCGGCGGCACGGGAACCGAGGTTCGCGGGGTGGGCCGCCGGAGACGAGGGAGAGGCCGGAGGAGGAGGTGGTCATGAGGGGCGGGAGGAGCTCCGGAGGTGGCGGCGAGTCTTGTGAACGGGTGGCGAGACAGCTACTGGCGCTGGCGAGGCACGCCGTGGCGGCGAGACGGGCCGGCGGGCGGACGGGCGGTGATGGGCGGCGCTGGCGGGCGCAGCAAGCACGGGCGCAAGGTGGACTGGCCCAGGGCGTGCGCTGGTGCTCCGGCCGGAGGAGGCGGCTCAGCCGACGGACGGCGCAGGTGGTGGCGAGCGCAGGCCTCAGGGCCCAGATCAGGGGCCCGGGCTGGCCTTGAACTGGGCGCGACTCGGGCGGTGATGGGGAGCGGGCGCGGCGAGGACACGGCACGACCGGATTAGTCGGGGCGCGGCGACTGGACATGTCCGGCCGGGACGGATATGTCCGTCCGTGTGTGAGGAGGAAAAACTAGGGTTTCGGGGATTGATCCATGGTCGGAGGGGAGGTGTTTATATAGGTAGAGGAGCTAGGAGAGTCAAATGAGGTGCGGTTTTCAGCCCTTGATCGTGATCGAACGACCGAGAGCATGGAGGGAGTTGCTGGGTTTTGGGCCACTTTGGAAGGGTGTTGGGCTGCAAAAGAAGGGCTTTTGCGGTTACCGGTTAACTGTTGGAGTACCAAACGACCTCCAAATGGCACGAAACTTGACAGCGGTCTACGGTGCTATACCAAGGCCGCTTGACAAACCTCGGTCCATTCGAGACCGTTTAACACCCGCACATGAAAATAGGTAAAAGGGGGCGCCGGGAGACATAGGAGTGCCGGATTGCAAAACGGACAACGGGGAAAATGCTCGGATGCATGAGACGAACACGAATGCAAAATGAAATACACATGATGACATGATATGAAATGCAGATGATGACATGGCAAAGTGCAACACTCAAGGACATGACATGGCAAAGACGGCGAATAACTGGCAGACACCTGGCGCATCGAATCCGGGGCTTTACAACACTCCTCCACTAACAAGAGATCTCGTCCCGAGATCTTAGGACCGAGACGAAAGAGAAAAGGGTTGAGGTGAAAAAAAAACTCAAGAGAAGAAGCAAAGAATCGAGAGCACTCGAGAAAACGAGAGGAACGACGAGAATGACGAGAATCGAAAGCTCACGGAATCAGATAGACTATGAAACAACTCGTTCTAACCGGAGTGGTTAGAATGAGAAAAGTAACGGATAAGACTGAAAAGATTTAGGCAGCACACCGGTTGAACAAGGAAAGAATAGAACATGAAATTCAGAAGATGGAATGACACTTGACGAGATAAACAACGCAATGCCTCCGGAAGAATTGAAAGAATTTGAATGAAAAGAACTTAGAAGGAAGGATTGAGTGGATTTGAATATCTGAGAAGAACAAAGAAATGCAAAACTCCAATTCGAAAGAATACGGAGAATTAATTACACTTAGAGATGCAAGAAGAAAAGATATTTGAATACCACCAAAATATTGATGAAACTCTTGAAGAAAGAATTAAATCATGAAGAACCACCATGAAGAACTCCGGTAACAAAAGATGATGAGATAGAACAAAGGATGAAAGAATAAGATGAGCCTTGCGATGATTTAGATAGAGGTTCAAGCGAGATGGCTGAGGAAATTGAACTCCGAAAAGAAAAGATGAAAACACTTGGAACTAGAACTTATTCATTACGAACAAACTCGAAGGAAGGGATTACTCACTTGGATGAAATAAAAATAAGATTTATTGTATGCTTATCCTTCATCAAATTAAATTTATGACAAGCAATGGATTTTGCATACTACTTATTCTTCTTGAAAAGGATTGAGAAGTGACATATCGCAAACTTGAGAAGGTCTTCATGAACCACCGGTAGGATTGAAAAGAACGAATGGATTAATATGATAAACAAGGAAAAGAATCTTGAACGAACCACCGTAAGAATTTAAAATGGTGATGAAAGAGAATGAATCACCGGGAAGAATTAGAAAAGCACAAGGATACTTGAGGAATTTAAATACAAGAGAATGAAGAGATCATGAAGTAATTAGAGGATATTTGAGCGATGCACCGGAATAATTGGATAACGGTAGCTGAAATGTGAGGACGAAGCATTCTTCTGGAATGACGGCCTCCAGTGAAAAGAAATGGAAATCAACTCCTGAAATACTCCGGATGGGTGAAAAGAATTTGCATAGCTGGAAACAAATAGATAGGACAACATCGAGCTAGCACCATGAATCTCCGGGGGAACGGACAAGATTTAAGAGAAAAAAAATCTACGACGTCTTCAAATGAAGACGAGAAACACCACCAAAAATTACTGAGATACTCCGGAAGAATGTACAAGAGGAAGGGTTGAACCAAAAGATGAAAAGAATTTGAAAGCGAACTTGGAGATGGCATCTGACTGATGAAATTCATACTTACGTCAAATTTCGAAAAGAATTTGAGAATAACTCCGGGCAATTAGAAGAGTCAGGTAAGATCCTGGGAAAAGACCTGTGGGTTAGGGCCCACTAAAAGAAAACACCGTTGGAAAGGGTTCAGACTTTGCAGAAATTAACATCAGGTTGCAATGTTCAGAGCTATCAAACAGCATGTTACAGGAACTTAACATGGCAAACCAAGGCATGGCATGATACTACTAAGTGCATAGAACAAAAGTCCTTTACTGACCAT
This sequence comes from Aegilops longissima, assembly GCA_021605205.1. NCBI lineage: Eukaryota > Viridiplantae > Streptophyta > Magnoliopsida > Poales > Poaceae > Aegilops > Aegilops longissima. The sequence continues at coordinate 281,575,287 of CM038678.1, forward strand.
GAGCCAAAAAGGATCAGAAGATATGATGGCACCCATGTAAACATGGCAAGTTATATTACAGATTCATACATGGCAGGAACAACAATAAGTAGGCATGTTGGTGAGCTTGAACCACTCACCACAGAGCAATAAATGGCATGGCAAGGCAACTCACAGTAAGAAGACATGTTATAGAAGCTATACATGGCCAGAACAACATCATAGCATACACGGATCAACTACAACAACCTTGGCAAAATTGAATAACATGTAAACAACCTGCCAGGAAACATTTTATAGCAAAAGTAGAGCTCGATTGACTCAAGCTATGGCACTCCATAATTGCAAACAAAGGCATGGATGGATAGAGCATAACCATATGTTCAAAACATCCTTACTGAAGTATCTCAAAATAAGCATGGATCTCTCGGTAGCATCAAGTTAACATGGCATAAAAATATCAACAAAAGCAGGCTGAAATCAGCAACATCATGAAGCCTAGTTTGCATGCTTGTGCTAGTCACCACAGAGATCACAAAAATACATGGCATACACCCTGTAAATATGGCATGGCATATTACAAAACACATGTAGGACTCAAGTTCATAGGGTGCACACATCAATCATGGCAAAAATGACAAAAGTGCATGTTTTGTTAAGAAACAGAAACTAACATCACATAGCACTCTTCTAACAGCATTTAGGGCATCAAGTTGAGCTCAAATGCAAATGATGCAATGAGATGAAATGATGTACTCATCGAGACGAACAATTTGACATATTACACGCGCAAAGCGGAGCTACGGATGCGAAGTTATGGCATGATGAAAATGCATGGAAATTACTGAAAACTCGGGGACTTAGCAGATTTGGAGGGGGGAAAGAAAGTCAACCATGCACGGATCTGGATCGGGATCTCGGCGGCACGGGAACCGAGGTTCGCCGGGGTGGGCCGCCGGAGACGAGGGAGAGGCCGGAGGAGGAGGTGGTCCGCGAGGGGGCGCCGGGAGGAGCTCCGGAGGTGGCGGCGAGTCTTGTGCTGCACCTGGCGGCGGAGAGCGGCTGGCGGCGAGGAGCCGCCGTGAATGGCGAGGACAGGGCGGCAGGCGGACGGGCGGTGAGGCGGCGCTGGCGGGCGCAAGCAGCACGGGCGAAGCGTGGGCGCCTGTGTGGCGCTGGTGCTCCCGGGCGTGGCGGCGGCTCAGCCGGACGGCGGCGGGTCAGGCGAGGCGCTGAGCCTCGGCTCAGATCGGGGCCCAGGCGGGCTCGGTGAACTGGGGGCGCGTGTGAGGGGCGGCGGCGCGGACACGTGGCACGACCGGATTGGTCGGGGACGCGGCGGCTGGACATGTCCGCCGGGACGGATATGTCCGTGTGTGAGGAGGAAAAACTAGGGTTTCGGGGGGGATTGATCCGCGAATTCGGAGGGGGAGGTGTTTATATAGGTAGAGGGAGCTAGGAGAGTCCAAATGAGGTGCGGTTTTCAGCCACGCGATCGTGATCGAACGACCGAGAGCATGGAGGGGAGTTTGCTGGGTTTTGGGCCACTTTGGAAGGGGTGTTGGGCTGCAAAGAGAAAGGGCTTTTGCGGTTACCCGGTTAACCGTTGGAGTACCAAACGACCTCCAAATGGCACGAAACTTGACAGGCGGTCTACCGGTGCTATACCAAGGCCGCTTGACAAACCTCGGTCCATTCCGAGACCGTTTAACACCCGCACATGAAAATAGGTAAAAAGGCGCCGGAGACATAGGAGTGCGGATTGCAAAAGCGGACAACGGGAAAATGCTCGGATGCATGAGGCGAACACGAATGCAAAATGAAATACACATGATGACATGATATGAAATGCAGATGATGACATGGCAAAGTGCAACACTCAAGGACATGACATGGCAAAGGCGGCGAATAAGCTGGCGACACACAGGCGATCGAATCCGGGCTTTACAACACTCCTCCACTAACAAGAGATCTCGTCCGAGATCTTAGGACCGAACGAAGAGAAAAGGGTTGAGGTGAAAAAAAACTCAAGAGAAGAAGCAAAGAATCGAGAGCACTCGAGAAAGCGAGAGGAGCAGCGAGAATGACGAGAATCGAAAGCTCACGGAATCGGATAGACTATGAAACAACTCGTTCTAACCGAGTGGTTAGAATGAGAAAAATAACGGATAAGACCGAAAAGATTTAGGCAGCACACCGGTTGAACAAGGAAAGAATAGAACATGAAATTCAGAAGATGGAATGACACTTGACGAGATAAACAACGCAATGCCTCCGGAAGAATTGAAAGAATTTGAATGAAAAGAACTTAGAAGGAAGGATTGAGTGGATTTGAATATCCGAGAAGAACAAAGAAATGCAAAACTCCAATTGAAAGAATACGGAGAATTAATTACACTTAGAGATGCAAGAAGAAAAGATATTTGAATACCACCAAAATATTGATGAAACTCTTGAAGAAAGAATTAAATCATGAAGAACCACCATGAAGAACTCCGGTAACAAAAGATGATGAGATAGAACAAAGGATGAAAGAATAAGATGAGCCTTGCGATGATTTAGATAGAGGTTCCGACGAGATGGCTGAGGAAATTGAACTCCGGAAAAGAAAAGATGAAAACACTTGGAACTAGAACTTATTCATTACGAACAAACTCCGAAGGAAGGGATTACTCACTTGGATGAAATAAAAATAAGATTTATTGTATGCTTATCCTTCATCAAATTAAATTTATGACAAGCAATGGATTTTGCATACTACTTATTCTTCTTGAAAAGGATTGAGAAGTGACATATCGCAAGCTTGAGAAGGTCTTCATGAACCACCGGTAGGATTGAAAAGAACGAATGGATTAATATGATAAACAAGGAAAAGAATCTTGAACGAACCACCGTAAGAATTTAAAAATGACTGATGAAAGAGAATGAATCACCGGGAAGAATTAGAAAAGCACAAGGATACTTGAGGGAATTTAAATACAAGAGAATGAAGAGATCATGAAGTAATTAGAGGATATTTGAACGATGCACCGGAATAATTGGATAACGGTAGCTGAAATGTGAGGACGAAGCATTCTTCGGAATGGCGGCCTCGGTGAAAAGAAATGAAATCAACTCTGAAATACTCGGATGGGTGAAAAGAATTTGCATAGCTGGAAACAAATAGATAGGACAACATCGAGCTAGCACCATGAATCTCCGGGAGCGGACAAGATTTAAGAGAAAAAAAATCTCGACGCGTCTTCAAATGAAGGCGAGAAACACCACCAAAAATTCTTGAGATACTCAGGAAGAATGTACAAGAGGAAGGTTGAACCAAAAGATGAAAAGAATTTGAAAGCGAACTTGGAGATGGCATCGGTGATGAAATTCATACTTACGTCAAATTTGAAAAGAATTTGAGAATAACTCCGAGCAATTAGAAGAGTCAGGTAAGATCACAGGAAAAGACACGTGGGTTAGGGCCCACTAAAAGAAAACACCGTTGGAAAGGGTTCGAGACTTTGCAGAAATTAACATCGAGGTTGCAATGTTGAGCTATCAAACAGCATGTTACAGGAACTTAACATGGCAAACCAAGGCATGGCATGATACTACTAAGTGCATAGAACAAAAGTCCTTTACTGACCATGAGCCAAAAGGATCAAGAAGATATGATGGCACCCATGTAAACATGGCAAGTTATATTACAGATTCATACATGGCAGGAACAACAATAAGTAGGCATGTTGGTGAGCTTGAACCACTCACCACAGAGCAATAAATGGCATGGCAAGGCAACTCACAGTAAGAAGACATGTTATAGAAGCTATACATGGCCAGAACAACATCATAGCATACACGGATCAACTACAACAACCTTGGCAAAATTGAATAACATGTAAACAACCTGCCAGGAAACATTTTATAGCAAAAGTAGAGCTCGATTGACTCAAGCTATGGCACTCCATAATTGCAAACAAAGGCATGGATGGATAGAGCATAACCATATGTTCAAAACATCCTTCTGAAGTATCTCAAAATAAGCATGGATCTCTCGGTAGCATCAAGTTAACATGGCATAAAAATATCAGCAAAACAGGGCTGAAATCAGCAACATCATGAAGCCTAGTTTGCATGCTTGTGCTAGTCACCACAGAGATCACAAAAATACATGGCATACACCCCTGTAAATATGGCATGGCATATTACAAAACACATGTAGGACTCAAGTTCATAGGGTGCACACATCAATCATGGCAAAAATGACAAAAGTGCATGTTTTGTTAAGAAACAGAAACTAACATCACATAGCACTCTTCTAACAGCATTTAGGGCATCAAGTTGAGCTCAAATGCAAATGATGCAATGAGATGAAATGATGTACTCATCGAGACGAACAATTTGGCATATTACACGCATAAGCGAGCTACGGATGCAAAGTTATGGCATGATGAAAATGCATGGAAATGCGAAAACTCGGGACTTAGCAGATTTGGGGGGAAAGAAAGTCAACCATGCACGGATCTGGATCGGGATCTCGGCGCACGGGAACCGAGGTTCACGGGGTGGGCCGCCGGAGACGAGGGAGAGGCGGAGGAGGAGGTGGTCGGCGAGGGGCGCGGGAGGAGCTCCGGAGGTGGCGGCGAGTCTTGCGGCACCGGGCGGGAGGACAGCTGGGCCGGCGAGGCACGCCTGGTGGGCGGCGACGGGCGGCCAGAGACGGGCGGGTGAGGCGGCGCCGGTGGGCGAAGCCTGGCCTTGGCGCGTGAGGCGTGGCGGCGGCGCCGGTGTTCGGCCGGCGAGGGTGTGTGCGCTGCCGGACGGGCGCGGCGGGTCAGCGCAGGCTGGGCCTCGGGGCCAGATCGGGCCAGGCGGGCTCGGGCGCGACTGGCGGCGGCGCTGTGGGAGCGGCGGCGAGGACACGTGGCACGACCGGATTGGTCGGGACGCGGCGGCTGGACATGTCCGGCCGGGACGGATATGTCCATTTGGCGTGAGGGAAAAACTAGGGTTTCGGGGATTGATCCATGAATTCGGAGGAGGTGTTTATATAGGTAGAGGAGCTAGGAGAGTCCAAATGAGGTGCGGTTTCGCCACGCGATCGTGATCAAGCGACCGAGAGCATGGAGGGAGTTTGCTGGGTTTTGGGCCACTTTGGAAGGGTGTTGGGCTGCAAAGAAAGGGCTTTTGCGGTTACCGGTTAACCGTTGGAGTACCAAACGACCTCCAAATGGCACGAAACTTGACAGCGGTCTACGGTGCTATACCAAGGCCGCTTGACAAACCTCGGTCCATTCGAGACCGTTTAACACCCGCACATGAAAAGAGGTAAAAGGGGCGCCGGAGACATAGGAGTGCGGATTGCAAAAGCGGACAACGGGAAAATGCTCGGATGCATGAGACGAACACAAATGCAAAATGAAATACACATGATGACATGATATGAAATGCAGATGATGACATGGCAAAGTGCAACACGCAAGGACATGACATGGCAAAGACGGCGAATAACTGGCATACACCTGGCGCATCGAATCCGGGGCTTTACAACACTCCTCCACTAACAAGAGATCTCGTCCCGAGATCTTAGGACCGAGACAAAAGAGAAAGGGTTGAGGTGAAACAAAAACTCAAGAGAAGAAGCAAAGAATCGAGAGCACTCGAGAAAACGAGAGGAACGACGAGAATGACGAGAATCGAAAGCTCACGGAATCAGATAGACTATGAAACAACTCGTTCTAACCGGAGTGGTTAGAATGAGAAAAGTAACGGATAAGACTGAAAAGATTTAGGCAGCACACCGGTTGAACAAGGAAAGAATAGAACATGAAATTCAGAAGATGGAATGACACTTGACGAGATAAACAACGCAATGCCTCCGGAAGAATTGAAAGAATTTGAATGAAAAGAACTTAGAAGGAAGGATTGAGTGGATTTGAATATCTGAGAAGAACAAAGAAATGCAAAACTCCAATTCTAAAGAATACGGAGAATTAATTACACTTAGAGATGCAAGAAGAAAAGATATTTGAATACCACCAAAATATTGATGAAACTCTTGAAGAAAGAATTAAATCATGAAGAACCACCATGAAGAACTCCGGTAACAAAAGATGATGAGATAGAACGAAGGATGAAAGAATAAGATGAGCCTTGCGATGATTTAGATAGAGGTTCCGACGAGATGGCTGAGGAAATTGAACTCCGGAAAAGAAAAGATGAAAACACTTGGAACTAGAACTTATTCATTACGAACAAACTCCGAAGGAAGGGATTACTCACTTGGATGAAATAAAAATAAGATTTATTGTATGCTTATCCTTCATCAAATTAAATTTATGACAAGCAATGGATTTTGCATACTACTTATTCTTCTTGAAAAGGATTGAGAAGTGACATATCGCAAACTTGAGAAGGTCTTCATGAACCACCGGTAGGATTGAAAAGAACGAATGGATTAATATGATAAACAAGGAAAAGAATCTTGAACGAACCACCGTAAGAATTTAAAAATGACTGATGAAAGAGAATGAATCACCGGGAAGAATTAGAAAAGCACAAGGATACTTGAGGGAATTTAAATACAAGAGAATGAAGAGATCATGAAGTAATTAGAGGATATTTGAACGATGCACCGGAATAATTGGATAACGGTAGCTGAAATGTGAGGACGAAGAATTCTTACGGAATGGCGACCTCGATGAAAAGAAATGGAAATCAACTCCTGAAATACTCCGGATGGGTGAAAAGAATTTGCATAGCTGGAAACAAATAGATAGGACAATATCGAGCTAGCACCATGAATCTCCGGGGGAACGGACAAGATTTAAGAGAAAAAAATCTACGACGTCTTCAAATGAAGACGAGAAACACCACCAAAAATTACTGAGATACTCCGGAAGAATGTACAAGAGGAAGGGTTGAACCAAAAGATGAAAAGAATTTGAAAGCGAACTTGGAGATGGCATCTGACTGATGAAATTCATACTTACGTCAAATTTCAAAAAGAATTTGAGAATAACTCCGGGCAATTAGAAGAGTCAGGTAAGATCCTGGGAAAAGACCTGTGGGTTAGGGCCCACTAAAAGAAAACACCGTTGGAAAGGGATGTTGAACGGATAGATGATGCACCGGAAGAACTGAAATATTTGATTGAGGTGACAACCTCAAATTAATTGGAACACAGACGAATCTCCTGAGACGTCTTGAACACTCCGGAAGGATAAGCTGGCAAGAGGCGAACGAGCAAAGGGAAATATTTGAGCTGAGGGAAAGAATATGATCGACAACGAAAAACTTGAATTGAATCCACCGGGGAAGAAAAGAGATGAAGAATGTCGTACAAAACGAGAATTCACCGGTTGAAACAATTGAGGAAAGATTGAAGAGGCTCCACACGAATGAAATTGATGGTGAAACAGACTCAAACTTCGGGAAGAAGAAGGGTGGGAGGGCGGGAAAACATAGGCAACTTGGAAGGGAAACCGGCGAATATCTTGAAGAAAACACGGTTGAAATCATTGAGGAAAGAAAGCAACGACTTACGAGTAGAATGGATACTCGATTATAGACTCCGGTTCCGAGAAGAAGAAGGGTGGGCGGGTGGGAAAAGAAAAACAACTGAGGATTGATCTCAAAGATGAAGAGGCTCGAGTCGACTTGACGAGAAATGCACCGGATGAAAAGAGCTGAGGGCCAACGATCGGAAAACCAACTGCATGAACCTAAAGAAAAATTTGAATGAGAAGAGGAGTAGTTCAAAACACCTACGACAAGATTTCTCACCAGAGCGACGAAGGGGCAGAGGAGTAAAATAATTCCTACTCTCCGATATAACTAGACTCAGAAAACAGTTTTCTTCTAGACTCGACAACGACCAAACTACACGATCAATCAAGGGGGCTCCTAGGGTCGTTCGAGGCTCTGATACCAACTTGTCACGCCCAATATGCGACCCTATCCAAAAGGAACTCGACGGTCCCACCAAGGATAGGCCCGCATATTGAAACGCTTTTGCAAGGTGGATATCATTACATCAACATTACATAATAGATGGGGATACATACATAAGGCACAAATGCCACAAGAATACATCAACATCATATACAAGACCAACATCCGGCTACGGATGAAACATAAAATGAAACTCAAACGACATCCACCCTGCTAGCCCATGCTGCCGACCTGGAACCTATCCCCTGATCGAAGAAGCGGAAGAAGAACTCCAACACAAGCAAACATCGCTCTCGCGTCAAGATCATCGCAAAACCTGTACCTGCAACTGGTGGTGTAGTAATCTGTGAGCCACGAGGACTCAGCAATCCCATTACCATGGGTATCAAGACTAGCAAAGCTTAATGGGAAAAGGAAGGGGTAAAGTGGTGAGGATGCAGCAGCGGCTAAGCATAATATGGTGGCTAACATACGCAAATGAGAGCGAGGAGAGAAACAAAGGAACGGTCGCCAACTAGTAATGATCAAGAAGTGATCCTGAACTCCTACTTACGTCAGACATAACCCAGAAACCGTGTTCTCCTCTCGATCAACCCCGAAAAGAGACACTCACGGTTACGCACACGGTTGGTGTATTTTAGAAGAGTTTGCTTCAAGTTTACTACAACCGGATATTAACAAATTCCCATCTGCCACATAACCGCGGACACGGCTCTCGAAAGTTTATACCTGCAGGGTGTCCCAACTTAGCCCATGATAAGCTCTCGCGATCAACGAAGGATATTCCTTCTCCCCGGAAGACCCGATCAGTCTGGAATCCGGCTACAAGCCATTTCGACAGCAATAAAACAAGACCAGCAAAGCCGCCCGGATGTGCCGACAAATCTGATAGGAGCTGCACATATCTCGGTCTCGTGGCACACCGGATGAGCAGTCCGTACAACTAAAACCAGACCTCAAGTTTCCTTGAGGCGCTGCAGGGCTCTAGTTCGGACCAACACTCAAGGAGCACTGGTCCGGGGGCTAAAATAAAGATGACCCTTGGGCTCCGAAACCCAAGGGAAAAAGGGCATAGGTGAGGCAAATGGTAAAACCAATGTTGGGCCTTCTTTGAGGAGTCTTATTCAAAGCGAACTGTCAAGGGGTCCCATAAATCACCCGACCGCGTTAGGGACGCAAAATCCGGGAACATAACACCGATATGACGGAAACTAGGGCGGCAAGAGTGGAACAAAACACCAGGCATAAGGCCGAGCCTTCCACCCTTTACCAAGTATATAGATGCATTAATAAATAAGATATATTGTGATATCCCAACAAGTAAACATGTTCCAACAAGGAACAACATCTCCATGTTCCAACAAGGAACAAACTTCCTCTTCACCTGCAACTAACAACGCTATAAGAGGGGCTGAGCAAAGCGGTAACATAGCCAAACAACGGTTTGCATAGGAAAGGTGTCAAAGGTTAGAGGATGACATGGCAATTTGGGATGGCTTGATAAACAGGTAATAGGTAGCGCAGCATAGCGATAGAACGAAGCAACTAGCATAGCAATGATAGTAGTGAGATCCAGGGTAGCGGTCATCTTGCCTGAAATCCCGCAAGGAAGAAGAACGAATCCATGAAGAAGACGCACGGATGAAGCCGAACCAAGTGTAGACGAACGAATCCTCACGATCGCAACGAAACAGGAACTAACAAGAAGAAGCACACAACATAGTAAACACACCACACATAGACAAGACATGATGCACAACCAAGCATGATGAATGACAAAGCTACATGAAGCTACTCATGGCAAAAGATGATGCATACAAGGCCAACACATCAAAGCAAGTTTAAATGAGGCCGGAAACAACATATAACAATTCCGGTAAGTCCTCATATGCAAATTTTGAAATTGGTCCAGATCTGAATAAACCCTAAGTTCAAGTTGTTAAACAGCAATTTAAGATGCACCACGATGATCTACACGAAATTCTAGTCAAGTTACATATAAAGTTCATTAGATTCGGAGCTACGGCCTAGAAGATATGAGCAAAACAAGTTAAACATGGCATTGATGCAAAATGCATACAAACATCAAGAGAACACTTCAAAACAAGGATGCAACATGATAATATGAAACTACATGCAAAATCAAGCAAGTTTCATATATAGCACACTCAAAACGGAGCAACGGTTCAACACATACACCCTATACAAGTTATGACAACAATCTGTCCAAAACAGCAACTAGGCATATTGCAAGCATCAAAACAACAAGCTACAACATCTTAACATAATAACAAAAGGCAGGGGCATGATGTACAGGTAAAGCATTACAAAACATGAACACTGAACTATCTCCAGAAATCACTAGAACATGCTTAAAATGACATGGCAAGATTGCAAATAATAACAGGTTCAGACTTTGCAGAAATTAACATCAGGTTGCAATGTTTGGAGCTATCAAACAACATGTTACAGGAACTTAACATGGCAAACCAAGGCATGGCATGATACTACTAAGTGCATAGAACAAAAGTCCTTTACTGACCATGAGCCAAAAAGGATCAGAAGATATGATGGCACCCATGTAAACATGGCAAGTTATATTACAGATTCATACATGGCAGGAACAACAATAAGTAGGCATGTTGGTGAGCTTGAACCACTCACCACAGAGCAATAAATGGCATGGCAAGGCAACTCACAGTAAGAAGACATGTTATAGAAGCTATACATGGCAAGAACAACATCATAGCATACACGGATCAACTACAACAACCTTGGCAAAATTGAATAACATGTAAACAACCTGCCAGGAAACATTTTATAGCAAAAGTAGAGCTCGATTGACTCAAGCTATGGCACTCCATAATTGCAAACAAAGGCATGGATGGATAGAGCATAACCATATGTTCAAAACATCCTTACTGAAGTATCTCAAAATAAGCATGGATCTCTCGGTAGCATCAAGTTAACATGGCATAAAAATATCAGCAAAACAGGGCTGAAATCAGCAACATCATGAAGCCTAGTTTGCATGCTTGTGCTAGTCACCACAGAGATCACAAAAATACATGGCATACACCCCTGTAAATATGGCATGACATATTACAAAACACATGTAGGACTCAAGTTCATAGGGTGCACACATCAATCATGGCAAAAATGACAAAAGTGCATGTTTTGTTAAGAAACAGAAACTAACATCACATAGCACTCTTCTAACAGCATTTAGGGCATCAAGTTGAGCTCAAGTGCAAATGATGCAATGAGATGAAATGATGTACTCATCGAGACGAACAATTTGACATATTACACGCGCAAAACGGAGCTACGGATGCAAAGTTATGGCATGATGAAAATGCATGGAAATTACTGAAAACTCGGGGACTTAGCAGATTTGGAGGGGGGAAAGAAAGTCAACCATGCACGGATCTGGATCGGGATCTCGGCGGCACGGGAACCGAGGTTCGCCGGGGTGGGCCGCCGGAGACGAGGGAGAGGCCGGAGGAGGAGGTGGTCGGCGAGGGGCGCCGGAGGAGCTCCGAGGAGGCGGCGGGTGTCTTGGCACCGGGCGGCGGACGCTGCTGGCGCTGGCGCACGCACGCCGCGGCGAGGCGAGGCGGGCGGCGGACAGGCGGTGGTGAGGCGGCGCCTGGCGGGCGCAGCATGCTGGGCGCGCTGTGCGACAATGACTCGAGGGGCGGCGCAGTGCTCGGCAGCGAGGCGGTGGTGGGCCGGGGACAATGGCGGGTCAGGCGAGGCGCGGCCTCGGGCCCAGATCGGGCCCGGCGGGCTGGGCGCGAACTGGCGGCGTGCGCTGTGAGCGGGCAGCGGCGAGGACACGTGGCACGACCGGATTAGTCGGGAGGCGGCTGGACATGTCCGGCCGGGACGGACATGTCCGGCGTGTGGAGGGAAAAACTTGGGTTTGGGGGGGATTGATCCATGAATTCGGAGGAGAGGTGTTTATATAGGTAGAGGGAGCTAGGAGTCCAAATGAGGTGCGGTTTTTGCCCCGCGATCGTGATCGAACGGCCGAGAGCATGGAGGGAGTTTGTTGGGTTTTGGGCCACTTTGGAAGGGTGTTGGGCTGCAAAGAGATGGGGCTTTGCGGTTACCGGTTAACCGTTGAGTACCAAACGACCTCCAAATGGCACGAAACTTGACAAGCGGTCTCAGGTGCTATACCAAGGCCGCTTGACAAACCCAGTCCATTCCGAGACCGTTTAACACCCGCACATGAAAAGAGGTAAAAAGGCGCCGGGAGACATAGGAGTGCCGGATTGCAAAACGGACAACAGGGAAAATGCTCGGATGCATGAGACGAACACGTATGCAAAATGAAATACACATGATGACATGATATGAAATGCAGATGATGACATGGCAAAGTGCAACACGCAAGCACATGATATGGCAAAGACGACGAATAACTGGCAGACACCTGGCGCCTCGAATCCGGGGCGTTACAAAGTGCCTCCGTGGACTTCCAGGACATTCTGAGAACTTTTCTTTTCTACACATAAAACAACATCATGGCAGTTCTGCTGAAAACAGCGTTAGTCCGGGTTAGTTTCATTCAAATCATGCAAGTTAGAGTCCAAAACAAGGGCAAAAGTGTTTGGAAAAGTAGATACGTTGGAGACGTATCAACACCCACCTGCATATGAAGCAGCGCCTGCGGCCATGGCCTCACCTGCAGAGGGCATGATAGCGGCCTCCGGCCGGCGCCGCTTGAAGCATGCGCGCTGCGGTGGCTCCTCCCTCCGGCCTCGAGCGATGGCAGCCCGCGAGGCGGCGGCCATGGCGGAGCCTTCCCGACCGTTGTTGCGGGTCCCATTTCCTCACGTGGCGCTCGCGCCCGTGGTACCCTACGGAAGCAGTGGACCTCTGGTCGGCCGGTGAGCCTATATCGAATGGCTACGGTGGCGTAGAAAAAAATTCCTCAAAGCTCAGGTTTACTCCCAAAGGACGGTGAATAGGAGATTTTAAAAATTCGTCAAACTATGATGAATTTGATGAATGTCAGAGTGAAGAAATAGAAACACAAGGCAACTAATTCATCACAGAAGCGTCTACAAGATACATATATATGTGAAGAACATGCAATCATACAAGCATACAAGCAAGATGAACGAAAGAAATAGAAGACAACATGATGAAAGTCTTCAGTTCAAATTAGTCAGAAGGTAGATCACAAATTCTTCTGCAGCGGAATAAAGTAAAGGTAAGGATGAGGAATTTGAAACCAGGTAGGCTCGGTGAAGACACAACAATTTGGTAGACCAGTTCGAGTTGTTGTATCAATTGTACATCTGGTTGAGGCGGCTGAGATAAATTCAGAGAACACACAGTCCTCACCGTATTCCTCTTGAGCTAAGGTCACTTAGACCTCACTCAATCACTCGTAGTAAGTCTTCAAGTTAGACTTCCAAAACCTTCACAGACTTGTTCACCGGTACACCATGATGACCCTTGGGAGCTCAGAACATGACGCCTAACCGTATGGAAGAATGACAGTCTTCAAAGGTAATAGGCGTCGGATCACACAGATCAATCTCTTCAGTGATACTCAATCACTTTGGCTCTGGTTGAGTTTTTCCTCACTTAGAATTCTCTGAAAGTCATGAGAGGATGGGTTGCTCTCAAATGACAAGTGTCAAGTTCTCTTCGAGCAACCAACTAACAAGTGGTCGTGTGTGTGTGTGTGTGTGGGGGGGGGGTATTTATAGCCAGCGGCAACCCGACATGAATTGTCATAAATGCCCTTCTCAGACATGACCATTGTCAGGATAAGGATCCACTAGACAGCTGGCACATGGCGCAGCAACGGTCGGAAAATTGAACTCTCAGTTTCTTCGGGGCACTCAATTTCCTCACGATAGGCAGATCGCATTGGTGAAATCCTAACTCCTCAGCCTGACCAAATTCGTCAATGACCAGATGAACTTTGTCACTGTCACTAGCAAATTCGTCAGCTATTCCTGAGATTTCCAAAGGCCTCACTCGAAGCGTCTTGTGTATGCATAGGTTTGAGCATCACTTTGGAAATGTGAACTATGATTCACCTAGACCCCCTTTAACAGTACGGATTTTCCTATGACTCAAAATAAGAAGAAAGAAACTACGAAAACGGAAGTCTTCAAGCTTCAAAGTCTTCACATCAATTTCTTTAAAGGCCGTACCAATTTCATCACCAAGTTCTTCACTTGAAGAAATGCATTTTTAGGGGTCGTCTTCCGTGGGTTAAACCAAATCTTCAGGGACTATAAATCCTGTGTACACTCACAAACACAATAGTCCCTCAACCCATTTGTCTTCAATACTCCAAAACCACTAAGGGGGCACTTGATGCACTTACAATCTCTCCCTTTTTAGTGATTGATGACAAATTGGTTAGTTTTTCAATGGAAGTAAATAATGGAAGTGTAAGTACAGAGTATGAAGAAATTGGTTACAAGATATCGAGGAACTCCCCCTGAAGATGTGCATATGAAGAATTTGCTTTGGATTGCAAATGCACATGGCATGTTGGAATTGTGGAGATGTCCCCCTATATCTTGGAATCTAATCATGCACGATCATAAGATATCGAAGAATTTGAATGCATGATGAAAATTGGTGTCTGACGAAATTGTGCATGCATGAGTAGATGTATCAAGGATCATGGCATGCATATGAAATGTAGCAAAAGAGTCAGGCCACCAACAGTTATTTAAGTTACAACTCATCAAAGAGCGAATTAAATAAAGTCCAAGAGTTGTAACTTAGAAAAAGATAACCCATATATCGACCCGCTTGAATACTAACTCAAACTTCTCCCCCTTTCTCATCAAATGACCAAAAGGAGACGAAATTGAGAACTAACACCCCTGAAGATTATCATCATGAAGACGTTGGAGGAGCGCCAGCGTTGTTGTCGGGGTCGTGTTAAGCAGAGGGGCCTGCTGCAGTGTCTTCAACATCTTCATTTTCGTCAGTCAATCATGATGGAGACACTGAGCTTGGGATGAGAGGAGGAACTTGAACCTTCTTGAACTTCTTCTTGGGCGGATTTGCCCAATCAAAGTTCATCTAGAAGTCCATTGCGGCAAGTTCGTCATCCGTCTTCAGGTGTGAAAGATGGCCCATCTTCTGTCAAATATCTTGTGGGCGTAGTAGTAGTTCTTGCGAACATCATTATGCGTCACTGTCATGTTGGTATGAACTGTTGCGAGTTGACGCTTAAACCAATCATGATTCCTGTCAATTTTCTAGTGCTGGCTGATGAGGAGTTAATGGTTAGTCATGACACGTGGTGCTTCTGGTTGAGGAGATGGCCTTGACGGCTTCGCAACAGTGTCCTGGCTTGCAGTTTCATCACCAATTGACACTACTAGGTAAAACCTTATAGGTGGAGGCTTATCAGTAGCGCGACTCTGTGGAACATGCTACTTCTACTTTATAGTAGTGTGGGGCTTACACAAGCGCTATTGCTATATCTTTAGCAGTAGTGCGGCCAGGATGAAAGACGCTACTGCTATGTGATCCCCCTTAGCTACCAGGCTATGTATAGTAGTAGCGCGGTCCACTGGAAGCGCGCTATTGCTAAAAAGTTAGCAGTAGCATGTGTTGCAGACCCACCACTGCAAATAAAGTTGTACTATGCCACATGGTGGGCCCCACTTAGTAGCAGCGCGGCATGCAAGCCCGCGCTACTACTTAAGTTTTAGCAGTAGCATCGTTTTCTGGCCCATGCTGCTGCTAAGGCTCAGCGGCCACCTTTTCCACCCTCCCCCTCCTCTCCCCCTTCACTTTTCCCTTCCCCTCCTCTCTCCCTCACTTTGCTTCTTCCTCACTTGCTTCTCCCCCATTACTCTCTTTCTTCTCCAACCTCTCTTTCTCTCTCCTTAATGCCCCTAACTACACCACATCCATTAATGCAACCCCTTTCTCTTTTCCTCACTTTTCCTCCCCCTCCACTAGTTAGAGCCATATCCTTCCCCAACTAGCTATGTGGATCTACCCATTTAATGAAGTGACCTTTCTAACTCCCCAACTAGATCTATCCATTTAAAGAAGTAATCTTTGTCCACTTTCGATCACTAGCTAGGTGTGTGACGACACCAACCTCATCACCGTGCTCGATCTATCTCGAGATAGGTGAGTAAAAATTTGTTCTTTGCAAGAATGGAAATATGTGTGTGTGTGTGTGTGTGTGTGTGTGTGTGTGTGTGTGCGTGCGTGCTATATGATGGAAACTGTGCGTGTGGCATGAGTTGCCTATGTTTTGCTGAAATGTCGATTTATTTCCGTTTCGGCGAATTTCAGGCAAACTCTATATGTCCTATTTTTAGGGAAGGTCATGCCGATTTTTTGTATAACTTTGATGCATACATGCGTTTTTATAATCATTTGCTTATTATTACCCCGTAGACGATCCTGATGGTTAGTGGAACAATGGTGGAAAGATGATTGCGATCGGCGGTGCATGACATGTATGAGAATAACCAGACAAAGATTTTATGCCCATGTTGAAGATGCAAAGGAGGAGTGTGGCTCGACCCCTATAAGGATGGTCGTTTGAAGGCGCGCATGCTCATGTCTGGTTTCATGGATGGCTACAGTCGGTGGTTAAGTGAAGAAGATGATGATGATGACGCCGACGGGCAGCCAATGATGACATGGGGCCATACGAAGAGATGACCGATAATGGCGGTGTAGAAGGGGCCGGGAATGGCGGCGGAGAAGAGGCCGGAAATGGCGCGGAGAAGACACGGACACGCCCCAATCTTCGTCGCTACTAAGTTCAATCGTGCGGGACCGTCATGTTCGAGACCTGCTTCGCAAGAAGACAAGTAGTGACAGAGCTGCTTCTAGAGAGGAGGCCTTGCTAGAGCAACTGGAGGTAGACTCGAAGACTCCATTGTATGATGGTTGCGATCCCGAGGTAACCCGCTTAAGTTTCATGCTTGAACTTCTAAAGACGAAGGCTAAAAACAAATGGACCGACAAGCCTCGATGAGCTTCTCAAGTATCTGAAGAAGGTTCTTCCCACGGGGAACCTGTGTCCCACTAGTGTCGATGAGGCCAAGAAGATCTTGTGCCCTCTTGATCTGCCGCACATGAGATACCATGCATGCATCAACGATTGCATCATTTATTGGAAGGAGCACGAGGAAAAAACCAACTGTCTGGTGTGCAATGCTTCTCGATACAAGAAGGACGGAAAGAAATCTCCCCAGAAAGTTGTATGGTACTTACCGATCACTCCCCGTCTGTAGCGTTATTTCATAGATCCTAAGGAAGCAAAGCTCATGCGTTGGCACATAGAGAGGGTGGAGGCCGACAATGGCAATGATCCAAAGCCGAGACACCTCACGGATGCAAGCCAGTGGAGAGCGTTCAATGCCGAATATCAATATTTCGCAGGTGATGCAAGGAACATCGTGCTTGGCGTGACTATCGATGGCATGATTCCGTTTGGCAACCAGAACCCAACCATAGCACATGGTCAGTGTTTGTATGGATGTACAACCTCCCCCCTGGTTGTGCATGAAGTCAAAGTACATACACATGAGCATGCTGATTCAAGGGCCGAAACAACCGGGAAATAATTTTAATCAATATCCGGGGCTACTGAAAGAGGAGTAAGACACATTATGGAGAACACCGACAAAGACATGGGATGCCGGCAAAGGCAAGTATTTCTATATGAGAGCCACACTGATGACGATGCTGCATGGCTATCTCGGTTATGGATACGTCGCAGGCCAGGTGTGCCATGAATATTGCGGATGCACACGGTGCATGCATGATACAATGTTTCTACAACTAACGAAAGATGGTGGGTCTAGGAAAATCGTGTACATGGGGCATCGAAGATGGCTCGAGAAGGATGACCAAACCATGGGATCTATTCAATGGTGAGGTCGAGCATCGAGGACCTCCATGTAAGAGGAGTCGCACCGAAATCTATGAGTTGTTGAAAAACTGCGAAGAGTGTCCCGCGTCGGAAATGCTGAAAAAAGCGCTGGAGCCGCTGCTGAACGAGGTCTATTTTTTTGGGAGTTGGAGTACTGGTCCAAACTCGACATGCCTCATTGCCTTGAACAAATGCATATCATGAAGAATGTTCTCGAGAGCTTGCTTGCGACACTGATGAACATGCCAAAGAAGACCAAGGATGGGCCGAAGGCAATAAGAGACTTGGAAGATTTGGAAATGAGGGAAGATCTCCACATGCCCCATAAAAGTCTTTGGAGGACACGGGAACGGAGACGGATTGTCGGGCGGGCGACAGAGGCAAAAATGTCAACAAGAAGGCCGAGAATTATTGCCCCTCTTGCTTCACCTTAAAGCCGAAGGATATCGATCAATTCTTCAAGTGCCTTACCGGAATCAAAGTTAGTTCCGGTTACTATGGGAAGATAACCAGATTTCTAGACACTAAGAAGAAAAGGTCTAGCGGGATGAAGTCATATGACTGTCTTGTGATGATGACGTAGATACTCCCTATTGCCCTTAGAGGGATAATGTACAAGCACGTCCGTGACACGCTTATTGTTCTCTGCAACTTTTTTGACGTTATCTCTCGAAAGTCGATTAGTGTGAAGCAGCTCCGAAGGCTACAGGAAGAGATCGTTGTGATACTAAATGAGCTTGAGATGTACTTCCCACCCGCGTTCTTTGATGTCATGGTGCATCTGTGTGTCCACATTGTGGATGACATCATAGAGCTCGGGCCGACATTCCCGCACAGCATGATGCCGTTCGAGAGGATGAATGGGGTCATCTAAGAATTCGTCCGTAACATGTCTCGTCCGGATGGAAGCATCATCCAGGGCTATCTGACTCAAGAGTGCATCTCTTTCTGCGAGAATTATCTATATGGCGAAGACCCTGTTGTTGGTTTGCCCGTCAACAAGCACCTTGGGAGGCTCGGAGGAGAAGGTCACACCAATGACCAGAGGGAACTGCATGTGGACCACCGGATCAAGCAACGACTTTGACATAGCAAACTTAGTAGTGCTACATCACCTAGACGTGGTAGAACCTTTCGCGACACTTCACAAAGAAACCATCGCAAAGAAGTACCATGACCGGGGGCTATGCAAGACGAACGCCGAAGTTATTAGAGAGCACAACTCCACTTTCCTACCTTGGTTCAAAGAGCATGTTCTTGCTAATCCCCTGGAAGAAGGCTCTAAGGATGGATTGCTCATATACGCCTTAGCACATGGCCCTGCGGCCAACCTCGCGACCTATAAGGCATACGATATCAATGGATACACGTTCTACACGGAGGCCAAAGATATAAACAGTGATTTTTAGAACTCAAGTGTGACAATGGAATGCATGTCCGGCAACAACGCCACAACTGAAAGATTCTACGAAAGGGTCGAAGAGATCTAGGAGCTTGACTACTGTGACGACCCGAGACCGACGCTCCAGATGCCTTCCATGTTTTGCGTGTCGGCTGTGTTAGTTATTTGCTTGTTGCATTTCATCATCCCATCATTCGCATTGCATCGCACTCTGTTGCCGCCATTTTTTTCAAAACTTGCATATGGTAGTGCCGCTTCCCGTTTGTCTCTGTTGACCTTCTCGGACCACTTGCAACCTGGATCTTTGTTCCCTCTCTTGCCTAAGCCAGAGTCTCTCTGCACATTGCTCAGACCCTTTGGGCGCGTCCGAAAACTGCCCCGAACCCGATCCGGGTTGTCGTTACTGATGGGTCCGGATTATCTCGAAACATCCCTAAAATATCTTCGGTTATTTGTTGGACTCTCCTAGTCTATTTTTCTCGGGCCGTCTGATTTCGATCGGAGGGACCAAATAGTCCCACCTTTGACCACATACTATATATATATATATATATATATATATATATATATATATATATATATATATATATATATATATATATATATATATATATATATATTTGCACAAACCGTAGCTCTAGCTGTCCCATCCATCAAATCCTCCGCGCCGCCGCCGCCCACTGTCTCCTCCATCCTCAGGATCTTGCCCGATCCATTCGAGCCACCCGACCAACCTCCTTCTTCCTCGGGATCCCTCCCGATCTCTCCACCCAACCACCTTCCCTCCTGCCCGATCCATCCATCCAATCAGCACCCGCAAACAGTTCTTGCCTCCTCTGCCCGATCTCCTCCGCAGCTAGGCCTTCACCTTCTTCCTGATTCCACTGCGGCCGCCAACGCATCAGAGAGGAGCTCCTCGATCCCCTTGACCCCGACCTCTGCGCCGCTGCCTCAAGGTCGGCCTCGCCTCGTCGCCGACGACCGGTTCTGCTGCCGATGACCACCTGCATCCCCCCCTCTATCGCGCCCTCGCCCCGCGCCAGCAAGCGATCCCACCGTCAAGCCGCTCCGACCTGCAGGTCCTCCGCACCGTGTCCCTTCTCCGCTTTTTGTTTCTTTTTCTCTTGCTGCTGCTCTGATCGCGTTGTCGCTGTGTTCTTCTGGCTGCACCACCGAGCGGGAGGTCAGGAAGTGATCCTCCGCCGCCGCTGTTCCGCCGGAGCATCGGTGCCTTGGATCCGCCCCCCTCGTCCACCTGTCGTCCTCATCTTCGGGCTCCCGTTCAACTTCTGCTGCCGCCTGCTTCCTCACGTGCGAGACGAATGAGTGCTTCGTCCTGTTCGATCCTGCCGCGCACGGTGACCGCGCACGCACGCACCCATCTACGCCAAGCCAACCGGCCCTGTAGTCGCTGACCTCGTCGGTGAGCATTCAGTCGCCCCAAGTTCTGCCGCCGCTGCCGTTCCCCTGCCATGGCGCCTCGGCCTCCTCTGCTTCCTCTACAACGAGCAGGTCGCTCGTCCCGCGCCCACTCGCGGGGACCAAGCCATGCCAGCGCCAGGCCTAGCCGCAAGCCCCGCGGCCTAGCTCCCACCTCCACCGACCTGGGCCGAGCCCAGCGAGGTGAGCTGCCCCAGTGCCTGCTTGTTTGGCCTGTTAGCCAGATTCGGCCCGTATAGTGTTTTTTTTTTCTCTAGACGATTTAATCAATTCCCAGATTTTACATATTTGCAGAAAACCTCTCCATGTTCATGCATTAATAATTCACAAACCGTGCATCGGATTAAAATGCTTTATACATGTAAAATGCTTATAATTTCATCTAGTTTAATAATTTCCAACTTTCATGCATGTTTAAAATTTTTAAATGTGTTGTTTGATTTTATTTGCATAAATGACTTGTTAAAACGGTTTATTTCATAACTAAGTAACCGTAGCTCCGAATTAAATAAAATTGGTGTAGAATGTTTAAAATGATTTTATTTCCAACTTTCATGCATGTTTAAAATGTTTAAGTATGTAAAAGGTGTAGGATATTGCATAGATTAACATGGTGCACTTACTTTGCATGTTTAAAAACTATAAAATTGTGTATAGGTTAGAACAGTACCAAATTCAAAAATTGCATATGGGGACTTTCCAGAATTGTTGTTTGTTATTCCGGCCTCATTTACACTTGCCTAAATATGTAGTTTGATTATACTTCACCTCTTGCCATGTTAACCAACATTTAATATTGTTGAGTACATAAATGAGAGATAACTAAATATTTGAATGTGGTGTCTCGTCAATATGCAACTCGTTGCATATTGAGCTTCACTGAAATTGTAGTATTGTTTGTTGCACTTTGCCGAAGCCATGAATTATTAAACCGGACATGCATCATACTTGGTTGTGCATCATGCCATGTTTATGCTTGTTGGTTTACCATGTTGTTTGCTTCTTTCCGGTGGCACTTCTCCTTGATAGTTCTCGATATGTTGCGGTTGTGAGGATTCGATCAACTACGCCCGTTCGTCTACTTCATGGATTCAGTCTTCTTGCTAGCGGGATTTCAGGCAAGATGACCGTTACCTTGGATAGCACTACTATCTTTGCTTTGCTAGTTGTCTCAATGCTATTGCTATGTCGTGCCACCTACCACTTGTTTATTAAGCCTCCCAATTTGCCATGTTAGCCTCTAACCTTTTCCACCATCCCAGCAAACCATTGCGTGTCTATGTTACCGCTTTGCTCAGCACCTCTTATAGCGTTGCTAGTTGCAGGTGCACTTACAGGTTGTTCCATGTTGGGACATGGATATCATGGATATCTTGAGATATCAAAATATCTTATTTAATTAATGCATCTATATACTTGGTAAAGGGTGGAAGGCTCGGCCTTTTGCCTGATGTTTTCTTCCACTCTTGCCGCCCTAGTTTCCGTCATAACGGTGTTATGTTCCTTGATTTTACGTTCCTAATACGGTTGGGGTTTATGGGCCCCCTTGACAGTTCGCTTTGAATAAAACTCTTCCAGCAAGACCCAACATTGGTTTTACCATTTGCCTAATAATAACTAAAACTTGCATAGGGACCGACTAGCACCCGAGGACACTTAATCTACAACCCGGGCCAGTGCTCCTCATGATTGTTGGTCCAAAGCAGGCGGACTACGGGCCGCCACGGGCAACTCGAGGATTGGGGGAGGGGTCAGACCCCCCCCCCATCTCGGCGAGGCCGAGCCAGAACGAAGTCAGAGCAGCGACGACGGCGCGTGTGGCAAGGCCGCATGCGGAGGCGCAGTCCGTAACATGACTTGCCCCATTAGCTATCTTAGGGGTGTGGGTGCGTGGGGTGGGGGAACAGAATAACGCACATCGCTGTCAAATGAGCGCCTTTGCCTCGTTAAGCGAGGCCGAGCCGGGGAGGGAGGACCCCCTCCCCATCCGGCGAGGCCGAGCCAGAACGAAGCCGTGTGCAGCGACGACGCGGCGTGCCAAGGCGTCGCATGCGGAGGCGAGTCCGAATATGACTTGCCCCATTATCTTATCTTAGGGGGTGTGGGTGCGTGGAAACATGACTTGCCCCACGCACCAAACCGCATCGAGGGGCATAGTTGTCTTGACACATCTTCCTTGTATGGACTTTGCCCCATTATCTATCTTAGGGGTGTGGGTGCGTGGGGTGGGGAAACAGAATAACCGCACAACACCTGTCAAACGAGCGCACTGCCGCGTTAGCACGAGGCCGAGCCGGGGGGGGGTCGGGACCCCCTCCCCATCCGGTGAGGCCGAGCCAGAACGAAGTCAGAGCAGCGACGACGGCGGCGTGCGCTGGCGCCGCATGCGGAGGCGAGTCCGAATATGACTTGCCCCATTATCTTATCTTAGGGGGTGTGGGTGCGTGGGGGAAACATGACTTTGCCCACGCACCGAACCGTACCGAGGGGCATAGTTGTACTGACACATCTTCCTTGTATGGACTTTGCCCCATTATCTATCTTAGGGGTGTGGGTGCGTCGGGTGGGGGGGAAATAGAATAACCGACTGCGCTGTCAAGCAAGCGCCTTGCCGCGTTAAGCGAGGCCGAGCCGGGGAGGGGGGTGGGACCCTCCCCATCCGGCGAGGCCGAGCCAGGAACGAGCCGTAGCAGGCGATGACGCGGCGTGCCGCGGCGTCGCATGCGGAGGCGAGTCCGTAACATGACTTGCCCCATTATCTTATCTTAGGGGGGTGTGGGTGCGTGGGGGAAACATGAATTGCCCCACGCACCGAACCGTACCGAGGGGCATAGTTGTACTGACACATCTTCCTTGTATGGACTTTGCCCCATTATCTATCTTAGGGGTGTGGGTGTGTGGGGTGGGGGGGGGAACAGAATAACAGCACTGCGCCTGTCAAACGAGCGCACTGCCGCGTTAGCGCGAGGCCGAGCCGGGGGGAGGGGGGTCCCGGCGAGGCCGAGCCAGGAACGAGCCGTAGTAGGCGACGACGCGGCGTGCCACGGCATCGCATGCGGAGGCGAGTCCGTAACATGACTTGCCCCATTATCTTATCTTACGGGGGTGTGGGTGCGTGGGGGAAACATGACTTGCCCCACGCACCGAACCGTACCGAGGGGCATAGTTGTACTGACACATCTTCCTTGTATGGACTTTGCCCCATTATCTATCTTAGGGGTGTGGGTGCGTGGGGTGGGGTGGGGAAGCAGAATAACCGACTGTGCACATCAAACGAGCGCGACCGCCGCGTTAAGCGAGGCCGAGCCAGGAACGAGCCGTGTGGCATTGACGCCGGCGCCCCATGCGGAGGCGAGTCCGTAACATGACTTGCCCCATTATCTTATCTTTATTTTTTAGGGGAAAAACATGACCGTTATGAATTATTTTTTCATTTGTACTTGTTTGATAATTTTTTTTGTACTGTTGTGAGTTATTATTTGTACTTTAGCCGTTTGTTTTCACCACCTATATTAATTTTTTTTATTTGTATTTGATTTTTGGTATTATCTTTTGTAACTGGCTAGAGATAGTGGGCTTCGCCACGGTTGTGGGCTTTAGCCGTCCGTTTTCTCCCAGTCATCTTTTAACCCTCCCACTCACCTTTTAACCTCCGATCTTCCATGTTCCGCTCCTCTCCGTCCCCAAATCGATTCCGTCTTCGTTTCCCTCTTCTTCTCTTCTCGGAGGGGAGTTGTTACTCTGTTTGCTTGGGGAGCATCGGTAGGAGGGCTCAACCCGTGGGTGGAGGTCAGGTGTTCTGCTTTTGTTCTTTTTGCTCGCCATTGACTTTGCTTGCGTCCTCTTATGTTCAGATTTTTCTCTATTTCTAATCTCTTGCTCTCTTTGCTGTCCCTGGCTGCACTCGCTAGGGTTCCTTCTTTGTTGAACAGCGTTTGGCGGTGATATCTTGGATTGCGTGTATGGATTTTGTGTTTGCTGGTAAGAGTTTTTCTTTTGTATGGCTTGCTTCGTTTCTGAAATAGTTCAAATCCCCAATTTTTGTTCATGTGCCTTGCAGATCTGGTTCGGCAGATTTTAGGACTGTAGATCTCAATGGGTACATTATCCAGTCCGGACAAATTGAATGCAGGTGATTTTCCCTGTATTTTGGATGATGTTTTAATAGATCTGGTTTTTATGTTGTACAGTTGTTGTCGTATCGACTTTATAAGTCGTATGTATTTTGATATGTGTTAATTTTGTCCTGGATTGTATGGCGTGTATGGTTTTGGCAGTTGATGCAACCTGCAGACAGGATGTAGTACTTATCACCATGTGTATTTTGAACTGCTGTCCTGGCATTTGAATAGGTTGTAGTAGTCAATGAAGAACTAGTATGGTGTTGAAAGAGTTGTGTTGTCTGAAGTTTGTTCTGCAAGTGGTGGGTTCATATTTGTTTTATTCGGTGAACTTGTAGTGTTCACATAGTTGAACTGATTGATTGTTCTTGTACTTTTTGCTAATTATGATGTTGTTGCGAGATGTTGAGTGCGGTGCCTCCTGATTCTGACAAATCAGAACGCTTTCAAGATCTTGTGAATGTTATTTTTGAGACACCAAATCCTCTAGAAGAACTTGCGAATGTTGCTGGTGTTTCCCTTATATTTGCTCTATTTTTATCAGCCTTTAATACATATATATGCTTAGTTACATCAGTTGTTCCGTTTTGTTTTGTGTCTGATGCTATGCGCTTTATTTATCTTTGTGTCTGCAATGTTATTTGTGTTTTAATTTTTTATGTGCGTGGTTATGTTATTGGTTTATGCAGTTAATGACAGCCATGGTGTTCCAGAGGACATTGCTGATGTTGTTAAAGATATTAATGATGGAATGTATTCACTTAACGTTGATGATGGTGATGGCATCTTGCGGTTATCATTACTCGATCTCAAAGTGTTGATGGCATCGAGCACATTACCCAAGCCGAGGATGTTCCTATGCGATTCTACTCGAGGACGAAAGGATAAGAAAGAATAAGTATGAATTCCAGAAGAGAAAGGAATTGGAACGGCGTCAAAAGGCTGCCTGTGTGCCAGAAAGTGATGTTGATGTTGCTCAAGCTCCTAAAGGTGTAGGCGATGAAGGTGGTGACGCGGGTTTTTCAACTGTTCATGTCGGATCTCATGGCAGTGACATGCCTATGAAGACAAACTTGATGCAAACTCGTTTGACACAAGTGTTTGATCGTGATGGAGTTAAGGAGAAGAAAGCTGTTTTGAAGAGGAAGATGTCAGATCGAAATACTGATGGCACACAGAGGCGTAGTCCACGTGTGAAAGCTGTTTCCCAACCTGGTAATAGCAAAGCTGATGCGGATAGTGTTGCTGTGAAAATTGGTCCAAGCAAACTTGGTGGCTCCTCTGTTCGCCGGAGTCCACGAGGTTTGACAAATAAAAGCCTTCTTCATCTCCTCTTCAAGAGCGGTCTTTGTTGAAAGAAAATAAGAAGCGTAAAGTTCATCCCGCAAAAGTGAACAAAGGTGTGAAGAAGCGTGCTCGTGTTGAAGTGAAGATGCTGCATCGAAGAAGATGATATTGAAGTTGATTCGGAAGATGAATTTGCGTGGTATGTGTTTTGTACTGCATGTGTCCTGCTAGTTGTACTTGCAATGATTTAATTGCGTTTGGGCTGGTATGCTTGCCGGTGAGGCTGGTCATTGTTTTGCATCTATTTTGATTGTGGTATCGATGTTGTTTTAATAGTTGAACTTTGCAAACTTTTCTTTGTTTTACTTGCCTTCATATGCTTGTTTTGTTTCCTATATTCATTGTTTGCGATGGTATGTGTTTTGTTGTGCATGTGACTTACTAATTGTAATTGTAATGATTTAATTTGTGTTTGGGGTGGTATCTTTGGCGAGGTGAGGCTTGTCATTGTATTCATTAATTGAGGGTGGTATGCGATGTTGTTTTAATAGTTGAACTTGTGCAATCTTTTTTACTTACATTCGTATGCTTGTTTTGTTTTCTATAATCATTGTTTGCGATGGTTTGTGTTTTGTACTTGCATGTGATTTACTAGTTGTACTTTCAATGATTTAATTGTGTTTCGCTGGTATTATGCCGAGTTAGGCTGATCATTGTTTGCATCAATTGAGGGGTGGTACTGATGTTGTTTTAATAGTTGAACTTGTGCAATCTTTTCTTTTTCTTTTTACTTGCATTCATATGCTTTTGTTGTTTTCTGTATTCATTTTTTAAGGTGTGCCTTTCTTGTTTTTATTTACAGCCTGTTAGCGTTATGAGTCCGATCAAGCCGGTGGGAGGCAATGCCGGAAAAGTTGCCTTGGACGAAGGTGACCAACGAAAATTGAACTTAACTGTGCGATGTTCGTTGAGAGAGGTTGAAGATTGTGCTAAATTGCTCGAGAGTCGGCATGTGGCTAGGGTTCATGTATCTAGTTTTGGTTCTATCTTCAGGGGGAGGGTGAAGTCTAACATTTCCCGCCCTCTGATGGGAGTTTTGTACCTGAGGATAGATCCTGATACAATGACTCTTGACATGGGTGAGGCTAATAAGAAGCTTCGCATCACTAGCGATGGTATACAACAATTATTTGGTTTCCCTCGTGGTGGTCGTTCTGCGCCAAGGCCGTCAGAGGAAGGATATGACGACGCTCTGATGAAGTTAAGATCGGAGCTTGACATTAGCAGGGACAAAGATACCAAGACAAAGGATTTGAGGAATAAGATCAAGGTGCTCGTCAAGGATCCTAGCAAAGATGACCTTGCTCTGAAAGTGTTCTTCATTATTGTGTTTATGAAGGTTGTGTTGCCTGGTGCCGCCCCGCGTGTTTCCAGAGAGGCAGCAATGTTTGAGGGTCTCGTCTTTGAGGACATGGCAAATATGGATTATTGCCAGCTGATGGTTGATGAGCTTAGAAGGGCTGTTGCCAAGTACCAAAGTGGTCATACCATGGGGAAGGCAATCACAGGCTGTGCCATAGGGCCTGTACTAATGTACCTTGACTGCCTTATCCGTGGCAAAACTGCGGAGCCTGACATGCGAGTCCCCCGCATATGTTACATGGATCCTGCCAAGCTTTCTGATCTGGTTGATGCAGATTTGATAAAAAAAGGCAATGCAGATCCAAAGACTTGGGTGTTTGGGAAGCTTCCGGTGAGTTTTGTTTGTTTTTGTCTTGCAGACCTTTTTTTATTTTTAGGTATAGCTATTTTTGCTGTAGTGGACATGTGTCTTTGTAGAGTTGTCTGTTTATATTTTGTATGGTTTAGGTATGGTTTTTTAGTACTGTTGTTTCATGTGTTGTTGAACTGAATAACTTTGTTCAACTGGCCTGTTGGTAAATACTAACAAATTGGCAATGACAGTTGAAGTTTTATTAGTGGTGTTGATTTTAAATCTGTTAATATCATGATTTATTTTTCCCTATGTGTTGCGTTGATTGATTAACTATTTTTCCCTTTTGTTTGTAGTGGAAAACTCAAGAGGAGGTTGTTTTTTTCCGAGTGTATAAACAGCCAGTCCTGGAGATGCCGTCGTCTCAGGTTCCGAAGTTTTCATATCTGCCCGATGAGTTGAGGGATGGCCGTGGTGTTGAGGGTACTGGTTATGCCCCCTGGCCCTAGTAATGCTAGTGCTTCACGAGGCAGGGTTTTGGTATTGATGTTGCTGTTTCAGCGTTGGGCGTCTTGAGCATATCTTAAGTAATGTGTGTTCTGAGCTGCAAAAGGTCCCAACGACAGTTGAGCGTTTGAGCTGTATCAATGGTATCCTTCCTGAAGGTCATCAATTTAACACTGATGAAGCTGTTGAATACATTGAGATGGAGAGGATTTAATCGGTGATATGCGCGACGGTGCCGCTAATCTAGTTCAGAGCTCGGTTAAATACATTGAACAACATGAAGCGTTTCAGAACTACGCAAAACTCTCGCTGCAAGCCATATGAAGAAAGTGCAAATGTTGTTATCAAGTAGTTTGAGCAGGATGAGGCTGCTGCCACCGACAACAGGGCTGGTGATGGTACTGAGGCTAATGTTTTGATCACGAAACGAATGATGTTGGCTTTGAGCGTCCTGATGTTGATGTGAGTCAGTCGTTGGTGTTTGCAATTTTTATGTTGTTGTCCTGATGTCAGTGTTGTAGTTGAACTTCCTCATGTTCATCTATTTATTAATAATTTTCTTTCATGCAGATTGATCACGATGAGGCTGCTGGCACCGACAGCAGGGCTGATGATGGTACTGAGGCTAATGTTTCTGATCAGCGTACGAACGATGTTGGCTCGCAGCACCCTGTTGTTGATGTGAGTCAGTCCTCGTTGTTTGTATGTTTTTACTATGTTGTTCTGCTGTCAGTATTGTAGTTGAACTTCCTGATCTACATCTGTTTATTAATTTTTCTTTTCATGCAGGAGACCAATCATAATGTTGAGGGTTACATTGGCGGTGGAGTTAATGATCTATCCACCGATAAGTGCAAGGTTATTTTATTTTCATTGTGTTTATTAATATTTTCTTAAAATTTCATGCACACCGATGTGTCTTGCTTGTTCATTTTTCTATCCCACACCGTTTATTGTTGCTCATAATAGCATTGTTCTTTTGTCTCATTACATTTGAATCAGGGTCCTATTATTGGCGATGAGCCTTGTTTGCCTGTTGGTGATGTCACTTTGAATGTTAGCAGCAGCAAGTTCGATGATGTTGCTATGAATGCTTCCAAGGTTTATTTTTCTGTGCACCTATTGGTAGCTTATTTTTTATTGTTAGTTTTGTTCATATTATTCACTTTTTCTGAATTTTTATTTTCATCGATTCATCGATGTTGAGCATGAGGTTGTCCTTAGTGGTGGAGATGATGCTCATGATGTTCCATTGAGTAGTGGGCGCAATGTTGGTTCCAAAGTTCTCGATGAGGATGGTGGTGCTGCCGACATACTTGATGTAAATCGCTGGTGTTGGTATTGCTGGAATAAAGTTTACGGTTGTGAAGATTTACGTGGAGAATTTCCGCTGGAGGTCTTGATTACGGTGATGCATTGCAAGATGCTTCTAGCGTGGAGGAGGTGCCATCCGAGGATGATGATTTACTTCTATCAATTTCTTCTGACCCCTTGACGCAGGAGGCGCTCTTGTCGTCCCAGGATTTTCTTTCTACAGACCCTGAAAGCGCATCAATATTGGTGTCCTCTCAAGATGTCCCATCGTCAAACCCTGAAACTGGAGGCATAATGGTCTCATCACAGGAACTACCGTCGTCGTCAAACCCTGATAGTCCAGGTAAGGACTTGTAAATGGGGTGTACTTCTCAATTTTGGCATTTTGGACATGTTCTCTTGTAGTTGTTGAACTTATTATTTTTCATCATTTTCGCAAGCGAAAGTGGTAATGTTGTTAAGGTTGATCGCTTTTTCTTATTGTTACGAGGTTGCGCACGAACCGCATTGAAATGGTTAGTTTGGGATTTTGCCCGTACCATTTTTGTCTCTTTTCTTTCTCTAGTTTGATTATTGTTGTTGTTGCAGTAGTTTCAATTCATGTAATCTTTTGTATTTTTCTAGTCACAAGCCGATGTTTCAAAATAAAGAATGTGATGCCGTGTTGGTTCTATTGCTAAAGCGTTTGTCCCCATCGGCATGCTCAACTCGAACGATCTTGATGTTGTTTTATATTCTCTCGTCGAAATACCGAGACACCGACAAGTTGATAGTTCCCAGGATGGGTGACGGTCAGTATTTTGTTTTTTTGTAAATAGGATGATAACTTGTTTTGCCAATTTTCTAACTATTGTTGTTCTTTTTACAACAGACCAAGATCCGTGATGGAAATATTGATTCCAATGTGCTAAATTGGTTCACAAGATCAGGTCTTGATGGTTTTGACCAAGTAGGTGAACTTGGACTTTTTGTACTCATTAACTAGAACTGTCATGTTTACTTTGCAGTTTTGGGATGTGGGGGGAATGAACTTGATATGTGCTTCTTTTATTAAAGCTGCACTTATTGTTGCAAGGAATTGAACGATATGATTGTTCATCAATCTGGGCGGTGGATATAATTTCTTTATGATTATGTGATTTTTTGTTTGTACTTATGAATTTCAATTTCCCTCTTTTATTTTATTGTTTGGAGGCTGAATTTTTTGTTTCATTATGATTTGGTAAATTCATTTTTCTTCTGCGATTTTTTTCCAGCTTCTTTTCCCTACATTTGATCCGCCGTCATTTGTGGCTACCATGAAGCCTAGTGAAGAATCTGGGCATTGGTGCTTGGTTGTTCTGAATTTGAAGTTCCGTCGTTTCGAGTGTCTTGATTCACTCCGTGATGAAACCTGGGGTGATGCAATTAGATTCTTAAGGAATATGATAGATAATATAAAGAAGCTTTGGAGGGAGTCCAGTGTAGACAGGGCCAAACCGTTCTCACCGGCGCATATTGATGGTTTCTCTTGCGAGTTTGTCGGTGTACTAGAGTAGGGGTACCCTAGTATCCCGAACTTCGCACGCCTGCAGTTGCAGCACCCAGGCGGGTGGCTTGCTCGGTGACCACCAAGGTCCTCCGCGGCTCCTTTGGAGCCATTCAAGAACAAAGTATTCAAGCCCCCGGCAAGAGGAGCTTGCCGGGAAGGCCACTCAAGGCACGAAGGAAACAAGGCCCCGGCAAGAGGAGCTTGCCGGGAAGGCTTGGTGAGCGACAAGCTACCAAGCGCGACAAGGATTCAACCGCGGCAAGGTGCTTGCCGCGGCAGGCAACCTCTCTTCATCTCCGCTCCAGCTCATCCACCAATGTGTCGCCATGGGGCCATTCCAGGCGTGCGTGTCAAGAGGCTGTGCAGCCAGCGGGGAGCAGCGATAAGCGGTGCTGACAAGCTTACCACCGTGGCAAATGGTGGTGCACTTGACGGTCCCTGTTGCACTGTTTAGGCGACAGGGACGGGCATTTATTGATCTTGTCCCTTGCCGTCAGAGTTAGGTATATGCACTGTACACTGTACAAGTCGGTGTACCAACTACTGTTTTTCCATTTGTACCCTCATCTACGTTGCCACCTGTCGGTGACCCCTTGATCTTATAAAAGGAGGCCCAAGTGCAACGTAGAAAGGATTCGGCTCCATTCGGTCCATTCAACTCACTCGAGACCACACTCACTCAGGCTAGGTTTTGTAGCTCTCATCGCTCCCTAGCAAGAACACAATATAATCAACCAAGCAGCAGTAGGAGTATTATCTCTTCGGAGAGCTCCAAAGCTGGGTAAACTGCTCGTGTGCATCGCCTTGATCTGCTCTTTGTGCAATCTCCGCCCCCTCCGAACCACAAGGGACTCGGTCCGCCAGGTCCCATAGGTGTTCGTGGGTCACGATCAGCTTCCCCGACATCTTTGGCGCGCCAGGTAGGGGGCGCCGAGGCTGTGTGAACCTGATCCAACGGTCACACGAGCAACTTCTTCATCACCTTCATCAACATGCCACCGAAGAAGAAGGCTTTGGCGGCAGCAGAGCCGTCCGCGTCAAACCCACCACCACCGGAGTTGACGAGTGGTGGGGAAGATGCTGGCGGAGGAACCGGCATCGTCGAGGGAGCCCACGACGCTGCCAAGTCCAAGGACAAGGCGGCGCAAACCTCGGCGTCCGGATACGTACCGCGGCCACCTCAGGAGGCGCGATACCGACAACGTCATGGTGCTCGCAGCGCCATACGTTCGTTGGGCCAAGATCGAGCTGGTGGATCCAGAGACGCTCAAGAGCAACTCGCGCGTCAACAGGCTGGTGTGAGTGGGGCACGGTCGCCCGGTCGGGATGCTGCTCCTTCTAATATATTTAGAAGTCCGAGCACATCCCGCTCCTCGCACCGTTCGCCATTGCCACCCACCACTCAAGCGGAAGCTTTGGCGCGGGCTCAACTACTCCTGGATTACCCTCCAACGGCTGACAAGGTCGACGAGTGGAGGGCCACCATTCAGAGCCTCATCGGCTTTGCCAACGGCGACACTCCGCGGCAACCAACTGCATCCTTGCCGCGGCAAGGCGACAAAGCACGAGCGGTGGCGGCCAGAAACCTATGGGGTGCAACCACCATGCACTCTCCATCCGAAGGCCAAGATCACCAGCTCCTCGGATCCACCTCGGTGGCGACTCCACCGCATCGCCGGATCCACGAGCTCGCCGTGATCAACGCCAAGTTCTTCAAGAATGGCAACAAGAAAGCCTTTCGAACTCGCATCGGCGCCAAAGAGAAGCGGCGTCAATCCGACCAGCCTTGGCTGGCCCATTGTCGACATGCAAGCGCTGGGGAGAACAGTGACTTGTCGTCGCGATAGGTTGCCCTGCGTTCACTCGTGAGCTGCGGCAAGTCCAATGGCCCGACAAGAAAAACTTCAAGCCGAGATGTGCGGAGAAGTATGATGGCAGGACACACCCATCGAGTTCCTCGGCATCTACACCATTGCGGTGCAGGCTGCGGGGGCGAGGCGACAAGATCCTTGCCAACTACTTCCGCCGGTACTCAAGCCAAATGTCGATCTTGGCTCATGCACTTGCCGACAGTTCCATATCCTCTTGGGCAGATCTGTTCCATCGGTTTGTCGGCGCCTTCACGGTGCCACAAACCTCATGGCCAAGAGAGTGACCTTCACCTGCTTTCGCCCGAAGGAAGGAGAGTCCTGCGCAAGTTCATCCCGAGATTCAGCGCGTGCACTACAACATCCCAGATGTCCACCCTGCCGGTGATCAGCTGCGTTTCACTGTAATGTGCGGAACCGCAGGATGAGGGAAGAGATGGCGATGTGCAAAGTCAAGGACGTCGATGAGCTATATGCCCAGGCCGACA
The DNA here is from genome assembly GCA_021605205.1 of Aegilops longissima. NCBI lineage: Eukaryota > Viridiplantae > Streptophyta > Magnoliopsida > Poales > Poaceae > Aegilops > Aegilops longissima. The sequence continues at coordinate 281,608,774 of CM038678.1, forward strand.
AGTGTGCGTCTTTGAAGAAGGGAGAAGACTCCTGTGAGAGAATGCGGAAGCAGGATCGACAAGGAGACCGCCCTGCAAAGAAGAGCGGCGGCGGAACAATGAAAGAAGAAGAGCAAAGAGGTACTAGTTGTCGAGCAGTCCCGCAACGGAGGTGGCGCCAAGAAGGCTAAAGTTGGTGGCTCCGGCAGGAGGTTGCCACGACACCGACCGCCAAGTTGTGGCGGACGCCGACAAGGTGACAGCTCCAACAACGATCTTGTAAGATTCACCGCACCAAGGGCCATGACCTCCAGAGCTGCAAGAAAGTCGAGCAGCTTGTTGAGCTGCAGAAGGCTGAGTACGAGCGGCGAGACAAGGAGAAGGCCCAGGAAGGTGTAGGGGCAGCAAACAAGAAGAGACCCGGCCGGGGAGGACGCCGCGGCAAGGCCAAGCAGCGGCAAGGAGACAGACCTCCCCGCGGCCGTGACAAGGATGAAGGCGAATATGATGATGAAGATATGGAAGACGATGAAGCTGATGAGCAGGAGTTTCAGAAGGCAACAGAGGTTCTCTGCATTGACGGTGGTGCTTCTCTGCATACCTCACACCGCCAACTCAAGCAATGGATGCGGAGGTTAATGCAGCAGAACCATCCCAGAGTCACGTAGACCCCGAAGTGGTCCAGACGCCTATCATCTTCGATATTGAGGACCACCCGATCGCAGAATCTGCGGTCGGGTGCTTGCCGATGTTGGTCTCACCAACTATCCGCAACCTCAAGGTCGCCAAGATGCTAGTTGACGGCGGGGCGGCTTAAACCTGATCTCCTCCGCAGTGCTCCGAAGCTTCAAATCCACGACAAAGAAGCTCAAGAGACCGGCACTTTCAAGGAATCAACCCGGGAAGGAGCAAGCCGAAAGGGAAGATCACGTTGCCGGTAACATTTGGCAGCAAACTGAATTTCAGGACTAAGAGGGTCACATTTGACGTTGCTGATTTCCCATTGCCCTACAATGGAATACTTGGTCATTCCAAAGACTCGCCAAGTTCATGGCAGCCTCTCATTATGCATACAACTTTCTCAAGATGCCCGGCCCGATAAGTGTCATTTCTGTTCATGGCGACAAGAAAGATGCTCTTATCTGCGCCGACAAGATTTACCGGGAAGCAGCAGCTGCAACAGAAAGAAAGTCACTTGCCGCTGAAGCTCCCGAGGGGAAGAAGAAGACCAAGTCCGGCAAGAGCCCTGATGCCCACTCCGGCAAGCGCACCTCTTCGAAGTTCTGCGCTACCGTCGAGGACGCACCATCGAGCTCCACCGGCAAGTGCAAGAAGATGATGGCAGCTCCGTCGAAGACCAAGAAGGTGCCCGCCAAGGAGGACGGCACTGGTGGTACCTTCACCATCAGTGCCACTCTCGACCCTAAATAGGAAGGCGAGCTCGTTGCTTTCTTGCGGGCAAATGTCGATGTGTTTGCATGGCAACCATCGGACATTCCCGTGTTCCTGTGAAAGTAATTGAGCACCACTTAGCTGTCTGTCCTCGCGCGCGCCCGTCAAGCAAAAAAGTCAGGAAGCGTGCAAAGGAGCGCCAAGAGTTCATAGCAGAAGAGATCAAGAAGTTGGAAGCAGCAGGCCTTGTCAGAGGAGTGCTCCATCCCACGTGGTTGGCCAATCCGGTAGTTGTACGCATGGCAAATGGGAAATGGAGACTTTGTATTGACTTTTTTTTCACAGATGTTAATAAAGCTTGTCCCAAAGACCCATTTCCCTTGCCGCGTATTGACCAGATTGTTGACTCCACGGCTGGATGTGATTTGCTTTCATTTCTTGATGCATACTCAGGATATCATCAGATCTTCATGGCAGAAGAAGATGAAGAGAAAACCGCATTCATTACACCATGTGGCACATACTGTTTCATACGGATGCCTTTTGGTTTGAAGAATGCTGGTTCAACGTTTGCAAGAGTGGTCCACGACGCTTTTGAGCCCCAAATGCACAGAAATGTAGAAGCCTACATGGATGACATAGTGGTCAAGAGCAAGGACAAAGCAACCCTGGTTCAAGATTTGGATGAGACCTTTGCAAATCTGCGCAAGATTATCCTCAAGCTCAACCCCGAGAAGTGCGTGTTTGGAGTTCCTTCCGGCAAGCTTCTCGGGTTCTTCGTGTCTCAGAGGGGAATTGAAGCCAACCCCGACAAGATTAAGGCCATTGAGCAGATTGAAGCACCAAAGCGCGTCAAGGATGTTGAAGACTTGCGGTTATGCTGCTGCTCAAAGCAGGTTTATCTCTAGGTCTGCTGAGCGCGCCCTGCCATTTTTCAAGATTTTGAAAAAGGCAGGTCCAATGAAATGGACTCCCGAAGCAGAGGCTGCGCCGCAAGACTTAAAGAGATACCTGTCCTCCACTCCAATACTTGTCGCACCTAGACCACAAGAGAAGTTGCTGCTATACATAGCGGCAACCAACCAAGTGGTTAGTGCTGCGTTAGTAGCGGAGAGGGAGGCGGACGACGAGCCGGCAACCATGGCAGAGGCATCCAGCGACAAGCAGGGGGCTTCTCCATCAAGCTCTGGTCCCGACAAGGAAGGATCTGCGCAGGATTGCGAAAAGATTCAGAAAAGGATGGTGCAGCGCCCAGTCTACTTTGTCAGCTCCCTTCTGCAGGGGGCTAGATCAAGGTACTCTGGTGTGTAGAAGTTGCTTTTCGGCCTCCTCATGGCCTCGAGAAAGCTGCGCCATTACTTCCAAGCACACGAGATAACAGTTGTCACCGCTTTCATGAAGAGGATATTGCAAAATCCGTAGCAACAGCAGGATTGTCGAGTGGGCACTGGAAATGTCAAGCTTTGGCCTCAAGTTTGAAAGCACTTCAACTATCCAGAGCAGAGCATTGGCAGAATTTATAGCAGAGTGGACGCCAACGCAAGATGAAGAAATTCCAGAGACGAGCATCCCCGTCAAGGAAACAAGTAAAGAGTGGCTGATGTATTTTGATGGTGGCTTTCGCTGCAAAGGCGCCGGTGCCGCGCGTTGCTTATCGCACCCACCGGAGAGCACCTCAAGTACATAGTCCGGATGCACTTTCCCAAGGAGCAAGCAACAAATAATACTGCAGAGTATGAGGCTTGCTTGCGGACTCGTGGATAGCAAGTGGACCTTGGGATCAGGAAGCTTATTGTCGGGTGACTCGCAACTTGTCGTCCGCCAAGTAAACAAAGATTATCGAGACCGTTGATGGAAGCCTCGTTGATGAAGTGAGAAAGCTAGAAGAGCACTTTGAAGGTCTGCAAATGGAACATGTTCCAAGAGCTCGTAATGATATTCTTGATGGCTTCGTCAAAGTCGCTGCACTCAAGTTACCTGTGGAACCAGGGATTTTTGTGCTCAAGCTGACTCAACCAACTGTAACACCATCAACTGGACAGAACAAGAAGAGGAAGTTCGTTTCTGGTGACTACTTTCCGGCAGAGCTCCCTGAAGCCGCCGCCAAGAAGGTCCCCAAAATCAACGCAGATATCGCTGAGGAGCAGTCTGCTCCGACAAGCTCTAGGGTTTGTTTCGTTGAAGCAGACGCTCCCGACAAGTTTTGCTCCGGCAAGCTTGCCGGGGATCATCAAGCTCCGGCTGAGCCGCAGGTTCTTGCCGTAGAAGCTGATGCTCCCGCAGCGGCAGATGTGCCTTTAGTTCTTGTTGTCGAGCCGCAAGCTCCAACATGGGCACAGCAGATCGTCCATTTCCTTGAACGAGAGAACTTCCCAAGAGCAAGAAGAAGCGGAAAGAGTAGCCCGCAGTCAAGTATGTACCAGTTTGTTGACAACATCCACATGCTGAAGAAGACTCAACGGTGTGAAATTGAAGTGTATTTGCGGGAAGATGGATGAAGCTGTTGGCGAGAGATTCATGGAGGCATATGTGGTCACCACATTGGCGCAAAGCACTAAGCAAAGCTTTCCGGCAAGGTTTCTTCGGCTAGAAGCCCTCCGGGATGCAACCGCACAAGTAACCAAGTGTGAAGCGTGCGATTCCATTCCAAGCAGATACACCAGCCAGCTCAAGCTCTCGGGCGATCCCTTTATCCTGGCCATTTTCGGTGCAGGGGCTCGACATCTCGGCCCCTTTCCCGAAGTTGTCGGGGCTTTGAGTACTTGTGCGCCACAATCGACAAGTTCACAAAGTGGCGGAAGTGGAAGCATGAGGAAGGTGACAGCACGGTCATCGATCAAGTTCTTCAGGTCAATTGTTTGCCGCTTTGGGATACCTAACGGATCATCACCGACAACGGCACACAATTCACGAGTCGCACCTTCATGCGGTCGTCCAAGATCTTGGCGCCAAGGTCTGCTTTTGCTTCATTGCACATCCAAGGAGCAGCGGTCAGCGAGAGGGCAAACGCTGAAGTGCTGTGAGGACTCAAGACCAGAACTTCGACGAGGCTGCGCAAGTGTGGAAGAAACTAGATTGAGGAGCTGCGGTGGTTCTTTGGTCGATCGTAACGACGCCAAATCGAGCCACCGCCGACACCTTCGCTCTAGTCTATGGAGCGAGGCAGTTCTCCCCACGGAACTCGTATCTGGGTCACCTCGAGTGCTCGCTTATGATGAGCTTGAGCAAGAGCAGCTGCGACAAGATGACGCGCTGCTCCTTGAGGAGGATCGTCTTGAGCCACTGTCTGAGCTGCTCGTTACCAGCAAGCTTTGCGTCGCTACCATAGCCATAAAGTTAAGCGCCGTAAGCTTCGAGGAAGGCGACCTTGTTCTTGGCGCGTTCAATCTGCCAAGAATTCCAACAAGTTGGCCTTGAAGTGGGAAGGCCCTTATCGGGTGAAACGAGTCACTAGGCCTGGCGCTGTCCGCCTTGAGATCGAAGATGGCATTCGGTGAGCAACTCACGGAATATAGAGCATCTTCGTAAGTTTTACCCATAGAAGCGCGGTTGCGGAACCTGTTCCGCAACCACCCTTTTAATACAAGTCTTGCCGCTGTTGCATGTAATCCTTTGTACAAAGCGAGGCGTGAACTCCGTGCATCAGTAAAGCTCATGTGTTGCGCACAACTTGTCAAATGCATGCTTTCATAATCTTTTATGCATGTGTTATCTAACATTTTGTGCAGCATCCACACCCGTAAACAATAACGAGCCACAAGGCTCCATAACTTTTTTCTCTTCTTTCTTCTCAAAAGAAAGGAAGGTCCCTTCGCCCACAAGTTAGCGGGGAGGAGAAGATAATGATGTGGGCCGCAAGTGTCGCCGAGGAAGTATCGCTTGCCGGGAAGCAAACGATGAAAAGCTAAGTTGCCAAAGTTTGAGCAATCAGTTTTAAAATTTTAAGTTATGTTCCTCGAGCGATAAATACTTTGTATGGAAAACCCAGCGTGAAGGAACCAACTCATGGCTGGTTTGCGCCCTTACTTTGTTTCGAGTCCGCTCAACAACTTAAGTGAGCTGCAACCAGTATGCGACAAGGTTGCTTGTCGGAGGCGGCATCGCAAAGCCGAGCTCCGACGTCCACTTTTCAGGCACATGCAAAGGTGCCCGCACCGACAAGTTCCCTAAAGCGTGAGGGCACAAGAATACAAAGAAAGAAATCGAGTAAAGGAAATAACATTGCGATCGTTTGCCTAAGATAGAGTATATTACAAAATGACTTGTCACAGATCTAATAAAGTGTTCTCCTGAACATGGTCTGCAGCGACAAGGGAAAGATAAACTTGGCAGCCTAGTCTACGCGGTCGCCATCAACCCTCTTGACTCCGCTCACCCTGTCCACTATGGGTGCGACAAGGGCCTTGAGCGCTTAACGTCGGCCGATTGGCGGCAGGGACTTGAGGGCGTTAAGCGGTTGACGCATGGATTGCGGAAGGCCACCTTCATCGGCACCTTCGAAGAGCCCTCGACAGATTTGGCGCGACTCGTCGGCCAGCTGCTTTGGGATCTCCTCCGGAGCACTGGAGAGCCGTCAACACGCTCTTGAAGAATAGGCTGAGCTTGGCGCTGGGCTGGAGATGCTCGTCGGTGGAGTACCCGAGATCCACCATCCCCATCTCCATCAGCTCCTTGTCAATGGCGGCGGCAGTATCCACAAGACCCTCCGTCCAGTGCATCACATTCTCTTTGAAGGTGGTATGGGCGTTCGTGGCGGTCGCCAACAGCTCCTCGTTGGCCTTGATCTTCTCCAACAAACCCACTTCCCGCTCCTTGGCGCCGTCCAGCGTCTCCGTCAGGGTGGACAACTTCAGATCAAGATCCGCCTTGGAGTCCTTGGCGGCATCGATCTCCTTGATCCTCTCAGCGAGACGGCCCTGCAACTTGCCAAGAGTGTAGGCGTCCTTCTCGCGCTCGTGCTTCAGCGCGGTGACCTCCTCGCCGCTATTCTGGAGGGTGGCCTCCAGCTGCGTCACCCTCGTCTCTAACTTCTTCTTGGCGGCCTCGGCAGCCGCGGCAGCGTCCTTTGCCTCCTTGAGTGCTCCGCCAATTGATTGCTCGCGCGCGGTAAGATCTTCCTCATAGCCGTCGAGGTTGATCTTCCGCTGCGCCAGCTCGCCTTCTTGCGCAGATAGCTTCTCACCGGCAAGCCTTTGCTGCTCTTCGACCTCGGCCTTCTCAAGGATGAAGGCCGTGCGCTCTTCGGAGAGTTGCTCCCGCGCTTCTGCTATGTCGAAGAGTTTCATTGTTGGCGGCGCGGAGCTCTTCTGGCGCTTCTCCATGTCAGCTCCGCCCTCGCGACAAGTGCTTCCACGGACTCCAACTTAGCTTGTCGGGCGCGGTAGGCGACAACAACTTCTTCGGCAGCTGCTCCTCCTCGAACTTCGCCATCGCTGCTGCTTGGCGCGTCAACTAGCGACAGCCCAGCTGGAGGCGAAGCAGCTCCTCGTCGAAGGTCTCTACCTCGACCGGCGCCACAGAGCTTGACGCCCATGGAAGCTTGATGAAGACACCGTCGCCGGCCTTGAATAGGCGCCGGCTGGGGCTCTTCAGACTTGGTGCTGCATCGGTGGCGGAGGGATCGGCGGTCGGCGTAGCGCTGGCGCTCCTGCTGCCTCGGGGTCATCGATCGACCACGGACCCCTCCCGGCCTTTGCGCCCGGACCTCGGCGGCCTCTCGCCCGGCGGACCCATCGGCGCCGGCCTCCTCCATGTTGGCGGCGTCGTCATTGTTGCCGCGACGTCCTCTCGCCGCGGCAACTTCGGTCTCCATCGGCTCTCCGCAGATGGATCTGAAGATCGAAAAAAAGAAAGAACGATCAGCGGGCGTTGAAAAAAGAAGAATGAAGAAAAGGAACCCAAGGAAATTTTCAAGCAAGAAGATAAACTGCGATGGGATCAGAGCGCGGTCTCCACCTGGAGGATCGTTGGCGCTGCCCCTTGTCGAGAAGCATCCCTTGTCGGAGAGGCCTCCCTTGGGAGGCGCTCCTTGCGGAGAATTCTCCCTTGGCGGCGTAGTTGAAGCAGAGAGAACTTCGGGAGTGATTTCCGGGGCCTCCTGATGAGGCTGCTCTGCTCCTACACAAATCAACAAGTCAGATATCAGTGAAGAAGGAGCACCCATGCACACCTAACCGTAAGAAATAAGCCAATTACTTACGCTGGGGGCTGTCTTTGGGGCTGCTTTCTGTGGAAGGTTGCGGGTCCGGCAAGGGGGTCTCGAGCGCGCCTCCCAGCCACGGGGATCGTCTTCTATAGCGACCACCGGAGTCTTAGCCCTCTTGGACGTTATCCGAGCCAGCGTCTGAAAAAGGAAAGGGTTCAGAATGAAGCAAATCAGATACAAGACAAAGCAGCAAATTGAAGAATTACAAGTACACAACAAGATCTTACTCTTCTTCCTCCTCCTCGGAGCTGAGGCGGAGAAGTCGAGTCCGCTCCACCTCCGGTGCGGCGAGCTGGAAGAGTGGGCTCCCTCGGGCGCTTGGCGGGTGCGGGAGCCGTGGTCCCGAAGGCCCGCTCCGGTTGCTGTGGCAGCGTGAGGCGCTCCAGCGGCAACTTGAGCTTGTCGCGGTGGAAGCGCGTCGCCGGGCAGGCGGCTGTTGGCCCGTCTGCCGCCCCGCCGCTTCCCCAGTCTTGCGGAGGCGCCTTCTTGGTGCAGCTGCGGGCTCCTCCTGCGACAAGTTATCTGAAGGTGGAGGGGAGGCGCCCCCGGCAGGCTCGTTCGGCTCGGCTTCAGGCTCGGCATGCTCCTCCTCGCCGGCAAGCTCCTCTCGGTCAGCAAGGCTTGCCGCCTCGGCTGCCTCCGCCTCCTCCACAGTGAACCCAAACACGCCAGCGGCCGCAGCTGCTGCTGCCTCCTCCAACCTTGTGGCAATGCGCGCCATCTCTTGCTCGGTGGTGTCGCGGGTGAGCAACCTCGCTTTCGTCGGCGCGGATCGGCACCTCTTCCAAGCTGTCAAGAACCGCCGCGCGATGTCGTCGGAAGGCTCTTGCCGGTTGGAGCGATCCCATGGGAATCGCATAAGGGCATCATGGCGCGGATGCGGTCAAGAGAAGAATTGTTGCACAAAGGAACGACCCCCCTCGGCAACATGAACCATTCGGGGTGGTCAGGGTCATGCTTGAACAGCTCCAGCAGCATGGCGTCTAACTCTAAGACAGTGAAGTTCCAATTGAGGCCCGGGCGCAACCTCATGATATCTGCCGGGTTTTGGAACTCCCAAGCAGGCCTCCTCCTATCTTGCAAGGGAGCGATGCGGCGGCGAAGGAAATCTGCGCCTACTGCGCCTATGGTGAGTCTGGCAAGTCTGAGGCGCAAGATCCGGGTCATGGCTATCTTCAACCTAGCATCCTCCGCGTAAGTTGCTCCAATCGTTGCAGCGCACTATGGGGGTTTAGCCTTTGGGCAGTAAAGGCTGTGGGTCCTCCTCTACAATCCAACACCAATCGGCTCTCCACTCTTCCCATTTGCTACGGAGCTCTCCTTCGAGGTAGGAATCTTTCTTGCCGATCCTGGAGATCCAAGCAATCCCTCTGGCAAGTGGCTCTCCTCAATCGACGCGGGGCATGAAGAAGTGGCGGAAAAGGGCTACATTTGGGTGGACTCCGACAAAGTTCTCGTAGAGGTGTACGAAAACCGCCATGGTCGAGCAGCGTGGGGGTGAAATCAAGGAGGCGAAACCCGTAGGTATTCATGACATCACGAAGAATTCGGAAAAGGGTGGGCGAGCCCACAGATGAGAAAAGCGAAGAAGGGATACCCGCGGAAACCTTCTCGGATCGTGGCGGAGATCACCCTCGTCGCGCGGAGTGCGCCGCGTCTCCGTCGACCGAGAAGAGGTAGTCGCCTCCGCAGCTCCTTTGCGCCGAGCTGGGGTCGAAGAGGGCCCGCTCCTTGCTTGCGCGCCTTGAGCCGCTGCGCTCGGCCGACTTCACGCCTTTTCCCTTGTCGGCTTTCGAGCCATGGTGGAGGTGGTGAAGGAGTCCGGCGGCGTTGATGGCGTCGGTGGCAATGGGGAGGGCGGGCGTCGCTCTCTTCAGATTTGAGAAGAAGGGGGCGGCGGTGGTTTTGATGTGACAGCAATGGCAAGTGGGCGTCCTGCCCTGTTTCCCCCGCTTATAAGGAGGAGAGGGGCGGGCGTTCGCTTTCCCAATTAAAAAGGCCCCATGATCTCTCCCACGGCGCCACGTTCGTAGCGTGCTGTTGCTCGTGGGAGACGTGGTGGGTCCGGAGCGAGTAACGGCGTTCTCTAGGCCGCGCGTGCCCGTGCACAATTTTGGGCCTGGCCCAACAGCGCTCGGCACCGTGTGTGGCCCAGGCCCCGGGGCTCCTGCCGGTGTACTAGAGTAGGGGTACCCTAGTATCCCGAACTTCGTGCCGGCAGTTGCAGCACACCAGCGGCGGGGCTTGCCTGGTGACCGCCAAGGTCCTACGCGGCTCCTTTGGAGCCATTCAAGAACAAAGTATTCAAGCCCCCGGCAAGAGGAGCTTGCCGGGAAGGCTTGGTGAGCGACAAGCTACCGAGCGCGACAAGGATTCAGCAGCGGCAAGGTGCTTGCGCGGCGAGCAACCTCTCTTCATCTCCGCTCCAGCTCATCCACCAGCGATGTCGCCATGGGGCCATTCCAGGCGTGCGTGTCAAGAGGTGTGCAGCCAGTGGGATCAGCGATAAGCGGTCTCGACAAGCTTACCACCGTGGCAAGCGGTGGTGCATAACGGTCCCTGTTGCCTTTGTTTAGGCGACGAGGGGCGGGCATTTATTGATCTTGTCCCTTGCCGTCGAGTTAGGTATATACCTTTGTATAATGTACAAGTCGGTGTACCAACTACTGTTTTTCCATTTGTACCCTCATCTCGTTGCCACTGCCGGTGACCCTTGAGCCTATAAAAGGAGGCCCAAGTGCAACGTAGAAAGGGTTCGGCTCCGTTCGGTTCATTCAACTCACTCGAAACCACACTCACTCAGGCTAGGTTTTGTAGCTCTCATCGCTCCCTAGCAAGAACACAATATAATGAACCAAGCAGCAGTAGGAGTATTATCTCTCCGGAGAGCTCCGAAGCTGGGTAAACTGCTCGTGTGCATCGCCTCGATCTGCCCTTCGTGCAATCTCCGCCCCCCTCCGAACCACAAGGGACTCGGTCCGCCAGGTCCCATAGGTGTTCGTGGGTCAGGATCAGCTTCCCCGACAGAGTTTGTGCGGGTGCCTCAGCAGGAAAACACGTGAGTATCCGTTTTTAATGATTTTTGCTGGTTGTTTTTGTTGCTGGAGGATGTTGTTCCTGTATTTTTTGGATTTTGTGTTGTACCATTTTTTGATTTTTCCTTTGTTTACAGGCATGATTGTGGATTCTTTATGCTACAAAACTGCAAGACCTATTATTGCCGGGAGGATGGTGTAATTGGAATGGTCGATTACAGCCATGAAGACATTTTGGACATTAGGAAGACTTTCTTTGTATACTGCGCAACTAGCGATTTGTTTGATGTTGACTTCGGGGTTTGTTTGGCATCGAACCTCTGCGTGTGCATGGACTTTTGTAATTTTTTGCAGCTTGTACTTCTCTATTAGTCTTGTCATGAAATATGTATTTGAACTTACGCTTTGTGCGGTCTTCTTTTTTTTCGGTGAGTGGCTGGATCTTGGTGAGCATGACTACTGAGTTCTTTGGTAGCAGTTCTTGGAGCTCGGCGTAGCTATTGATCTTAGCAGGCGTTCTCCGAAAAGACAAGATCTGGTGTTACGAAGGGGCGGTTGGGAGCTCGAGAGGTTTTCGGCTGCTTGTGCGAGATAGCCCTACTACACCCAAGAATCCCATTGTGGAATTGATGACAACGATGATGATGTGTTTGACAAGATTCTTTGGCGTTGGAAGAGTCACGAGAAGCGCTGCTGCCAAAGGTTTATCTTCCCTTTTTGGAATAGTGGCTCGTAGAGCTGGTGGTGCTAGGAAAGATCCGCTTTGGATTACGGCAATGTTGTAAGCACGAGCGCGCGCCGTGAGCTCCTATAAAGTTTTGCTCCCACATGCAGCAGCTTCACCCTTATAAATTCCCTCACTGGACAAGGCTCGCAGGTTGTATAATCTGTTGCTTAGTGATGAATGGCATGAGAAGTATGCCGAGTGAGTATCTCTCATTATTTTTCCTCTTCCTTTTCTTGTGTTGTTTGTAGCTGCTAGATAAATATGGCTGAACTGTTCCTTTTTATACAACTCGAACTGCTATGAATGCCTTATCTTGCTTCTCCTTCTTTTTGTTCTTGTGTGTCTTTGCAGGAATACATTCTCAATGATACCTCAGCTGATGGAAGCGTAACTAACTTCCTTTGGGAATCGCATCGGGAAGTTTTTCACTGGGCAAATGATGGAGGGTGATGTAATGGAGTTCCTCATTGATGATTGGAAGCAAGATCCCGATAGAAATGCTGATTTCGCATCTGGGAAAAGGATATTCTTGAGTCCATATTTCATCATGGTAATCAATCGATCGGTTTCTTTATGTTGAACAAGACTGCCTATTGTTTTCTGAGTTTTAATAATACTTTGCTTGTTGATTCTTTTCCGCTGTCTATTTTCTATTTTGGCTTTTTTGCAGGTTGTGCTTGACTGTTCGTTTTACGAGGATGAAAATAAAGTGTTTAATGTGGAGAGTGCAGCGAGAGATTTCAAGAGCTATGTTAAAGCTAATGAAGACTTGCTCAGTGCCGACCTTGTGAGATCTACTAGCTGATTTTTGGTTTTTATTTGTTTGTTTTGATGCTGGTTTTTACTTTGAATATTTAACATCTCTTTTTTGGTCATTTGTTTTTAGATCATGATGCCTCTATTCAAGCCTATGGTTTTATCAAAGGATAGGAAAGTGAGCCACTATTCCTTATATGTCATGAATCGGTACCGAAGTAGCGTTGACATCCTTGACTCTTTACCTTATCCGAAGAACCACCGTCCTTCGAAGAACACCTATCACAAAGACTGCGAGAAGATTGTGAGTGACATTTATTATCTGTCTTTGGATTAATATTTACGCATCTTTGTTTCGCTGTTTACGAGACCTAAAACTGTGTGGGTTGTTTTGTTTTTACAGATTTCTAGATTGGTCAAAGTAATGAAGGCTGTGTATGGTGATGCTCAGTACAATGCAAGCAAGCAGCCCAATTGGGAGCTGTTTGCAAAGAAACCAACGTTTGTCAAGGTTCCACTTCAAGGGAAAAATGAATGTGGCCATTATTTGTGAAGTATCGGGATGCTATGATGGTGAAAAGATCGTTGAGAACATTCGAAATAATGACGTGGGTTTCTTGTTGAGCTTTTCAATTTCTGTTTTTGGCTTATTGTGGATCCTTTTTTTATGTGTCATGATTTTTGATAATTTGTTTTATTGTTTTGCAGCCACGCATTGTTGATTGGAACCCTGAGGATCTGTATAGAGTTGTGTTCAACCGGAATAACCATCTTATGGTGACGGAGCTTCCCAAGGAGGTTCAGGCTTTGGCTCCTGATGCATAGGATAAATGGTCATCATTTGCATAGTGAATTGGATAGTTGTGTGATATATCTCTTGAAAACATTGTAGGCTCTATTTTGAAGTGTTTGATGTCTTGTCGAGTACTATGTAATAACTAGTATATTTTGTGTTGTGTTTTAAGTGTGGCACAATGTTTCATCGGGAATTCGTTTTGGTTAAGTTTTTTTTGTACTGAAGACTTATATAGTAGTTGAACTGAAAACAATTTTTTTTTCAAGTGTATTTTCGCGTTATTGCTCAAAAAGTGAGATTTATTTTATTTTTATGTGATTCCATCCTAACTTGGACCTTTATAGTTTCTGTACTCTCGTTTTCATGTACTTATGATATAGTTCTGTTAGTACTGATTTGTTGTCTCATTCAGCGTAGGGCTTTCAAAATTTTAGTGCCAAATTTCTTTTTGAACTTCTTGAACTTTAGTAGTTGAACTTCATAGTAAAAGTTAAATTACTGGTTTAAATTAGCTACGTTTATGAGATAGTCCTATTAAGTTCAAAACTATTTCTTTCTCAATGCATTAATTGGTATCATCATAGCACTTACCGAATAAACTTAGTTGTACTGAGATTCCAATTGTGCTAGTACTTTTGATTAATTATTTATTGTTTGTGTTGTTTGATGCTAGTATGTCTTCTGTTGTGTTTCTTGTGATTTTTCTCTTTTGTCCAACTTATATCTTTTTGATTAAGTTATTGGCCTTCTTTTTTTCTAGGCTGTGGTTCTTCTCCAGGCAATGTTTGGTATAATCCTAGCACTTGCTGTATAGACTAGGTTGTACTGAGATTTCAGTTGTATTGCCACTGTTAATTCTTAGTATGTCACTATTTTAAGGAATGTGAACTGAAGCTTCCGTTCCTTTTATATATTTGAAGAATGAGCGTCCGTGTGTTCAGCGGTGCGAACTTTTCAGTTCTAGGATGCTAGTGACTAGGAAATACGTCTTGGTGTTTCTTTGCTTTTTTCGATCACGAAGACTTAGTGAATTTCTAACTACTTTTTACCATGATGCTTTTAGTCTTGAATGTTGTCCTCGGCTGAAACTTAGTCTTTTTAGTGTTAAATGCGAAACTAAAACTGATTTTTAAGCGTGATAGTACTTCCGTTCATGTCTAAGCTGTCTTGGCGTCTAAGGCTACTATTTGCTTTTGGCCTTTGTTTGATCGCCACTTTTTTGCGAAAATATTCATGTGTTATTTTTTTCTCCATGACTAGTCTGCTGCATGGCAGCCATCAAGTTTCAACTTCAACCTACTTCAACTTCAAATGATGGATGAACAAAATAGGAAGCTAGCAAATTTGTTGGACGACATAAGCAAGCGATGTACTTGATAGACATAGGCAAACTTGTTCAAACCACGACACACATAGCATAAGGTAGGTGGTTCAACATAGCGAAAGCAAATTACAAATCTGAAACAACAATACTAAGGACACACAGAGCATAAGGTATACGGTTCAACATAACAAATGCAGACTTTCATGCATCTTCATCCGCGAAGTTGCAGTGGTAGTATGGGTCAGCCTCCTGCTCTTTTGAACTATCCCAACCTGTCACGACGTTGTCGATTGTCTTCCATGACTTGTACGTTGCGTACGCATCTATTCCTGCGTACGTGATGAGGTTATCTGGCAGCGGGCTGTTCCCCACGGTTTGTGGTCTTCCTGTTCATCTTCTTCTTCATGCCTTCGTAGAATGGGTGGATGCGCCGCTTTGCAACATCGGCCAAGGAGTCGTAGTATTTGTCGGTCTTTGGATCTTTCCACTTGTGCTGCATGTCGATGAAGTTGTTGGGGTTGATTTCCAAACCAGACTTCTCAAGCATCCGCTTGTCACCTCCAATGCTGAAACCAACAAATGTGTACAATTTCTCCTCCTGCAGGAAGTCTTTGAGGCGCTTGGGACTGCAAGGGGGGAGACACACATTTATAGATTAGTCTTCTTTTTTGAGGATTTAATTCTTCTGCTTTTTTGTTCTACAAGTGATAATCCATGAGGTAGATGCTTATATATTATGAGTCATGCATGAATGTAATTGAAACTAGTACACAAAGTCCTGAAATTAAATTCAACTACACCGTGTTATTTTTCTTTTGCTATCTTCTTTGCTTTACCAAATGCTTCACCAAATTAGAGAATCATTTTACGAGTCAATTATATATCGCTGCTTGATTCAAGTTTAGTTTTCTTTTTGTTGAATAAAAGACCTATACCGATTGCTTGATACATCTTTGTGCATTAATTCTATATCAAGTTCAAAAATTAGTTTGAGAAACATGTGCATCAAGATATGGACCTATACCACTTCACCAAAGATCTTTTAATACATCAATTCTATAAACTATACTAGTGCATCAAGATCAGAATCTATGCTAGTTCATGAAGTTCAGAAATTAATTTGGTGCATAAAGTTAGAATGCTATAAACTTTTTTCAGATGCTAATCTGGTGAAACAATGCACTTCACAGTTTCAGAAATGCATGTAAGTTGATAAACATGTAATCGTGCATCCACTTCATCGACTAAATTAGTTCATCTAGTTGGGAAACAATTTTTAATTAAGTTTTAGTGACTAGTCTTGGTACAACGAGATGAATGAACAGTAGTATGAGTTACAATGGATGAATGTACTTCAAAAACTAGTAAAGAAAGTTCTGAAATTAAATCAAGTACATCATGTTATTCTTCTTCTTGGATTATACATAATTTCAGTAAATGTTGTATGTTCTTCATTGGTACTAGTTTAGTCTACTTTTGTTGAAATAGGATAACACAGAACCAGTGCTTCACCAAGTCCTTAGTTTATTTTCTTACGAAAATTTCTTACGAAAATAACATTAGATCAAAGTCAGAAAATACTTCACTACATCAAGTTCAGAAACATCTTTTTTAATACATCAAGTACATAGACTACTCTATTGTATCAACTTCATAAACTACACCAGTCGATCAACTTCAGAATTTAATCTAATTGGGAAACAAGTGTGATTAAATTTTCAGGATACAGTACTAATAAAACAGATAAACCATATGCAGGGCAAATGAGTAGGATTGCTCACCATTTTGTGGCCGCTGCGATGTGGTACACCAAGCAGAGTTCTTCGACGCACAACTGCAGGACTGCCGCCATCTGTGGAGGTTTTTCGTCGTCGATGTACTCCACATCAACTCCGATGAAGCTCGGATACAAGCCGCCGCCCTTCCTCCTGAGCCTGCTCATCACCTCGTCGGCCTTATGCGGTTCGGCTGGTGCGAGCGATCCCCAGCGTCTCCTCGCCGTGGAGCTCAACCCCTTTGAGCGTTCTGGTGTAGTCGCGCTTCTCGCCGGGGACTTTAATGTCGACGAGGTTGCTCCTCTTGTCCGACGTCTCGGCATGATGACGCTTGGCGGACGGTTCCTCCGCCATGGCCTTCCTCCGGCAACTTTTGGCTTTGGAGAGAGACGCTGGAGGTTTGTGTGCAGTGGAAATGGAAGCGGCAATGGTGGTTTGTGGGAACGAGGGAGAGATGGAAGACAATGGGGTATTTTTGCAGTGCGTCGACGGTGGTGTGTGGGAGGCGGTTCGTCGGGGGCGTGTGTGTAGTGGTCGTGGGGGGTCGCCGTTTGCAGTGCGTCATGGCAACCGCCCAGTGGGTGGCGCGGGTGGTGGCGTGGAAGAACTAACCGTCCAAGACAAATGTTTTTTACCGGTGCACTGTTCAGTCTTGTCAAGCTGTACTTACGACCTGCAAAATCCCACTTGCACGTCTCTGCGGTGGTGATGATGGCATTTTATTGTGGCACCGATTTGTATAGTCAAGCTGTACTTATGGATCTGTGATGTTTTTCGTGTGGATATTTAAGTATTGTTTTTCTATTGAAGCCTTTATACACTAGTGTATGTCAAAACATTTTTTCAGTGCCCTGGGAGTTGTTGCTCATAAATTGTACTTATTTTATTTTCATCTGTACCAACCTAAGTTAGGCCTTTATAGTTTTTGTATTCTCATTTTAGTGTACTTATGTTTTAGTCTTGTGTGAACTGAATTGTAATTTCAAACAACGCATGGGTTTGAAATTTGATGTCGAGTGGTGCGAGTGGCCTGTTGATCCTGCTGTTTTAATCTTGATGTTGTATGTATGTTTGAACTGATTTTTTATAACTTAGGTTGGGGTGGGGTTTGAGATTATTTTACGACCAGATCGTTCGTTGTGGTGTGGACAGATTATATATAAATAATAGATTTAGCAGAATTGACAAATAAATTCTATTTGAACTTTTGAATTTTAGTAGTTGAACTTGTCGATTTTATATAAATAGGAATTTTAGCATAATTGACAAACATTATATGTTTGAACTTTTAGTTTTTAGTAGTTGAACTTGTCGGTTTTCTATAAATAAGAATTTTAGCATAGTTGACAAACATTATATATTTGAACTTTTGAGCTTTAGTAGTTGAACTTGTCGGTTTTTATAAAATAAAATTTTAGCATAATTGACAAACATTTTATGTTTTGAACTTTTTAGTTTTAGTAGTTGAACTTGTCGGTTTTATATAAATAAAATTTTAGCATAATTGACAAACATTTTATGTTTTGAACTTTTTAGTTTTAGTAGTTGAACTTGAAAGTAATATTTAATCCTGTTTTTAAATTATGTACATTTAACAAAAGGCTATTAAGTTTTGTTCTTTTAAGAGGTTATTGTTTTTGTATCATATTTTTTCCTTTTTTCTTGTAGAGGTTAATTGACAAACATTTTTCTTGTGGTTTATATTTCTTTGTCCCGCCCTCTGGTTTGTATACAGGCTTATTTGGTGGGGTGTTTTGTTGTGATGTAGGCTATTGGGCCATTTTCCGCCCAGATAGCTCGTCCGTAGCCTTTGTCTTGAGCGTCGTCTTGCGTCGCCTGGTTTAGTCCCACCTCGCTAGTCGAGGGGCTCGGACCTGTTTATAAGCGCAGCCGGCGCTCACAAGTCGAACTCCTCTGAACACTTACCGGCGCTTATACGGCGCTCTATCTCTCTCTTGACACTGTGGGCCTGGTCGGCGGGTCTGCGTTGCAGCGGATTACTAGGATTTGCCCACGGGATCGAGTTCAAGTATCTAGCATTGTCGGGGCTGCGCTGACCTTGGCGGTCAATTTTTTGTTTGTTTGAATCTAGTACTTGACTCCTCCGATAACTTGGTGATACTTTTGTTCTAGTTCTTGTCGGGTTTGTGTGAGTGTAATCTTTTTTCATTTGAGTTTTTGCCTTCTTTTTGTGTTTTTTTGTGATTATTCTCAAGTGTCTTCGGTGTCATTTTGAACTATGATACTTGCATGTAGACTGAGTTGTCTTGATAGTGCATTCATAGTAGCGCTTACTGATTGATACTTCTTTGTACTTTTTATTGTAGTAAGTATGTAATGCCCGATCAAGTGTCTTGAGTTGTCTTGACATGGAACAACATTGTGTGATTAGTTGCATCATAACTAGTACTTTAGAGCAACGACAACGTTCCATTCGAAGCTACTTTTCAATTTTGAAATGATGGATTAACAACATCTGAAGCTACCAAACCAAACTTATATAATGAGATAAGCAAAACATTGTACTTGATGACATAACTAAACATGTTCAAACATGACAAGCACGACATAATCATACTGGTTCAACCCAACAAGAGCAAACTACTAATTTGAAACAACAAGATAAAAGGCAAGCACAAGCGGAAGTAAAACGAAGGCAGGCTCTGATGTATCTTCATCCCTAAAAGGGGCAATAGGGGTGGTCGTAGAAGTTGTTAGCCTCCCGCTCTTTTGCAAATTCCGAACCATCTGTGATGTAGTCGATCATGAACCATGACTTGTACGCGGCGTACGCATCTACTCCTGCATACTCAATGAGGTTGTCTGGCAGCTCGCTTGTCCACCACAGTTTGTAGTCTTCCTGCGTGTTGATCTTGTTCTTCATGCCTTTGTAGAATGGGTGGATGACGCTGGCTGCAACATCAGTCAAGGAGTCGTACTCTTTTCCGGTGTATGGAACTCTCCACTTGCGCTGAATGTCGATGAACTTGTTGAGGTTGATCTCCATACCGGACAACTTCAGCTTCTCTTTGTCGCTTTCAATGCTGAAACCGGCAAATGTGAACAACTTGTCATGTTGCAGCATGTCGGTCAGGCGCTTGGGCCTGCAAGGGCAGAGACATTTTGAATATTAGCATTACTTTGATGTTTGAATTATCCATTTTTGTTTTGTTTTACAAGTGATGAATCCATGAAGTAGTTGTTTATGTAGGATAAACAATGGATGAATGTACTTCAAAAACTAGTAAAGAAAGTTCTGAAATTAAATTAAGTACATCATGTTATTCTTCTTCTTGGATTATACATAGTTTGATAAATATTGTATGTTACGCATTGGTACTAGTTTAGTCTAATTTTGTTGAAATAGGATAAACAGAACCGAGTGCTTCACCAAGTCCTTAGTTTATTTTCTTACAAAATAACATTACATCAAATTCAGAAAATACTTCACTACATCAAGTTCAGAAATATTTTTTAATACATCGAGTACATAGACTACTCTATTGTATCAACTTCATAAACTACACCGGTCGATTAACTTCAGAATTTAATCTTCCATAAGATTTTCCAAATAGTAATCCGATTGCATCAGGTTCAAAAATACATTTATAGTATATCTACTTGAGAAAATGCAGTAGTGCATCCACTTTTCACAAACCACACTAGTACATCTAGTTGGGAAACAAGTGTGATTAAATTTTCAGGATCTGATACTAATAAAACAGATAAACCATATGCAGGGCAAATGAGTAGGATTGCTCACCATTTTGTGGCATGGCGATGTGGTACACCAAGCGAGTTCGTCGGCGACAACTGCAGGACTGCCGCCATCAGGGAGGTTCATCTTCGTTGGTATAGTGCACACCAACGCCGGCGATCCTCTGAAACCTGCCGCCAAGATTCCTCGAGCACAGAGATCACCTCGTCGACCTTATGCAGTGCGGCTGGTGCGAGACAATCTCCAACGTCTCCTTGCCGTGGAGCTCAACCCCTTTGGCGTTACGGTGTAGTTGCGCTTCTCGCGGGGACTTTAATGTCGGCGAGGTTGCTCCTCTTGTCCGGCGTCTCGGCATGATGGCGCTTGGCGGACGGTTCCTCCGCCATGGCCTTCCTCCGGCGACTTTGGGCTTTGGAGAGAGCGTTGGAGGTTTGTGTGCGATGGAAATGGAAGCGGCAATGGTGGTTTGTGGGAGCGAGGAGAGATGGAAGGCAATGGGGTATTTTTTCGGTCGCCGACGGTGGTGTGTGGGAGGCGGTTCGTCGAGGCGTGTGTGTAGTGGGTCTTTGTGGTGTTGGGTCGCCGTTTTGCGGTCGTCGTGGCAACCGCCCGGTGGTGGCGCTGGTGGTGGCGTCGAAGAACTAACCATCAATTTAAATGGTTTTACTGGTGCCTTTGTTTAGTCTTGTCAAGCTGTACTTACGACATGCAAAATCCCACTTGCGCCTCTGCGGTGGTGATGATGGCATTTCTTGTGGCACCGATTCGTATAGTCAAGCTCTACTTATCAGCTGCTTATCCCACTTGCGTGTCGGCGTCGGTGTTGGTGGAGGTCTCAACTCCTCTCTTGTCATTACTCGGACTGGTGATTGAAGTGTAATTGAGCGTACCAATTACCAGCGAGACTATGTGTGGTGCTAATGTTTTTAAAACAATTTTCATATTTTTTAAGGATTGTTTATATCAAGATAACATGTGAGTATTTTTACAGATAAATTAGATTTTCACGATGACAGGATGTATTATATTAGCATTTTGTTTGAGGTAATTATTTTTATGTCTTGATAGTCTTTACGAATTGGGATGGCAGGAGCAGGCATAGCTTTGTTTTTCAAAACGATTTTTTTTGATCGTTCACTGGTGTGTTTGTTATTACTATGCCTTTTGTCTGCGCGAGAGAGTTATCGATCTTGATGTAATACAAGAGTTTAAAATTTTCCTTGACATTTTTTTGCTGAGTTCTTGGTTCGCAGATGGCGTTTTCGTCGATATATCAAGATAAGTTTTTCAATTTTATTTTGACTGCATTCAAAAGGATTATCAAATGGTTTAAATAATAATGTCCTTTGCTTCAGCGTGAACAAATCAGAAATTATATCAGCTTCGATGTGTACTCTGCCTTGTCTTGATGAATGAGAGTTATCGATCTTGATGTGCTACAAGAGTTTAAAATTTTCCTTGACATATTTTTCCCTGAGTTCTTGGTTCCTGATGGCGTTTTCGTCGGATATATCCAGATAAGTTTTTCAAATGTATTTTGTGACTGCATTCAAAATGATTATAAAATGGTTTACAAAATAATGTCCTTTGCTCCGGTGAGCACAAATCGAAACTAAAAATAACTTTAGTTACGATCGAGAAATCGATGATAAAGCTAAATAAGTTTTAGTAACGCGGTGTTTTGTGAAATGCTTCCTCATTGTGTCTTGATGCAAGCCGAGACTACAAGGTTATTTTTTAGTTGACACAGCAGGATAACCACTATGTATTGTTCAGTCTTGAGCTTCTCCTAACTGTCCCCGAATGTTGTGCCTTGCCGGCGCTCTTTCCAGGTTGAGCCTTGGCAGCTTCATCATCAGTTTCAGTTTCCTCGCCCCCGACACTGTCATCTTCATTGTCTTCGTCTGATTGGCCGTTATTCTCATCAAACTCTTCTTCTTCTTCGTCTTCATTTGATTGCTTGGAACTCTGTACCTTGCCCTGTTTATGTTCAGCTCCACTGACCTCCTTGCCCACTTTGCACGTCCGGGCATTATGCCCGTCAGTTCCGCCACACTTGCGGCAAGTGTAGCTGTTACGTGTGTTGTCTCCATTGGTAGAAAGCTGGGTGGCTCCAATCTGCTTGTTCTTGTTGTGATGGCATCATGCGGAGTGGGCATGTGCGGTAGTTATGGTTGCTCACGACGTTGCAGAATCCGCATGCCCTTACCCCGAGGGGTTTGCCGTCCGGGCCAAATTCCACGCGCTTGATGGGGCGTGGTGGCTTTTTGGCTGCTGCTTGCGTCTTGCTCTTCCTCCCCTTTGTGTTTGAGAATATTGGGGGTTTAATCACCCTTTCCTGCTGCTGCTGGTAGGATGTGCTATTGACATGTCGTTCGCCTACAGCACCATCGAGCTCATGATCTCGCATGTGAGTTTGTCGGTGCTCTTGAGTGTGCACACGGGCAAGCTCCGGTTGCTGCTGCTCATCTTCCTCGTTCTCAAATGGGTCAATAGCTCCCATATGGTTCATCTCGGATAACATTGTAGCAATATCCTGCTCAATGGCTTCATTGTCTGCGACACCTCCATTTTCAGCAGAATGCATGGCGTCGAGTTCTTGTTCAAGTTTGTCCATGACGACTCGCGTCCTTGCCATTTGCTCTTGGCTTCTCAAGCTTTTTCTGTGCACCCTCATGTTCAGCGTCGTGATGAGCTTTCAATGCAGTATTGGGATGCCTTGTTTGGCCTCTGTCCTCAAGTCATTTCATCAAATGTTGGCTGGATGTTGGGCGTTTGGTGTATCTCCCGAGTATGTATTTCTCCGAACGCTTTCAGCCTTAATTATGCGCATCATGCACAGGAGATGGGCCTTGAAAAAGACCTGTATTTGTTTTTGGAAGAGGTGCATGTTTTTGTTATTTCATTGAACAAAAACTTTGCAAAGGAAGTAGTACAAGATGTAACATCTTTTTGTAGTCCTTACACCTGTGGTCCCATAGCACCTTTTCGCACTCATATGTTTCTCCCACGGGTCTGCAACCACAGGAATGCGTCTTTGAGCCCACGAGACAGTTTTGCGGGTGGTTGTAGCGCACTAGGTACTTTGTAGGCTCTTCCATCTCTGTCGCCGTGAAGAGAGTGCTCAGTTTTAGCCTATCTCTGATCTCGCTGTACACAGCTCGCGTGTACAGCTTTGCCATCTGGGTGTCAAACCCATAGAAGGTCAGCGTGTTCTGTTCCTTCTGCAGATGCAAGAATGATGACCAAATTGTTAGTTTTCTTGCAGGAAAAACTTCTAATAAAGTTTTTACTTTAGTAAGCATGTAATTTTTTGTCTTACGACAAGTGATAGAGCTATACCCGGTTACCCATTGTCTCCTGGTTCTCTGTCTGCCTCCTGGTTTTGACGCAGAGTTTACAGGTGACAAACCGGTGTAGGTTATGTCTCTCATTTACGTAGTTCTTCTTGAGCACATAGTTCATGCTCTCACTTTGTTGTGTGGATGTCATTTTGGCGCAGAAAATTTCTTTGAAGTAGGTTGATATCCATTTCTCACGCTCGTTCCACATGCCCACCATTGTGGCATCATCGTGGAGGTTGTACTTATCCATCAATCTTTTCCAGGCATCCTCAAACTCAGTTGGCATGAGGGGCCAGTTGAGAATTGATGTGAATTCATCTTTAAAGTCCTCGTGCATGATATACAGGCACGCGAGGTGTTCCCTGTACTTCTTCATAATGTGCCAGCGGCATAGCTTATGTACTATGTTCTTGAAAACATCTGCGATCGCCAAAGCCATTGCGGGCACGGTGCAGTAATGAGAAAATAGACTCGGAGTGGTCAGCAGATGGTTGTGCATATATACCAATAGAATGACACAACATTTTATTGTGTTACTTTCCTTTTCTTTTTTGGAAGGGGGTGGTGGTTGGGGTGGTTTTAGCGGGTGTACTGTGAGGATGCATGTAGGAGCCTTCCTTCATGCACCTTAAAATGTCTTGAACAGCCACTTGAATGAATCGCATCCTCATCTCTTATCGTGGCAAAACCAAAGAATGTAGTCTGCAAGTGGTTGTTAGTTCCGACAAACACCCCAAGTGGCATATGGTACTTGTTGGTCTTATATGTTGTGTCAAACGTTACGCAGTCCCCGAAGTCCTGATACGCCCCTCGGCAGCTTGCGTTCGCCCAGAATATGTTCTTAACTCTATCGGACTCATCGAGTTGCATGTCACAGAAGAATTCCCTGTTTATAGCTTTCATCTCCCTAAAGAAGTTGACAGTCTTTAGGACATCGTCCACATCATCAATCCTTGAATTCTTTGCTTTCCTGCATATTAAAAGTTCATTGAAAAATGCATGTTGAACTGGCGTCAGGTCATGCGTTGCGTGATATGTTTGTACTGACAGAGGAAAAAAGACGTAGGCGGTTTAGGGGAGGAGACCAAGATTGTACTTACAGGTTAATCAGGTCTTTGGCATTCATTTCGAGGAAGTAGCTACCAGGGTCATCACCGCCCAGAATGCTCATGATTTGCGCGTGTTCAATGCCTTTGAACTGCAAGTACTTGACGTACTCCAAGATTGTTTTGTCAAAGTTTTTGTGGGAGTGCAAGAAGACAAGCATTTCTGCGGTGAGTTGTAGCCTGTGGTTGTGTTCCCATACTATCTCTTTTACGACAAATGTTCCATCCTTTTCCTTCTTCAGCCTCATTTTAGCCCCGCAGTTAGTTCTGGCTGTCGTCTTGTTATGTTGTCTATTTGCTTCAGACACCTTTGATTCATAAACTCCATGGCACGTGCAATAAAGGTAGGCTCTGGTCTTAAACTTGGGGCCTTCCACGGCAGCAAAACCAGCGTGCTTCACATATATGTTGTAGAAGTTCTTACTTTCTTGAAAGTTTCAAACCTCATCTCTAGCCTTGGCGAACATAAGCTTCAATGTCGGTGGCTGCACAATGATGACCAAACAAAAATGTTAGATGGGGTGGTCACAACACCATGGTATGGACCGTGCTTGTATTTTTTTCTATATGGATACTTACATGTGTATAGCTCTGCGCTGCCTCACGGTGTTTGTTGTTCTCCCTGGTTTATGGGCGCGGTGGTGTCACCCTTGGCACATGCAGCAATGCATCTCTTGGAGAACAGCGATGGCGAAGATCTCCGTCTCTCGTTGTCGGACGCCTCTCCTCGATTCATTGTGATGTTGCTCCTGTCTATATGGCTCATATCTTGTACTTTTGAACCTGCTAGAGTGGCCAAAATTTCTGTCTTTTGCCTGGTCTTCCCGTCATAACTGCTTTTGCAGCACGGATGATTGATGTTGATGGAGCGGTGGTGGAAGCCTTCTTGCAACACATCCACGGCTTCTGTCCTTGGCTTTTTACATCTGTTGGGGAAGGAAAACGTTTGTTGTTGGTGATATTGTTGGCCTAGTTGCAACCCAGCAATGCAAAGCTTGCATTCGAGACATTGCTGTTTCTTTGTATAGAAGGACCTGTCCATGCTTACATTGATTGTGGTGTATCTTCAAATCTGCTGTCTTGTTGAAATATCCAGGCGGTATTTCTGGTGTTACCCAACCAGGTGGTGCCCCATATCTGTTTTGCTCATCAAATGCTTGCTGCGTGCGCCGCCTTGCATATACGCAAACAACATTCAAATTTTTTGTGATTAATCTGGTTTCGTTTTCGATCGAGCGATGAGCGTTCATGTTCAAAACACGGATGTACTGATGCTCTTTTTTTAGCACTGTTTTTGTAAACTGGACATTGAACTCATGCATGGCTTCTCCTCTGTTCTTCTGTAACTTATGCACTACACTAGAAGTACTCCTAGTTTATGTATCATTGAACTTACTGTGTAACTGTGGCACTCTCTCGTCACTATCTACCTGGACTGATGCTGATGTTTAATTTGTTTTAACTTGGCTGAAGATAGCATATTAGATGCTCGACAGTAACCTCGACATCCTAATCGTGCATCAATGCATATACATTACAAATCTTGCTAGCTTATGTATCCTTGAACTTATTGTGTAGCAATTTTATTTTGTAACAGTTTTGTTACTCGTTCGAACCGAGCGCAATTACATGACTTGTACTCTTAGGAATAACAACATACAACTCTCAGCGGTAGCTGAACCTTGTCACTATACCGGGTAGCGCATATGTTTAATTTTTTTAACTTGGCGGCGCAATGCATATTAGATGCAGCGACAATAACCTCGACATCCTAATCGTGCATCAAGTGGCAGGGGTGTCAATGAACTGATGCTAGCATTTGCAATGTACCATCGGGTTCTTCTTCATAGCGGGGATTTAACCGATGGGTGACACAAGCGTGGTGAGCAGACATTACCTCCGGTGTCTTGTCTTCTTCTTCTACCTCTCGTGGGCGTCTTCTTGGCATGTTCTTGCGGCGGCACCATTGACGCAGAACCTGCTTGTGGTGGGCGTCTGGCGAAGAGGTTCGTTGAGAAGCACCTTGCGGGATAACTGCCCGGAGAAGGATACCCGACAGCGGAGGGAGGCAGGAGGCGGATAGCGGCTCGACGATGGATCCAGCGACGGAGGAGGGGGGAGGCGGGATAGCGGCTCCGATGATGGATCCGCGACGGAGAGAGGCGAGGCGGGTATCACGACCTGTCGATGGATCTGCGGCGGAGCAAGACAGAGGCGGGATCACGACCCGACGATGGATCCGGCGACGGAGGGAGGCGGAGGCGGGATAGCGACCTCGACGATGGATCCGACAATGAAGGAAGGAGGAGGCGGCGGCGGATCTGGCGCCGGCCAATCATGGCGCCTGGGCTCCCTCACTCCGGCTGCTGCCGTCGCTCGCTCGCCCGCGACGGCTGCCTCCGGCGGTAGGAAGCAGGTCGGATTGGGGCTGGGTCGGTCGTGGACGCGTCGCGCCTTATAGGGGGCGAGGGTAACAGAATAGTCCAGCCCTATATATATATATATATATATATATATATATATATATATATATATGCATATAGTAGTTAAATCCTACTTATAAACCTGGACAAGGGTATAGTAGGTAATTAAATCACAAACATTTTTTTGGTATTAACCGTATGTGTACGTGTCCTTTCGTCCTCCTCTCGCACGTCTTGTCACCCCGCTGCCGCAGACAGCTCACAACACAAGCTTGCGCAACGCGCGGGGGTGTTCTTTTGGCCAAACGGTGGCTCGAAGTGGCACCAATGAATCATCGGTGAGCCCGTTCCCGCGCAACCTCGTAGGTTCCCGTGCAAGCATCCCGCCCGACTCGGTGAAATCCTCCAAAATCCCAATGCTTACCGGCCTGCTATATAAACCCTCACGGCCGGCAAGTCCCGCGTCTCATTTTCCCCTCCCTCACTGTAGCTTATCTCATCTGCTTCTCCCACAATCGCCAATGGCACTGGTCCGTCGTCCTCGCTCAGCCACTCCACCGTCATCAGAGGACAACTCTAGCTGGGAGGCTACACCACGGCGGTGGCTCAGTCCCCGACGTAGTGTAGTGCGCGTGGCATCCCTGTTGGGAGTGCGCGGAACACCCACCACACGCTCTGCCGCTGCTGCCCGTCGACAGCTGTTGCCGGCCGCCGGTGCCGCCACATCACCGTTGAAAGCTAGGGCCATCGCCCGCTCACCGCCGCGGCCCGTAGGCAGGAGGTTGCCGTCGTGGCCTCCACCCCATTGCCGGCCATCACCCGCTCTGCCACCACGGCCCAAAGGTGGGAGGTGGCCGTCGTGGCCGCCACCCCACTGCCGGCCATCACCCGCTCCGCCACCATGATCCGAAGGCGGGAGGTGGCCGGCGTGGCTGCCAGCCCACCGTCGACCGTCGGGATCATCACCCGCTCCGCCACCGCCACCCGAAGGAGGGAGGCGGAGGTGGAGGCCCGCACGTGCGTCAGCGACCTTGCACAATACATCGAGTTCCTGCGGGAGGAGGAGGAGCGCCTCGTCAAGCATGCAAAGAGCCTTACCGCAGCCGTGGCCGCAGCACATGCCGACGCAGAGGTGAGGAATCAGGAGATCTACGAGCAGTTCGGCTGCTTTGAGAGGGATCTTCTAGAGCGGCAGTGGGCGTTCGAGCTGGCCAGCGTCGCTAAACGTGCAGCAGCGACATGCACCGTATTGCATTTGTCCAGCTCGTCTGTAGGCTCCTCCTCCTCCTCTGCCTCTTACTGAGCATGCTCGGCAGAGGAGAGGCTGCCAGAAGTGGCACAAAGCCCCTTCGTAGTAGTAGTAGTATTTAGGGGCTATTTTGTTTAGTTCATGTGACTATAGATGTGTGGTGAAACTGTACAATGTATTAAAATTAGCTAGTATATATAGTTGAACTAGCTATTTCAGTACATGGTTGGCAACAATTGGGGAAAAGTTTGGTCGGTTCAGCTCTCGAGTTGAACTATTTTTATAAATTAAGAATGATTGTTTAATCTATGAATGAAATCTATGCTTAATTACTGAATTTTAGTTGCAAAAATTAGATAGTGCTAGTGATTTTTAGCTACATATTTTGACAAATCACAGTGTTACAAGGATTGACAAATGGAAATGTTACTAGATCAACAAATGTAAATCTTTCCAGTTTGACCAATGGCAACATACCCAATATGACAGATGCAAATCTTACCAAATTGTTTGTACGTGGTTGCACACGGGTCATCCAAAACAACTGTTCACGTTGAAGGGATACACAAATCCTGCACTGCAAATTTTCCCTCGACTTAAGGGCAAGACCATAGCTCTCACTTTGCATACGGGTGTTCTATCTAAAACATTTGCGATCAAGAGCTGCAGAAATCCTGCTCGGCACATTTTCTCTTGGCTTCCTGGGGAAGCTATCGGTTTTGCATACGGGTGTTCTAACTAAAACATTTGCGATGAGTGTTTTATATTTAAAAACCGTATTATACTGCAGCTTGGGCGCCATTAATGGAGAGGATGCGAGCAAGGCAGGCGGCCATGGAAGTCAAAGGACTCGCATTCCGGTGAGCCTGCATGGCGTACAGCTCGCATGCTTCCCAATGAGCCTCCGTATTGGAGTACAACTCGCACGCCTCCCGTTTAGTCAAGCACTCAAGCACCTATCTACACGGCACCTCCTAGACATTAAAAGAGTGAGGCGTGGCGTCACGTGAATGGGTAACAGAACACACACAATTTAAATTATACAAAACGTTTGAGATGTTACACTGGCAACTATTTGTTTCAAAATGCCTTTGTTGGCTGTTATTCGAGTGCGCCTTCTCTCAAAATGGAAAGGAAAAATACCACAGCATGTCGGCTGCCATTCCATTATAGCATGCCAAGTTTCATGAATTTCAAACGAGTTTTGGATTTACTAGAATTCAAAAACAAAGTATCTCAACGTTTTGCCGGCAATCAACAGTGCCCTGGTGTTTGAAATTCATTCCCATTTCTTGCATGGGACCTAAGCATGCACCGAAGGACACATATTTGATTTTTCAACCAATTTATATGCACTGGAGCATGTGCATGTAGTTCAAATTTGAATTATGCTCATAAAATGCCTAAAAACCCAGTTAATGTATAAAAATGTCCAAACGAACCCCAAAAAATTCCAAAATTAAACACAACACTCCTGCTGTTCTATGTTGACACTAGAAATTTTTTGAAAGCAATAAGAGGCAACGGATATAATTTCTTCCCCAAAGGTGGCACGTTCCCTACCGAAACCATCACGCTTGTTGTGAGAAGCTTATACCCAAACCTGCCCCAAATGGGACACATTTTTTACCACGGCATGTTGATGCCGCTCCATGATAGCATGCCAAGTTTCATGAATTTCAGACGAGTTTTGGATTTACTAGAATTTTAAAAACGAAGTATCTCAGTGTTTGCGGCCGAGTGACGGTGCCCTGGTGATTGAAATTCATTCCCATTTCTTGCAAGGGACCTAAGCATGCACCGAAGGACACATATTTGATTTTTCAACCAATTTATATGCATTGGAGAATGTGCATGTAGTTTAAATTTGAATTATCCACATAAAATGCCTAGAAAACCCAGTTAATGTATGAAAATGTCCAAACCAACCCTGAAATATTCCAAAATTAAACACAACACTCCTGTTGTTCTATGTTGACACTAGAAATTTTTTGAAAGCAATAATAGGCAACAGATATCGTTTCGTCCCCAAAGGTGGCACGTTCCCTACCGAAACCATCACGCTTGTTGTGAGAAGCTCATACCCAAACCTGCCCCAAATGGGACAACTTTTTTACCACGGCATGTTGATGTCGCTCCATGATAGCATGCCAAGTTTCATGAATTTCAGACGAGTTTTGGATTTACTAGAATCTAAAAACCAAGTACCTCAATGTTTGAGGCCGAGTGACGGTGCCCTGGTGATTGATATTCATTCCCATTTCTTGCGAGGGACCTAAGCATGCACTGAAGGACACATATTTGATTTTTCAACCAATTTATATGCATTGGAGCATGTGCATGTAGTTCAAATTTGAATTGTGCACATAAAATGCCTAGAAAACCCAGTTAATGCATAAAAATGTCCAAACCAACCCTGAAATATTCGAAAATTAAACACACCACTCCTGTTGTTCTATGTTGACGCTAGAAAAATTTTGAAAGCAATAATAGGCAACGGATATCGTTTCGTCCCCAAAGGTGGCACGTTCCCTACCGAAACCATCACGCTTGTTGTGAGAAGCTTATAACCAAACCTGCCCCAAATGGGACAAAATTTTTACCACGGCATGTTGATGTCGCTCCACGATAGCATGCCAAGTTTCATGAATTACAGACGATTTTTGGATTTACTAGAATTTAAAAACCAAGTATCTCAATGTTTGCGGCCGAGTGACGGTGGCAGGGTGTTTGAAATTCATTCTCATTTCTTGCATGGGACCTAAGCATGCAACCAAGGACACATATTTGATTTTTCAACCCGTTTATATGCACTGGAGCATGTGGGTGTAGTTCAAATTTGAATTATGCACCTGAAATACCTACAAAACCAAATTAATGTATAAAAATGTCCAAACGAACCCCGAAAAATTCCAAAATTAAACAAAAAACTCTTGTTGTTGTATGTTGACACTAGAAATTTTTTGAAAGCAATAAGTGGTAGCGGATATCGTTTCGTCCCCAAAGGTGGCACGTTCCCTACCGAAATCATCACGCTTGTTGTGAGAAGCTCTCGTTTGTGAGAAGCTTAGACCCAAACCTGCCCCAAATGGGACAATTTTTTTTGCCACGGCATGTTGATGGCGCTCCATTATAGCATGCCATGTTTCATGAATTTCAGACGAGTTTTGGATTTACTAGAATTTAAAAACCAAGTATCTCAATGTTTGCGGCCGAGTGATGGTGGCAGGGTGTTTGAAATTCATTCCCATTTCTTGCATGGGACCTTAGCATGCAACCAACGACACATATTTGATTTTTCAACCCGTTTATATGCACTGGAGCATGTGGGTGTAGTTCAAATTTGAATTATGCACCTGAAATGCCTACAAAACCAAGTTAATGTATAAAAATGTCCAAACGAACCCCAAAAAATTCCAAAATTAAACACAAAACTCCTGTTGTTGTATGTTCACACTAGAAATTTTTTGAAAGCAATAAGTGGCAGCGGATATCGTTTCGTCCCCAAAGGTGGCACGTTCCCTATCGAAACCATCACGCTTGTTGTGAGAAGCTTAGACCCAAACCTGCCCTAAATGGGACAAATTTTTTACCACGACATGTTGATGCCGCTCCATGATAGCATGCCAAGTTTCATGAATCTCAGACGAGTTTTGGATTTACTAGAATTTTAAAACCAAGTATCTCAATGTTTGTGACCGAGTGATGGTGGCAGGGTGTTTGAAATTCATTCTTATTTCTTGCATGGGACCTAAGCTTGCATCGAAGGACACAAATTTGATTTTTCAACCAATTTATATGCACATGAGCATGTGCATGTAGTTCAAATTTGAATTATGCACATAAAATGCCTGGAAAACCAAGTTAATGTATAAAAATGTCCAAACGAACCCTGAAAAATTCCAAAATTAAACACAACACTCCTGTTGTTCTATGTCGACCATAGATTTTTTTTGAAAGAAATAAGAGGCAGCGAACATCGTTTCATCCTCAAAGGTGGCACATTCCCTACCGAAACCATCATGCTTGTTGTAAGAAGCTCCGGTTTGGGAGAAGCTTATACCCAAACCTACCCCAAATGGGACTAAAATTTTACCACGGCAGGTTGATGCCGCTCCATGATAGCATGCTAAGTTTTATGAATTTCAGATGAGTTTTGGATTTACTAGAATTTAAAAACCAAGTATCTCAATATTTGCGGCCGAGTGATGGTGGCAGGGTATTTGACATTCATTCCCATTTCTTGCACGGGACCTAAGCATGCAACCAAGGACATAGATTTGATTTTTCAACCTGTTTATATGCACGGGAGCATTTGCATGTAGTTCATATTTGAATTATGCACCTAAAATGCCTACAAAACCAAGTTAATGTATAAAAGCGTCCAAACGAACCCTAAATAATTCCAATTTTTTTTGATGACACACCTATAGTTGCATGTGCACTGCAGATAAAAGTTCTAGCAATTCAAACACCATCCTTTGGAGCTGTGACCCCATTACGTAATTCAAATCAAGACAAAAAATCATGTTGATTGCACACAGTTTATTATCACCAACCGTGTGAGATGTAGCACAAAATATCTTGGAGCACCATCGGAGTGTCAAGCACACTAGCCCGCTCCTCAAATATCATTTCACTGTTTAATCGTTGCCTGTGAAAGATGGGGACGTGGACCCGGGTCATGAGGGCAACTTCGGCGGCCCACTCCGGCGAGAGCGCGGCCGTATCCACCAGGCGCGTGTAAACAAGCTTCGTGAGGACGACCGCAATCTGTGTCCGGGCGGCCAAGGCAGCCCAAACGGCCGCTCTAGCTTCTCAGGCAGCGGCAGCAGGATCTGCCTCGGGGACAGCAACTGGCGAGAGCGGCACAGAAGCTGTCCGTTTCGCAGCATCGGCCTTAGCCCTGATGGAGGCCGCCCACGACCATGTCAAGGCCGTCCACGCCCAGCTCATGGCGGTCACCGCACAGATCGAACGAAGCTTCTCCGACAACGGTCGACAACCCACGACTGAAGAGTTGGCAATCGCCGAGACAGTTCGAGCAGCCATCCGTTCCTGCGTGGCATACCTTGCCACGACGGAGCCTGCCAAAGCCCAGATCACAGCCGCCCACGCCCAGCTCATGGCGGCCTATTCCAAAGATATCGTGGATGCAGATGGCAAGATGCTTGCCCAGTATGGTGCAATTGATGCCATGGAGCCCCTTCCCCAGGAGACCGTCAGGCGTGAGCTGGACATGGAGGCAGCGGCGGAGATCGATGAGCACCAGCCGTAGTAGTACTCTTTGTTTCGTTTAATTAAGAGAATTGGTCTTTAATTTGTTAGAGTAATGTTTAGGTCAGCTAGCTCTGTTTAATTGCTGAACTTACTCAACTAAGAAGTGTGGGTGTGCTGTAGTCTCCTTTGTGTACCCAAATTATGCAATGACGTGGATGACCACTGTAACCAGGGAAATTTGAACCAAAATTTTTGATGTTCAAACTCATCACACATGAGTTAAGCTATCTGAATCGTTTGTGATGTTCATATATCGTACACAATTATGAATAAGGGACCTTGTGGATGACACTTTGCGCACCAGTTTTTTCGCTGAAGCGATTCCAAAATTTCGGCTTCCACGGAAATACATACCTCCCCGCCCCCTCCCCCTTACCAAAAGCCACATTTCCCCTGTTTCCGCCTTCCTTTCCAAGTTGAAACCTTCACTCCTTGCTTGTAGCGCCGCCTCCTCGCCGGCGACCCTCCTTCACGCTGCTCGGCCTCGCCTATCCAGGCAGGTAATCCACACCCGACCCCATCCTCCTCCTCCTTCCACATCCCACATGCCACGATCGCCGGTGCGACAACTTCCACCCAAATCACCGACCCTCCACGAAATAAGCGCCGCCCTAAGCCATGGTGCGCGTAGTATAGCCAGGATCTCAAGGAGCATTTGGCATCGGAGAAGCAAATCACGGCCGCACACGCGGATGAGGTCGTGATGGATGCCATTCGTGTCAAACCCAGATCTTGGAGGAGCACCTCGCTGTTGAGGCCACCGTTGATGCCTCGTGCGCCAACGACGCGACGCGGTTGGCTGTTTGGTTCAATTCTGCAATGCGATGTTCAATTGTTATGGGTGCATTCTGTTATTGTATACCATGTGAGAAATAAATCGAATTTGGCTGTACTAAATACATGAGAAACAAATACAATTGCTATATTTCCAAGTTTTTAAGCATGCTTGGTTTGGTTAACTGTCTGATCTTCTATTAGGAGTATGTTATATTGTGCAATGTGGTGCTCAATTAACGTTTGGTTCATTTGTTGTGGTGTTTAGTGAACTGTTTTGTTTGGTTCAATTCCACAATGCGATGTTCAATTGTTGTGGGTGCATTCTATTATTGTATACCATGTGAGGAATAAATTGAATTTGGCTGTACTAAATACATGAGAGACAAACACAATTGCTATATTTCCAAGTTGTTAAGCATCCTTGGTTAGGTTAACTATCTGATCTCCTATTAGGAGTATGTTATATTGTGCAATGTGGTACTCAGTTAATGTTTGGTTCATTTGTTGTGGTGTTTAGTTAACTGCTTGGTTCAATTCTGCAATGCGATATCCAATTGTCGTGGGTAGAATTTTGTATTGTTGTGCATGTGAGGAATAAATCGAATTTGGCTGCACTTAACACATGAGAAACATATACAAGTGCTATATTTCCTAGTTCTTAATCATGCTTGGTTTGGATAAATTGGTTTTCCATGTGGCCTGAATTAATATGATGAATCTGCAGTGCGCTTATTTTTCATCAACATATTTTACTGATAGCATGCGAACCCTTACTTACCTGATGACTAACTACCTTATATGTGTTGCAGGGAAACAATGGGAAGCACTGAGGTTTACAATCGAGGTTAGCATGTGCATGGTCCATTGTCTAATAGCACATTATTGTGCAATTGCAGGAACCATTCTAATATTTAGGTTTTTAACAATTTGGTCTTGCACATGTAGGTCCTGCTTGTCGGTATCAAAACCGGCGGATCTCGGGTAGGGGGTCCCGAACTGTGCATCTAAGGTCGATGGTAACAAGAGACAGGGGACACGATGTTTACCCAGGTTTGGGCCCTCTCTATGGAGGTAATACCCTACTTCCTGCTTGATTGATCTTGATGAATATGATTACTACAAGAGTTGATCTACCACGAGATCGTAATGGCTAAACCCTAGAAGTCTAGCCTGTATGACTATGATAATGGGTCTCCCTCCGGACTAAGTCCTCCGGTTTATATAGACACCGGGAGGATCTAGGGTTACACAGGGTTGGTTACAAAGAAAGGAATCTACATATTCGATCGCCAAGCTTGCCTTTCACGCCAAGGAGAGTCCCATCCGGACACGGGTGCAGTCTTCGGTCTTGATGTCTTCACAACCCATCAGTCCGGCCCATGGTTAATAGGCCGGATGCCCGAGGACCCCTTAGTCCTGGACTCCCTCAGTAGCCCCCGAACCAATCTTCAATGACGAGGTGTTCGGCTCATAGATTATCTTCGGCATTGCAAGGTGGGTTCCTCCTCCGATGACCTTTAAGTAATGTATTGGCCTTCCATTCAATGTCGCCATCCTCGGCTTCCGTGTATCAATGACTTCAGCTTCCACGTGTCGAACGAATGCGGAAGGTCAGGGTATTTTTTGCAAATAACACCCCGACCATAAAGAGTGTCTATTAAGAGATTGGATCTTAGATCCATTCGGCACAACGCGGAGAAAATCCTCAGAGACCGCTAGGAAAGACCATTCCAACATGGCTAGCATTCCCAGCTCCTCCTCCCGTTCCGACCCAGAGAAAGGCAAGAGGGAGAGGTGCTCTGTGTCCCATAGTCAATTGCTGAAGTTGCAAACGCAGGGATTTCTTCCCCCTGCGGATCTGGTCCCGGTTCGAGTAGGGCTGGCCTCCTTTAATGGCGAGACCCAGGCGGAGGACTTCCCCAATCCATCCGGGGGAGCGAATGTGTTCCGTACCCTATCTGCTAAGGGGCGTCGGATTTCCAATCCATCCATTCCTCCGAGGGCTTTTGGAATACTATGGCCTCCAGCTGCATAACTTTACTCCCGCCTCCATCCGGCACATTGCGGGCTATGTCGCTTTATGCGAACTATTTCGGGGCGTCGAGGCCCATTTTGAACTGTGCAGAAAGTTGTTTTGCCTTGTCCCACGTAACCATGAGGAGTCAATATTGGAAGTGGGCGGAGCCGAAGTGTGGCGCCTCGGCAATACCGGATACCTGCCCGGCACACCAAGGAAGGCATCTAAAGAATGGCTTTCCGAATGGTTCTACATTGAGGACGTCACACTCCCTGACCCAGTTTGAAAGGGTCTTCCCGAATTCGCCAGTGTTCCACCGAAGAAACGCCACAGTTGGCGTCCCCGAAGTCTTGAAGAGGACGATAGTGCGGAAGTTTGTCAGCTCATGGTCAAGATAAAGACGCTCGCCCAGTCCGGATTAACAATAGTTGAGGTAATGGCAACCTCCATAGTGCGAGGGGTTCAGCCACTTCAATATAGAGGGCTCCCAATGTGGCACTACAACGGGGAGGATGACGCCTCCCGCTGTGGTAGGAAAGGTCCGGATACCCCCGTAGCTCTGGCCAAGATACTAGCTGAGCTGTTCAAAGGGGAGGAGGAGGAATTTCTTTGCATCAATCGTAGAGATGGGTACCCTCCCAGCTGGGTAAGTCCTGACCCCTCTACTTTTACTCATTCCACTCTCCAAGTCACCTTTAATGAATTCTTAGACCGTCTGTTTATAACAGCACCGGCGAAAGATCACCGAGGGGCTCCACAGCCCCGCCCCACAGCCATAGAACCACGACCGGGAGCTTGATCCTGGGTTAGAAGAGGACCTGGATATATTCGTGGTACTTGCGGAAGGGGTGTTTTACCAGGCGAGTTACGATGGCACAGAAGCGGCCATTATCGCCAATTATCCTGGTCTTCTTCCCGCTTCCCATGTAAGTCATCAGGAGAAATCCCCCCTGAAAGAGTTTCCTCGCACTACCTCACCCACCGCACTGTCTCATGCTCCAAAGGGGAGGCATTCGGCACGTCATGCTACCCTGAGGGCAACTCCGAAGAGAGCGGCTCCTGCGCCGAGTAGGGCCTCTAGAAGGAGGGCCGATGAAGACACGACCGGGCCTTCGTCAAAGAGGTACGGATTCGAAAGTATGCTTTATTAGTCACATCCAACTATGATTGTTATGTTTGTCCTATATCAGGAAAAAGTTTCGCCGAACTATGTCTGGGAATTCGGCCAGTCGTACTCCCAACAGCCGGGGTGCGGACCTTGCCGGAGAGACAGGGGCCGATACGGGAATGACACTGGATAGTCCTTCGACTGAGGGCTTGGAAGATATGTCCGTTACCTACTCGGAAGTGGAGAGCGCCATGAATCATTGGCGACGAAGGGCCGTTTTACGGGACCCTGGCTTCTCAAAAGAGGCGCTTGATGCCTTCATCTCAGCTGACGCATACATCTGAGCTGCTCGAGATGGGCTTGGCAGAGCCACAAAGCAGCATTTAACGGATGTGCGGGTAAGGTTTATTTTGTCTGAAAAGGATAACCACATGCTAGTAACCCCCAAGATTGAAAGCAGTTGGCACAAGTGATTTAAGGATCGATGTATGACCAGGTTCTAACGGAGAAGAACAACCTACTAGCTCAAGAGCTGGAGCAGTGTCGGACACAGCTAAATGCTGCTACCGCCGAACTGAAAAAGTCCAAGAAGGAATCTTCTCGTAATGATCCCCTCCATCGAGGAATAACAATTATACAGTAGATGTGCTAATACTGTTGCTTATCTCATAATAGGATCATCAGGTCAACTAGAAGAGAAGTCGAAAACCGCTCAAGCGGGAGAGAAAAAGGCAATAAGACTACACGCTGCAGGCGAGCGTGTCCTGGCCCGAGTCAGAGAGGAGAAAAACAAACTCCAGGACTCAAACACCAAACTGGGCGAAGAACTGAAAGATGTGCAGGCCCAGCTAGCCGACTCCGTGAAGGAGAATAAAAATCTGCGAGGCGGCATATTTAGTACGTGGCCATATTTTACCTTATAATAGTTTGGAGGTAAAAGTAGCTGATATAGCTATGATTGCAGGTATGTTGATGGGACGTCCCGAAGTGGAGGTGTCCGGATCATCAAGTGATCTTCTGCAAGGGCTGTCGCAATTGCACGAGCAAGCTCGACGGGCAATGAGGAGTGTAGCCAAGGCCTTATGGCCATCCGCCTCCCCTCCAGGGAGTATGGAGGAGCTTGTAGAGCTGTTCAAGGGAGCGCGGCAGCGTATCCGACTATGGAAGATATGGGCCTGCCGAGAGGGTGCGCGAGAGGCCTGGGCCATGGTGAAAATGCGGTATACCAAGTTGTATCCAAATCACATGGCCCGGATCGGACCGCTAGGGTCAAATGGGGAAGAAATTCCCATTAGTTTAGTATATGACCAAGTAATATTAGCCGCCAAGTATTCCAAGCAGGATTGTAAGTTAGATAGCTTGCTGGACGGCATATAGGAGGAAGTTTTTAAGTCCTAAGTGACTATGTACTTTCATTTGCATATGCAACTCTAGCTGGATTATAAAATGATTGTCATGGCAGACCTTTTCGCTTCGACCTCTGGACCCGAAGGTGCGGAGTATTTCCGAATACCAGAGCGGCCAAGTAGACCAGGTATGCATGGAAACCAGGCGTAGGGGTCATAGTTGCTTGAACAGACAATTATCCGGCTAGTTATTCTATATTACATTAAGATTGTAAGAAACATCTTCCATAGAGAATAGTTCCGTTAAGGGTTCCTTTCCATGGGTGTGCATGCATCGATGTGCATGTCCGAACTGTGATGAAGAAATCACAACGTGTATAGCTTCTGGGGGTTCACGATGGGACGAATGCAAAAACATCTTTAGTTCACTGACCGAATATTCCCTTAAGAACGCTAGCTTTCGGCTTCACCTAGTATGAGGTACACACCCGGATGACCCAACAGTAACAATCGCAGAGGTGCTCCCTTTATGCCCTAGCCGAACTAACGAGAACGTAGGGCATAAGCACAGGAGCCATGTAACCCAGCTTGGCCAAAACTTAAGTCATATCGATGCATATAATGGCGAAGAAAATGTAAATATGGGGAAAACACACATATGTAATGAGCTTGATGCTCGGAAAATAACAATAATAAGCTTCTGTCCAAGAAGCCCCTAGGTATAATGGACGCACATATTTGAGGATGTGTATGTCACAGGTGCATGGTTTAACCACACAAAAAGCTTTAAGGCTAAAAGGGAAAAGGCGAAAAGAGAGGAAAAAGTAATGGAAACAATAGGGAGAAGGAAACAAACAAAGAGTTCGACGCTAGGCATAGAATCTTCGGAGTCTGGCCGTGTTCCGAGAGTTTGGCTCTAGGCGATTGTCTGATGCATCGTGCAGGCGGTACGCTCCTCCAGTGAGAACTTCATCAATGATGAAGGGACCCTCCCACTTGGGCTTGAGTTTGTCCTTTTCTTCTCTGACCGGCGTAGAACGAGTTCGCCGACGTTATATGTTTTGGCCCGCACTTCTCTGCTTTGATACCTGCGAGCCTGCTGTTGATAAAATGCGGAACGGGTTTTTGTGACGTCGCGCTCCTCCTCCAGGGCATCTAGGCTGTCCTGCCGATCAAGCTCGGCCTCTCTCTCTTCGTACATGCGCACTCGAGGTGAGTCATGAATAATATCGCAGGATAGCACTGCCTCCGCACCGTACACCATGAAGAAAGGTGTGTATCCGGTAGTGCGATTGGGCATGGTCCGCAGCCCCCAGAGTACGGAGTCGAGCTCCTCAACCCATTGCTTGTCTGATTCTTTCAAAGACCGCACTAGTATGGGCTTAATGCCGCTCATAATAAGACCATTGGCTCTTTCGACTTGACCATTTGTTTGTGGATGATATAAAGAGGCGTAATCAAGCTTGATGCCCAGATTAGCGCACCAGGTTTTCACTTCGTCCACTGTGAAGTTGGAGCCGGTATCGGTGATGATACTGTGCGGAACACCATAAAGGTGTACGACACTGGATATGAATTCTATCACCAGCCCGGACTCGGCCGTTTTAACTGGTTTGGCCTCTATCCACTTAGTGAATTTATCCACCATGACCAGCAGATATTTTTTTTCTTATGGCTTCCTCCTTTAAGGGGTCCAACCATATCCAGTCCCCAAACCGCAAAAGGCCAAGTGATGGGGATTGTTTGTAGGGCAGTGGGAGGCATATGGCTTTGGTTGGCGAAGAGTTGGCATCCGACGCAATGTTGGACAAGGTCCTGTGCATCTGCTCGGGCCGTCAGCCAGTAGAATCCTGTACGGAAGGCCTTGCTAACAAGGGCCCCAGCTGCGGCGTGGTGCCCGCCGAGACCGGCATGAATCTCAGCCAGGAGCTGCCGCCCCTCCTCCTCGGAGATACACCTTTGGAGAACTCCGGTGGCGCTTTTCTTATAGAGCTCTCCGTCGTGGACCTTTTAGGCCTTTGAAAGCCGGACAATGTGGCAGGCCTCATTTTGATCCTCAGGGAGTTCCTTCCTATTAAGGTAGGCCAGGAAAGGTTCGGTCCATGGGGCGATGACTGCCATAATGAGATGGGCCGACGGTGTTATTTCGGAGGCTGAGCCGCCGATGATATCTGTATGTTTGGAATCTAGGGTTGTGTTCGGATCTGGACTAGTGTTGCTGCTTTCCCCCTGCCAGACCATGGATGGCTTAAAAAGCCTTTCCAGAAAGATATTAGGTGGGACGGGGTCGCGCTTGGCGCCGATACGAGCAAGAACGTCCGCCGCTTGATTACTTTCTCGGGCCACGTGATGGAACTCGAGCCCCTCGAACCGAGCCGACATTTTTAGGACGACATTACGATAAGCTGCCATCTTCGGATCTTTGGCATCAAAGTCTCCATTTATTTGAGATATTGCGAGGTTTGAGTCACCGCGCACTTCCAGGCACTGTATGCCCATGGAGACAGCCATCCGGAGACCATGCAATAAGGCTTCATATTTGGCTGCGTTATTGGAGTCTGTGTATAGTATTTGGAGTACGTACTGAACGACGTCTCCAGTAGGGGACGTTAAAACGACACCCGCTCCTAGCCCTGCCAGCATGTTGGAGCCATTGAAATACATAACCCAATTGGAATATGTGCCGTACTCTTTAGGGAGTTCGTCCTCTGTCCATTCGGTGACGAAGTCAGCCAGTACTTGGGATTTAATAGCTCGACGTGGTTTGTATGTAATATCAAATGGAAGGAGCTCAATGGCCCATTTGGCAATCCGGCCGGTGGCATCGCGGTTGTTTATTATGTCGTTGAGTGGTACTTCAGAAGCCACCGTGATGGAGCACTCCTGGAAGTAGTGTCGTAGCTTTCGGGATGCCATGAAGACCGCGTATGCTATCTTTTGATAATGGGGGTACCGAGATTTGCATGGTGTAAGGACAGTGGATACGTAGTATACTGGCTTCTGAAGTGGGAATTTGTGTCCGTCCTGTTCTCGTTCAACGACGAGTACGGCGCTCACCACCTGATGTGTTGCCGATATGTATAGTAACATGGGTTCGCTGACGTTTGGCGCGGCTAGGATTGGGTTGCTCGCTAGAAGGATTTTTATTTCTTCTAGTCCGGCTGTTGCCGCGTCCGTCCACTCGAAGTGATCGGTTCACCGTAGAAGGCGATAGAGTGGCAGTGCTTTTTCTCCCAATCTGGAGATAAAGCGGCTTAGAGCTGCCATGCAACCTGCGAGTTTTTGGACTTGTTTAAGGTTTGTTGGCGTAGCCAATTGTGACAGAGCTCAGATTCTGGCTGGATTTGCTTCAATTCCTCTATTGGAAACAATGAAGCCTAGCAGTTTTGTAGCGGGGAATTGATACGTCTCCAACGTATCTATAATTTTTTATTGCTCCATCTACTTTATCTATTGTTTTGGACTACAATGGGATTTATTTTCCACTTTTATATTACTTTTGGGACTAACCTATTAACCGGAGGCCCAGCCCAGAATTGCTGTTTTTTGCCTATTTCAGTATTTCGAAGAAACAGAATATCAAACTGAGTCCAAGCGGAATGAAACCTTGAGAACCTGATCTTCTCACGAGCGTGATCGGGAGACTTGGACCCTAGTCCAAGAAGTGCGAAGGTGGTCACGAGGTGGGGCGCGCCCCTGCCTCGTGGGCCCCGACGCTCCACCGGCGTACTCCTTCCTCCTATATATACCTCGCACCCCAAAAGATCGAAGCGGGCCAAAACCTAATTCCATCGCCGCAACTTCTTGTATCCACGAGATCCCATCTTGGGGCCTGTTAGGAGCTCCGGGAGGGCATCCACCATGGAGGGCTTCTACATCAACACCATAGCCCCTCCGATGAAGTGTGAGTAGTTTACTTCAGACCTTCGGGTCCATAGCTAGTAGCTAGATGGCTTCTTCTCTCTTTTTGGATCTCAATACAATGTTCTCCCCCTCTCTTGTGGAGATCTATTCGATGTAATCTTCTTTTTGCGGTGTGTTTGTTGAGACCGATGAATTGTGGGTTTATGATCCAGCTTATCTATGGAAAATATTTGAATCTTCTCTGAATTTTTTTATGTATGATTGAGTTATCTTTGTAAGTCTCTTCGAATTATCCGTTTGGTTTGGTCAACTAGATTGGTAGTTCTTGCAATGGGAGAAGTGCATAGCTTTGGGTTCAATCTTGCGGTGTCCTTACCCAGTGACAGAAGGGGTTGCAAGGAACGTATTGTATTGTTGCCATCGAGGATAACAAGATGGGGTATTTATCATATTGCATGAATTTATTCCTCTACATCATGTCATCTTGCTTAAGGCGTTACTTTGTTTTTAACTTAATACTCTAGATGCATGCTGGATAGCGGTCGATGAGTGGAGTAATAGTAGTAGATGCACAATCGTTTCGGTCTACTTGTCTCGGACGTGATGCCTATATACATGATCATTGCCTAGATATACTCATAACTATGCTCAATTCTGTCAATTGCTCAACAGTAATTTGTTCACCCAACATAGAATATCTATGCTCTTGAGAGAAGCTACTAGTGAAACCTATGGCCCCCGGGTCTATTCTCATCATATCAATCTCCATCACTTTATTTACTTGCTTTGCCTTTACTTTTCACTTTGCATCTTTATACCAAAAATACCAAAAATATTATCTCTATCAGATCTCACTCTCGTAAGTGACCGTGAAGGGATTGACAACCCCTAATCGCGTTGGTTGCGAGTAGCTATCGTTTTGTGCAGGTACGAGGGACTTGCAGTGGCCTCCTCTTGATTGATACCTTGGTTCTCAAAATCTGAGGAAATACTTACGCTCTTGTGCTGCATCATCCTCTCCTCTTCGGGAAAACCAAGCGCAAGCTCAAGGCGTAGCAAGAAGGATTTCTGGCGCCGTTCTTTGGGAGGTCTCGTAAAAGTCAACATACCAAGTACCCATCACAATCCCTATCTCTCGCATTACATTATTTGCCATTTGCCTCTCGTTTTCCTCTCCCCCACTTCACCCTTGCCGTTTTATTCGCCCTCTCTTTCCAATCTCCTCCTCTCCTCCTCTTTTTTCCCTTTGCATTTTGTTTGCTCGTGTGTTAGTTCGCTTGCTTGTCGCTATGTCTGAAATTGGGGAAATTATCGCCGATATGGGTGATAATAATGTGGAAAATTCTGAAGCTCCTGCTGAAGAATCCCCTACCAATCACACAAAAAGATTTCGAATCGGTAGTGGTAATATTATTGGAAAAGGAGTTATTCAAGATTTCTTTACTTGTGCTGGTGCTTTACCCT
This sequence comes from Aegilops longissima, assembly GCA_021605205.1. Classification (NCBI taxonomy): domain Eukaryota; kingdom Viridiplantae; phylum Streptophyta; class Magnoliopsida; order Poales; family Poaceae; genus Aegilops; species Aegilops longissima. Next base: position 281,652,459 of record CM038678.1, read on the forward strand.
CTATGGGTGGTTCTATTCTCCATAGAACTAGTAGTCTTGCGGACGCTATTGCCATGTTTATCGTTGAACTTGAAAGGTAATTTATGCATATGCACCCTTCTATACAAAGAATTTTCCTAGAATTTTCTAATATTGAACACTCCTCTGTTAAGCATGCCGCTACTATATTTTTGGCACATGAATTCAGATTTATAATAAAAGAAGCCAAAGAAATCTTTGCGCATTGTAGGGTGGACGCCGGCCGTCCTCCCATAGAATCTATCCTTTTTGATCAAGAAGAAATAATGCGTTTTCAATCTATCGACTATGTTGCTTTCAATGAAAATCTTAGGAAAAAAGTGCCTACCAATATTTTAATTGATAGAATCTCTGAGCTTAATGATGATTTTGCTATTCAAAATAATGAGCTAGGATGCTCTCTTGAGTATAGGCTCACCAAGTTCTGTCAAAATAATGCTTATAATGATGAATTGGTTGTGCAATACGAAGGGCCGAAAGAGGAACCTATACCTCCTAAAATTGATCTTGGGGACTTTTGTCCTATTAAATTTAACCCTTTTGATTACTTTTTCTTTACTCAAAGAAAACTTGCTGCCGAATGTAGAGAATATGAAATGAGTTTCACCGATCTATCTTATTACTACGGCACCACCTAGATCTATCCTTGCTTTTATGCCTAGCTAGGGGCGTTAAACGATAGCGCTTGTTGGGAGGCAACCCAATTTTATTTTTAGTTTTTTGTTTATGCTTCTGTTTAGGAATAAATAATCCATCTAGCCTCTTTTTAGATGTGGTTTTATCTTTTAATTAGTGTTTGTGCCAAGTTGAACCTATTGGATCTTCTTGGATGATAGTTATTTGATCTTGCTGTAATTTCCAGAATCTTTGTGCTCAGTGCCCGAATTGTTAAAAATCACCAGAACATGATAAAATACTGATTCCAATTGCTTCTGATCGTTAAACAAATTTTCCAGCTCATCTAATTTTGGTAGAAATTTTTAGGTTCCAGATGTTTGCGTTAGTTACAGATTACTACAGACTGTTCTGTTTTTGACAGATTCTGTTTTGCGTGTGTTGTTTGCTTATTTTGATGAATCTATGGTTAGTAAAATAGTTTATAATCCATAGAGAAGTTGGAATACAGTAGGTTTAACACCAATATAAATAAAAAATTAGTTTATTACAGTACCTTAAAGTAGTCTTTTATTTTCTTTCTCTAACGGAGCTCACGAGATTTGTATTGAGTTTTGTGTTGTGAAGTTTTCAAGTTTTGGGTTCTTTTGATGGATTATGGAACAAGGAGTGGAAAAAGCCTAAGATTTGGGATGCCCATGGCACCCCCAAGATAATCCAAGGACACCAAAAAGTCAAAGCTTGGGGATGCCCCGGAAGGCATCCCCTCTTTCGTCTACTTCCATCGGTAATTTACTTGGAGCTATATTTTTATTCACCAACATGATATGTGTTTTGCTTGGAGCATCTTGTATTATTTGAGTCTTTGCTTGTTAGTTTACCACAATCATCCTTGCTGTACACACCTTTTGAGAGAGCCATACCTGAATTGGAATTTGATAGAATACTCTATGTGCTTCACTTATATCTTTTGAGCTTGATAGTTTGCTCATAGTGCTTCACTTATATATTTTTGGGCGTGATAATTTTTGCTCTAGTGCTTCACTTAGATCTTTTAGAGCACGGTGGTGGATTTTTTTTAAAGAAACTTGATCTCTCATGCTTCACTTAGATTATTTTGAGAGTCGTTAATAGCATGGTAATTTGCTTAATGTTAATATACTTGGTATTCAAGATATGTGAAACTTTCTTTTGAGTGCGTTGAATACTAAGATAAGTTTGATGCTTGATAATTGTTTTGAGATATGGAGGTAATAATATCAAAGTCATGCTAGTTGAGTAGTTGTGAACTTGAGAAATGCTTGTGTTGAAGTTAGTAAATCCCGTAGCATGCACATATGGTTAAAGTTGTGTAACAAATTTGAAACATGAAGTGTACCTGGCTTGTGCATCCTTATGAGTGGCGGTCGGGGACGAGCGATGGTCTTTTCCTACCAATCTACCCCCCTAGGAGCATGCGCGTAGTACTTTATTTTTGACGACTTCTAAATTTTTGCAATAAGTACATGAGTTATTTTGACTAATGTTGAGTCCATGGATTATACGCACTTTTACCTTTCCGCCATTGCTAGCCTCTTCGGTACTGTGCATTGCCCTTTCTCACATTGAGAGTTGGTGCAAACTTAGCGGTGCATCCAAACCCGTGATATGATCGCTCTATCATACATAAACCTCCTATATCTTCCTCAAAACAGCCACCATACCTACCTATTATGGCATTTCCATAGCCATTCCGAGATATATTGCCATGCAACTTTCCACCGTTCCGTTCATCATCATCATGACATACCTTACTTTTGTCATATTGCCATTGCATGATCATGTAGTTGACATCATATTTTTGGCAAAGCAGCCATGTATTATTTTCATACATGTCACTCTTGATTCATTGCACCATCCCGGTACACCGCCGGAGGCATTCATATAGAGTCATACCTTGTTCTAGTTTCGAGTTGTAATCTTTATGTTGTAATCAATAGAAGTGTGATGATCATCATTATTAGAGCATTTCCCAAAAAAAAGAAAAAAAAGAGAAAGGCCAAAAAAAAGGCCCCAAAAAAAGAAAAGAAAATGGCAATGCTACTATCTCTTTTTCCACACTTGTGCTTCAAAGTAGCACCATGTTCTTCATGTAGTGAGTCTCATATTTTGTGCTTCAAAGTAGCACCTTGTTCTTCATGTAGTGAGTCTCATATATTGTGCTTCAAAGTAGCACCATGCTTTTCATATAGTGAGTCTCATAAGTTGTCTTTTTTATACTAGTGGGAATTTTTCATTATAGAACTTGGCTTGTATATTCCTACGATGGGCTTCCTCAAATGCCCTAGTTCTTCATGAGCAAGCAAGTTGGATGCACACCCACTAGTTTTCTTTTGTTGAGCATTCATAGCTCTAGTGCATCCGTTGCATGGCAATCCCTACTCCTCATGTTGACATCAATTGATGGGCATCTCCATAGCCGTTGATTATCCTCATCAATGTGAGACTTTCTCCTTTTTGTCTTCTCACACAATCCCCATCATCATATTCTATTCCACCCATAGTGCTATATCCATGGCTCACGCTCATGTATTGCGTGAAGGTTGAAAAAGTTTGAGATTATTTAAGTATGAAACAATTGCTTGGCTTGTCATCGGGGGTATAGAAGTTGGGAACATCTTTGTGTGACGAAAATGAAGCATAGCCTAACTATATGATTTTGTAGGGATGAACTTTCTTTGGCCATGTTATTTTGAGATGACATAATTATTTTGATTAGTATGCTTGAAGTATTATTATTTTTATGTCGATATGAACTTTTGTCTTGAATCTTTCGGATCTAAATATTCATATCACAATTAAGAAGATTTACATTGAAATTATGCCAAAGTATCCTCCGCATAAAAATTCTCTTTTATCATTTACCTACTAGAGGACGAGCAGGAATTAAGCTTGGGGATACGATCGTCTCCAACGTATCTATAATTTTGATTGCTCCATGCTACTTTATCTATTGTTTTGGACTATAATGGGCTTTATTTTCCACTTTTATATTACTTTTGGGACTAACCTACTCGAAGCCCATCCCAGAATTGCTGTTTTTTTGCCTATTTCAGTATTTAGAAGAAACGGAATATCAAACGGAGTCCAAACGGAATGAAACCTTCGGGAACGTGATCTTCTCACCAAGACTTGGACCCTACTCCAAGAAGTGCCAGAGGCGGTCATGAGGGTGGAGGGCGCCCCCCTGGGCGAGCCCCCTGCCTCGTGGGCCCCCTGATGCTCCACCGACGTACTCCTTCCTCCTATATATACCTACGTACCCCCAACAGATCAGAAACGGAGCCAAAAACCTAATTCCACCGCCGCAACTTCCTGTATCCACGATATCCCATCTTGAGGCCTGTTCAGGAGCTCCGCCGGAGGGGGCATCCACCACGGAGGGCTTCTACATCAACACCATATCCCCTTCGATGAAGTGTGAGTAGTTTACTTCAGACCTTCGGGTCCATAGCTAGTAGCTAGATGTCTTCTTCTCTCTTTTTGGATCTCAATACAATGTTCTCCCCCTCTCTTGTGGAGATCTATTAGATATAATCTTATTTTTGCGGTGTCTTTGTTGAGACCGATGAATTGTGGGTTTATGATCCAGCTTATCTATGGAAAGTATTTGAATCTTCTCTGAATTCTTTTATGTATGATTGAGTTATCTTTGCAAGTCTCTTCGAATTATCCGTTTGGTTTGGCCAACTAGATTGGTAGTTCTTGCAATGGGAGAAGTGCTTAGCTTTGGGTTCAATCTTGCGGTGTCCTTACCTAGTGACAGAAGGGGTTGCAAGGCACGTATTGTATTGTTGCCATCGAGGATAACAAGATGGGGTATTTATCATATTGCATGAATTTATTCCTCTACATCATGTCATCTTGCTTAAGGCGTTACTCTGTTTTAACTTAATACTCTATATGCATCTTTGGATAGCGGTCGATGAGTGGAGTAATAGTAGTAGATGCACAATCGTTTGGTCTACTTGTCTCGGACGTGATGCCTATATACATGATCATTGCCTAGATATACTCATAACTATGCTCAATTCTATCAATTGCTCAACAGTAATTTGTTCACCCACCATAGAATATCTATGCTCTTGAGAGAAGCCACTAGTGAAACCTATGGCCCCCGGGTCTATTCTCATGATATCAATCTCCATCACTTTATTTACTTGCTTTGCCTTTACTTTTCACTTTGCATCTTTATACCAAAAATACCAAAAATATTATCTCTATCAGATCTCACTCTCGTAAGTGTGAAGGGATTGATAACCCCTAATCGCGTTGGTTGCGAGTAGCTATCGTTTTGTGCAGGTACGAGGGACTTGCGCGTGGCCTCCTACTAGATTGATACCTTGGTTCTCAAAAACTGAGGGAAATACTTACGCTACTGTGCTGCATCATCCTCTCCTCTTCGGGGGAAACCAACACAAGCTCAAGACGTAGCGGGACGCCGAAAACACACTTTTCCGGATTGATCTTAATGTCATATGCGCGGAGGTTGTTGAATGTGAGACATAAATCGTCTATTAGTGTTTCGACGTGCCTAATTTTGATGACGACGTCGTCCACATAAGGTTCAACTGTCTTGCCGATCTGTTTCTCCAGGCATGTTTGAATCATGCGTTGAAATGTGGCGCCGGCGTTCTTGAGCCCGAAGGGCTTGGTGTTAAAGTAGAATGGCCCGTATGGGGTAATGAATGCTATTGCAGCTTGATCGGACTCCTTCATTTTGATTTGATGGTACCCGGAATATGCGTCGAGAAAACACAGCAAGTCATGTCCTGCGGTAGCGTCAATGATTTGGTCAATGCGGGGGAGGGGGAAGGGATCCTTAGGGCAAGCCTTATTGAGGTCTTTGAAATCAACGCACAGGCACTAGGATTTATCCTTCTTTGGCACTACAACAGGAACCCCCCTTCAGCAATGCATCGATGCGTTGCCTTTTGTCCATATAAGCGTTGCTAAGGTCTACACCAACGGATTATTATGCGTTGTCGTTGGTGGCGTTGCAAGGGTCTACAACAATGTATATAGATCCGTTGGTAATCTCAAGAATAAGTTGCAAACCAACAACAGATTCATCCAACGCTTCTATGCGTTGTTGTTTGTACAAATAGAATAACCTCTGTATATAATCATTTATAACAGTAGGTTGTTCAAATAGCAGTACATGACACATTTTATTGAGCTCGCACTACAAGGTACAACTTAAGTAAAATTCGTAGAAATGAAACTAATATATTGATTCAATGGCATAATCTGTTACATTGCAATGCAAGTGTCATCTATTAGGAGTACATCAATTTCCTAGAAAATGAAACATTTTACAGGATATAAATTTCTAAAATTATGTGAACTGTCTTCACTCTCCTCCAAGTACCAAAGATAAGCATATATTATCCAAGGACCCAAGTAATCATCTAATATTGAACTTCCCATCGACCTACAAAGAAAAAACCATAATACTATTTAGTTATAAATTTGAAATTTGAAGTATAAAAATATACATGTATGCATTCTATGGAAAGGATCCACATAAAAATACCAAGTGTCCAAAAAAAGATGTTTCGGAGAACAGACATAAGATTATGTATGTCTTACATATAACTTAGTAGAGTTCAGATTAAGACACTAATGATGTGTTTGGTTCGCAGAAAAATAGCGGTTTCTGGTTTCAATGCTTCCTGAAACCGTACCATCGTGTTTAGTTTGCCCGCAATGTCTTCTATAGCTGTGGTTTCTGATACAGGACTTCACGAAACTAAAAATGCCCAGATCGAAGCTGATTGGAAAACTGAAGCATATCTGCACCAACCAAATGAAGCGTGTTTTCCATAGAGCTAATCGGAAGCAAAGCTTCCCAACACGATAAAATCAATACGTTTACGGGCCGAGCGAACCGTGTCGTAGGCATCTTTGATCAATCGGATGTGCTGGTCACTATGAACAACCATCAACATGTATTTACTACTAACAATTATCCAAAGATTATATTATATTGATAATGAGATAATTTCAACAACCAACTGTTTACCAACTAGATGGTAAGTACTTAGGTAACAATAATATCAACTAAAGAATTGGATATTTATATTTTCCAAAGACTCTGCACTAATTAGTTTTGCTTTCTATGATGTATTAAGAGAGAAAATATCGATGCCGACAGCTCAAAAACCATCACACAAAACTGCATAGTTACCTGAGAACTACAACTTCAGACGTTAGAAATTTTCAATCCATGAGTGCATTCTCAGAACCTGTAGAAGGAACAACATGAACAAGAAACGCATCATCAGATTTGGGGCAGTTGGCGTTGTTAACTATGAAACGGAAAAGCGGTGTTGTTGGATAACTTTATAATCCACTCGCTTGCCATTATGCAGCACGAGCCCCTGACTCAGCCTTGCAGGATAGCATGATCTAATTATTACAGACAAGATCATGCCCTAATTAGTATAGAAGAGAGGACATAAGAGAATAATTCATTAGAAGTTAGGAAAGATAAATCGGAGGTACCATACTAGACTGAGCCGCTATAGGAAGTTTGGTTTCACTCTGACCGCAACACCACCCCAATCTGAGATGAGGACATGAGACACAAACAAATACTTAGAAGAGATGAACCACGACTATGGTTTTGGCCGCCCCAGATGGGGCATGAATTGGTTTGGGCTCTCTAGGAAAAAGTTTGGATGTTTTGTTTCTAGAGAAAGTGAGATCCAAGATGTTTAATTCTTGAAGACCAACCTAGTACATAAGCTAAATACATATTTATGAAAACACATCAAAAGGTGACCTATGTAATGGCTGAACAGTCTGAATAAAAGCAGACCATGGCTGATTAGTTTTTTTTCAATACTTACCTAGTTTTATGAAATACTACCCATAAGCCATTGCTGCCAATGTGGCATATTATATATCAAAAGAATTTGATCTTTGTGACCTTTTAGCTTCCTAATCTTGTATCATTTGTCATGCCATTCAATAGCTGAACATCAAAACCTATAGGAATGTATAAAATAGGGTCTTGGGCAAAATATGGGAATGTACAAAATACCTAATCAAGGAAGCGAATGGGTTACCTCACTCTCCGATGATGTAGTAGTCTGTACATATCCATCTGCCCTACAAGCTGCATGCCATTAAAGTAAGTTAATCCTTACAAATCAGCAAAGGCAAGCTAAAGATTTTAACACAATCTTATTTATTTGTGCATCTCATCAACTGTTTGAAACCCGACCTTGAAACTTCATACCAAAATCACAGCTACTCCAAGTGTTTAGAGACTGACAAACTGCTAGCTGACATCTAGTAGGCACAAAAAATTCATGGAAAAAATCACATGATGATATACATGTGGAAAATATAATTAGATACACTCGGCACACATCTTATTGGTGGTCAGGAAAGTTTGTGCTACTAACCTACTTGTCATGGAACAGTACAACTTCAGCACGGAATTGATTTGCAGAGCTTGGAGATTTCATGGTATGACAACCCAAAGCCAATGTGGAGGAAGCACGGAGCTCCTGCATAGATGTCAATAGAGTTCATCATAGGTTCAATGCATGTATTATCTTGAAAACAGAAGGGGGGAAGCATCAACAACTGAACCGTAGCTACATTACGCGCCCATAAGGCAATTTGTGTCAGATCCAACCTGCAGTCAAGATTAAGCGTCGACATAGGTAGCCTAGGAGGCACAACACCGTCGGCGAAGCGCAGCAACTTCGTGTGCGAACACGAGGTAGTGAGCCTAGAAACCATTGGTGAGAGAACCGTGCGGATACACGTGGCACTAGGGTTGAGAATAAATCCCTTGTGTATATAACATGAAGGTTACAATCCATACTTCGACACTATGCAATGGTGTGCACCACGATTCATCTGTGTGTGCTCCAAATAAACAAACAGGGTACCAGTTCATGATCATTGTTGTTGGTTTGAACTGAAGGTGACCATGTGTTACCACCAAAACCTGTGATACCAATAGTTCGACATTGCAGATCATTTTTTTTCCAAAACGTGCTCTTATAGAATAAACAGTTAAAGATTACAATGATTCAGAGGAATTGTGCATGTCTCTCAAGATGCGTGTTGTTACCGGCCCTACAATGTTGCTGGCTCCACCTCATCCTCCCTCTCGCCATCACCGGCAACCTCCGAGCGGCCAAATTCATGTGAGCCGCCCAATGAGATCTGTTTCTCCCGAGCCAACTGTCGCTCACGAGTTGGGGACCTCGTGGAGGCAGGTAGTGGTCTATCTTGGTGGGAGCCCACAGCGGCTGCTGGCGGCGGGGTGGCTCCTCCAGGGCTCCGGCGCTGGTGCCTGCTTGCAGCGGAGAGGTCGAGGAGGTGGTCGGTGGTGCAGGGAGTTGCTGCTCTCATGTGCACTTTGGCCCAGATCTAGTTTGGCCAGTTCGGCAGCGGCGGCTGCTCGTGCACGCATGGTGGCCTGTTGTGGCCATCATGGAGGCTGGGGGCTCGCGGTGGGGCTGGCTTGTGGTGGCGCTAATACGTTCCTCAACAAAATTGGAGGCGGTGGCAGCAGCGTCGTGGTCATGGAAGTTGGGCGACAAATGGGAATCAGGCGAGAGGGAGATAGATGTTTGATAGTAGAAAAGTTTTTTTGGGTACGGGGAGATTAGCTCAAAGTGTGGGATGGGTGGGAGGTGGAACAAACAACACATGTTATGGTATCGTTGGTAGATACCCGTTGCTATAGGTGGGTTTTCGTTGTAGTGTGGTACCATCACCAGGTTTGCCAGCCAGTGTGGATGTTTTATTTATCTAATGAATCCGGCCTCGATTAGCTTGGCTAGCTCCTCTCCCATGGCTTGGCGTTTGGGCTTGGAAAAGCACCGCAGTGTTTATTTGACCGGTTTATATCCCTTTAATATGTTGAGGCTATGTTCGGCCAGCTTGCGCGAGATTCCTAGCATATCAGAAGGGTGCCAGGCAAATATATCCCAGTTTTCATGAAGAAAATCACGTAGCGCGGTGTTGACCGTTGGGTCTAGTTGCGCCCCAATAGATGCTGTCTTCTTGGGGTCCGTTGGATGGACCTGGAATTTGACTATCTCTTCTGCTGGCTTGAAGGAGGTGGATTTGGGGCGTTTGTCTAGGATCACATCGTCCTGGTCCACCGTGGAGTGCAGTGCGGTTAACTCTTCGGCCGCGAGGGCTTCAGATAATGCCTCAAGGGCCAGGGATGCGGTTTTATTTCAGCGCGGAGTGCTATGTCCGGATCACTGGCGAGAGTGATTATGCCGTTGGGCCCGGGCATCTTAAGCTTCATGTACCCATAATGAGGTACAACTTGGAAGCGTGTAAATGCCTCTCGCCCCAAGAGGGCGTGATATCCGCTGTTGAAAGGGGCCACTTGGAAAGTTATTTCTTCAGACCGATAATTCTCCGGCGTGCCGAATACCACGTCGAGTGTTATTTTTCCCATGCACCATGCCTCTCGGCTGGGAATGATTCCTCGGAAGGTCGTGCTGCTTTGCTCGATGCGGCTCCTATCTATTTCCATTTTGTTGAGTGTATCCTCATAAATGAGGTTTAGTCCGCTGCCGCCGTCCATGAGGACCTTGGTGAGTCGAAAGCCGTCCATGATGGGACTGAGGACTAATGCGGCTGGCGCTTGGACTATCCTGTATTTTGGTTCGTCACCGGCATTAAAGGTTATAGCCATGTCATTCCAAGGGTTTATCGCGGCGACTTGACAGACTTCAATGAGGTCGCGGAGTGCCCTTTTGTGCTTATTGTTTGAAGCGAATGTCTCGAAGGCCGTCAATACTCTGGGGTCGTCGTCTTCTGGAGGGTGTTGCTCTGGGGTGTTTTTGGTAAGGATGTCCTTGCTGCTCTTGGCTACCTGCCAGAGTATCCAACATGCTCTAAGGCTGTGGGTTGATATGGTATCCAGTGTTGTGTGTATTTTTCATGGGCCGTCGAGCCATCCCTCCAGAATGGTTCCGTGCCGTGTAATGGCTTTATATTTCTTGGATATTGGATTGGGCGTGTCACGGGGATGCGCCCTTTTCGCTTGGACGAGCGGTTGAGTTGGGATCGATGGCTCCCAACAAGCTGCCTGATCTTTCCAGGCGCTTTCCATTGCTTTGTACTTCTGTACGATAGTTGCCAAGTCAGCAAAGTGTAGTATACGGCAGCAATTAATGGCGTTGAGGATTCCTTCATCTGTGCAATTGTTGCAGAATGCTGATATCATGTCCTCGTCGCGGCAATCTTTAACCTTGTCCTTGACAAGGAGGAATCTGGCCTAGAAGTGGTGGACTGTTTCCTCAGACTGCTGTTGTATGCTCATAAGAGCGCTTACATCTGGGTGGCTGGGTGGAATTGAATCTGGACCCTGACCGGATCGATGATCCGGAGTCTGAAGATTTTCCAGACTTAACAATCCGGACTCCGGAGTATCTTCAGATTGCTTATGCCCGCCGTTCGATTCTATGTTCGGAAGGCTGGTCACATCCTTTCGCTGGTGGGTATCCGGCTCTGCAGGGTCGGCGATCCGAACATAGTCCGTCTTCAGTATATGGGAAGAGTAGCCGTCTTGCTCGTCGACTTCCGCTATCTGGTGGGTGACCGGTAGAGATTTAATTTCTCTTTGGTCGGGTTTAAGCCCGATCCGATCGTAGTCTGTGGCAATTCCCAGGGCGGCGATGCGATTCAGGAGTTTGTTTAAAGATGAGAACTCCGCCAGATCCATTTGCTTGGAGTGTTTGGAGTCGATACGAAAGGGATTTTCGATGGCCCGAGAGGTCATCGTCGGCTTAACGGCCGAACGCGCGGTCATGGTAGAGCTGCCCAGCCGGAGGGTTTGGCCTGGGGCTAGGCCTCCTCTGACGGTGATATTGTATTTAAGGACGAGGCGAGTCATCGATCCTGTCATCGACATCATAGTGGAACTCTCAATGAAAGCACCAACGTTGGTGTCAAAACCGGCGGATCTCGGGTAGGGGGTCCCGAACTGTGCGTCTAAGGTCGATGGTAACAGGAGACAGGGGACATGATGTTTACCCAGGTTCGGGTCCTCTCTATGGAGGTAATACCCTACTTCCTGCTTGATTGATCTTGATGAATATGAGTATTACAAGAGTTGATCTACCACGAGATCGTAATGGCTAAACCCTAGAAGTCTAGCCTGTATGACTATGATAATGGGTCTCTCTCCGGACTAAGTCCTCCGGTTTATATAGACACCAGGAGGATCTAGGATTACGCAAGGTCGGTTACAAAGAAAGGAATCTACATATTCGGTCGCCAAGGAGAGTCCCATCCGGACACGGGTGCAGTCTTCGGTCTTGATATCTTCACAGCCATCAGCCCCGCCCATGGTTAACAGGCCGGACGCCCGAGGACCCCTTAGTCCAGGACTCCCTCACTGCTGTTAGAGGTTTTGACCCATTCTTCGACCCTTTTTGCATATGGGGAAATGCGTTGTCCATGAATATCAGTCAAGTAAAGAAACTCAGAAAGATTGTTAGGATAAAGAGGCGACAAAAAACAACAAGATCTTTGTCTGCACTATGAAGAAGACATCAGTTCACTATAGGATGGTATTAACTATTATACCTCACTACTGCAGGAGACTGCTAACGCGACACTACGATCAGAGACGTTTGCCGAAACTGTGTGCGATGCAATAATCGCAAACAATGGTGTAGAAAACCCGTCAAAAAAGGTGCAAAATGTTTGCAATGATGTATGCATCAAACACGGTTCAGGTTTTAGTTGCGTGTGCGATGAAGGGCATACGATTAATCCATTCAAACTGTTTGCGATGAGGCAGAACAACAGAAACGGGCAGCCATAACAATGTGTGCGATGCAGGACACACGGTTAATCCACTCGAGCTGTTTGCGATGAGGTAGAAAAACATAAACGGGCAGCCATATCAATGTGTGTGCGATATATGGCATACGGTTAACTCGGACGAATAGTTTTCGATTAGGGAACACAACAGAAACAGTTCAACTTAACAAGATGTGTGTGATATGCAGCATACAGTTCACATGCATGAACTGTTTGCGATGAGCCAAAAGAACACAAACAAGTCGTGTAAACAAGATGTGTGTGATACGTGGCAAACAGCCGACTCAGATGAACTGTTTGTGATGAGAAATTACAACACAGACGGTCAATACAGTTACTTCGTGTGTGATTCTGTGTGTACAAAAAACTTTGAAAAATGAAAGCTAGTTGCTTGAGGTGGCTAGGAGTATCGCACACACGATGCGTCTGCGAGTACTCGTGTGCGATGATTAGTATGTTACACATACGTTTCCTTATGTGAACATGTGTGTGAATTTGCAATATGGACAGTTAATATGCAAATGCCTTCTAGACATCGGACTGCGCTTAAACTCAATGAACTGTGTATGATACTAATACTTTCCATGAAAATTTATGAAGTTGGGTAACAACATTTGAGTAACATATATATATATATATATATATATATATATATATATATATATATATATATATATATATATATATATATATATATATATATAGTGGTTACACTATTTGACAAAAGGAGGATCTTAAGTAACACGGTTTTGACAACCATATGGTCCATATCTACATACTTAACATAGTAACAACTATCACATTTTAAGAGGCTAAGGGCCAACAACCATATGGTCCATATCTACATACTTAACATATATAGTAACATCTAGCACATTTTAAGAGGCTGAGGGCCAACAACCACAACTATCCACTGGAAGCAGCATGATCACAGCGACTCGACATCTCGTCAATGAAAAGGAAGAGCCCTCCTGTGCCTTGGTAGAGCAGTAGTAGAACAGTGTCTCCAATTTTCCAATATGGACGCATTACTACGAGAAGCGAGAACTTGTTAATTTGAATGGTTCCATTTTTGCGGGAAATGCAGTACCTTGCAATCACTTTGGCGTTATTAGCAGGAACAAGTGTAATTCGACCACGCCGGGAAATCGATCCAGGAATGGCTACAGGGGAAATTTCTGTTGACATGTAGACTAAAAAACAATTGTAACATATCGTTGAAGATATATATAGTTTATGAGCATCAACATTAAAATAAGACTTTTTACCAGCACGTTGTGCATACAATTGGTCTTGTTCAGTGTGTGCACCATAGGTCTAATTAATCCCATCCAAAATCCAGCGTTCATATGCTGTGCTATCTCTGTCAGATTATCAACAAAGTATATGACATGCTTCAAGTCCTTCCAGTGAAATTTGTTATGCTTAGTAACATACAGATCGTTCACTATGCATCCAACATATCCTGCCTAAAAGGTAGAAAGGTATTATTTATTCAGAACATGGCAGAAGAATATATAGTGCGCATAAATTGGTTAACATAATCTGTTACTGCCTAGGAACGGAGTCAGAATATGATATCACAATTGGTTGGTTAAATAGTGATCAATTGGTTGCTTAAATAGTAATATGACAGCATGGAGAAAGTTGAAAGGACACTAACCTCGATCAGATTTTGATCGGCTGATGACGTTGGGGAAGTAAACATCCATGTTAATTAGACCAGGCTGTGGTGCACGCACTAGAATTTTATTGCCAGCTTTTAGTTCATAACACTTAGACATTTTCCTCCAAAGGTCCGCATTAAAATAGGAGTGACCATCTTTATCAAGTATTACGCTAACCGTCATTGTAAACCCATGTTGCGTTGTCAATATGACATCCTGGGCATCATCAGCAAAGTAAAGCCCAAGATTTCCTTCTACTCCTGTTCTTGCAAAGCAAGGGATGTACTGCTTGAAATGAAAATTAAGATCGTAAATTAGATATATTGGAATAAATGAGCAAGATGCAAATATGGGAGTAACTGATAGAACATATCCATATATATAGATGCAATCAAAGTACAAAAATATAGAATTAAAAATAGATAATGTAACAAAGATTTTATGCAAGTATATAGATAATGTAGCAACGGACGGTATATGTTCAAAAATTTAGGCCATGCCGACCGTGGTAGGTTGAGATTGAACATACCGAGCGCTCCCTGAAGTCATCCGGAATGGTGAGATAGAACTTCGTTTCCAACTGGCCACGACCACAATTGACCAATTTGTGCTCGCACTGTGCACACATGAATGAACACCCATGAATCAGCTAGAACAAAAATGATTCCACGGTGATTTCCGCCGATTGATTAACAGCGACAGACGAACTGTGATAAGAGATGAGTGAATATTTCACTAATTAAGTTGATTACCCGGATGACTTCAGTCGATCAGTCGACCAGAGTCTAGAATGTCGGTGCAGATAGGCGGTGGAGGCGAAATCCGGTGCCATTTGGAGCGCGACCTACGACCGCCGTCAACAGCCATCGAGCTTAGGGTGCAGAGTTGCGGAGGAGTCCGCAGCGAGTGTGTGGGGACGAAGTGGGCAAGGGTTTTCTTTTCCTTTTGCATGTGTGAGTGAACACACACGGTTCGCAGAGGCGACGGAAAAGAACCGTGTGCAATAGTAAATCATCGAGATTGAATGGGAATCCAAATTTCCATTGTCTTTCATCCATGAGTTTTTTTCTATGATGAAGATAAACCCTACTAATCACCGTGTTCAAATTTGACACTTTTCCGAGTTCATTTACAATATTTAGGGGATTATGTGCATTTTGTAGGCATTAATGCACGTAATTCAAATTCAAACAATTGGTGCATGAAAGGGTGCACAAGAACGGTCTAGAAACACCATACTCGTGGTATTTAGTAATTTCTCAAGCCTTTTACAAGGAATGGGCAGAGATTTCAATGGAGTCAACCACAAACGCGTCATTTACTGGGTTATCAACTATAGAACAATGAAATATGTGCTTGAAAAACATGACGACTGGCATGGTGCCATGGTATGGCCTCACCGTGCCCTGGTTAAAAGCTGAGAAGGTTTGATTTATGTCGTCATGCACGCCCTTCATAAATCGAACCATCATTGAGGAAGTTCAATGCTTTCAAGAGGGAAATAACCAAGATTGAAGGGTAATCAACATACCGCCTCAAATGAAACATGTTCAAATTTGACATTTTTCCGAACTCATTTACCATATTTAGGGGATTGTGTGCATTTTCTAGGCATTAATTATGCACATAATTAAAATTCGAACAATCGGTGGATGAAAAGGTGCACAAGAACGGTCTGGAAAACCATGCTCATGCTATACAAAAATGAAACACATGGTTGGAAAACAGGATGCCTGGTGTGGTGCCATGGTATGGCCTCACCATGCCCCTAGTAAAATTGGAGAATGTTTTTCCTATGTCATGATGCGCGCCTTTCATAAAATGAACCAACATCCGAGGAAGTTTCATGGTTTCGAGGGGGAAATCACCAAGATTGAAGGGGGGGTCCAAATTTCCTTTGTCCTTTGTCCACGAGTTTTTTTATATGATGAGCATACAACCTGCAAATCACCATGTTCAAATTTGGCACTTTTTTGGGTTTATTTGGCATATTTAGGGGATTATGTGCATTTCCTAGGCATTAATGTGCATAATTCAAGTTCAATATCGATGCATGAAAGGGTCCACACGAACGGCCTAGAAAACCATGCTCGTGCCATTTAGTAAATTCTCATGCCTTTTACGAGGAATGGACAGATATTCCGATGAAATGTGTGGCAATAGTCAACCACAAATGTTTGTTTGTTGGGTTTTCAACTATAGAAAAAAATGAAATAAATGCTTAAAAAACATGACACCTGACATGGTGCATGGTATGAACTCACCATGCCCTAGTAAAAAATTGAGAAGGTTTGGCTTATGTCTTCATGCACGCCCTTCATAAATCGAACCATCACCGAGGAAGTTCCATGCTTTCGCGAGGGAAAATCCCCTAGATTGAAGGGGAATCCTAATTTCCGTCCTAGTTTGTCATTCAGTTTTTTTCCAACGATCAACATAAAGCCTCAAATGCACCGTGTTCAAATTTGACATTTTCTCGGGCTCATTTACAATATTTAGGGGATTATGTGCATTTTCTAGGCATTAATGGACATAATTCAAATTCGAACAATCGGTGCATGAAAAGGTGCACAAGAACAGTCTGGAAAACCATGCTTGTGTTATTTAGCACATTCTCATGCCTTTTACAAGGAATGGGAAGATATTTCAAGGAAATGTGTGGCAATAGTCAACCATAAACGCGTCGTTTACTCGGTTAACAACTATACAAAAAATGAAACACATGGTTGGAAAACATGACGCCTGGCTTGGTGCCATGGTATGGCCTCACCATGCCCTAGTAAAAATTGGAGAATGTTTTCCTTATGTCGTGATGTGCACCTTTCATAAATCGAGACATCACCGAGGATGTTTCATGGTTTCAAGGGGGAAATCACCAAGATTGAAGGGGGATCCAAATGTCCTTTGTCCTTTGTCCATGAGTTTTTCTATGATGAACATACAACCTGCAAATCACCGTGTTCAAATTAGGCACTTTTCCGGGTCCATTTGCCATACTTAGGGGATTATGTGCATTTCCTAGGCATTAATGCGCATAATTCAAGTTCAAACAATCGATGCATGAAAGGGTCCACAAGAACGGCCTAGAAAACCATGCTCGTGCCATTTAGTAAATTCTCATGCCTTTTACAAGGAATGGACAGATATTTTGATTAAATGTGTGGCAATAGTCAACCACAAATGTCTGTTTGTTGGGTTTTCAACTATAAAAAAATGAAATAAATGCTTAAAAAACATGGTGCCTGGCATGGTGCCATGGTATGACCTCACCATGCCTTGGTAAAAATTTGAGAAGGTTTGGCTTATTTTGTCATGCACGCCCTTCATAAATTGAACCATCACCGAGGAAGTTCCATGCTTTCGAAAGGGAAATCCTAAAGATTGAAGGGGAATACAATTTTTTTCCGTTCTTTGCCCTGGAGTTTTTTTCTATGACAAACATACACCCTGCAAATCACCGTGTTCAAATTTGGCATTTTCCGGGCTCATTTACCATATTTAGGGGATTGTGTGCATTTTCTAGGCATTAATGGACATAATTCAAATTCGAACAATCGGTGCATGAAAAGGTGCACAAGAATGGTCTGGAAAACCATGCTCGTGTTATTTAGCACATTCTCATGCCTTTTACAAGAAATGGGCAGATATTTCAAGGAAATGCGTGGCAATAGTCAACCATAAACGCGTCGTTAACTCGGTTAACAACTATACAAAAAATGAAACACATGGTTGGAAAACATGACGCCTGGCTTGGTGCCATGGTATGGCCTCACCATGCCCTGGTAAAAATTGGAGAATTTTTTTCCTTATGTCATGATGCGCACCTTTCATAAATCGAACCATCACCGAGGAAGTTTCATGGTTTCAAGGGGGAAATCACCAAGATTGAAGGGGGTCCAAATTTCCTTTGTTCTTTGTCCATGATTTTCTTCTACGATGAACATACAACCTGCAAATCACCGTGTTCAAATTTGGCACTTTTCTGGGTTCATTTGCCATATTTAGGGGATTATGTGCATTTCCTAGGCATTAATGCGCATAATTCAAGTTCAAACAATCGATGCATGAAAGGGTCCACAAGAAATGCCTAGAAAACCATGCTCGTGCCATTTAGTAAATTTTCATGCCTTTTACAAGGAATGGACAGATATTTCGATGAAATGTGTGGCAATAGTCAACCACAAATGTCTGTTTGTTGGGTTTTCAACTATAAAAAAATGAAATAAATGCTTAAAAAACATGACGCCTGGCATGGTGCCATGGTATGACCTCACCATGCCTTGGTAAAAATTTGAGAAGGTTTGGCTTATGTTGTCATGCACGCCCTTCAAAAATCGAGCCATCACCGAGGAAGTTCCATGCTTTCGAAAGGGAAATCTTGAAGATTGGGAATCCAAATTTTCTTTGTTATTTGCCCTGGAGTTTTTTCTATGATGAACATACAACCTGCAAATCACCGTGTTCAAATTTAGCATTATTTTTCGGGCTCATTTACCATATTTAGGGGATTATGTGCATTTTCAAGGCATTTAGCGCATATAAAACCAATCCAGCTATAGGTGCACATGTGTGATGTGAGGGACGTGGATTGCCGTCCGATCGCGGCGCATCCAACGGTACACACGCGCGATCCGCGTGGCCGGGGTTCCGGCCAATCATAACGCAACACACAATAGGCTTAGCGCACACTATTTCCGAAAGTGACGGAGATGAACCATGTGTGATAACGAACAAGCAAAATTGTAAGGGAAGCCAAATTTCTGTTGTCGTTTGTGGTTGAGCTCTTGAATACCACCGCACTGTATGGCTGCCCAGCCCCTCCGTCCCAGAGCTCTCTCCAGGCGTCGTCCATGGCACTGCAGCGCACAGTAACTAGTAAGGAAATGATGGCATCCCACCGCGTCGCGTTCCTCGCCGCCCGCGACCACGCACATGGTAAGGAAGCAATGGCATATCGCCGCACCGAGTTCATCACCGCCGGCGGCCAGACAGTTACATGGGCGGACTTTGAGGCTGCCATGGCCGAAGGGGTGGTGGATCTAGAGGCGGCCAAAGCAGCACAGAAGGAGCGGAAAAGGCAGAAAGCAGTCAAGAAAAGAGTGTCCCGCCGCCGCAAGAAAAAAGAGGTCTCACGCCGTGGTGAGGAGAGCTTGGCGGAGATCGAAGCACGGTGGGATGCCGCCTACAAGGCCGGGAAGGAGAACGCCGGCGTCTGGCTAGCATCCCTGATGGCAGCATGTGAGAAGTAGTTTAAGTTTGTAGTATTAGAGCAAATTACCAGTAGTACTTTAAGTTTGTAGTATTAACGTACAATGTCGGTTAGAGCATCCTTTGAGGGCTTTGAGCGTTGATTAGCATGTGTGCCCGTGTGTGATTTTTTGCATTAATCATTAGAAGATCACAAAACACATGGTTTCTATGCCGTACCCATCTGCGTTTTTTGCGTTAATGACCCATAAGTCAGTTACATGTGCGATATTTCCTAATAAACCAGGCGTACCATTGACCAAAAAAATCAAGTACACGTGTACGTTTTTTGGGGGACGGGATCTGCCAACTTTCTTTTTTCTCGCACACGAGTATTTTACGCGCTTCGTCTGTGTTGTGTGTTTCCCCCGCCCAAGTTTCAAATTTCGCACCGAAATTTTCATTAGCCGCGCAATTTCAGAATTTATTCCTCCAACCACACCCCTTCCCCTCAGTATCCCCCTCCCTCACGCCTCCCCCTACCGGCATCTCAAACAGCCGCCGCCGCAACCACAGCTTCAACCACATCTACGTTCTGCTCGGATCCAGTCAGGTAACCCACCGATCTCTATCACGTCCCCGGCCTGATTGCTTAAAGGGCACCTGCGAAACATCCTCATGCCTCGAAATCCCCCCCCCCCCCCGCCAGGAGCTGATGGTGGTCCATGGCGCGGTGGCCGCTGTGCGTGTTGACCCGGAGGAATACCTCGCCTCCGCCGCCGCCACCGACATGGTGCAGGCTCTGGCCCAAATGAAGTCCCCCAGCGACTACCCCCCGGGACTTAACAGGTAAGATCTGACCAGCTAAATCTTACCAATACCACTTGCAACGGCTATGATTTTTACGGTTGATGTATTAAGCATGTTCATGCCTTGTTTATTTCAGTACTGCACACTGTGATGTTCAAATATTACCGTGTCCAGCTTAATTTCACCAATACTAGCAACAAAATTACAATACATGACTCAGGATATCACTAGAGATGCTGCCCATTTGCTATTTTTAGTGGATGCTAACCCTGTTGCACTTAACATGCCTGTCCATGTACTTACGCAGGTTCATAACGGCCTATGCTTTTGTTTGCCATCGAGGTGAGCTGCATCCCATGTCTTACAGTATTTCACATAATTTGTGCAATTGCAGTTTAAATCTACCCATTTACTGGTTGCCTGTAGGTACACATGTCAGTGGCACTGATCCACGCTTCGACCTGGAGGAACAGCTCGCCTCCATCGTCGCTGACTTTGGGCGAGCTCTGGCCAAGATGAAGTGCCCTAGCAACTACTTCTCAGGACTAACCAAGTATGTACTCACCAGTTCAATCTTACCAATACTAGTTGCAATTAATGGCAATGTTCTGTACAGTCGATGTATTAAGCATGTTCTAGTAAACATGCCTAACATGTTTTTGCTACTATCCCTACCTTTTTATAGACATCTGGGCCATTCTCTGCTCTGACAGCACCTGCCTTGTGATGTTTAACTATGCCAATTGCATTTTTATCAGTACCGATTTCAATGTCTATTAAGCCTGTTGCAATTAACAGTTGAATCCATTTTTAAACAGTTGCATTTCAATGGCTACAAACTTACAAAACATGACTTAGGATGTTGTTAAGCCTGTTGCAATTAACAGTTGTATCCATTTTTTAACCTGTCCATTTTCTACCATGCTACTCTCCGCAATGAAGATATACTAGAGATGCTGCCCCATTTGCTATTTTTGGTGGATGCTAACCCTGTTGTACTTAACATGCTTGTCCATGTACTTACGCAGGGTCATAACGGCCGATGCTGTTGTTTGCCGTCAAGGTTAGCTGCATCCCATGTCTTATAATATTTCACATCATTTGTGCAATTGCAGTTTAACTTCTACCATTTACTGGTTTCCTGTAGGTACACATGTCAGTGGCACTGATCCACGCTTCGACCCGGACGAATGGCTCGCCTCCGCCGCCGTTGACTTTGGGCGGGCTCTAGCCAAGATGAAGTGCCCCAGCAACTACCTCTCAGGACTTACCAAGTATGTACCCACCAGTTCAATCTTACCAATACCAGTTGCAATTAATGGCTATGTTTTGTACTGTCGATGTATTAAGCATGTTGTAGTAAACATTCCTAATACATTTGAGCTATTTTCCTTACCTTTTTATAGACAACTGGGCCATTATCTGCTCTGGCAGCACCTGCCCTGTGATGTTTAACTCTGCCAATTGCATTTTTATTAGTACCGGTTTCAATGGCCATTAAGCCTGTTGCAATTAACAGTTGTATCCATTTAGAATTGTATTTCACTGGCTACAAACTTACAAAACATGAATTAGGATGTTGTTAAGCCTGTTGCAATTAACAGTTGTATCCATTTTTTAATCCGTCCCTTTGCGGCTATGCTACTCTTTCAAAATGAAGATATCACTACAGATGCTGCCGTTTTATTACCATTTGCTATTTTTGGTGGATGTTAACCCTGTTGTAGTTAACGTTGGCTTTCCATGTACTTACACAGGGCTACAATGGGCGATGCTGTTGTTTGCCGTCGAGGTTAGCTGCATCCAATGTATTATACACCATCTATTCCTAAATATAAGTATTTCTAGAGATTCCAATATAGACTACATAAGGAGCAAAATGAGTGAATCTAGATTCTAATCTAAACTATATCTGTAATTCTATATACATCTGTATGTAGTTCATATTGAAATCTCAAAAAAAAATTACTTGTACTTAGGAACATAGGTAGTTGTATTTTACATCATTTGTGCAATCTCAGTTTAGCTTCTAACATTTACTAGTTGCTTGTAGGTACATATATGAGGGGTACTGATCCACGCTTCGATCCCTTTTGCATATGGGGTAATGAGATATTCATGAACAAGCGTCAAGTGAGGAAACTAAGAAAGATTGTTAGGCGAAAGAAACGGATGGTTGGAATTAAGCTCTTTATTTACACTTTGTCGAAGACAACAGTGAACTTTAGGATGGTAAGTAATGTGTTGCCTTTTACCCCTGCCCACAACAACTTACTCTATTAGACCTCAAGATATCGATATTTTCTCTTTTCGGTGGTTTCGAAGCTATTTCTTGATGATTACCTTGCAAACTACATGACCGGAGTGGAGGCAACTAAGGTTAAAGTATATAATTCATGCTACCATGATAATGCTCTAGAAGTCTTCCTGAAGGCGGTGAAGGATGGGCGGGCGATCGTCACAAGGGGTTGGACAAAAGTGGGTCGTGCCTATGGCATGCAGGAAGGCACATTATGGGCATTTTGCTTATTCAACACCGTCGGCAGTCAAAATGATTTACACTTGTCTCTTCACCTTTATCGCCTTTAAATAGTGTAGTTCGTCATAGTTAATTGCTGCCTAATCCTGTAATTACTGAACATATTGTACTGGCAATTTTATTTATGGATTCGTTGTTGAACCATTGTGCTGAGAATTTGAATTGCACATTTCGTATTTCAAAATTTCCAATTAGAATAATAAATTACAGGCAAAAATAAAAATAGAACAGATGGTCATGGACCTTTGCAAATGGTTCTAGCAGTAAAAGCACTTGCGATGGATAGCCCAATGCCACACAGTTTTCTACATCAAATCGTGTGTGATGTAGTTAATGAACGCAAACAGTTAACCAAGGCAGAGCATGTGTGATAGTTACACCTTTCACACACGAGCGTATACATAAAACCGTGTGGGATGTACATCCGAACGGAAACGTTTTCCCTGGATTGACTGTGTGGGATGTACATAAGAACGAAAACGTATTCCTTGGATTGACTATGTGTGATATACATACGAACGGAAATGTTTTTCTGGGATTCACCGTGTGGGATGTACATACCTACGGAAATGATTTCTGGGATTCACTGTCGGGGGAAATGACACCTATGGGATCACTGGAATCCCTTCTACGGTTGGCAGGTGCGGGGCTGTGGAAAGAGCGGGATTGAGAGATCAACGCGGGGGAGGTGGGATTATCCAGGTTCAGGCCGCAAGTGATGTGTAATACCCTACTCCTGCTGGTTTCTGTTTATCTAGTGTTCTTGGACTAGCTACAAGGTGTGCAGGGTCCAAAAAGTCCGAATCCTCTCCCATTACGCCATGAGCCTCCTTTCATAGACAAAAGGGGCTGCCATAGTGGTACATAGGAGGTGGAAAGTTATACAGTGGTTGAGTCTATCCTCTGGCACCGCAGGACAAACGCATTTAATGCGCTGCCGACGTGCCCTTCTTGCTCATCAAGGAAGCTCGTCCCAGCCGTCGCCGCCTCGCCTGGCTTCGACGCGCGTCCAAACTGACGAGGCATGTAGTGCCACGCTGGCTGGCTGGCTGCTGAGTTGGTGCGGTGGCAGAGTCTTCACAAAGATCTACATGCCACCATGCAGGTGCTTGCTGAGTTGGCCTAGAGGCCGCACATCGCCATGCAGGTGTTCGCCTAGTTGGTGGGCTGGCAGCTGCATGGGAACGGTGGTGGAATCTTGGCAGATATGGGCCTGGCTATGGCCCTGCGGATGTCTTTGGCAAGGGGCTTGCCGGGGCCCCAGCAAGGGTCTTGCCGCGGCGTCGCGGTCGTCCCTGGCAAGGATCTTGCCGGGGGTCCCGTGGGTTTCCTCGGCAAGGATCTTGCCGAGGATCGTCGTCTTCTAGTTCTTCATCTAGTCTTGTATGCTTCTGGTGTTCACAAAGATCTGCATGCCACCATGAAGGCGCCTCCCGAGCCTTGGTTCCAATGTGGTTGATGGCGTTGGAACCCTCGGGCTCAAGGGTGGCGGCTCTGCGGGTGTCGGGCAAGTTTCCCTGACAAGGCTCTTGCCGGGGCTGTGGAGGTCGCCCCGGCAAGGGCCTTGCCGGGGGAGTCCACCTCGCCCCTATGCTCTTTGTGTTTCTGTCTTGGCGTTGCTCTGGCTGTCTTGTGGTTTTGCTTCTTCTGCCCCGCCAAGGGTGGCCAGGGGCGTGGGGTTGCGACTGCCCGCGCACAAGTAAAGGGGTGCAAAAAGGGACCTCTATTTTTGTACACCGAGAGGAGCCCCCGGGCCTGGGCCTATTATATTTAAACCTTGTAATCCCCTTGATCATGTTTGCATTCCGTACGAATTGTACCTGTTTGGAACGTATTAATGAAAAAGGGTGTTTGCCAGGTTCTTTGTGCATGAGCAAGGCCCATGTCAAGAATGAATCCTCGTTATTTTTAAGATAAACATTGTCGCCCGGCAACAGGCCTTGCCGTCCCCTCACTTCATTCACGACCATGCTCACGCTCTCGGCGGAGGCAGGGGCGAAGTAGGGTTAGGCCCTTCGTTTGCTTCCTTGTCACCGCAACTACAACCAAGTTCCGGCCTTGGGAATAGTTCATGGGCACAGGAAAGGGGGAGCACGGTGGTCCAGGAATGAACGAGGCTTCATACGTCCCAATTCCATACGGAAGTGCATAAAAGGGGATAAATGAATTATCTGGATCTACAGCCCCCGGCAACCCTGGGTTGCCGTGGTCGGGTGCTTGAATCTGCAGCCCCCCGGCAATGGCATGCCGGGGTCGGGGATGTTGATCTGTCCTCCTGCCCTTAAATGGCTTGGCAGGAACACCTATGCAGCCTGCGAACCAAAGAAAAGACTGGAAAGGACGGAAAGACACACACCCGACCTCTATGCTTGGGGTTAGATGCCGCCGGGCACTATCAACCCTACCAAAGAGAGAATTAACCTAGCATGCATGCTAAAACTTAGGGCGCTAGCGCTTCATTTATTTATGCTCAGGGTCTGCGCCTGGCTTTGTACAAAGGGTTACATGCCTTGTCGGCAAGGCTCATACAA
This sequence comes from Aegilops longissima, assembly GCA_021605205.1. NCBI lineage: Eukaryota > Viridiplantae > Streptophyta > Magnoliopsida > Poales > Poaceae > Aegilops > Aegilops longissima. Next base: position 281,677,688 of record CM038678.1, read on the forward strand.
AAGGTGGCTTGCCGGGAGGCCCGGCAACCGCGCCTCATGGCTAAACATACAAAGATGTTTGATGTTCCAGGAGTTGCTCACTGGGATACCATCTTCGGTCTCCAGGCGAACTGCGCCGGGCCTGGTGACTCGTATTACCCGATAAGGGCCTTCCCACTTTGGCGTCAACTTGTTGGAATTATTGGCCGATTGAACGCGCCGAAGAACAAGGTCACCTTCCTCAAGACTTCGGGCATGAACCTTGCGGCTATGGTAGCGGTGCAAGGCCTGCTGGTAGCGTTTAACTCGCACAGCCGCCCGAAGACGATCTTCCTCAAGGAGCGTCGCATCATCTTGCCGCAACTACTCATGCTCAAGCTCGTCATAAGCGAGCACTCAAGGTGATCCGTATGTGAATTCTGTGGGGAGAACTGCTTCTGCCCCGTATACCAGGGCAAAGGGTGTCTGGCCGGTGGCTCGATTCAGCGTCATTCTGATCGACCAAAGAACTGCCGGAACTCATCGATCTAGCGCCTTCCGCACTTGTGCAGCCTGTCAAAAATCTTTGTCCTCAGGCCTCGCAGTACTTCAGCATTTGCCCTCTCTGCCTGGCCGTTGCTCCGTGGGTGTGCCACTTAAGCGAATCGGACCTTGCTACCGAGGTCCTGAATGTATTGCATGAAGGCGCGACTTGTGAACTGCGTGCCGTTGTTGGTGATGACTCTGTTCGGCACACCAAAGCGGCAAACTAAGCCCTTGAAGAACTTGACGGCTGACTGTGCTGTCACCTTTCTTACTGCTTCCACGTCGGGCCACTTTGTAAACTTGTCGATTGCGACATACAAGTACTCAAAGCCCCCGACAACACGGGGGAAGGGGCCCAGTATGTCGAGCCCCCAGACCAAAAATGGCCAGTAGAGAGGGATTGTTTGAAGGGCTTGAGCTAGTTGATGAAGCTTCCTCGAATGGAACTGACACGCTTCACACTTAGTTACTAGCGCAGCTGCATCCTAGAGGGCTGTGGGCCAGAAGAAACCCTGCCAAAATGCCTTGCCGGCAAGGGTCCTTGACCCTATGTGGGAGCCACACATACCTCCATGTATCTCTGCCAACAGCTCTAGTCCGTCCTCCCGAGGAATGCACTTCAGCCTAAATCCGTTCGGCCTCCTTCGGTACAGGGCATGGTCCACAAACTGGTACATGTTGGACCGACGGGCTACTTTCTCTGCTTCTTCCTGCTGCTCGGGGAGCTCTCCTGTTTGGAGGAAACAGACGGTGGGCTGAAGGAACATGCCCTGAAGCTGGCGAATGAGAAGGACACGCTCAACGGTGCTCTGGTGGAGGCGCATGCCGCAGTCCTCAGCAAGGCTGAGCAGCTCTCCAAAGCCAACTACTCAATCAAAGTCCTGAAGCTGAAGCTGGAGGGTCTTGAGGAGACGTTTTCGGAGGCCAGGGCCCGGGAGGAGACCCTGACCAAGGGCCTGGAGGAGGAGAGGCAGCTGCGGAGGAATTTCGCCGCCAACCACGAGGATTACGTGAAGGGAGAAAACCTCTGGATCAGCCGCCTCGCCGACGTCGCCAGCAGGGTCACCACGAAGCTGGCTGCCACGGGGATGCCAAACGTGAGGTACGCCCCGGAGCCGAACGTGAGTCCCAACGCTAAGCTGACCTTGTTCTTCGAGGGCGTTCTTGGAGCCGTTGAGCAGTTTCGCTCCAACAGGGCGACCTCTTTAGCCAATGAGGCCCGGAGGCTTTGCCGGGGTGCCCTGACCAAGATTCTCACCAAGGTGGCATACTGAAACCCCAACCTCGACTTCGACGCCACACTGGAGAGCTTGCCGGAGGGTGTGGACCTCGCGGCGCTCGAGGAGCGTATCGAGCCTATCATCAGCCGCGTCGACGAAGTTCAGAGGATAGAGGTCCAGCACCAGGATTAAGCGCCCCATTCCTTATCGCCACTGCGAGTTCAAGACCAAGACAATTTTATCTTAAGTTAGAACCACAGCGATTATTTGATGTAACATAACTCTGCAATACTTTAATATCACACATGCTATCTTCCCGTTAGATCTTTCTTCGTACGTTTGCACCCTACGCTTGTTGGGATAAGGCTGCCGGCGCGGACACCCATGCCGTGGTGCCTTGAGGACGGATCCTTAGCACCCTGCCGGGAGGGCGCTTGCCGCCGGGCAAGCCACCTTGCCGCTGCCAGCGCGGTCGCTGGAACTGTCGAGCGGACTCGAAACATGACAAGAGCGCTGCTAGTAGCGGGTAGGCCACCTTGCCGTTCTCAGCGCGGCCGCATGAACTGTCGAGAGGACTCGAGACAGAGACAAGGGTGTTGCCGATAGCGGAAGGGTCCCATTGCGTGTAGGTTTCCCGTACAAGGAACGAGATCTTTCAGGGATGACAGACTTATATAAATGAAATTAGCCAAAATTTCGCATGACTTAGCTTTTTGGGGCACTAATAGCCCACAAGTATAGGGGATCGCAACAGTTTTCGAGGGTAGAGTATTCAACCCAAATTTATTGATTCGACACAAGGGGAGCCAAAGAATATTCTCAAGTATTAGCAGCTGAGTTGTCAATTCAACCACACCTGGAAACTTAGTATCTGCAGCAAAGTGTTTAGTAGCAAAGTAATATGATAGTGGTGGTAACGGTAACAAAAGGGCAGTGCAAGCAATAGTAAATATTTTTTGTATTTTGTAGTGATTGCAACAGTAGCAACGGAAAAGTAAATAAGAGAAGACCAGTATATGGAAAGCTCGTAGGCACCGGATCAGTGATGGATAATTATGCCGGATGTGGTTCATCATGTAACAGTCATAACATAGGGTGACACAGAGCTAGCTCCAATTCATCAATGTAATGTAGGCATGTATTCCGAACATAGTCATACGTGCTTATGGAAAAGAACTTGCATGACATCTTTTGTCCTACCCTTCCGTGGAAGCGGGGTCCTAATGGAAATTAAGGGATATTAAGGCTTCCTTTTAATAGAGAACCGGAACAAAGCATTAGCACATAGTGAATACATGAACTCCTCAAACTATGGTCATCACCGGGAGTGGTCCCGATTATTGTCACTTCGGGGTTGCCGGATCATAACACATAGTAGGTGATTATAGACTTGCAAGATAGGATCAAGAACTCACATATATTCATGAAAACATAATAGGTTCAGATCTGAAATCATGGCAGTCAGGCCCTAGTGACAAGCATTAAGCATAGCAAAGTCATAGCAACATCAATCTCAGAACATAGTGGATACTAGGGATCAAACCCTAACAAAACTAACTCGATTACATGATAAATCTCATCCAACCCATCACCATCCAGCAACCCTACGATGGAATTACTCACGCACGGCGGTGAGCATCAAGAAATTGGTGATGGAGGATGGTTGATGTTGACGACGACGACGAATCCCCCTCTCCAGAGCCCCAAACGAACTCCAGATCAGCCCTCCCGAGAGGTTTTAGGGCTTGGCGGCGGCTCCGCATCGTAAAACGCGATGATTTCTTCTCTCTAATTTTTTCTCCCCGAAAGCCAATATATAGAGTTGGAGTTGGCGTCGGAAGGTGTCCAGAGGGCCCACAAGGTGGGGGCGCGCCCTAGAGGGGGGGCGTGCCCCCCACCCTCGTGGACAGGGTGTGGGCCCCCTGGTCTTCATCTTTGGCGAGGATTTTTTTTTATTTTTTATAAGACATCCCGTGGAGTTTCAGGTCATTCCGAGAACTTTTGTTTTCTGCACATAAAACAACATCATGGCAATTCTACTAAAAACAGCGTCAATCCGGGTTAGTTCCATTCAAATCATACAAGTTAGAGTCCAAAACAAGGGCAAAAGTGTTTGGAAAAGTAGATACGACGGAGAAGTATCAACTCCCCCAAGCTTAAACCCTTGCTTGCCCTCAAGCAATTCAGTTGACAAACTGAAAGAGAAAAAGAAAAACTTTTACAAACTCTGTTTGCTCTTGTTGATGTAACTATGTCAAGCCAACATTCAAGTTTTCAGCAAACATCATAACTAACCACATTTGCAATAACTCCTAGGTCTCATGTTAACTCATATCAATAACATAATCAGCTAGCAAGCCATAATAATAAATCTCGGATGACAACATTTTCTCAAAACAATCATAATATGATATAACAAGATGGTATCTCGCTAGCCCTTTCTGAGACTGCAAAACATAAATGCAGAGCACCTTCAAAGATCAAGGACTGACTAGACATTGTAACTCATGGTAAAAGAGATCCAATCATAGTCATACCCAATATAAATTAACAGTAATGAATGCAAATGACAGCTGTGCTCTCCAGCTAGTGCTTTTAATAAGAAGGTGATGACTCAACATAAAAGTAAATAGATAGGCCCTTCGCAGAGGGAAGCAGGGATTTATAGAGGTCCCAGAGCTCGGTTTCGAAATAGAGATAAATAATATTTTGAGCGGCATACTTTCATTGTCAACATAACAACTAAGAGATGACGATATCTTCCATGCTAAACAAATTATAGGCGGTTCCCAAACAGAATGGTAAATTTTATACTCCCCCTCCTCCACAAGCATCAATCCATGGCTTGCTCGAAACAACGAGTGCCTCCAACATTCAACGGGTCCCAGGGGGAGTTTTGTTTGCAATTAATTTGATTTAGTTTGCATAAAGCATGGGAGTGGGCATCCCGGTGACCAGCCATTTTCTCGTGAGTGAGAAGCGGAGTCCACTCCTCTTGAGAATAACCCGCCTAACACGGAAGATAAGGGCAACCCTAGTTGATATATGAGCTATTCGAGCATGCAAAAAAGAATGTTTATTTGAAGGTTTAGAGTTTGGCACATACAAATTTACTTGGAACGGCAGGTAGATACCGCATATAGGAAGGTATGGTGGACTCATATGGAATAACTTTGGGGTTTAAGGGATTGGATGCACAAGCAGTATTCCCGCTTAGTACAAGTGAAGGCTAGCAAAAGACTGGGAAGCGACCAACTAGAGATTGACAACAGTCATGAACATGCATTAAAATTAATAAACATTGAATACAAGCATGAGTAGGATATAATCCACCATGAACATAAATATCGTGAAGGCTATGTTGATTTGTTTCAACTACATGCGTGAACATGTGCCAAGTCAAGTCACTTAAATCATTCAAAGGAGGATACCACCCCATCATACCATATCACAACCATTTTAATAGCATGTTGGCATGCAAGGTAAACCATTATAACTCATAGCTAATCAATCATGGCACGAGCAACTATGATCTCTAATTGTCATTGCAAAACATGTTTATTCATAAGAAGCTGAATCAAGAACGATGATCTCAGCATATTTACAAAATCAAAAGAGGCCGAGTTCATACCAGCTTTTTCTCATCTTAGTCAGTCCATCATATATCGTCATAATTGCCTTTCACTTGCAGGACCGAACGGTGTGAATAATAATAAGAGTGCACGTGCATTAGACTAAGCTGGAATATGCGAACATTCAATAAATAGGAGAAGACAAGGCAATATGGGCTCTTGGTTAAATCAACAATGATGCATATAAGAGCCACTTCAACAATTTAATCATGGTCTTCTCCTACTGACCCCCAAAGAAAAGAAAAGAAATAAAAACTATTTACACGGGAAAGCTCCCAACAAGCAAAAGAAGAACGGGAAATATTTTTGGGTTTTCTTTTTAATTATTACTACTACAGCAGGAAAAGTAAACTAACATGGATATTACAGTGAAAGAGTATGACCACCGACATCTAGCAATGAGTGTGTGTGAACATAAATGTAATGTCAGTGGGAAATACGTACTCCCCCAAGCTTAGGCTTTTAGCCTAAGTTGGTTCATTGCCAGGGATGGCCTGGCGGATACTCGTAGGTGTAGCTGGGGTCGTACTGTGATGCAGCGGCTATCACCTCCTGAGCTGCAGCGTGGCGTCGAGCCTCCTCCGCTCTTCTCTCGTACTCATCTGCCTCCTCTCTGGTAATAACATATCTTCATTTTGTCTGAGAATCAAAGAAGGCAGGAGCAGGAAGAGTAATACGGACAACATGCTGATGAGGACATCAATACCATTGTTACACCCACAGCCCGTGCTGCTATATATACTAGACCAATTACTAGAGCTCGCGCACGCCAACTAAATTACCAGGTACTTTTGTTTCTTGGTAATGATTCTAATGTTCATGAGAATATGATGCTGCCTAAATTGGATACATTTGTTTTGCTTACAAATGAAGGGCCTAGCTTGGAGAAGGATGAACATTGGAGCAACAACAAGCATGGAGATGATGGCATGCGCAAGGGAACAAGAACGGAGTTACAGGTGATGATTTCAGGGCTTTTGAATCCACCATAACGGGTGCATGAAGCCTTGGACGAAATATACAAGATGCCACTTCATAAATTTCGTCCAGAGGCTATTCTAGGTGCTGCGTCACCTTATTATTGGGCCAGGCCCATGTAATTTTGAAATACATAAGTATAGGCTATTTTTAGAGTCCGTATGTGTGGGGAAACAAGAGATAGGGTTGTTTTCGGACCCCTCCACCAAGGGCCACGAAATCCCCCCCCCCTCTTCCTCCATATATACAGCCCTTAGGGCACCGTTTAGGCTTTGGGTTTTGTTTAGATTAAAGTTTGCCATAGCTGCAACTTCGCGTACTTCGTTTGTGTTCAACGACCAGACAAAGGCGTCACAGAACCCCACCTTGATCAATAAAGCTTTCATCTTATATTCGCAATATCCAGATTGCAATCTCAGTTCTTGCTTGTTCTTCGTTTGCTCGCAGGAAACAGATCCTCGTGGTCAGGTTGATCGTGCTCCGGCGTGGTCAATAACCTCTCGGAGTTGGTTTAGCGATTGCTAAGGCGCGACGTCCTTGTACGTTCGTAGTCGGATCATCAAAGTCGATTTCCACCAAAGCGATATCCATCATCTCATCGAAAGACGGGACACCTTTGCCCCTATCACATGCCGTTTGTTAAAGATTAGTCAATACTGGAGAGGTGGTTCGGTCCTCTCAACAAACTGGTGGGAAACCATAGAATCAAAATCTAAATAAGTAGGGAGTAACTCCATATCACCCTCACGAATGTCTATCTAAAGAAAATTAGCTAAGTGGGTTGCATAAATTCCTCCAAAGAAATCTCCATTATATCTATTATGATGCAACCTACGAGCTACAATGGCTCCCATATGATAAGATTGGTCTCCTAACACAGCACTTCTGAGAATGCTGAGATCAGGGACACACATGTGACATGCTTCATCCTTAGCATTTATGCACCTACCGATGAAGGGAGCAAAATAATGTATAGCAGGAAAGTGAATGCTCCCTATAGTGGCTTGCGTTATATCTCTAGATTCCCCCACAGTTATACTAGCAAGAAAGTCTCTAAATTCAGATTTATGGGGATCAACAGTACTGCCCCATTGTGGGAGTTTGCAAGCAAAACTAAAATCCTCTAAGTCCATGGTATAGGATTTGTCATACAGATCAAACATGACAGAAGGGGAATTACGTGAAGATGAAAATTCAAACCTCCTCACAAATGAACTAGTGAGATCATGATACTGTGGGCATTTGTCTGCCTCGAAGTCCGCAAGACCAGTGAGGGAGTCCTGGATTAGGGGGTGTCCAGATAGCCGAACTATCACCGTTGGCCGGACTCCTGGACTATGAAGATACAAGATTGAAGACTTCGTCCCGTGTCCGGATGGGACTTTCCTTGGCGTGGAAGGCAAGCTTGGCGATACAGATATGTAGATCTCCTACCATTGTAACCGACTCTGTGTAACCCTAACCCTATTTGGTGTCTATATAAACCGAAGGGTTTTAGTCCGTAGGACGAACAACAATCATACCATAGGCTAGCTTCTAGGGTTTAGCCTCTCTTATCTCGTGGTAGATCTACTCTTGTACTACCCATATCATCAATATTAATCAAGCAAGAGTAGGGTATTACCTCCATCGAGAGGGCCCGAACCTGGATAAAAACATCGTGTCCCTTGTCTCCTGTTACCATCCGCCTAGATGCACAGTTCGGGACCCCCTACCCGAGATCCGCCGGTTTTGACACCGACATTGGTGCTTTCATTGAGAGTTCCTCTGTGTCGTCACCTATAGGCCCGATGGCTCCTTCAATCATCAGCGACGATGCAGTCCAGGTTGAGACTTTTCTCCCCGGACAGATCTTCGTATTCGGCGGCTTTGCACTGCGGGCCAATTCGCTAGGCCATCTGGAGCAGATCGAAAGCTACGCCCCTGGCCATCAGGTCAGATTTGGAAGCTTGAACTATACGGCCGATGTCCGCGGAGACTTGATCTTCGACGGATTCGAGCCACAGCCGAGCATGCCGCACTGTCTCGATGGGTACGATCTAGCTCTGCCGCCGAACAGTGCCCTGGAGGCCGCACCAGTGCCCGCTCCGACCCTTAATCCAGAGCCGGTTTCGCCGATCGAGGACGGTTGGTTGGACACCGCCTCGGGGGCTGAAATCTCTAAGGCGATTGAGCCGAACACCATCCCTGTCCTTTGCAAAGCTCGTGACTCCCAGGTGCCGGACTCCTTTCCGGACTCCGAACCTCCCGCGCCCTGCCAGTCGAATCCGACTGGGCGCCGGTTATGGAGTTCACCGCCGCGGACATCTTTTAGCACTCGCCCTTTGGCGATATCCTGAACTCATTAAAGTCTCTCTCTTTGTCAGGGAAGCCCTGGCTGAACTACGGTCAGGAAGGTTGGGATTCGGACGACGAAGAAATTCAACGCCCACCCACCACCCACTTTGTAGCCACTGTCGATGATTTAACCGACATGCTCAACTTCGACTCCCAAGACATCGATGGTATGGACGACGGTGCGGAGGCGATCAAGAGCCGATGCCCACGGGCACTGGAAGGCCACCTCGTCATATGACATATACATGGTGGACATCCCAAAAGATGGGAATGGCGATGGAACGGCGGAGGATGACCCCTCCAAGAAACAACCCAAGCGCCGACGTCAGCGGCGCCGCTCTAAATCCCGCCACAGTAAAAACGGCGATTCCGGCACGGGAGACAATAATACCCCGGACAGTGCCGAAGATGACCCCCTCCAGCAGGACTCAGCGCAGGAGGAGGGAGAAGCAAGTCCGCACGACGGTCTGCGGCAGAAAGAGAGGCAGAGGACGATAATTATGCGCCCCCCTTCGAAGACGAGGCAAGCCTCGACGACGACGAATTCGTCGTGCTAGAGGACCCCGTTGAACAAGAGCGTTTTAAATGCAGGCTCATGGCCACGGCAAGCAGGCTCAAGAAAAAGCAGCAACAGCTTAGAGCTGACCAAGACCTGCTAGCTGACAGATGGACTGAAGTCCTTACAGCCGAAGAGTATGAACTCGAACGCCCCTACAAAAGCTACCCCAAACGCAGGCCGTTGCCTCGATCAGAGGAGGAAGCACCCACGTCACCAGCAAGACGACATGGCAGACCGGCCACCCGTGGTGCAAGCAGAAGCCTCTCGGCCCTCCGCTCAAGCCACACCTCGACGCCGCTCAAAAAGTACCAAGGCACGGGTAAACGCGCCGGACTTGGAGATATATTGGAGGATAAGGCAAAGCATACAAGATCGATCTACAGATCGCGTGGGCGCCCAACGACTCGGGATGATTACCGTCACGCCGGATACAGCAAACCCGGCCGGGTCGAACACAGTAGACAAAGCTCATATGAGCTACGTCATGATATAGCCCAATATAGAGGCGCCAAGACACCCACTATGCTTCACAGATGAAGTAATGGATCATCAAATCCTCGAGGGCTTCAAACCCGTAAACATCGAATCATACGATGGTACCACAGATCCTGCGGTCTGGATCGAGGACTATCTCCTCCATATCCACATGGCCCGCGGTGATGATCTACATGCCATCAAGTACCTCCCACTCAAGCTTAAAGGACCAGCTCGGCATTGGCTCAACAGCTTGCCAGCAGAGTCAATCGGTTGTTGGGAGGACCTGGAAGCCGCATTCCTTGATAACTTCCAGGGCACATATGTGCGACCACCAGACGCCGATGACCTTAGCCATATAATTCAGCAGCCAGAAGAATCGGCCAGACAATTCTGGACGCGGTTCCTAACAAAGAAAAATCAGATCGTCGACTGTCCGGATGCAGAGGTGCTAGCAGCCTTCAAACACAACATCCGCGATGAGTGGCTAGCCCGGCACCTAGGACAGGAAAAGCCGAAATCCATGGCAGCCCTCACCACACTCATGACCCGCTTTTGCACGGGAGAGGACAGCTGGCTAGCTCGAAGCAACAACTTGGCCAAACACCCTGGTAGTTTGGATACCAAGGACAGCAATGGCATGTCGCATCGCAACAAGCATAAACGCCGCATTAACGGTGGTAATGCTAAAGATACGACAGTAAATGCTGGATTCAGAGGCTCTAAACCCGCTCAGTGGAAGAAGCCATTCAAAAGAAATACTCAGGGCCCGTCCAACTTGGGCCGAATACTCGATCGCTTGTGCCAGATACATGGCACCCCCGAAAAACCAGCCAACCACACCAACAGGGATTGTTGGGTGTTCAAGCAAGCAGGCAAGCTAAGCGCCGAAAACAACGACAAGGGGCTGCATAGCGATGACGAGGAAGAGCCCCGGCTGCCGAACAATAGAGGACAGAAGGGCTTTCCCACACAAGTGCGGACGGTGAACATGATATACGCAACCCACATACCCAAAAGGGGCGGAAGTGCACTAAGGGACGATACGCGATGGAGCCAGCCACCCCGAAGTTCAACCCACGGTCTTCCTGCCCGATCACCTTTGATCGAAGGGACCACCCCACTAGCATCCGTCACGGCGGATTCGCCGCATTGGTTCTTGACCCAATCATTAACGGATTTCACCTCACTAGAGTCCCGATGGACGGCGGTAGCAGCCTGAACCGCTTTATCGGGATACGGTCGCGCAAAATGGGCATAGACCCTCAAGGATTAAACCCACAAAGACGACCTTTAAAGGCGTAATACCAGTGTAGAGGCCAATTGTACAGGCTCGATTACACTCGAAGTGGTCTTGGATCCCGGATAACTTCCGGGCGAAGAGTTAATCTTCGACATAGTCCCGTTCCGAAGCGGCTATCACGCACTGCTTGGACGACCCGCATTTGCAAAGTTCAATGCGGTGCCGCACTACGCATACCTTAAGCTCAAGATGCCAGGCTCTCGAGGAGTAATTACGGTCAATGGAAACACTGAACGCTCTCTCCGAATGGAGGAGCATACTGCCGCCCTTGCGGCAGAAGTCCAGAACAGCCTCTTAAGGCAATTCTCCAGTCCGGCCAATAAACAATCGGACACTGTCAAGCGCGCCCGAAGTAACCTACAACTAGACCGCCTGGCACGATCCGAGCACGCGTAGCAATCCGGCCAGAACCTCAGCCCTCGCAAAACAAAGGAAGCCAAGATTACGCAGACATAACCACGCCTGGAGATACCATGGGCCTAAGGGAGGGGCACGACCACAAAGACGCCTGCACGCGGCTCAACCGCACTGTGGGCTCCCAATTGTGTCATTCTTTTCTTTCTTCTTTTTTCTTACTTTCAGGACTCCGTTTTCCAGAAGTCCTGTCCGGCGTTAGAATTGCCGAACTCATGATGCAACAGCCAGGGAAACAGAAAGCTACGTCAAGCGTCCAGGTGGTCTCTACTACGAGCATTATACCTGTTTTACATACCATCTCGCAGCTTACCCCTGGAGGGGGACATGTTAAATAGTCCCATCCCTTGCTTATTGCACAATTTGTATCGTTCTGCTTTTATTTGCAGTTTCTTTTTAATAACCAATATATAGCTCTTGCCTATTATTGCATTCTTTCACATTATATATGTTCATTTATGACATTGCGCAACCGTACAATTTGGTACGGCCAATACACCAGGGGATTATGTACCCCAAAAACATGGTGTGACAAGTCCGAACACTTTCACAAGTGTGGCACCTTGAACTTATAGCATTATATGCATCGGCTCCGAATCATGTCTTGGGTCAATAGTTGGGTTTGCCCGGCTCCCATGTTTTGGTACCTTACGTTCCCTCATATCGGCTAAGGTAGCGCTGGGAGAACCACTGCGATTGTGCCCCGGTTGAGCTGGGTTGAGCACCTCAGTGGAGAAAGCTAAAACTGACCGTCATGATAAGGCGAAAGCCGGTCGCTGTTCGAGAGGTTTCTTCGAGTCCCTAAAGACTTATGCCGCTTAGAGCGAGGAACCAGCATTGTCCGGCCAAAGGCGTGGATAGCGCCCCGAACTCGGTCTTCCGAATACTAGGGGCTTCGCCGAAATTTAAAATTATAGAATTCTATGGCTAAGTGAGAGTGTTCAAGCACTATAAGTCCGTTGCCTTGTTCGTTACGCTGAGCGCCTCCTCGATGGACCCAAGAATGGGAACAAGAGCGCCAAGTTTATCCCGAACACCCCAACACACTCGTGGCATGGGGCTGAAGCCAACGACTTGCCATCTCTCAAATTTGATAAACGGCCGCACAGAAGGTAATATTTTAAATTAACAAGCGTTGCTTAGCGCATATGAACAAGTTTTCAGCGTACAGGATAAGAAATGCAAGTCTATTCAAAAATTACATCTTTGGAGCACTTATCTACTATACGGCGGGCACCCTTCAGGACGCCCTCATAGTACATTTAGGGCTTGCGATGCCCCTTGCCCTTCGGTGGCCCGTCTGTCACAAGCTTCTCCGCATCCAGCTTGCCCCAGTGCACTTTAGCACGGGCAAGGGCCCGACGGGCACCTTCAATGCAGACGGAGCGCTTGATGACTTCAATCCATGGACAGGCATCCACCAGCCGCTGCACTAGCCCGAAGTAGCTCCCAGGCATGGCTTCCAATGGCCACAGCCGAACTATGAGGCCCTTCATGGCCTGTTCGGCGACCTTGGAGCTCGACCAGCTGCTTCAGCTGGTCGCTCAGGGCACCGGACGCTCGGCCTCAAGATATCGAGACCGTAACACCTTCTCCGTCGAGCTCCCTTCCTTGGCGCGGTAGAACGCGCAAGATCGTAGACACACTACGGGCAGATCTGCGAATGCTCCCGAGAGCTCGAATCCGGGTAAGTAATAGGTAATTCACTTTCACATGCTTGTTTTGCATAAAGAATGCCTTACCCGCCGCTATCTTCTTTAATGATTCAATTTCTTGGAGGGCTTTTTGGGCTTCGGCCTTAGCGGCTTTGGCACTCTCAAGAGCCGAGGCGAGCTCGGACTCTCGAGTCTTCGAGTCATGCTCCAAACTCTTGTGTTTTTCCACGGGAGCCTGGAGCTCTTGCCGCACCTCCGCCACCCGCTCCTCCTGCTTCTCTTGCTCGGTGCACTCCGCGGCCGCTTTGCCTTCAGCCGCGGACACCGCTTCCTTCAGGGTCGCCACCTCGTTCGTGGCCCCTACAATACCCACGTTATTCCTGTCATTTTTTGCAACTGAATCCTTTCTATAAGGTATTTCTTTAATAAGGTATTGCTTACCTTCCCTGTCCTCGAGCTGCTTCTTGGCAAGGCCGAGCTCGTTCTTGGACCGCTCGAGGCTCTTCTTCAATGCATTAACCTCCATGATCGGTCTTGGCAGAGGTCAAGAATAAGAGCTCAGATTCGCATATTGACATACTTATGTCAGACTCCTGCGTATATCTTTTTAGATCCTTAGTTCGGCTTTTCTTTCCGAACACCAAACTAAGCATCAGGGGCTACTGTCTATGCGGTAATACTTCTACATATTCTAAACTTACCTCAAAGCCCGTTAGAAGGCTGGTATAGCTTCACCAGCCCGCTCTTGGCGGATGAACTTTCGGATCACCACACTCATAACAAAGGCGGTGCTCCTCCTCGATGGAGGCGCTGTTAAGCGCCCAAGAGCTATCCGGTGCCTCCGGTTGGACGGAGGACACCGGCGTCTTACACTTCCTATGAAGGGGCCGCTTGCTGGACTTCGGAACCGCTGAAGGTTCCTGTATGGAGTCCGGACAAGGGTCGGGCTTAGAGGCCCTGGGGGTCTCGCTCCCCTCGCGCCTGGAGTCCGGGAGGCTGCCTTGTGGCGCCTCCTGCGCCACCTCCTCTTGACCAGGCCCCCTTGGGGCCCCACCTCGGTGTCGTCCGCAGCGTGAGGTGAGGAGGCGGTCGGAAGTGAAGTACTCTCCACTTCCGACGAATTCAGGGACCCGCTCAACGAAGCGGCGAGCTCGTCCTTGGACGGGCTGCATGATTGTTTGGCATTAGAGAACACTATGCAATGAAAAAAAAAGCCATGGGTATCCGGACACTTACGATCTCGCCAGGGGCTTGGCCCTTGTAGGCCACTCCTCCTCGTCGTTGTCGGCGTTGGTGGAGAAGTCCGGAGGAAGGGTCCTTCCTTCTGACCCTCCGGCCTCCCGGTTGGGGCGGCCTTCCTTTCTTCTCTCCTTCGCTGGGAGGGGCTTTTTCCTCCTCTTCCTCAGAGGATGATTCCACCTCAGGGTTGTCGGGCGATGAGTTCGACAGCACCTGCCGTCGGGAGCTCTTTCGAGTTCCCGTGGCCTTCTTCTTGGCCTTCTTCTCCGGCACCACGTGAGGTGCCGGAGCCAGCAGCCCTGTCAATCGGGCGTTCGCTGGTCTTCGGCAAGGGGCCGGACAGTTAATCTGTCTGGACGTCTTCAGCCAGTCCTGTCAAAGGTTAGGGAGTTTTAGATCCCGCACGAGTCAAACTATGAAAAAGAGTCCCATAAAGGGTAAAATAACTTACCTCGCTGGCTTGACATGCGAGCTGAATCGCGATCTTGGTAGCGGATGTGGGAGCCTCGGCGCCTTGAACAACACCTTCCTGCATCTTCGCACGTAGTGTCAAGAGCCTTTTCAGAGTTGGGTGCTGTGCCGGATCGAACTCCCACAATTTGAAGGCCCGTTGTTGGCATGGGAGAATCCGCGGATGAGCATCACCGGATAACGTTGACAAGGCTGAGATTCTTGTCCGCTGGTTTCGAGACGCAGGTTTGGAGTCCGGATAGCTCGCTCAATCACCCCACGACAGGCCCGTCTATTTCCATGATGTGAGCGCGGGGAAGCCAAGATCGAATTGGGGCCGCCGCCCATTGAGAGTCGCTGCTCGGTAATGTAGAACCACCCGATTGCCCCCTTTATGGTCTCCACAAAGGAGCCTCGAGCCATAGGGCTTTGGACATCTTGCCAACCATGGCACCTCCAAGACTCCGCTTGGCGGCCGCCCACTACCTTCGGCTTGACATTGAAGATCTTCAGCCATAAGCGAAGTGGGGCTGGATGCAGAGGAAGGCCTCGCACTGACGATGAATGCCGAGATGTTGAGGATGAAATTCGGGGCCAGATCGTGGAAGTCCAGGCCGTAGTAGAACATGAGCCCCCGGACAAATGGGTGAAGTGGAAAACCTAGTCCGCGGAGGAAGTGGGTGAGAAACACCACCCTCTCATGGGGCCTGGGGGTTGGAATGAGCTGCCCCTTGTCGAGGAGCCGGTGCGCGATGTCGCTGGACAAGTATCCGACCTTCCGCAGCTTTTTGATGCGCCCCTCCGTGACGGAGGAGGCCATCCACCTGCCTCCCGCTCTGGACATAGTTGGAGAAGGTTGAGGTGGGGTGTGCGGACTTGGGCGCTGGAGCTCGAGTGCGCGGAAATGGATGAGCAAAGGAGGAAGAATGCATAGGCGAAAAGGTGGATCCTTATCCCCTTATATGGACGGACGAAGCTATGCGTCCCCCGCCAGCCTGGTAAAACTCGCTTATCTCCCAAGCGCCGTAATCAATGGCGCAGATGGGTTACCCACGTTTGTATTGATGGGAATCCCAGAATAAGGGGGCACGATCTCCGCTTTGATAAGACGTGCCAAGGAAACCGCCTCGCTAAACGCGCTAAGGTGGAACAGTAAAAAACGATTCGTATAAAGGCCTGGCCGTGGTGTGATGTCACGCCGCGGAATACATCAGCAGATCTGTGCAAAGGTTATTCTCTCTACGGTAGTATGTGGAACCTGCCTTGCAATGCCGAAGACAATATGCGCGCCGGACTCGTCGTCATTGAAGCCTGGTTCAGGGGCTACTGAGGGAGTCCTGGATTAGGGGGTGTCCGGATAGCCGAACTATCACCGTTGGCCGGACTCCTGGACTATGAAGATACAAGATTGAAGACTTCGTCCCGTGTCCGGATGGGACTTTCCTTGGCGTGGAAGGCAAGCTTGGCGATACGGATACGTTGATCTCCTACCATTGTAACCGACTCTGTGTAACCCTAACCCTATTCGGTGTCTATATAAACCGAAGGGTTTTAGTCCGTAGGGACTAACAACAATCATACCATAGGCTAGCTTCTAGGGTTTAGCCTCTCTGATCTCGTGGTAGATCTACTCTTGTACTACCCATATCATCAATATTAATCAAGCAGGAGTAGGGTATTACCTCCATCGAGAGGGCCCGAACCTGGGTAAAAACATCGTGTCCCTTGTCTCCTGTTACCATCCGCCTAGACGCACAGTTCGAGACCCCCTACCCGAGATCCGCCGGTTTTGACACCGACAACCGGCGTTACGCAAATATGCGTTAAATTCTTATTTGATTCCCGCTTGATCCATAAAATTTTCCGAAGGCCATTCACAGGGCCTCACAAGAGCGTCTCTTGGTGGTTCCTCGTCAGCATCACGTATTGCAAGCATGGGACCTTGCTTGGAATACATCAGCAGATCTGTGCAAAGGTTATTCTCTCTACGGTAGTATGTGGAACCTGCCTTGCAATGCCGAAGACAATATGCGCGCCGGACTCGTCGTCATTGAAGCCTGGTTCAGGGCTACCGAGGAGTCTGGATTAGGGGTGTCCGGATAGCGAACTATCACCGTTGGCCGGACTCCTGGACTATGAAGATACAAGATTGAAGACTTCGTCCCGTGTCCGGATGGGACTTTCCTTGGCGTGGAAGGCAAGCTTGGCGATACGGATACGTTGATCTCCTACCATTGTAACCGACTCTGTGTAACCCTAACCCTATTCGGTGTCTATATAAACTGAAGGGTTTTAGTCCGTAGGACGAACAACAATCATACCATAGGCTAGCTTCTAGGGTTTAGCCTCTCTGATCTCGTGGTAGATCTACTCTTGTACTACCCATATCATCAATATTAATCAAGCAGGAGTAGGGTATTACCTCCATCGAGAGGGCCCGAACCTGGGTAAAAACATCGTGTCCCTTGTCTCCTGTTACCATCCGCCTAGACGCACAGTTCGAGACCCCCTACCCGAGATCCGCCGGTTTTGACACCGACAACCGGCGTTACGCAAATATGCGTTAAATTCTTCTTTGATTCCCGCTTGATCCATAAAATTTTCCGAAGGCCATTCACAGGGCCTCACAAGAGCGTCTCTTGGTGGTTCCTCGTCAGCATCACGTATTGCAAGCATGGGACCTTGCTTCCTTGAAGAACCACCTTGGAACATCTTCCTAAACATATTGTTTTTTCTGAAAAATTTCTGAAATTTTTAGTAACTTCAAACAAAACTAAACCAACTTCAATAAAACTGATAGCAACTACTCCTACAAGTGCCTAGAGCCTATATCAAGCATTAGAACTACTTGGAACCATATAAATTTGACATGCAAGCTCAAGAACACGGTCACCTATGCAGCAAAAATTTGCAAAGAATAAAGCACTAGAAGAAAAACTAATTGGACCAGTGGAGGAGTCACATACCAAGGAACAATCTCCCCAAGTAGTTTTGCGAGAGGTGCTTTGAGCAAGGAGATCGAAAATCACAGCAAAAGTGGCTGGAACTCGTGCTTGAGTTGGTTTTTCGGGTTTGTGTGAGGCAGAGGAAGAAGATGGGTGCAGGGGTAAGTGGAGGAGGGCCACCGTGGGCCCACAAGGTAGGGGCCGCGCCCTCCACCCTCGTCGCGCGGTGATTTTTGCACTATAATCGTCAAATATTCCTGAAAAAATCATATTAAATTGGCATGGCATTCTGAGGACTTTTATTTTCGGGATATTTTTATATTGCACCGATAAGTCGAGAGATGATGAAAAATACTATTTTACTTTATTTCTACTAAATAACAGAAAATATAAAGAGGGTACAGAAGGTTGTGCTTCTAGTTTCATCCATCTCATGATCATCAAAAGGAATCCACTAACAAGGTGATCAAGTCTTGTTAACAAACTCATTCCGAATAACATGGAACCGGAGAAATTTCGAATAACACTAAGTTACCTCAATGGGGATATGCACATCTCCTATAATAAGAATATCATATTTCTTCTTGACAGTAGGAAGAGGAAATTCAAAACCTCCAAAAATAATTGATGTAACTTTTCCAATAGAATTGATGCTATAAAATTGAGGTTGTTTCCTCGAAAAGTGTACCGTATGCTCATTACCATTAACATGAAAAGTGACACTGCCTTTGTTGCAATCAATAACAGCCCCTACAGTGTTCAGAAAAGGTCTTCCAAGAATAATAGACATACTATCGTCCTCGGGAATATCAAGAATAACAAAGTCCGTTAAAATAGTAACGTTTGCAACCACAATAGGCACATCCTCACAAATACCGACAAGTATAGCAGTTGATTTATCAGCCATTTGCAAAGATATTTCAGTAGGTGTCAACTTATTTAAGTCAAGTCTACGATATAAATAGAGAGGCAATAGGTTCACTAGAAGTTTGCAAAGACCTATCATTTTTCTTTTTCTTCCTTTTAGAAGAACTAGGTACATCAATATTATTTCTCTGAGAATCTTGCTTGATTCTGTTAGGGTGGCCTTCAGGATACAAAGGTTCCTGAGTCATTCTACCAGTTCTAGTAGCCACTCTAATAGCATAGTTATTTTTCTTACTATTCATTTCATCAAGCACTTCTTTTTGAGCCTTAAGTACTTGTTCTACTTGAGTGGTAACCATAGAAGCATGTTTGCTAACAAGTTTAAGTTCACCTCTAATATTAGCCATATAATCACCCAAGCGTTTAATCATATAAGCATCTTGTTTTAATTGTCTACCAAAATAAGCATTAAAGTCATCTTGCTTAAACATAAAGTTATCAAACTCATCCAAGCACTGACTAGCAATTTTAGTAGGAGGGACTTCAGCTTTATCATATCTGTATAGAGAATTTACCTTTACTACCTGTGTCGGGTTATCGGGATCAGGAGGTTCTTTAATAAGTAATGGATCAATATCATAAGTTTCTTCAACAGGCGGCAGATTAAGACCATGTATTTCTTCAATAGGAGGTAAATTCTTAACATCTTCAGCTTTAATACCTTTTTCTTTGATAGATTTCTTTGCCTCTTGCATATCTTCTGGACTGAGAAATAGAACACCTCTCTTCTTCGGTGTTGGTTTAGGAATAGGCTTAGTAATTGGCTCTGGAGCTGGCTCAGGAGGTGCCCAATTATTCTCATTTGTCAACATATTATTCAATAGAATTTCAGCTTCATCCGGTGTTCTTTCCCTGAAAAGAGAACCAGGACAACTATCCAGGTAATCTCTGGAAGCATCAGTTAGTCCATTATAAAAGATATCAAGTATTTCAGGTTTCTTAAGAGGATGATCAGGCAAAGCATTAAGTAACTTGAGAAGCCTCCCCCAAGCTTGTGGGAGACTCTCTTATTTAATTTGCACGAAGTTGTATATTTCCCTCAAAGCAGCTTGTTTCTTAGGAGCAGGGAAATATTTAGTAGAGAAGTAATACATCATATCCTGGGGACTACGCACACAACCAGGATCAAGAGAATTAAAGCATATCTTAGCATCACCCTTTAGTGAGAACGAAAATATTTTGAGTATATAAGAGTAGCGCGATCTCTCATCTTTAGTAAACAGGGCGACTATATCATTTAACTTAGTAAAATGTGCCACAACAGTTTCAGATTCATAGCCATAAAAAGAATCAGATTCAACCAAAGTAATTATATCAGGATCAACAGAGAATTCATAATAATCCTTGTCGGGAACACAAATAGGTGAAGTAGCAAAAGCAGGGTCAGGTTTCATTCTATCTCTAAGAGATTCTTTACTCCATTTAACTAACAGCCTCTTAAGTTCATATCTATCTTTGCAAGCAAAAATAGCTGCAGAAGATTCCATATCAAAAACATAACCCTCAGGAATAACATGTATATTTTCATCATCACTTTCATCATTGTATTCAGATTCAATAATTTCTTTCTCTCCAGCCCTAGCAATTTGTTCATCTAGAAATTCACCAAGGGGCACAGTAGTATCAATCATAGAAGTAGTTTCGTCATAAGTATCATGCATAGCAGAAGTTGCATCATCAATAACATGCGACATATCGGAAAGAATAGCAGAAGCAGATTTAGGTGTCGCTAGCTTACTCATAACAGAAGGTGAATCAAGTGTAGAGCTAGATGGCAGTTCCTTACTCAACCTCGTAGTTGAGGGATAAATTTTTTTCTTAGAGTCTCTCAAGTTCTTCATAGTGTCCAGCAGATATAAATCCCAAGTGACTCAAAGAATAGAGCTATGCTCCCCGGCAACGGCGCCAAAAAAAGGTCTTGATAACCCACAAGTATAGGGGATCGCAACAGTTTTTAAGGGTAGAGTATTCAACCCAAATTTATTGATTCGACACATGGGGAGCCGAAGAATATTCTCAAGTATTAGCAGCTGAGTTGTCAATTCAACCACACCTGGAAACTTAGTATCTGCAGCAAAGTGTTTAGTAGCAAAGTAATATGATAGTGGTGGTAACGGTAACAAAAGGGTAGTGCAAGCAATAGTAAATATTTTTGGTATTTTGTAGTGATTGTAACAGTAGCAATGGAAAAGTAAATAAGCGAAGACCAGTATATGGAAAGCTCGTAGGCACCGGATCCGTGATGGATAATTATGCGGATGCGGTTCATCATGTAACATCATAACATAGGGTGACATGAACTAGCTCCAATTCATCAATGTAATGTAGGCATGTATTCGAACATAGTCATACGTGCTTATGGAAAAGAACTTGCATGACATCTTTTGTCCTACCCTCCCGTGGCAGCGGGTCCTAATGGAAACTAAGGGATATTAAGGTCTCCTTTAATAGAGAACCGAACAAAGCATTAGCACATAGTGAATACATGAACTCCTCAAACTATGGTCATCACCGGAGTGGTCCCGATTATTGTCACTTCGGGGTTGCCGGATCATAACACATAGTAGGTGACTATAGACTTGCAAGATAGGATCAAGAACTCACATATATTCATGAAAACATAATAGGTTCAGATCTGAAATCATGGCACTCGGTCCCTAGTGACAAGCATTAAGCATAGCAAAGTCATAGCAACATCAATCTCAGAACATAGTGGATACTAGGGATCAAACCCTAACAAAACTAACTCGATTACATGATAAATCTCATCCAACCCATCACCGTCCAGCAAGACTACGATGGAATTACTCACGCACGGCGTTGAGCATCATGAAATTGGTGATGGAGGATGGTTGATGATGACGACGGCGACGAATCCCCCTCTCTGGTGCCCCGAAAGGACTCGAGATCAGCCCTCCCAAGAGGTTTTAGGGCTTGGCGGCGGCTCCATATCGTAAAACGTGATGATTTCTTCTCTCTGATTTTTCTCTTCCCGGAAGCCAATATATAGAGTTGGAGTTGGCGTCGGAAGGTGTCCAGGGGGCCCACGAGGTAGGGGGGCGCGCCCTAGAGAAGGGGGGCGCGCCCCCACCCTCGTGGACAGGGTGTGGGCCCCCTGGTCTTCATCTTTGGCGAGGATTTTTTATTATTTTTTATAAGACATCCCGTGGAGTTTCAGGTCATTCCGAGAACTTTTGTTTTTTGCACATAAAACAACATCATGGCAATTCTGCTGAAAAAAGCGTCAGTCCGGGTTAGTTCCATTCAAATCATACAAGTTAGAGTCCAAAACAAGGGCAAAAGTGTTCGGAAAAGTAGATATGACGGAGACGTATCAGGCACACGGATGGCCGTCGATGCTGCGGATGGCACCAGAGGGCGGTTGATCAACGTCGCCCTCTCCCTTCGAGCCATCCTCATGGAAGAGTCACTGCGTCGGCTCTAAAGCCAGATTTCCACGGCTTGCACCCCCTACCTGGCGCGCCAAAAATGTCGGGGGAAATGACAGTATGGGATCACTGGAATCCCTTCTACGGTTGGTGGGCGCGGGGCTGTGGAAAGAGCGGGATTGAGAGATCAACGCGGGGGGGGGGGGGGGGAATTATCCAGGTTCGGCCCGCAAGTGGTGCGTAATACCCTACCCCTGCTGGTTTTTGTTTATCTGGTGTTCTTGGACTAGCTACAAGGCGTGCAGGGTCCAAAAAGTCTGAATCCTCTCCCAGTATGCCACGGCCCTCCTTTTATACACAAAAGGGGCCGCCACAGTGGCACACAGGAGGTGGAAAGTTATACAGTGGTTGAGTCTATCCTCTGGCACCGTAGGACAAAAACATTTAATGCGCTGCCGACGTGCCCTTCTTGCTTTATCGGGAACGGCAAGGAAGCTCGTCCCAGCCGTCGCTGCCTTGCCTGGCTTCGACGCGCGTCCGAACTGACGAGGCATGTAGTGCCACGCTGGCTGGCTGGCTGCTGAGTTGGTGCGGTGGCTGAGTCTTCACGAAGATCTGCATGCCACCACACAGGTGCTTGCTGAGTTGGCCTAGAGGCCGCATGTCGCCACGCAGGTGTCCGCCTAGTTGGTGGGCTGGCAGCTGCATGGGAACGGCGGTGGAATCTTGGCAGATGTGGGCCTCGCTGTGGCCCTGTGGATGTCTTTGGCAAGGGGCTTGTCGGGGCCCTGGCAAGGGTCTTGCCACGGCGTCGCGGTCATCCCCGGCAATGATCTTGCCAGGGGTCTCGTGGGTTTCCTCGGCAAGGATCCTGCCGAGGATCGTCGTCTTCTAGTTCTTCATCTAGTCTTGAATGCTTATGGTCTTCAAAAAGATCTGCATGCCACCACAAAGGCGCCTCCCGAGCCTTGGTTCCAATGTGGTTGATGGCATTGGAACCCTCGGGCTCAAGCGTGGCGGCTCTGCGGGTGTCGGGCAAGTCGCCCCGGCAAGGCTCTTGCCGGGGCTGTGGAGGTCACCCCGGCAAGGGCCTTGCCGGGGGAGTCCACCTCGCCCCTCTGCTCTTTGTTTTTCTGTCTCAGCGTTGCTCTAGTTGTATTGTGGTTTTGCTTATTCTTCCCCGCAAAGGGTGGCCAGGGGCGTGGGGTTGCGACTGCCCGCGCACAAGTAAAGGTGTGCTAAAAGGGACCCATATTTTTGTTCACCGACATTCACCGTGTGGGATGTACGTACCTACGGAAATGATTTATGGGATTCACCGTCTGGGATGTACATACCTACAGAAATGATTGATTTTCGATGCCTGATACTTCTCCGTCGTTTCTACTTTTCCAAACACTTTTGCCCTTGTTTTGGACTCTAACTTGCATGATTTGAATGGAACTAACCCGGACTGACGTTGTTTTCAGCAGAATTGCCATGATGTTGTTTTATGTGCAGAAAACAGAAGTTCTCGGAATGACCTGAAACTCCACGGAACATCTAGTTGAAAATAATAAAAAATCCTTGCCAAAGGTGAAGACCAGGGGGCCCACACCCTGTCCACGAGGGTGGGGGGTGCCCCCCCCTAGGGCGCGCCCCCTACCTCGTGGGCCCCCTGAGGCTCCTCCGGCGTCAACTCCAACTCTATATATTTGCTTTCGGAGAGAAAAAAAATAAAGGAGAAGAAATCATCGCGTTTTACAATACAGAGCCGCCACCAAGACCTAAAACCTCTCGGCAGGGCTGATCTGGAGTCTGTTCAGGGCTCCGGAGTGGGGGATTCGTCGCCGTCGTCATCATCAACCATCCTCTAATACGTCTCCAACGTATCTATAATTTATGAAGTATTCATGCTATTATATTATCCTTCTAGGATGTTTGATATGCATTTATATGATATTTTATATGATTTTTGGGACTAACCTATTAACCTAGAGCATAGTGCCAGTTTCTATATTCTCCTTGTTTTTGAGTTTTGCATAAAAGGAATACCAAACAGAGTCCAATTGACGGGCCAATTTTTTAATGATTTTTTTATGGACCAAAAGAAGACCACGGAGCATCGGAGTTGGGCCAGAAGAGTCCCAAGCTGCCCATGAGGGTGGGGGGCGCGCCCACCTGGTACGGGCGCGTGGGCCTGCCTCGTGGACAGCTCGGGCACCTCCTTGACGTGAGACCGACGCCAAAAATTCCTATAAATACAGAAACCTCGGAAAATTAACCTAGATCGGGAGTTCCTCCGCCGCAAGCCTCTGTAGCCACGAGAAATCAATCTAGTCCCTCTCTGGCACCCTGCCGGAGGGGGCCCTCATCACCATGAAGGCCAAGGACCAGAGGGTGGAGGCCATGGAGGAGGAAGCACAAGGAGGAGAACCTCTCCTCCTCTCTTTTGGTGGCACCGGAGTGCCACCGGGAGGGGAATCATCGCCACGGTGATCGTCTTCATCAACATCACCATCATCATCACCATCCTCATCTCTTTTACGCGGTCCACTCTCCCGCACCCCGCTGTAATCCCTACTTGAACATGGTGCTTTATGCCACATATTATGATCCAATGATGTGTTGCCATCCTATGATGTTTTGAGTAGATACCTTTTGTCTTTGGGTTGATTGATGATCTAGATTGCTATGAGTTGTATGTTTTACTTTGGTGCTGTCCTATGGTGCCCTTCATGTCGCTCAAGCGTGAGGGGTTCCCGCTCTAGGGTGTTCCAATACGTCCATGATTCTCTTATAGTGGGTTGGTGAGTGAATAGAAGCACAAACCCGAGTAAGAGGGATTGTTGCGTATGGGAATAAAGAGGACTTGTTGCTTTAAAGCTATGGTTGGGTTTTACCTTAATGATCTTTAGTAGTTGCAGATGCTTGCTAGAGTTCCAATCATAAGTGCATATGATCCAAGTAGAGAAAGTATGTTAGCTTATGCCTCTCCCTCATATGAAACTGCAATAGTGATTACCAGTCTTGTTAACAATTGCCTAGGACAATTCCGCACACCGATCCACCACTATTCCACACTCGCTATTTATAATATTTAGTTATATGTTCTAACTTTATGGTAACAGCACCTACTTTTATGTTTTAGCTCTCCGACACCATGCAAAGTTATCCTCTTCGTACCCACAATGTAGTTTTATTTCTCGTTTCTAGTTGGAAGTAAACGTCGTGCACGAGAGTCGTGATCGATGGCAGATAGGGCTTGAGAGAATAATGATCTTATCTTTAGCTCCTTGTGGGTTCAACACTCCATACTTATCACTTCCACCTTTGGAAAGTGCTACGATGATTCCTTGCACTTGGGGATTATCAAGGTCTTTTCTGGCGCCGTTGCCGGGGAGCAATAGCGTGGGGTTGATATTCTCGTGTGTGCTTGTTTGCTTTCTTCACTAAGTAGATTTTGTTTTTACTTTTTGTTTCTGTTTAGTTGTGGGTGAAACATACAAAGAAATATTTAAAAGATTGAAAATACAAAAAAAATAACTTGCCTTTCATGCCTAAAAAGTTTTTCGGAAAGAGAAGTGATTGGAAGGTTTTGCATTGAAGAAGTGAGGGTCGACCTTGAGCACTTGTGTTCATGCTCACGGAAACAATGTAGAATTTTTCATGGAAGTTTCTCTGTATATAATTATCCCCTTGTATATATATTCATCGTATTATAAAAATAATGTGCCAAGCTTTGGTTTTAGGATGATTAGATTGCTTGTTTACTATGTGCAGAACAAAAACAGAAACTTTGGCGGTAGTGCGTGAATTTACATTTTTTACTGGAAATACAAATGGGTCTGAAACTTTTTGAAAATTACTTCTGTACAAATTGTTCAAATTTTCAAATTTATTCCATAATTTTAGGAGTTACATAAGTTTGCCAAACTTCCAGATTACTACAGACTGTTCTGTTTTTAACAGATTCTGTTTTGCGTGTGTTGTTTGCCTATTTCGATGAATCTATGGTTAGTATCGGAGGGTATAAACCATAGAGAACTTGGAATACAGTAGCTTTAACACCAATATAAATAAAGAATGAGTTCATTACAGTACCTAAAGGTAGTGATTTGCTTTATTACACTGACGGATCTCACAAGTTTTTGTTAAAGTTTTGTGTGGATGAAGTGTTCGAAGATCGAGGAGCTATCAATATGAGAAGAATAAAGAGAGGCAAGAGTTCAAGCTTGGGGATGCCCAAGGCACCCCAAGTAAATATTTCAAAGGATAATCAAGCATCTAAGCTTGGGGATGCCCCAGTTGGCATCCCATCTTTCTTCTTCAACGATTATCGGTATACTTCGGTTTTTGTTTTGTTCACATGATTTGTGTATTTTGTATTTTTGTTTTTCCTTTAAGAACCATGCTAGCATGATATAGCCCTGCATTTATTTATATAATACTTCGTGTGCTTCACTTATATCTTTTAAGTATGATCTTATAGAATTACTCTTTGTGCTTCACTTAAATCTTTTGAGTATGGTTTTATAGAATGCTTCATGTGCTTCACTTATACATTTTTAGCTTGGATATTGGTTAGTTGTAGAATGCTCCATGAACTTCACTTATATCATTTAAAAGTGGGTTTGGATGAGTGTCAACTTTAGGAATTAGTGATCCCACTATTTTGGAGGGTGTTGAATCTTAGTGTGATATTTACGAAAGTGGATTTGGAAGAGTGTCAACTTTAGCTAGTAATGATTCCACTATTTCGGAAGAGGTTCCAATTGAGTATGAGAACAAAGTTGCTATCCATGATGCCTCTGAAAATTATTATGAGGGAGGAATACATGCTTGTAGGAGTTGCATTAATATCAAGTTTCCTCCCTATGTGCTTTAAGTTTTGAAGTTATACTTGTTTTGCCTTCCTATGCTAGTTGATTCTTGTTCCCATAAGTTGTGTGCTCACAAAATCCCTAGGCATAGGAAGTTGGTTAGAATAAATTGTGCTAGTCATATTTTTCATGATGCTCTCTTTATGTTTCAATTCTTACCTTTTATGTGAGCATCATTGAAATCATCATGCCTAGCTAAAAGGCATTAAAGAAAAGCGGTTGTTGGGGGACAACCCAATATTTACCCTTACTGTTTTTGTGTGTTTACATGATTAAGCTACTGTAGTAATCATGTTTTATAGCTTTTGTTTCAATAAAGTGCCAAGTAAGACCTTTGGAAAGACTTGGGTGATAGTTAATGTGATCTTGCTGTAAAAAACAGAAACTTCGCGCTCACGAGAATAGATGTCATTTTTTACAGAAGAGTGTTCTTGAGTTGATTCTTTTTGCAGAAGATTAATATACAAATTCCTCACGTCGACCAATTTATTTCATAATTGTTTGAGTATCATAAGTATGGTTATTGTTCAGATCATTACAGACTGTTCTTTTTCTGATAGATTCTGTTTTCATTGCATAGTTTGCTTGTTTTCTAGTTTCTATGACTTATATTCCTCAATATAAATTGTAGAAATGATAAGGTACATTAGGAATTGTGTGATAACAATTATGAACCTTGTCTTTGACAGTACCAAAGTGAATGGTTTGCTCTTTATCATACTAATCTATCTCACGAAGTTTGGTTAAGTTTTGTGTGATTGAAGTTTTCAAGTTTTGGGTGAGATATCGATATGAGGAGAATAAGGAGTGGAAAGACCCTAAGCTTGGGGATTCCCAAGGATCCCCAAGGCAATATTCAAGGAAGACTCAAGCTCCTAAGCTTGGGGATGCCCCGGAAGGCACCCCCTCTTTCGTCTCCAAAACTATCGGTATACCTTACTCGGAGCTATATTTTTATTCGTCACATGATATGTGTTTTGCTTGGAGAGTCAATTTATTTTGCTAGTATTTGCTTTCTGTCATGTAGAATAATGTTTTGCATCTTTATTTTCAATAAAAATGTCAAGGATAGCCTTTTACCATGCTTATTTTGCAAGTATACATGTTGCTGTTTGAAAACAGAAAGTTTACCGCTGTTGCAAAAATTCCTTAGAAAATTCAGAATGTGATAAAATGTTGAAACCTTTTGCATAATGATAAATTTACTACAGTGGGAATTTTCTTTCATAATTTTTGGAGTTAGGGAAGTATGATGAATCTTGCATTCTTTACAGACTATACTGTTTTGGCAGATTGCTGTTATGGTTGCATTGTTTACATATGTTTGCTTGTTTAATGATTCTATTTGAGGATAGGAGTGTTAAAAATGCAGAGGCATTTAGTATGCAATGTTGAAAAATAATTTTAGTAATTTGTTACAGTAGAAAATGATAAGGTTTTGCATTGGTTTGTACTAACCTATCTCACGAGTTCTTGTTGAGTTAGGTGTGTATGAAGCTTTTGAGATTTAAGAAACCGACGTATAAAAGGAATTAAGGAGACACAAAAGCTCAAGATTGGGGATGCCCAAGGCACCCCAAGACATTATTTCAATAAGTCTCAAGAATCTAAGCTTGGGGATGCCCTGCTACGCATCCCACCTTTTCTCTTCAACAATTATCGGTTAGTATCGGTTGAACCTAAGTTTTTGCTTCTTCACATGAGTTGTGCTATCCTTGCAATGTCATTTTATTTTGTTTTGCTTGCTGTTTGCATAAAATCATTGGATCTGAAATATTGAATGAAAAAGAATCCTCCCATGGCTAGTTAATAATTTTACTACTCAGTGTTCTTCACTCATATCTTTTGGAGTAGTTTGTCATTTGCTCACATGCTTCATGTCTATCCTATGAGTAAATGGTTGAATGAATTGAATGTCATAAATCTGAATTTATATATGTTTCATATGCTTATAACTTGGATAGTAATGACTTCACATATCAAGAGTATGAGGCATAAAAGTTGTTGAGAGTTGACAAACATAGTTTTGGTCATCGTTGCAATTAATAGGAAGTAATAAGGAAAGAGAGGTTCACATATAAATATATTATCTTGTTCACCTTTTCTGATTGGGAGCACTTATTAAGTATGACATGCTAAAAGAGTTGACGTTGGAAAAGGAAGACAACGTAATGGTTTATGTTTTCTCACATCTCAGTTCAAGTATATTGTCATTGACCTTCCGAACATGTTGAGCTTGCCTTTCCCCCTCATGCTAGCCAAATTCTTTGCACCAAGTAGAGATACTACTTGTGCTTCCCAAAACCCTTAAACCAGTTTTGCCATGAGAGTCCACCATATCTACCTATGGATTGAGTAAGATCCCTCAAGTAAGTTGTCATCGGTGCAAGCAATAAAAATTGCTCTCTAAATATGTATGATTGATTGGTGTGGAGGAAATAAGCTTTATACGATCTTGTGATGTGGAAGAAATAAAAGCGATATGATCGCATAATAAAGGTTCATATCACAAGGCAATATAAAGTGACGTTCTTTCGCATTAAGATTTTGTGCATCCAACCCTAAAAGCGCATGATAACCTCTGCTTCCCTCTGCGAAGGGCCTATCTTTTACTTTATGTTTTACTTTATGCTTGAGTCAAGGTGATCTTCACCTTTCCCTTTTTCATTTTATCCTTTGGCAAGCTCTTCGTGTTTGAAAGATCATGATATATATATCCAATTGGATGTAAGTTAGCATGGGCTATTATTGTTGACATCACCTAAAGGTGAATACGTTGGGAGGCAATACAATAAGCCCCTATCTTTCTCAGTGTCCGGCTGAAACTCCATAACCACAAGTATTTCATGAGTGTTAGCAATTATAGAAGACTACAAGATAGTTGAGTATGTGAACTTGCTGAAAAGCTCTATTGATGACTCTTTCTGATGTTATGATAAATTGCAATTGCTTCAATGACTGAGATTATAGTTTGTTAGTTCTCAATGAAGTTTCTGAACCATACTTGACATTGTGAATAGATTGTTACTTGATCATGAAAAGTTTTATGAGATGAGCTATTGTTATGACATATAATGATGCTAGAAAAAGTGATTGGAATTATCATCGATCAAACTTAAGCCCTTGCTAGCATTCACACTTCATAAATTATTTCTTTTATCATTTACCTACTCGAGGACGAGCAGGAATTAAGCTTGGGGATGCTGATACATCTCCAACGTATCTATAATTTATAAAGTATTCATGCTATTATATTATCCTTCTAGGATGTTTGATATGCATTTATATGATATTTTATATGATTTTTGGGACTAACCTATTAACCTAGAACCCAGTGCCAGTTTCTGTTTTCTCCTTGTTTTTGAGTTTTGCAGAAAAGGAATACCAAACGGAGTCCAATTGACGGGCCAATTTTTGATGATTTTTTATGGACCAAAAGAAGACCATGGAGCATCGGAGTTGGGACAGAAGTGTCCCGAGCTGCCCACGAGGGTGGGGGGCGTGCCCACCTGGTACGGGCGCGTGGGCCTGCCTCATGGACAGCTCGGGCACCTCCTTGACGTGAGACTGACGCCAAAAATTCCTATAAATACAGAAACCTCGGAAAATTAACCTAGATCGGGAGTTCCGCCGCCGCAAGCCTCTGTAGCCACGAGAAATCAATCTAGGCCCTCTCTGGCACCCTGCCGGAGGGGACCCTCATCACTGGTGGCCATGGAGGAGTATCCCGGAGGGGTCATCATCATCATGAAGGCCAAGGACCAGAGGGTGGAGGCCATGGAGGAGGATGCACAAGGGGGAGAACCTCTCCTCCTCTCTCTTGGTGGCACCGGAGTGCCATCGGGAGGGGAATCATCACCACGGTGATCGTCTTCATCAACATCACCATCATCATCACCATCCTCATCTCTTTTACGCGATCCACTCTCCCGCACCCCGCTGTAATCCCTACTTGAACATGGTGCTTTATGCCACATATTATGATCCAATGATGTGTTGCCATCCTATGATGTTTTGAGTAGATATCTTTTCTCTTTGGGTTGATTGATGATCTAGATTGGTATGAGTTGTATGTTTTACTTTGGTGCTGTCCTATAGTGCCCTCCATGTCGCGCAAGCGTGAGGGGTTCCCGCTCTAGGGTGTTGCAATACGATCATGATTCACTTATAGTTGGTTGGTGAGTGAACAGAAGCACAAACCCGAGTAAGAGGGATTGTTGCGTATGGGAATAAAGAGGACTTGATGCTTTAAAGCTATGGTTGGGTTTTACCTTACTGATCTTTAGTAGTTGCGGATGCTTGCTAGAGTTCCAATCATAAGTGCATATGATCCAAGTAGAGAAAGTATGTTAGCTTATGCCTCTTCCTCATCTGAAATTGCAATAGTGATTACCGGTCTTGTTAACAATTGCCTAGGACAATTCCACACACCGATCCACCATTATTCCACACTCGCTATTTATAATATTTAGTAATATATTCTAACTTTATGATAACAGCACCTACTTTTATGTTTTAGCTCTCCGACACCATGCAAAGTTATCCTCTTCGTACCCACAACGTAGTTTTATTTCTCGTTTCTAGTTGGAAGTAAACGTTCGTGCACGAGAGTCGTCGATGGCAGATAGGGCTTGAGAGAATATTGATCTTACCTTTAGCTCCTTGTGGGTTAGACACTCCATACTTATCACTTCCACCTTTGGAAAGTGCTACGATGATTCCTTGCACTTGGGGATTATCATCCTCCATCACCAATTTCGTGATGCTCACCGCCGTGCGTGAGTAATTCCATCGTAGGCTTGCTGGGTGGTGATGGGTTGGATGAGATCTATCATGTAATCGAGTTAGTTTTGTTAGGGTTTGATCCCTAGTATCCATTATGTTCTGAGATTGATGTTGCTATGACTTTGCTATGCTTAATGCTTGTCATTAGGGCCCGAGTGCCATGATTTCAAATCTGAACCTATTATGTTTTCATGAATATATGTGAGTTCTTGATCCTATCTTGCAAGTCTATAGTCACCTACTATGTGTTATGATCCGGCAACCCCGAAGTGACAATAATCGGGACCACTCCCGGTGATGACCATAGTTTGAGGAGTTCATGTATTCACTATTTGCTAATGCTTTGTTCGGGTTCTCTATTAAAACGAGACATTAATATTCCTTAGTTTCCATTAGGACCCTGCTGCCACGGGAGGGTAGGACAAAAGATGTCATGCAAGTTCTTTTCCATAAGCACGTATGACTATATTCGGAATACATGCCTACATTACATTGATGAATTGGAGCTAGTTCTATGTCACCCTATGTTATGACTGATACATGATGAACCGCATCCGGCATAATTATCCATCAATGATCCAATGCCTACGAGCTTTCCATACACTGGTTTACGCTTATTTACTTTCCCGTTGCTATTGTTACAATCACTACAAAACACCAAAAATATTACTTTTGCTTTCATTACTCTTTTTGTTACCGTTACCACCACTATCATATTACTTTTCTACTAAATACTTTGCTGCAGATATTAAGTTATCCAGGTGTGGTTGAATTGACAACTCAACTGCTAATACTTGAGAATATTCTTTGGCTCCCCTTGTGTCGAATCAATAAATTTGGGTTGAATACTCTACCCTCGAAAGCTGTTGCGATCCCCTACACTTGTGGGTTATCAAGACTAATTTCTGGCGCCGTTGCCGAGGATCATAGCTCTATTCTTTGAGTTACTTGGGATTTATATCTGCTGGACACTATGAAGAACTTGAAAGACGAGAAAACAAAAATTTATCCCTCAACTACGAGGGGAGGTAAGGAACTGCCATCTAGCTCTGCACTTGATTCACCATCTGTTATGAGTAAGCTTGCGACACCTAAACCTGCTTCTGCTATTCGTTCTGATTTGTCGCATGTTATTGATGATGCCACTTCTGCTATGCATGATACTTATGATGAAACTACTTCTATGCTTGATACTTGTCAGGACCCCGATTCCAAGTCACATCGACCTAGCTGGTAACACCTCATATCACTTTGCGGCCTCACGCACGGTATTCCCACGGTGTCGCCTTACCATGGCCGGGACCGTTTATGCCTTTTGGCTCACGATATGATAGTGTCGCTAGCATCCACATGACAAAGAACCGGGCCGACATGGCTAGTCGTGAACCCAAAGCGGCACTAACCTATGGGGACAGCATACATGAAACACTTCGAGCATGTCGGTCATCAACGATGAACTTGGGCTGTAGCTTTGGGCTAACAGGACTCCGTATCCCGGCTGTAGCAGAGCTAGGCAGGACTCAAGTATCACCGCGTGACATTTCCCAAGGGACAGACATAGGAACGAAATGAATCACATGCCGCCGATCAAGTGTCCAAGCAGTAGTGTGGGCTAGCAGGACTCGTGAACCGGGCAGAAGCGGACTACTATCGCCGTAAGCACAAGACTTACATTTCCCCATATGAGAGGCTGCCAAGGATAAACAACTAGATTGTCGGATCCCACTCATACCAAGCATTTCAATCATACACTAATATGCCCGATATGAGTAAATACAACAAGGCATCACAACAAAACTCTACAACTCAAGTACTTTATTTAAGAGGCTCGAGGAGCCATACATAACATAGTCATACAGATAGGGGTCACATGACCCAACACTCAAGTCATACAATCATACAAGCACATGCGGAAGCAAAGTAGTCTGAGTACGCACTCTAGAAAGAAAGAAAGCTTGTTGGAGCCTTTCTATCTACATGGCCCTTCACAAGTCTTAGATCGCCACCGGGTGGCTAGCTTACTCGTCAAGTCAACATCTACATAGAATCCGTCTGAGGGGTAGTATAGTCCTCTGAAAAATATTGATTACAAACATGAGTACAAAAGTACTCAGCAAGTCTTACCACGTAATCCTATCATACATGCACATTCTCAAGAAGGAGGTGGAGTTAAATGCAGCAAGCCAGCTTTGACTCTTGGCTAAGCTATCCCACGTGACACACTTTGTAAAGCATTTTGTCGCATACGCAGTCCACTAATCACCATCACAATACTCCACCGTGGATCCTCTCTCGTCATCCCCGAGAGGGCCATCCACGATACTCACACTTATCTTGAGGCTTTTAGTAGTATCCATTTACTTGTCTATGAACTGATATAGGTAACCCGAAGTCCTTCTCCGTGGACACGGCTATTCAATAGATCATATTTAACCTGCAGGGTATACTTCTTCACACACGCTCACCACTTATAAATCGTTTACACGACATGTACTGCAACCTTCAAGCGGAAGCCCAACGTGGGTGTCGGCCACAGCCTACCTAAACACTCAAGTCCCTAGTCCAGGTTTATCGCCTATTCGGGTTCCATCCGCAGGGAGTCCGGCCGAGGTTTCCCATACAGCCCCGAACGATGTGTGCAGGGTTCCCGAGATACCAAACGGGCACTCGGTACACCGGCCACGGTGCCTACCGCAACACAACCCACCCCTAGGGTCAGCGCTATTGCGCCCCAAAGATGCTACAAACACGAAACTACTTGCAACTCCGGACTATGAACAGGGGTGGTTAAGAAGCCGAGAGGGTCAATTAAGGATCCCAATGTGTGGTAGTAGCTAGTTCATGGATCACAAACACAGATCTCAGTTCTTAAGTTCGGCTTCAATGAAACAACCCACCATGTACTCCTACATGGCCTCTCATCGATACCTTTACCAAATCGTGTTCAACACTTACACTCTCGAACCAACACAACCTTTCACTCCAGTTCATCACCCCGATGAGCCGACTGACACAACTCTAAGCATAGCAAGCATAGCATGGTAGGAATCACAAACATGGCTCAATCAACTCCTACACATACTAGTGGGTTTCATCTAGTTATCGTGGCAATGACAGTCATGCAAAGGAAGTGGGTTCAACTACCGCAGCACACAACAGTTGAATCGCGTTGTCTTAATGCAGTAAAATGAGAGCGAAGCGAGAACATGGGTTTGTATCGGAATGTTCAATGAATTGCTTGCCCGATGGAACTGGGTAGAGAACGCCCTTCGATGGGTTATCGAGGTTATCTTCTGGGCAGAACCTATCATGAAAACACACCAAAATAAACATACAACCAATATGCAACAATATGATGCATGCTATGACATGGCAAGATGAATGTGTGTTGGCCTAATGCAAGTTGAAAGGATAGGATGATCTCATTTGAACCAAAGGTTCAAATGATAGATCATGTGAGTTAGTCCTAATGGTGCAAAATCTTAATCTGGTTATTCAGCATAGTTAACTTGTTTTAACATGCATGAAACCTGTACCAATGGATAGAGTGTATTTTTCTGATAAATTTTCATATATAAATCTTTGCATTTGGAGTTATAGAATAAAAGTTATAAGCATTTGAAATTTGAATTATATTCTGGATTTTAGTATATAAAAATAATTCCAGAATTTAAATTAATGCGTCAGCATGATGTCAGCATGACGTCAGGGGTCAACGGGGGTCGTCCGGGTCAAACTGACCAGTGGGACCCGCATGTCAGATCAGTTTAACTAATTAGTTTTAATTAAAACTAATCCTAATTAGATTAGCTGGAGGGGTCCACTGCCATCGACCCGCAGGGTCAACAGGCCCACGGTGAGGTCAACTCACGGCGTCTAGCCGCCGGGCGAGGCAGACGCGGGCGGAGCAAGTGCATTTGCACGTTCGGGCTCCAAATGGAACGCGGAGAGCATCTACGGTAGCTAGAGGTGAGCGCGGTGTGTCAGTGGGGTTAGTTAGGTTAGGGGTGGCGGAGGGCGCCGGCGACGAGTCGGGCGGCGACCGAGGCTCGCCACCGACGGGTTAGGGGTTAGCGGCCTCGGCGAGGCACGGGAGTGCACGGTTAGACTCGTTGGAGAGTGGTGAGTGTGATGGACATAGTGGTGCGGCCAAAGGTGACCGGAGGCTCGTCGGGCGACGAGCGCCCAGGGCGGTGGGTTCAGCGATCATCGACCGCTCATTGTGGTGCAAGAAGAAGAGAACGGAGAGGATAGGGGGTAGCTAGGTTCAGAGTGAACTGCGGGAAGCTTCGTCGGGTCGGGCGGACTGATGCGGCGGCGGCGACGATGGGGATCTCCGGCGGCCTTGGACTCGGGCGAGGTCGGAGTAGTGGCCTCGGGGGGTCTTGGAGCGAGGGGGACTAGCTGGCTAGGGGTAACGGGGTGCGGCGGAGTTGCCAGACATGGCGGTGAGGTGCGTGGACGGCGGGGAGCACGGCGTCGACGGTGGCGTGTCGGCGGTGGCGTCGGCCAGGTCGAGGGCGAGCGAGAGAGAGAGACAGGGGGAAGAATGGGGTGTCTGGGAGGTCGGGAGACGACGTGGGTCGCCCCAGCGGGCGAGGCGGCGAGGGGTGAGGCAGGCGGCGGCCAGCTGCGTGGCGCGCCTCGCGCTCGGCCGGCCGGCACCAGCCTGCTGCTGCCGAGCCAAGCAGCCAGCATTGGGCTGTTCTTGGGCTGGGCGGCAGTGGGCAGGAGTCATGCTGACATGTAAGGGTTTTCCCTTTTTTTTATCTTTTTCTATTTATGCAACTCTGTTTAGGGTTTTTAAAAATACCAAAACACTTTCAAAAATTACCAAAATGCTCCTGGTCACTAGTTGGAATATTCCCAACATGAAACATTTTAGTTTAACAATTTTTGAACACTTAAAATATTTTCCATAGTTTAAAATGCCCATTTCAGAATTTTGTGAATTAAATTTAGAACCCTTGGGTGACCTAGAAAATGTCCCACCTTCTTTGACATGGATCTTAAACCCAAACATAGAGGATGAGCATTTTGAAGGGCATTTCGGATTCATTGAATTAAATTTTAGTAAACCCTAGTTATTTTAAGGGGGGTTCTGGGGTTTCGCTTTCCCCATTTCAAATTCAGATGAAATTTAAACATGATGCACACCCTAATGCATGGTCTATCTGGGATGTGACAACTCACCCCACTCAAAAGAATCTCGTCCGAGATTTAGGATCTGCTTGAAAAAGGTGGGGTACTCAAGTCGAAGACGATCCTCCCTTTCCCAAGTTGCTTCTTGCTCGGAATGGTTTGACCATTGAACCTTTAGAAACTTGATATTCCGACGTCGAGTGGTACGCTCGGTTTGGTCGAGGATACGAATGGGGTACTCTCGATAGGTGAGGTTATCTTGGAGATCAAGCGTTTCGTGGTCCACTCCACGGATAGGATCCGAGAAGCAACGCCTGAGTTGGGAAACGTGGAAGACATCATGGACCTTGGAAAGATGCGGAGGTAGTTCCAATTGGTAGGCAACTTCTCCTCGTTTGGCAAGAATGCGAAAGGGTCCAATGTAACGAGGAGCCAACTTGCCCTTGATACCGAATCGATGGGTTCCCTTTAAAGGAGAAACCAAGGTAAGCTTCTTCGCCAATTTCATAAGCCATGGGCTTATGTTTGCGGTCATATTGACTCTTCCGACGAGATTGGGCTGTTTTCAAATTCTCACGAACAACGCGAACTTGCTTTCTTCGCTTCGGATCATATCCGGGCCAAAGAGTTGTCTCTCCCGGTTTCGACCAGTTAAGAGGCGCTCACATTTTCGTCCATAAAGAACTTCGAAAGGGCTTTGCCTGCATCGGCTTGATAACTGTTGTTATAAGTTTAACTCGGCGAATGGAAGGCATTTCTCCCAATTCATGCCGAAAGAGATGATGAAGCTCAAGCATATCCTCTAAGATTTGATTTACTCGCTCTACTTGACCACTTGATTGGGGATGGAAAGCGGTGCTAAAGGAAAGACGAGTTCCCATAGCTTTGGAAACTTTCCCAAAATCGAGAGGTGAAGAGACTACCACGGTCTGAGTTAATTTCAATGGAACACCATGAAGGACACTATTCGGGAGATGTACAATTCAGCTAGCTGGCTAGCGGTTATACTCTCACGAACAGGTAGGAAGTGGGCTACTTTGGAAAGACGATCAACAATGACGAAGATAGCGTTATTCCTCTCTTGGTCCTGGGAAACCCAGAATGAAATCCATACCGATTTTATCCCATTTCCATTCAGGAATGTCCAAAGGTTGAAGGGTACCAAGAGGTCGTTGATGTTCGCTTAACTCGACGACAAACGTCGCAGCTTAGCAATGTATTGAGCGATTTCTCTCTTCATCCTAGTCCACCAAAACCTCCGCGTAGTTCTTGATACATTTTAGTACTACCGGGATGAATGGTGAGAGGAGAGTCATGAGCTTCTTTAAGGATCAATTGCAGTAGCTGTTGTTTCTTGGGAACCACTAAGCGATTTTCAAGAAGACAACACTGTTCATCTACGGAGAAACATTTAGCAGCTCCGCTTAGCAATGTTCTCCTTGATCCGAGATATCCTCTATCATACCGCCGAGCAGCTATGATTCGATCCGTGAGGTCAGGTTTCGCCACCAGGGTGGAAAGAAATCCTCGAGGAACAATGTGAAGATTAAGCTTACGAAATTCCTCGTGGAGAATTGGTTGACCTTGTTGTAACATCAAATTGTTACAGTAGGATTTGCGACTTAGCGCGTCAGCCATGACATTGGCTTTGCCTGGGGTGTAAGATATTCCTAAGTCGAAATCGGTAATCAACTCGACCCAACGTCTTTGCCTGAGATTCAAATCCGGTTGGGTAAAGATATATTTCAGACTTTGGTGATTAGTGTAGATTTCGCAACGATTACCCAAAAGGTAATGTCGCCAGGTTTTGAGTGCATGAACCACTGCTGCAAGCTCTAGATCGTGTGTGGGATAGTTATCCTCATGTGGACGAATCGCCGAGATGCGAGGCAATCACATGACGATCCTGCATGAGTATGCAACCTAGTCCTTGTCGCGAGGCGCCGCAATAGATAATAAAGTCCTTAGAAAAATCTGGTGGAATAAGTACGGAGCAGATGTCGAGCGCCTTTTCAGTTCCTCGAAAGCTGATCTCGCATCGTGGCGCCCACTCGAACTTCTTATCTTTCTTGAGGAGTTCGGTTAGAGGTTTAGCAACTTTAGAGAAATTCTCGACGAAGCGGCGGCAATAGCTCGCTAAACCGAGGAAACTCGAACTTGCTTTACCGATTCAGGTGGAGTCCGATCAAGGACAGCTTGAACTCGCCGGGATTGACAGCAATACCCTTACCAGAAATTACATGTCCTAGATAGGTCACTGCAACCAGAATTCACACTTAGAGAATTTGGCATAAAGGCGGTGCTCTCAAGTTTCATCAATACTAGCCTTAGATGTTCGGCATGTTCTTCCTCATTCTTGGAGTAGATGAGTATATCATCGAGGTATACCACTTACTAATTTATCCAAATACTCCATGAAGATTGAGTTCATTAACCGAGAGAAAGTGGCTGGAGCATTGGTTAAACCGAAGGACATGACGGTGTACTCAGATTGGCCATAACGAGTGACAAAGGCCGTTTAGGTATGTCCCGTTCCTGATTTTGATTTGATGGTAGCCCAACCTCAAATCCATCTTGAGAAGATCGAGGATCCAGCGAGCTGATCATATGTGTCGTTGATCCCGGGAGCGGATACTTGTTCTTGATAGTGACCAAATTGACGTGTCGGTAATCTACAACCATCCGATCCGTATTCATCCTTCTTCTTGACGAAGAGGACGGGGCAAGCCCATGGAGATGAACTAGGACGGATGAAACCCTTTTGCAAGGACTCATCGAGTTGTTTCTTAAGTTCAGCTAGTTCTAGGGGTGCCATCTTATAAGGTCTCCTAGAGATTGGGACGGTTCCGGGAATAAGATCTATCACAAACTCGACATCCCTGTCAGGTGGAACACCCGGCAGTTCTTCCGGAAAGACATCCGGGAAATCACGGACTACCGGAATATCTTCGAGATCTGGAAGAGGGTTGGCATTTAAGGAGTAAAGCTGGCGCTTAGACACTCGGGTTAAAACATCCACTGTTTTGCCCGAAGGATGGGTAAGTTGAACGGTTCTAGTCGAGCAATCGATCTTAGCATAATGGGCTGACATCCAGTCCATACCCAAGATGATGTTTATGTCCGAGGACTTGAGAGCTATTAGGGATGCAAGAAAGACTAATCTGTCGACAAGAATTTCATTTCCATGACTTATTCTAGAGGTTTGCCATCTAGAACCAGGAGTTTGAATTTCCATGGAGGTAGGCATGTCGCAGAATGTGGTGTTGTGCAATCGAGCATAGCTCTCAGAAATAAATGAATGAGATGCTCCAGTATCAAAAAGAACAGTTGTCGGATGGCAATTAACAAGAAGCGTACCGAGGACGACGTTAGGATCCTCATAGGTTTCTTCAGCAGAGACATAGTTGACATGGCCACGAAGCGGTGGCAATCGGCTTGGCATAGGGAACCTTTCCGCTGGCTTGCCGCGACCAAGACTTTCCGGCTTGATTGGGGTTGTTCTGGGACACTCTCGAATATAGTGGCCCGTCTCTCCACATTTGAAGCAGGTGATCACATTTGGCCGTGGGGCCACATTAGCGATTGGACCTCCATATGTCTTGGGTGGAAAATACGGTTGGTTGGGGCGAGGCCTCAAGGATGGCCTCGGGGTGTACCAGGTGGTAGAGCCGATTAGGAACCCAAACCCGCGCTTCGGGAACCAGAGCGGATGATGATCCGTAATCACGGATGTGCTTGCGTGAAGCCTCAAGTCATCTGCTCGATCTCGGCGCCGATAGCCTTATTGACTAGCTCGAGAAAGAGGTGCATTCATGCAGACGGAGATCTCGGCGCAGCTCAGGCTAAGTCCCTTACGGAACCTCGCCGCTTCTTAGCATCGGTAGACACTTCTTGGGAGCATAACGTGCTAGCCTCCCGAATTCGCGGCTGTAGGCATCCACGCTCAGCCGCCTTGGGTGAAATCGCAGAATTCTCACGCTTGCGGTCCATAAGTCCTTCGAATATGGTGCTCGCGAAGGCGGCACTGAATTCATCCCAAGTTGTAACTTGTCCAGCCGGACGATAGCCTCATAGTTTTCCCACGAGTGGCGGGGCCTTCCAGATGGTAGGCGGCAAAGGTAACTTTGTCAGCCTCAGGCACATTGGCGGAACGCAGCTTATGATGAATACTGCGGAGC
The DNA here is from genome assembly GCA_021605205.1 of Aegilops longissima. Lineage (NCBI taxonomy): Eukaryota > Viridiplantae > Streptophyta > Magnoliopsida > Poales > Poaceae > Aegilops > Aegilops longissima. The sequence continues at coordinate 281,718,681 of CM038678.1, forward strand.
CAATCATCGGCGTCAAGTGGCTCGACGGAGCATTTGAATTTTGGAGGATATAGTTTGACGAAGTCATTGAGTGAAACCCCATCGTTTCTTGGCTGGCGGGCTGTGTTTTGTTCAATGCGCCCAATAAGCGGTTAGTTTCAGCGCTTATTATGCTCGCTCAAAGATCACCTCAGCCAAAGATGGCGGTTGCGGCAGATTCACATTTCTGGCTGCACTGGCCTCTCCCTGCTCTGGAACAGCAGGAGAATTCCGAGTGTTGACCATCCTGGGAGACAAAACAAAAGTTTAAACCAGGATGGCAGAATTTAACAAGGTCGTGCGGAAGGTAATGGACAGTATGGAATGCAAAGATGTTCATCCGTATGACATGGTAATATAACTGCCATATATATATACCAACGGTCATACACACCATTCATAGTTTAGTACAAGCCTGACGGAGTACAACTATAAGGAAAAGGCGTTACATCTCATCGGAAGCATTCCAACTCCTATACATTACTTTTCTACACTTCCGGAATGATACACACTAAGTCGTATTCCACGAGTCACGCAGACGGTGGAAACACAACTAGTACCATACTAGCAATACTACTACTATCTCGTGCAGCTCCATAGTAGTCCTCATAGAAATCACCACCTGCACTGAAGTGGAACATGATCGTCCGAAATGCAGACAATCTGTGAAGCCTGTGGACCATAAGGACTCGGATGTGGCCGTGGACCCACAAAGGGTGGCAGAAGAGGCCCACGAGGAGGAGTGATGCCTCCAACCTCACGCCACTCCATGAAGTCCGCAGACTCGCCCGCACAGGTACAAATCTCTCATGTCCATACACCCGCTTGCACGGCAGTGCAAACCTAGTCGAGGTAGCCCAAGTGGTCGGAACGGGCATTAAACAGCTCCATACGCAAGGCCCGGTTCTCACGGTCCTTGTCCTCCAAAGAACTCAAGAGTGGTACGGAGGAGTGAGTCCTCATGGGATGCATCACCGCACAAGCCTCGAAGGTAGCCATGCGCCCGGGAAGGGATGGCATATATAGCGGAAATCGGTGTTGCTCAAGAAAGCAGTCCTGCTCGAATAATAGTCATCATGGAATAGGCTGCATCTTGCATGACATTCCAATAGTGATTCCGAGCCCATAGGAACAAGTGAAGTGGCTCAAGAGCTCCGGGTAGGATGGATAAACCGACCGTGCATAGGTATTGGCTTTGATTGAAATCCTGAACTGCTCCTCGACGGTATATTCAGGATACCATCGATAACCAGCCTCAATCATCACCCTAACCAACATGGCCGTGTGACCGCATACATCAATGCAGCGAGTCAGGCGAACCACTTGGTTCTGGGAACGGGTGGCCATCTGAAAGCACAGCCATAATGCAAAGGCATTAGAATTCCTAGGAAAATCGGGCAGCATAACATCTGTAAATGCTCAAATCAAATTTGAGACATTCAAAATCAGATTTGCAAAACCACTCAACAACATCATATCAAGGTTCGGTTCAAGTAATAGCATACTAAAATGTAGTAATACTCGAATCGGGATGTAACCAACAATCCTACAAGGTACTACGGATAGTAACACGTGAACTCGATAGAGAGAAGAGAGCCTAGTCCTAAACCCACGTTGAATGAGAAGAGGACGACTCAGATCGAGGGCATAAGGTAAAGGAGTAAAAGAGCCTTACGCTCCTCCCACAATCAATTCCCTACATATAACTAAAGCATTTCTAGACTCAACTTCACCAGTTTGGCTTAGCGGACCCACAGCAGCCCCGCTCGATGCCAACGCTGTCGGACCCCGATTCCAAGTCACATCGACCTAGCTGGTAACACCTCATATCACTTTGCGGCCTCACGCACGGTATTCCCACGGTGTCGCCTTACCATGGCCCGGACCGCTTGGCGCCTTTTGGCTCACGATATGATAGTGTCGCTAGCATCCACATGACAAAGAACCGGGCCGACATGGCTAGTCGTGAACCCAAAGCGGCACTAACCTATGGGGACAGGCATACATGAAACACTTGAGCATGTCGGTCATCAACGTATGAACTTGGGCTGTAGCACTGGCTAACAGACTCCGTATCCCGGCTGTAGCAGGAGCTAGGCAGACTCCAAGTATCACCGCGTGACATTTCCCAAGGACAGACATAGGAACGAAATGAATCACATGCCGCCGATCAAGTGTCCAAGCAGAGTCTTTGGGCTAGCAGGACTCCGGTGAACCGGTCAGAAGCGGACTACTATCGCCGAAGCACAAGACTTACATTTCCCCATATGAGAGGCTGCCAAGGATAAACAACTAGATTGTCGGATCCCACTCATACCAAGCATTTCAATCATACGCATAATATGCCCGATATGAGTAAATACAACAAGGCATCACAACAAAACTCTACAACTCAAGTACTTTATTTAAGAGGCTCCGAGGAGCCATACATAACATAGTCATACAGATAGGGGTCACATGACCCAACACTCAAGTCATACAATCATACAAGCACATGCGGAAGCAAAGTAGTCTGAGTACGACTCTAGAAAGAAAGAAAGCTTGTTGGAGCCTTTCTATCTACATGGCCCTTCACAAGTCTTAGATCGCCACCGGTGGCTAGCTTACTCGTCAAGTCAACATCTACATAGAATCCGTTGAGGGGTAGTATAGTCCTCTCAAAAATATTGATTACAAACATGAGTACAAAAGTACTCAAGAAGTCTTACCACGTAATCCTATCATACATGCACATTCTCAAGAAGGAGGTGGAGTTAAATGCAGCAAGCCAGCTTTGACTCTTGGCTAAGCTATCCCACGTGACACACTTTGTAAAGCATTTTGTCGCATACCAGTCCACTAATCACCATCACAATACTCCACCGTGGATCCTCTCTCGTCATCCCCGAGAGGGCCATCCACGATACTCACACTTATCTTGAGGCTTTTAGTAGTATCCATTTACTTGTCTATGAACTGATATAGGTAACCCGAAGTCCTTCTCCGTGGACACGGCTATTCAATAGATCATATTTAACCCCGCAGGGTATACTTCTTCACACACGCTCACCACTTATCGTTTACACGACATGTACTGCAACCTTCAAGCGGAAGCCCAACGTGGGTGTCGGCCACAGCCTACCTAAACACTCAAGTCCCTAGTCCAGTTTATCGCCTATTCGGGTTCCATCCGCAGGAGTCCGCCGAGGTTTCCCATACAGCCCGAACGATGTGTGCAGGGTTCCCGAGATACCAAACGGGCACTCGGCACACCAGACCCACAGTGCCTACCGCAACACAACCCACCCCTAAGGTCAGCGCTGCGTGCGGCCCCAAAGATGCTACAAACACGTAAACTACTTGCAACTCCCGGACTATGAACAGGGGTGGTTAAGAAGCAGAGAGGGTCAATTAAGGATCCCAATGTGTGGTAGTAGCTAGTTCATGGATCACAAACACAGATCTCAGTTCTTAAGTTCGGCTTCAATGAAACAACCCACCATGTACTCCTACATGGCCTCTCATCGATACCTTTACCAAATCGTGTTCAACACTTACACTCTCGAACCAACACAACCTTTCACTCCAGTTCATCACCCTGATGAGCCAGACCTGACACAACTCTAAGCATAGCAAGCATAGCATGGTAGGAATCACAAACATGGCTCAATCAACTCCTACACATACTAGTGGGTTTCATCTAGTTACTGTGGCAATGACAGGTCATGCAAAGGAAGTGGGTTCAGCTACCGCAGCACACAACAGTTGAATCGCGTTGTCTTAATGCAGTAAAATGAGAGCAGAAGCGAGAACATGGGTTTGTATCGGAATGTTCAATGAATTGCTTGCCTGATGGAACTGGGGTAGAGAACTGCCCTTCAGATGGGTTATCGAGGTTATCTTCGGGGGCAGAACCTATCATGAAAACACACCAAAATAAACATACAACCAATATGCAACAATATGATGCATGCTATGACATGGCAAGATGAATGTGTGTTGGCCTAATGCAAGTTGAAAGGACAGGGGATGATCTCATTTGAACCAAAGGTTCAAATGATAGATCATGTGAGTTAGTCCTAATGGTGCAAAATCTTAATCTGGTTATTCAACATGGTTAACTTGTTTTAACATGCATGAAACCTGTACCAATGGATAGAGTGTATTTTTCTGATAATTTTTCATATATAAATCTTTGCATTTGGAGTTATAGAATAAAAGTTATAAGCATTTGAAATTTGAATTATATTCTGGATTTTAGTATATAAAAATAATTCCAGAATTTAAATTAATGCGTCAGCATGATGTCAGCATGACGTCAGGGGTCAACGGGGGTCGTCCGGGTCAAACTGACCAGTGGGACCCGCATGTCAGATCAGTTTAACTAATTAGTTTTAATTAAAACTAATCCTAATTAGATTAGTGAGGGGTCCACTGCCATCGACCCGTAGGGTCAACAGGCCCACGGTGAGGTCAACTCACCGCGTCTAGCCGCCGGCGAGGCCAGACGCGGCGGAGCAAGTGCATTTGCACGTTCCGGGCTCCAAATGGAACGCGGAGAGCATCTACGGGTAGCTAGAGGTGAGCCGCGGTGTCTGGTGGGGTTAGTTAGGTTAGGGGTGGCCGGAGTGGGCGCCGGCGACGAGTCGGGCGGCGACCGAGGCTCGGCCACCGACGGGTTAGGGGTTAGCGGCCTCGGCGAGGCACAGGGAGTGCACGGTTAGCCTCGTTGGAGAGTGGTGAGTGTGATGGACATAGTGGTGCGGCCAAAGGTGACCGGAGGCTCGTCGGCGCACGAGCGCCAGGGCGGTGGGTTCAGCGATCATCGACCGCTCATTGTGGTGCAAGAAGAAGAGAACGGAGAGGATAGGGGGTAGCTAGGTTCAGAGTGAACCTGCGGGAAGCTTCGCCGGGTCGGGGCGGACCGATGCGGCGGCGGCGACGATGGGGATCTCCCATGCCTTGGACTCGGGCGAGGTCGGAGTAGTGGCCTCGGGGTCTTGGAGCGAGGGGACTAGCTGGCTAGGGGTAACGGGTGCGCGGAGTTGCTGACATGGCGGTGAGGTGCGTGATCATGGGAGCACGGCGTCGACGGTGGCGTGTCGGCGGTGGCGTCGGCCAGGTCGAGGGCGAGCGAGAGAGAGAGACAGGGGGAAGAATGGGGTGTCTGGGAGGTCGGGGAGACGACGCGTGGGTCGTCCCAGCGGCGAGGCGGCGAGGGGGTGAGGCAGGGCGGCGGCCAGCTGCGTGGCGCGCCCTGCGCTCGCCGGCCGGCACCAGCCTGCTGTCAAGCCGAGCCAAGCAGCTGTTGGCAGGCTGCTTGCTGGCTGGGCAGCGGTGGGCCGGAGTGGCGACATGTAAGGGTTTTCCTTTTTTATCTTTTTCTATTTATGCAACTCTGTTTAGGGTTTTTAAAATACCAAAACACTTTCAAAAATTACCAAAATGCTCCTGGTCACTAGTTGGAATATTCCCAACATGAAACATTTTAGTTTAACAATTTTGAACACTTAAAATATTTTCCATAGTTTAAAATGCCCATTTCAGAATTTTGTGAATTAAATTTAGAACCCTTGGTGACCTAGAAAATGTCCCACCTTCTTTGACATGGATCTTAAACCCAAACATAGAGGATGAGCATTTTGAAGGGCATTTCGGATTCATTGAATTAAATTTTAGTAAACCCTAGTTATTTTAAGGGGGGTTCGGGGTTTCGCTTTCCCATTTCAAATTCAGATGAAATTTAAACATGATGCACACCCTAATGCATGGTCTATCTGGGATGTGACAATACTACTGTGCCCCTTAGTGAATTTCTTGATGAACAAATTGCTAGGGCTAGAGAGAAAGAAATTATTGAAACTGATTATATTGATGAAGGTGATGATGAAGATAGGCCTGTTATTCCTGAGGGTTATGTTTCTGATAAAGAAGCTTCTGCAGCTATTTTAGCTTGCAAAGATAGTCATGAACTCAAGCGGCTATTAATTAAATGGAACAAGGAATCTCTTAGAGATAGAATGAAACCTGACCCTGCTTTTGCTACTTCACCTATCTGTTTTGCCGATAAGGATTATGAATTCTCTGTTGATCCTGATATAATTACTTTGGTTGAATCTGATCCTTTTCATGGCTATGAATCTGAAACTGTTGTGGCACATCTTACTAAATTAAATGATATAGCCACCCTGTTCACTAATGATGAGAGATCTCACTACTTTTATATCCTCAAAATATTTCCGTTCTCATTAAAGGGTGATGCTAAGATATGGTTTAATTCTCTTGATCCTGGTTGTGTGCGTAGTCCCCGTGATATGATTTATTACTTCTCGCTAAATATTTCCTGCTCATAAGAAACAAGCTGCTTTGAGGGAAATATGCAACTTCGTGCAAATTGAAGAAGAGAGTCTCCCACAAGCTTGGGGGAGGCTTCTCAAGTTACTTAATGCTTTGCCTGATCATCCTCTTAAGAAAAATGAAATACTTGATATCTTTTATAATGGACTAACCGATGCTTCCAGAGATTACCTGGATAGTTGTGCTGGTTCTCTTTTCAGGGAAAGAACACCGGATGAAGCTGAAATTCTATTGAATAATATGTTGGTAAATGAAAATAATTGGGCACCTCCTGAGCCAGCTCCTGCTCCAATTACTGAGCCTATTCCTAAACCAACTCTGAAGAAGAGAGGTGTTCTATTTCTCAGTCCCGAAGATACGCAAGAGGCAAAGAAATCTATGAAAGAAAAGGGTATTAAAGCTGAAGACGTTAAGAGTTTACCTCCTATTGAAGAAATACACGGTCTTAATTTACCGCCTGTTGAAGAAACATATGATCTTAATCCATTACCTATGGAAGAACCTCCTGATCCTGATAACCCGACACAGGTAGTAAAGGTAAATTCTCTTTATAGATATGATAGAGCTGAAATCCCTCCTACTAAAATTGCTAGCCAATGCTTGGATGAGTTTGATAACTTTATGTTTAATCAAGAAGATTTCAATTCTTATTTTGGTAGACAATTAAAACAAAATGCTTATATGATTAAACACTTGGGTGATTATATGGCTAATATTAGAGGGAAACTTAAACTTGTTAGCAAACATGCTTCTATGGTTACCACTCAAGTAGAACAAGTACTTAAGGCTCAAAATGATTTGCTTAATGAAATGAATAGTAAGAAAAATAATTATGCTGTTAGAGTGGCTACTAGAACTGGTAGAATGACTCAGGAACCTTTGTATCCTGAAGGACACGCTAAGAGAATTGAGCAAGATTCTCAGAGAAATAATATTGATGTACCTAGTTCTTCTAAAAGGAAGAAAAGAAAATGATAGGACTTTGCAAACTTCCAAAGGAACCTATTGCTGAACCACCTGAGAATCCAAATGATATATCTATGTCTGATGCTGAAACACAATCTGGTAATGAACATGAACCTAGTGAAAATGTTAATGATGATGCTCAACCTAGTAATGATAATGATGTAGAAATTGAACCTGCTGTTGATCTTGATAACCCACAATCAAAGAATCAACGTTATGATAAGAGAGACTTTGTTTCAAGGAAACATGTTAAAGAAAGAGAACCTTGGGTTCAGAAGCCCATGCCTTTTCCTCCCAAACCATCCAAGAAAACGATGATGAGGATTTCGAGCGCTTTGCTGAAATGATTAGACCTATCTTTTTGTCTATGCGATTAACTGATATGCTCAAAATGAATCCTTATGCTAAGTATATGAAAGATATTGTTACTAATAAAAGGAAGATACCGGAAGCTCAAATTTCCACCATGCTTGCTAATTACACTTTTAAGGGTGGAATACCAAAGAAACTTGGAGACCCAGGAGTACCTATTATACCATGCTCCATTAAAAGAAACTATGTTAAAACTGTTTTATGTGATCTTGGAGCCGGTGTTAGTGTTATGCCTCTCTCTTTATATCGTAGAATTGACTTGAATAAGTTAACACCTACTGAAATATCTTTGCAAATGGCTGATAAATCAACTGCTATACCTGTCGGTATTTGTGAGGATGTGCCTGTTGTGGTTGCAAACGTTACTATTTTAACGGACTTTGTTATTCTTGATATTCCCGGGGACGATAGTATGTCTATTATTCTTGGAAGACCTTTTCTGAATACTGCAGGGGCTGTTATTGATTGCAACAAAGGCAATGTCACTTTTCATGTTAATGGTAATGAGCATACGATACACTTTCCGAGGAAACAACCTCAAGTTCATAGTATCAATTCTATTGGAAAAATTCCATCGATTATATTTGGAGGTTTTGAATTTCCTCTTCCTACTGTCAAGAAGAAATATGATATTCTTATTATTGGGGATGTGCATATCCCCGTGGAAGTAACATAGTGTTATTTGAAATTTCTCCGGTTCCATGTTAATCGGAATGAGTTTGTTAACAAGACTTGATCAACCTTGTTAGTGGATTCCTTTTGATGAGCATGAGACGGATGAAACTAGAAGCACAACCTTCTGTACCCTCTTTATACTTTCTGTTATTTAGTTGAAATAAAGTAAAATTAGTATTTTACTGTCTGTTTTCTGATTTATCCGTGCAATATAAAAATACCCTGGAAATAAAAGTCCTCCAAATGCCATGCCAATTTAATATGATTTTTTTGGGAATATTTGAGGATTTATGGTACTGAAAACACCGTGGGGGGAGGTGCCACCTGGTTACGAGTGTGGAGGGCGCGCCCTACCCCCCATGGCGCGCCCCCTGCCTCGTGGGCCCATGGTGGCCCTCCTCCACTTATTCCTGGACCCATCCTCTTCTTCTTCCTCGCACAAACACGAATATCCAACTCAAGCATGAGTTCTAGCTCACTTTGCTATGATTTTTGATCTCCTTGCTCAAAGCACCTCTCACAAAACTGCTTGGGGAGACTGTTCCTTAGTATGTGACTCCTCCATTGGTCCAATTAGTTTTTGTTCTAGTGCTTTATTCTTTGCAAATTTGTGCTGCATAGGTGACCATGTTCTTGAGCTTGCATGTCAAATTTATATGGTTCCAAGTAGTTCTAATGCTTGATATAGGCTCTAGGCACTTGTAGGAGTAGTTGCTATCAATTTTGTTGAGCTTTGTTCACTTTTGTTTGAAGTTACTAAAAATTTTAGAATTTTTTTAGAGAAAAGCAATATGTTTAGGAAGATGTTCCAAGGTGGTTCTTCAAGGAAGTAAGGACCCAGGCTTGCAATGCGTGATGCTGATGAGGAGCCCCCAATGGACGCTCCAGTGCGGCCCTGCCAATGGCCGTCAGAAAATTTTATGGATCGAGCGGGAATCAAAGAAGAATTTAACGCAAATTTGCGTAACGCCGATCTTGTGGACTTTGAGGCAGACAAATGTCCCCAGTACCATCAACTCACTAGTTCATTTGTGAGGAGGTTTGAGTTTTCATCTTCACCTAATTCTCCAACAGTCATGTTTGATCTTTATGACAAATCTTATACTATGGACTTAGAGGATTTTACTTTTGCCTGCAAACTCCCACAATGGGGTAGTACTATTGATCCCCGTAAATCTGAATTTAGAAACTTTCTTGCTAGTATAACTGTAGGGGAATCTAGAGATATAACGCAAGCTACCATAGGGAGCATTCACTTTCCTGCTATACATTATTTTTCTCTCTTCATAGGTAGGTGCATAAATGCTAAGGATGAAGCATGTCACATGTGTGTCCCTGACCTTAGCATTCTAAGGAGTGTTGTGTTAGGAGACCAATCTTATCATATGCGAGCCATTGTAGCATGTAGGTTGCATCATAATAGATATAATGGAGATTTCTTTGGAGGCATTTATGCAAACCGCTTAGCTAATTTTCTTGAGGTGGACGTTCGTGAGGGTGATATGGAGTTGCCTCCTGCTTATTTAGATTTTAATTCTATGGCCTCCCACCAGTTTGTCGAGAGGGATGAATCACCTCTCTTATATCGACTAATCTTTTATAAACGGCGTGTTTTCCGTATTATTCTCCCTGCTCCTGCCTTCTTTGATTATCAGGCAAAATGAAGATATACTATTACCAGAGAGGAGGCAGATGAGTACGAGAGGAGAGCGGAGGTAGCCCGACGCCACGCTGCAGCTCAGGAGGCGATAAACGCTGCATCTCAGTACGACCCCAGCTACACCTACGGGTATCCACCAGGCCATCCCTGGCAATGAACCAACTTAGGCCAAAAGCCTAAGCTTGGGGGAGTACGTATTTCCCACCGACATTACATTTATGTTCACGCACACTCATTGCTAGATGTCGGTGCTCATACTCTTTCACTGTAATATCCAGGCTAGTTTATTTTCTTTTTCCTGCTTTCTTCTTGTGTGTTTGTTAAACCTTAAGAAAAACCAAAAAAATTAGTAGTAGTTTACTTTTCTTGTTGTAGTAGTAATAATTAAAAATAAAACCCAAAAACATTTCCCGTTCTTCTTTTGCTTGTTGGGAGCTTTCCCGTGTAAATAGTTTTTATTTCCTTTCTTTTCTTTGGGGGTCGATAGGAGAAGACCATGATTAAATTGTTGAAGTGGCTCTTATATGCATTATTGTTGATTTAACCAAGAGCCCATATTGCCTTGTCTTCTTTTGTTTATTGAATGCTCGCAGATTCTAGCTTAGTCCAATGCAAGTGCACTCTTATTATTATTCACTTTGTTCGGCCGTGCAAGTGAAAGGCAATTATGATGATATATGATGGACTGACTGGGATGAGAAAAGCTGGTATGAACTCGACCTCTCTTGTTTTTGTAAATATGATGAGTTCATCATTCCTGATTCAGCTTATAATGAATAAACATGTGTGCAATGACAATTAGAGATCATAGTTGCTCGTCCCATGCTTGCTTAGCTATGAGGTATAATGGTTTACCTTGCGTGCCAACATGCTATTAAAATGGTTGTGATGTGGTATAGTGGGCTGGTATCCTCCTTTGAATGATTTAAGTGACTTGACTTGGCACATGTTCACGCATGTAGTTGAAACAAAATCAACATAGCCTTCACGATATTTATGTTCATGGTGGATTATATCCTACACATGCTTGCATCCAATGTTTATTAATTTTAATGCATGTTCATGACCGTTGTCGCTCTCTAGTTGGTCGCTTCCCAGTCTTTTGCTAGCCTTCACTTGTACTAAGCGGGAATACTGCTTGTGCATCCAATCCCTTAAGCCCCAAAGTTATTCCATATGAGTCCACTATACCTTCCTATATGCGGTATCTACCTGCCGTTCCAAGTAAATTTTTATGTGCCAAACTCTAAACCATTAAATAAACATTCTGTTTTGTATGCTCGAATAGCTCATGTATCAACTAGGGCTGCCCTTATCTTCCATGTTAGGCGGGTTACTCTCAAGAGGAGTGGACTCCGCTCCTCACTCACGAGAAAATGGCTGGTCACCGGGATGGCCAGTCCCATGCTTTATGCAAACTAAATCAAAGTAATTGCAAACAAAACTCCCCCTGAGACTGTTGCTAGTTGGAGACACTCGTTGTTTCGAGCAAGTCATGGATTGATGCTTATTGGTGGAGGGGGAGTATAAACTTTACCATTCTGTTTGGGAACTGCCTACAATGTGTGTAGCATGGAAGATATCGCCATCTCTTAGTTGTTATGTTGACAATGAAAGTATGCCGCTCAAAATATTATTTATCCCTATTTCAAAATCGAGCTCTAGCACCTCTACAAATCCCTGCTTCCCTCTGCGAAGGGCCTATCTATTTACTTTTATGTTGAGTCATCACCCTCTTATTAAAAGCAGTAGCTGGAGAGAACAGTTTTCATTTGCATTCATTACTGTTAATTTATATTGGGTATGACTATGAATGGATCTCTTTTACCATGAATTACAATGTCTAGTCAGTCCTTGATCTTTAAAGGTGCTCTGCATTTATGTTTTGCGGTCTCAGAAAGGGCTAGCGAGATACCATCTTGTTATATCATATTATGATTGTTTTGAGAAAGTGTTGTCATCCGAGATTTATTATTATGGCTCGCTAGTTGATTATGCTATTGATATGAGTAAATATGAGACCTGAGAATTATTACAAATGTGGTTAGTCATAATCTTTGCTGAAAACTTGAATGCTGGCTTTACATATTTACAACAACAAGAGCAAACAAAGTTTGTAAAAGTTTTTCTTTATCACTTTCAGTTTGTCAACTGAATTGCTTGAGGACAAGCAAAGGTTTAAGCTTGGGGGAGTTGATATGTCTTCGTCGTATATACTTTTCCAAACACTTTTGCCCTTGTTTTGGACTCTAACTTGCATGATTTGAATGGAACTAAACCAGACTGACGCTGTTTTCAGCAGAATTGCCATGATGTTGTTTTATGTGCAGAAAACAAAAGTTCTCGGAATGACCTGAAACTCCACGGAACATCTAGTTGAAAATAATAAAAAATCCTTGCCAAAGATGAAGACCAGGGGGCCCACACCCTGTCCGCGAGGGTGGGGGGGGGCCCATAGGGCGCGCCCCCCTACCTCATGGGCCCCCTGAGGCTCCTCCGATGCCAACTCCAACTCTATATATTTTCTTTCGGAGAGAAAAAAATAAATTAGAAGAAATCATCGCGTTTTACGATACGGAGCAGCCGCCAAGCCCTAAAACCTCTCGGGAGGGCTGATCTGCAGTCCGTTCGGGGCTCCGGAGAGGGGGATTCGTCACCGTCGTCATCATCAACCATCCACCATCACCAATTTCTTGATGCTCACCGCCGTGCGTGAGTAATTACATCGTAGGCTTGCTGGACGGTGATGGGTTGGATGAGATCTATCATGTAATCGAGTTAGTTTTGTTAGGGTTTGATCCCTAGTATCCATTATGTTCTGAGATTGATGTTGCTATGACTTTGCTATGCTTAATGCTTGTCACTAGGGCCCGAGTGCCATGATTTCAGATCCGAACCTATTATGTTTTCATGAATATATGTGAGTTCTTGATCCTATGTTGCAAGTCTATAGTCACCTACTATGTGTTATGATCCGGCAACCCCGAAGTGACAATAATCGGGACCACTCCCGGTGATGATCATAGTTTGAGGAGTTCATGTATTCACTATGTGCTAATGCTTTTTTCCGGTTCTCTATTAAAAGGAGGCCTTAATATCCCTTAAATTCCATTAGGACCCCGTTGCCACGGGAGGGTAGGACAGAAGATGTCATGCAAGTTCTTTTCCATAAGCACGTATGACTATATTCGGAAGACATGCCTACATTACATTGATGAATTGGAGCTAGTTCTATGTCACCCTATGTTATGACTGTTACATGATGAACCGCATCCGGCATAATTATCCATCATCGATCCAATACCTACGAGCTTTCCATATACTGGTTTACGCTTATTTACTTTCCCGTTGCTATTGTTACAATCACTACAAAACACCAAAAATATTACTTTTACTTTCATTACTCTTTTTGTTACCGTTACCACCACTATCATATTACTTTGCTACTAAATACTTTGCTGCAGATATTAAGTTATCTAGGTGTGGTTGAATTGACAACTCAACTGCTAATACTTGAGAATATTCTTTGGCTCCCCTTGTGTCGAATCAATAAATTTGGGTTGAATACTCTACCCTCGAAAGCTGTTGCGATCCCCTACACTTGCGGGTTATCAATGCCTCACCCGATCGCACACGACCCCAGCCTGGGTCCCAGGAGGGCCTATCCCCGACGATTTATGGGTCGTGTGATAAAGACACCCTATCGCTCACACTCACTTGGCGACGGTTCCAAATGCCATCGCGGAAAGGGGTTTTAAACCATTTGTTTAGGACCGACGCGCTCCATTGCCTTGCCTTTTTTATTCCTTTTCCCCATTTCCAATATAGAGAAGATATTTATGCACATCCTTTGTTTTCAGGCCTTTCCAAAGCAGTTCACTGATGATTACCTCTCAAACTACCTGTATGGTCAGGAGGCGAGGAAGGTATTCATTCAACACCCATGGTTCAATATTGAAGTGTTCCTGAAGAGGATGAGGGATGGACGGTCAATCATCCACATGCATTGGTCTAAAGTTACAAAGGCCTTCAACATCAATGAAGGCTCAATATTCTCCTTCTACTTCCGCAGTTTTCCAGATGAGATACATCTGTCTATGTACTGTCTATGATGCTAATTTCGAAAGGTTATAGATGTTGCATGTTAAACTTGGTGCTGGTGTAGTTGTGTAATGGGGTAGCTGAGTGTTGAAGCTATATGATGTTGTACTCTGATGTCTTTCAATTACGAAAATGAAATATATTCTGTGCTTAATATGAAATGTCAATTAGATTAATAAATGGATTATTAATAATCCGATAATTAGCATGCTAATTGAGTTTTTCTATTGCAAACAGATATTGAGAAAACACCGTGTGTGATGCATTCAATAACGCACACAATTTCTAGGAATAAACCATGTTAGATTATTGAACAATCACACACGACATCCTCTTGAAAACTGTTTGCGTTAGGCCACCTGGTGCAAACGTTTACCACATAAAAACTGTGTGTATTGGACAACCTTTGCCACACAGTTTCTTCTACGCACCGTGTGTGATGCATTCAATAACGCAAATGATAAAATTGTTAATATCGTGTGCAATGGCAACGCTATCACAAACGATTTAACAGGGAAAATTGTGTGTGATGTACCTGTGATCAGAAACGTTTTCCTTGGAGCGACTGTGTGGGATGTACATACGAACGGAAATGTTTAGCGGAGACTGACTGTGTGGGATGTACTTGGGACCGGAAACAATTTGGCCTCTATAATTGTATTTTTTAGCTCTACTGTACGTATTTCCATATTTGAGCGCTCGCCGGTCGCACACGACCACATTTTGCCGAGCATCTGTTCCAGGAGGGCATATCCCCGACGGTTTCTGGGTCGTGTGGGAAGGACCCCCTATCACCCACACTCACTTGGCGACGGTTCCAAATGCCATCATGGAAAGGGGTTAAAAACGTTTTGTATAGCACCTCGTTGTACTAGTGAATGCAATTAGCATAGTTAGCAAACCAAGGAGTGTTATGAGAAACATTTATTGTAGCAAGTTGTTCATCAGGAAAACTATCATCAATATGTAGTGGGTCATCAAGAATATTTTGTAACCTAGAAAAGTTATCAGCTACGGGGTTCTCAACTCCTTTTCTATCAACAATATGTAAATCAAATTCTTGTAGCAAAAGAACTCACCTAATGAGTCTAGGTTTAGCATATTTCTTTTCCATATGATATTTAATAGCAACATGATCGGTGTGAACAGTTACTTCAGAATCAACAATATAAGATCGGAATTTATCACAAGCAAACACAACTGCTAAAAATTCTTTTTTGGTAGTAGCATAATTTCGTTGAGCACTATCTAGAGTTTTACTAGCATAATGAATAACATTTAATTTTTTATCAACTCTTTGTCTTAGAACAACACCAACAACATAATCACTAGCATCACACATAATTCCAAAAGCCAAGTTCCAATCAGGTGGTTGTACTATAGGTGCAAAAGTTAAGGCTTTCTTAAGTGTTTGAAAGGCTTCTCCACAATCATGATCAAAAAGAATGGGACATCCTTTTGTAAAGGATTTGTAAGAGGCCTAGAAATTTTAGAGAAGTCTTTAATAAACCTCCTATAGAAACCAGCATGACCGAGGAAACTATGAATACCTTTAATATCTTTAGGACATGGCATTTTCTCAATTGCATCAACAGTAGCTTTATCCATCTCAATACCTCGTTCAGAGAATTTATGCCCCAAGACAATTCCTTCATTAACCATAAAGTGGCACTTCTCCCAATTCAAAACAAGATTAGTTTGCTCAAATCTCTGCAAAACTCGATCAAGGTTGCTTAAGCAATCATCAAACGAAGTTCCGTAAACAGAAAAATCATCCATGGAAACCTCAACAATCTTTTCACAAAAATCAGAGAATATAGCAGTCATAAATCTTTGAAAGGTAGCAGGTGCATTGCATAAACCAAAAGTCATACGTCTATAAGCATAAGTTCCGAAAGGGCAAGTAAAGGTGGTTTTATCTTGATCAGGTTGTGAAACAAGTATTTGAGAAAAACCAGAATACCCATCAGGAAAGCAAAAGTGTGTGTGCCTAGACAGTCTTTCTAACATTTGATCAATAAAAGGTAGAGGGCAATGGTCTTTTCTAGTTGCTTTAATTATTTTTCTAAAATCAATTACCATTCTATAGCCAGTGACAATTCTTTGTGGAATAAGTTCATTTTTATCATTAGGAACAACAGTAATACCTTCCTTCTTAGGGACACAATGAACGAGACTTGCCCGTCTACTATTAGCTACGGGATAGATTATACCTGCTTCCAGAAGCTTTAATATTTCAGTTCTTACCACTTCTTTCATCTTAGGATTCAAACATCGTTGGTGATAAATAGCGGGTTTAGCACTAGGTTCCATATTAATCTTGTGCTGACAAAGAGTTGGACTAATGCCCTTAAGATCATCAAGGGTATACCTAATAGCAGGTCGGTGCTTCTTCAGAATTTTCAATAATCTCTCTTCTTCATGTTCTGAAAGGTTAGCACTAATAATAACATGATTTATCTTTGTCTCATCAAGATAAGCATATGTCATAGTGTCTGGCAATTGTTTTAATTCAAACACAGGATCACCTTTAGGTGGAAGAGGACCTCCTAGAGTTTGAATAGGCAAATTGTGTTTGAGCAGAGGTCGTTGTTAAAAGAAAATTTTATGTATTTCATTTCTTTCATGCATATGCATATCAGTTTCATGGTCTAGCAAATATTGTTCTAGTGGATAAGTAGGAGGCACGGCAATAGAAGCAAGGCAATTATTTCATCCTTACTAGGTAATACTTTCTTATGAGGTTGTCTTCTAAACTTGGAGAAATTAAAATCATGAGACTCATCACCAAAACTAACACCGACAGTTTGTTTCTCACAATCTATTTTAGCATTAACGATGTTCAAGAAAGGTCTACCAAAAACAATGGGACAAAAATCATCTTGTGGGGAACGAAGAACTAGAAAATCAGTAGGATATTTTACTTTCCCACACAAGACGTCAACATCTCTAACAATCCCAAGTGGTGTGATGGTGTCTCTATTAGCAAGTTTGATAGTAACATCTATGTCATTCATAATTTCTTGATATAAGGTAAAAGGAATATCACTCACACTAGCACCCTAGTCACATAAACCATGATAACTATGATCTCCTATTTTAACAGGTCTATGTTTATCTTTTTCATCGGGTTTGGAATTCTAGTAGCTTCATCACAGAAGTAAATAACATGCCCATCAATATTTTCTACGAGGAGATCTTTAACCATAGCAACACTAGGTTCTACTTTGATTTGTTCTAAAGCTCTAGGTGCTTTGATATTACTTTTGCGAACCACAGTTGATACCTTAACATGTTCCTTTATCCTAACTGGGAAAGGTGGTTTTTAAATATAAGCAGTAGTTATAACTGGATCAATACTGTAAATGATAGTTTAATATTTAGCATTAACCGGTTCTTTAATTTATTCTTTAATAGGTGGATGATATTTAAACCACTTATCCTTAGGGAGATAAACATGAGTAGCAAATGATTCACAAAAGAGGCTACTATCTCAGAGTCAAGTCCATATTTAGTGCTAAACTTGTGAAAGGCATCGGTATTCATAAAGGATTTAACACAATCAAACATAAGCTTAATACCTCACTCTCTACCTTCGTCAAGTTCGCAATCTTTAGAGTTGTGTTTCATTCTTTCTAAAAGATCCCACCTGAATTCAATAGTCTTCTTCATAAAATAACTAGCACAAGAAGTATCGAGCATGGATCGATCATCATGAGCCTAGCATAAAAATTCTGAATAATAATTTCTCTTGAGAGCTCATGATTGGGACATGAATATAACAATGACTTAAGCCTCCCCCAAACTAGAGCGATACTTTCTCCTTCACGAGGCCAAAAATTATATATATAATTCCGATCACAATGAACTAGATGCATAGGATAATTTTGTTGGTGAATTTCCAATTTCAATCGATTCCAATTCCAAGATCGAATATCATCCCGTAGCCTATACCTTGTCAATGCTTTTCCTTTCAAAGATAAAGGGAAAACCTTATTCTTAGCTTCTTCTCCGGGTAAACTTGCAAGCTTAAATAATCCACAAATTTCATCCACATATATCAAGTGCATATCAGGATGTTCAGTTCCATCTCCTGCATAAGGATTAGCTAGCAGTTGTTCTATCATACTGATACGTCTCCAACGTATCTATAATTTTTGATTGTTCCATGCAAGTATATTATCTGTTTCGGATGTTTTATATGCATTAATATGCTATTTTATGTTACTTTTGGGACTAACCTATTAACCTAGAACCCAGTGCCAGTTCTTGTTTTTTCCCAGTTTTGAGTTTCGCAGAAAAGGAATACCAAACAGAGTCCAAATGGAATAAAACCTTCGCGATGATTTTTCTTGGACCAGAAGACAACCGGGAGACATGGAGATGAAGTCGAAGGAGCCACGAGGCAGCCACAAAGACAGAGGGCGCGCCCAAGGGAGTAGGGCGCGCCCCCACCCTTGTGGGCCCCTCGTGCACTTCCAAACCTAATTCTTGCGTCTATATATTCACATATATCCGCAAACCAACAGAGGAATATATGAAAACACTTTTCCACCGCTGCAACCTTCTGTACCCATGAGATCCCATCTATGGACCTTTTCCGGCACCCTGCCGGAGGGGGATTCGATCACAAAGGGCTTCCACATCAACTCTATTGCCCTTTTGATGAAGCGTGAGTAGTTTACCACAGACCTATGGGTCCATAGCTAGTAGCTAGATGGCTTCTTCTCTCTCTTTGATTCTCAATACCATGTTCTCCTTGATGTTCTTAGAGATCTATTCGATGTAATACTTTTTGCGGTGTGTTTGCGGAGAACTGATGAATTGTGGATTTATGATCAGCTTATCTATGAATATTATTTGAATCTCCTCCGAATTCTTTCATGCATGGTTTGATATCTTTCTAATTTTCTTCGAACTATCGGTTTGGTTTGGCCAACTAGATTGGTTTTTCTTGCAATGGGAGAAGTGCTTAGCTCTTGGTTAAATATTGCGGTGTCCTTTCACAGTGACAGTAGGGGTTGCAAGGCATGTATTGTATTGTTGCCATCGAGGATAAAAAGATGGGGTTTTCATCATATTGCTTGAGTTAATTCCTCTACATCATGTCATCTTGCTTAATGTGTTAATCCATTCTTGATGAACTTAATACTCTAGATGCAAGTTGGATAGCGGTCGATGTGTGGAGTAATAGTAGTAGATGCAGAATCGTTTTGGTCTACTTAACACGGACGTGATGCCTATATGCATGATCATTATCTTAGATATTGTCATAACTTTGCGATTTTTCTATCAATTGCTCGGCAGTAATTTGTTCACCCACCGTATTATTTTCTATCTTGAGAGAAGCCTCTAGTGAAACCTATGGCCCTCGGGTCTATTTTCCATCATATAAGTTTCTGATCTACTATTTTGCAATCTTTTACTTTCCGATCTATAACCCAAAAATACCAAAACATTACTTTACCGTTTATCTATCTCTATTAGATCTCACTTTTGCAAGTAACCGTGAAGGGATTGACAACCCCTTTATCGCGTTGGGTGCAAGTTGTTTAATTGTTTATGAAGGTATTGGGTGACTTGTGAGTTGTCTCCTACTGGGTTGATACCTTGGTTCTCAAACTGAAGGAAATACTTATCTCTACTTTGTTACATTACCCTTCCTCTTCAAGGGAAAAACCAATGCAAGCTCAAGAAGTAGCAGGAAGAATTTCTGGCACCGTTGCCGGGGAGATCTACGCCATGTCAAGCCATACCAAGTACCCATCATAAACTCTCATCTCATGCATTACATTATTCACCTTTCTCCTCTCATTTTCCTCTCCCCAACTTCTAAAATGATTTTCGAAAAGATTTGCCTTTTCTTCGCCCCTCTTCCGTTCGTTTTCTTTGCTTGCTTTTTGTGTGCTCGTGTGTTTGATTGCTTGCTTTTTCACGATGGCTCAACCAAAGAATGTTGATCTTCACTTTAGGAGGTTGGAATAAATTAAAAATAATGTTAGGAGCTTCATGTCTTTGCAATTTGAACATAATAATTTCTTTAGAAACGAGCTCAAGGAGCAGAAAAGTTTTATGGAGTACATGAATAAATAGCTCGATGATATGGCTAAGGAATTTTATGTTTTAAAATCTCAGTTTCCTCATCTTGAAAATTTAGTAGGCCAAATTTCTGATAAACAAGCTACCTTAGTAAATCAGATGGCCGCTAAACCAGAATCTTTAAATAATGATGAAGAACTTAAAGTGATTGATGTGACTCCTATTGAAACTGTGTTTTCCAATATAAATCTTGATAAAGATGGGACTGGAGATGAGTCAACTTTAGTTAAAAGGCGTCCCAATGATTTGGAGTTTTTAGATCTTGATGCAAAAATTGATAAAAGTGGGATTAGAGAGGTCAAAACTTTAGGTAGCAATGAACCCACTCTTTTGGATTTCAAGGAATTTAATTATGATAATTGTTCTTTAATAGATTGTATTTCCTTGTTTTAATCCATGTTGAATTCTCCTCATGCTTATATTCAAAACAAAGCTTTTACTAAACATATCGTTGATGCTATGATGCAATCTTTTGAAGAAAAGCTTGAATTGGAAGTTTCTATCCCTAGAAAACTTTATGATGAGTGGGAACCTACTATTAAGATTAAGATTAAAGATTATGAGTGCCATGCTTTGTGTGATTTGGGTGCTATTGTTTCCACGATTCCAAAAACTTTACGTGACGTGTTAGGTTTCCGTGAATTTGATGATTGTTCTTTAAATTTGCATCTTGTGGATTCCACTATTAAGAAACTTATGGGAAGGATTAATGATGTTCTTATTGTTGCAAATAGGAATTATGTGCCCATAGATTTCATTGTTCTTGATATAGATTGCAATCCTACATGTCCTATTATTCTTGGTAGACCTTTCCTTGGAACGATTGGTGCAATTATTGATATGAAAGAAGGAAACATTAGATTTCAATTTCCGTTAAGGAAGGGCATGGAACACTTTTCTAGAAAGAAAATTAAATTGACTTATGAATCTATTATGAGAGCTACTTATGGACTGCATGCCAAAGATGACAATACCTAGATCTATTCGTGTTTTATGCCTAGCTAAGGGCGTTAAACAATAGCGCTTGTGGGGAGGCAACCCAATTTTATTTTTGTTTTTGCTTTCTAGGTTCTGTTTCGCAATATATAATTCATCTAGCCTCTGGTTGGATGTTTTTTAGGTTTTAATTAGTGTTTGTGCCAACTAAGACCTTTGGGATAGCTTACGATGATAGTTGATTTGATCTTGCTAAAAAACAGAAACTTTTACACTCAGGAAAACAATTCTCATTTTTAACAGAAGTGTGATAAAATACTGATTCATTTTGCAGAAGATTAATAAAAAATTGCTTAGGTTTTCATAGTTTATAAGAATTTTTGGAGTTACAGAATTATTTGAAATATCCGGATTGCTACAGACTGTTCTGTTTTTGACAGATTCTGTTTTCTATGTGTTGTTTGCTTATTTCGATGAATATATGGGTAGTATCGGGGGGGTATGAACCATGGAAAAGTTGGAATACAGTAGATATTACACCAATATAAATAAACAATGAGTTCACAATGTTACAAAATGTGGTGATTTATTTTCTTATACTAACGGAGCTTATAAGATTTTCTGTTGAGTATTGTGTTGTGAAGTTTTCAAGTTTTGGGTAAGGATTTGATTAACTATGGAATAAGGAGTGGAAAGGGCCTAAGCTTGGGGATGCCCAAGGCACCCCAAGGTAATATTCAAGGAAAACCAAGAGCCTAAGCTTGGGGATGCCCCGGCAGGCATCCCCTCTTTCTTCTTTGTCTATCGGTAACTTTACTTAAGGCTATATTTTTATTCACCACATGATATGTGTTTTGCTTGGAGCATCTTGTATGGTTTGTGTAACATCCCAAATTTTCAATTTGGAATGTTATACATTAGGTCATCATGCATATCATATTTTCTCGCATTTTTCCGATCCTAGAAATTTCACGCAACTCAAGGACCCTCGGAGAGAGTTGGAAATTTCATTATTTTCATATTTGGGAATTTCTCAAATTTTGGAAATAGGATCATTTGGATTTATTTAAATTATCTTCATAAAGTTTTCCTATAAAAAAATATTTTGAGAGGGAATAATATGACTTTCCCAACATTTAGGAAAAATGAAGATATTATAAATAAATCAAAATTTGGTTTTGGAAGATTTATTTTGCTTAGGCAAAATGAGCATTTAAAATTTATGCATGTTTGCCGTTTTAAAAGTTCATTTTGTTCGACTCATTTTAGGAGTCGGGAAAATTTGTTTTATTTAATTTGGAGTTCATTTGGTATTTTTTATTTCGTTTGGTTTTAATTTAAAAAAAAAACACGCGCCCTACTGGGCCGAGGCCCGCCCGCCCCAACCAGCGCCCGGCCCACCTCCTCCTCTCTCCAAGGCTCGGCCTGAAGGAGCCTCCGCCCAAGACGCCTCCGCCGCCGCCTCGAGTCCGCCTCGACCCGCCCCCTGCCCCCTTCCCCAAGCCCTAACCCCCTCATAAATCGCCGCCCCCCTCTCTCTCACCCCGAGCCGCCTCAACCCGCGCCGACCGAACCCCGCCCGCCGCCGTGGGGCCGCCGCCGCCGCCGTTCCCGCCGCCGACGCTGAACCCGCCGCCCCTCGCCTCCCGACCCGCGGACCCCGCCACCCGCGGAGCCCGCGGACCCCGCCGACGAGATCACGGAGGTAGCCAGCGCCCGATCCGGTTTTCCCCTAAAAACCGATCCGGTTTAAAAAAAAAAAGATGTTCAGTTTTTTTTTTAAAAACCTAGATTGGTTTTTTTTTTGGTTTTCTTAATTAACGAACGTTCACCGAACCGTTCGTTTCAATGAATGCGTTCGTTGGATTCGTTCTGTTAACGAACGTCCGTTATTTAATCCGTTCGTCGTTTTTCTTTTAATCGGATTTAATCCGTTATTCTTCTGATTCGATTTCAGATCCGATTTTCAAATCTGTTTTGTTTCTCGCTCGTTTATCGGAATCAGGTGATTCAGCGCCTGGAGTTTCGTAACGAAACCGCCATTCCGACTACCCTACTTTCACAGAGTTTTGCTACTGTGAAATTTTGACCTAGTTTCAGATTGCAAAACCGAGTCGTTCTCTCTCGAGTTTCGACCTTCGATGTTTATTTTGATTCGATTCTTTTGCAACCAGGGTTCTTAAGTTGAACTTTCTGGTTAGATCTTTTATTCGAGATTTCCCTGTGCATTAGATGAGTACTTATTGTATGCTTGTTGTTTGTCTGCGTTAGATCACCCGAGTCGCCGCTTGTTACTTGAATCTCTAGGTCTCGCGGATCATCGGCAAGGCAAGTAACACTTTGATCATACCTTTTCTACTACCCAGTTTTTATGCATTAGATCTATTCCTCAAACACTTGCATGGTTAGGATCTAATTAAATTGTGGGATGGGAAGTAGATTGAGGTAGTACCTATTACTGTTTTACTTATGAAACCTTGGGAGTTACTTCTCGTTTGCTTATTATGCCATGCTATGCTAGTAGGCGTGGATTGGGTGAGTGAATATCCATGACAGATGTGAGATTGTTAATTAATGGTTTATCTAAGGTGGCAACCTAAACACACATCTGGGTGGATTGAGGCACCTGGTTTCTATCAGGACTTGCTGTATTTCTTGGACCGCCACCCGGGCTCTAAGGGATCATAAGATTATTCAAACTGGAAACTTCCGTGTGCAGCCACAAGCCAATTATGGGCTCTGGCGTAGTTGACTAAGTTGTGCGAACTCTTACGGGTAGGCTAGCTGATGTAGGGGATGTAGGTTGGTACGGTCTACCCACATGTAAGGTGCTAGCGCTTCTGAAAGACTATGTCTCGGTCATCCGTTTCTCAAACACCATGAAGTCACGAGAACCAAGCGGAGGCGATCGAGTCTTGTGGGGAAAAGTCATAAACCTCTGCAGAGTGTATAAACTAATCATGATTAGCCGTGTCCCGATTATGGACAATTTGAGTATCCTGTAATTGAATATCATGTGAATCTCAACATGTTACCTCTAATAAAAGTTGTTGGGTTTTGATGAGTACTTTTTAATTGGGATTGAGAATGCTGTCAACCATTCTCAATGTTTAACAACCACCATGATAGTTAAATAAAATTATTCCTTTGATGTAGGGAAAAATCAGCTTTATGCAAATGTAACCGTAGAGCCTTACCACCAGCCATATATGCATGTAGTATAGGCTTATTCCTTCATTGCTCTTTATGTGTTACATTGCGGCATATTCCATGTCTTGACCCGTTTTGGCTGCAACTTTCACGTTGCGAGACTTTTGAGACGTCGAGTAAGGTGTTAGGTCGTGGTTCTATACTCGGTGATGCCGTTGGAGTTGATGGACTCGCTTATCTTCCAAGCCTTCGCTGTTATTATTAGATGGCCTTAAGCCATATTATTGTAATAAGTTCCCTTGTGGACAACGATGTAATAAGTGTGTGATTGCTACTCTGCTATAAATCCTTGAAATCTTGTGTGGTGTCGGCATTCTTGATCCAGGATGACACCGAGCACGAGACTTGATCCATTCGGTCTGGTCGCTATAGAGAATGGTACCGAGCACACGCCGATGAGGACACGACCACTAAGTTAAAGCCATAGATCACTACTCTCTTCCCATTTTCTAACTCCTCATCTTTTCTACTCTCTTTAGGATGACGGACGCGAAGATCAAGTACACCCAACCGGATGAAGGCACACCTTTTGGATTTCACTTGAAGGAAGTCACTAAGTACCGAATATTGGACTACCAAGCTTCACGGGACTTTCAACGCCACTCTGCTCAAGAGGAGGCTGGAAGATTCATGCTCACGTTCGGGAAGGACATTCGCCCCAATCACCAAGCCTATAGATAGTGTTTTCGATTGCACCGACTTGGAGTGCAGGAAAGAGCATGGCAGCTCACATTACCATGGGACGCATTGGAGAAGTTTATCAAGAAGACCTCAAGGACACCATCTACCAGATTTGCGGACGCCGAGATGACAAGCTGGGACGTCGTCGGCACCAAGAAGGATAGGTCCATTGCAGCTTTCATCCAGAGCTAAATCAGCACATTCGACGCCAGAGAACCAAATGTGCAATGACATGTTGGAGTTCTGAAGACAAAGGAAGGATCATCGAACTAGAAGAAGAACTAAAGACTACACGCAAGGACTACATGGGCGAGATCGTAGCTCGGCAAGACACAATAACGATCTTAAATGCGAGATCGAAGAACTCAAGAAGAAGTTGGCGCTCAGGAATGAAGACCGGTATGTCGAATACCCAGCGACTACATTAACATCGACGACACCGATTCGGATCCAAGTGAACCCGACTTTGAAGGCGAAGTGGAGCGGACATCATGGAGTCTTCCACGGTTCAAATTAGTAGAAGTCCCCCACATATTAGTAGTATTTCCCTCCATGTAAACATTATAGTACACGCACTTTTGCGATAGTTAGATCGTTGTAAGCCCTTGTTTGATTGAATGAAGTGATTTTGTGTGTTTTTGCTCATGTGCATTTGGGTAGTGATTTCCCTTAGACCTCATTCTATTCTACATTTCTCTTCTTTTCTAAAACCATCAGATGCCTCCGAGACGCGACCCCGGATTCGTTTTCCCACCAGAGATCACCCAATTGATCCAGCAGCAGAATACCCTGATTCAAACATTGGTGCAACAACAACAACAACAACAACCCACCACCACCACCACCACCTGCGGATCATCTGACTCGTTTCCTTAGACTGAACCCGCGGTGTATTCGATAACACCGAGCCGATTGTGGCGGATGGTGGCTCCGCAAGATAGGAAGGAGCTGACCACTGCAGGATGCAGATGGAGAAAGAGTGAAGTTTGCAGCACATCAGCTTGAAGGACCCGCGGCAGCATGGTGGGAGAATTTCACAGCCACTTACCCGTGAACACCGTCACATGGGACCAGTTTCAAGCTTTTCAGACCTGCCCATGTTTCAGCAGGAGCCATGGCCATGAAGAAGCGTGAGTTTCGCAACTTCGCCAAGGAGGAAGGACTGTTTGGCGATCGTGGATGACTTTAGCAAATTAGCACGTTATGCCCGGATGCGTTACTACGGATGCAGCTAAGCAGAGAAGTTTCTAGAAGGACTGAATGATGAGTTCAGCATGCCGTTGATGGTAGCAAGTTTCAACAACTACCGGGAGTTGGTAGACCGAGCCCTCATGATTGAAGGAAAACATCGACAAATTGAGAACTGCAAGCGGAAGTATGGACAAGGGAAGTATAACTCGGATCCCGGCAGAAGCCTCGTTATACCCTAAATCCGGAATTCAGTTTCAGCATACCCATGGAGGAGGTAATTCGCATAACCATAATGGCACCAAGAATGGGAACGGGAATGGAGTAAGCAACGGACAGAACCGCACCAACCCGTCTACACCATCCAAGGTAGACTTGAGTCACATTACTTGCTTTAAGTGCCGCAAGACTGGGCACTATGCAAATGACTGTCCAGAAGGCCAGAATGGAAATGGCAATGGAAGCTCTGGAAAGAAGCCAAACCCTTTCAACAGGGACAGGTGAACCACATTGATGTGGAGGAGGTTGAAGATCAACTGAAGCGATGTCGGTAAGTTTTTGGTTAAGTCATTTACTGCGGTTGTCCTTTTTGATCTTGGTGCATCGCATTCATATATATCAAGGGATTTGTGGATAAGTACAAGTTACCAACCCAAGCCCTTAGGTCACCCATGCTAGTAACCTCACCGGAGGCGAGTACATGGCTAGTAAATGGTGTGATCGATCGCCACTAAGGATTGGACACTATGTTTTCCCCTCGGACCTAATAGTTTGGAATCCCAAGGATTGGATGTGATATTAGGAATGGATTGGTTATCAAAGTATGGAGGAAACATAGATTGTACCACAAAGTCAATTTTGCTCACCACACGGAAGGAAGAAGGATTAAGTATGTATCACGGCACGAGCCGAGGAGAGCACAAGTTAATTGCTTATCGAGTGGTGGTGCAGGAAGAAGTACCGGTGGTAAAGGATTTTCTGATGTATTTCGGAAGAGTTGCCGGGAATGCCGCGGATAGAGACATTGAGTTTTGATCGAGCTGTTGCCAGGAACAGGCCCGATATCAAAGCGACCGTACAGGATGCCCGCAAAGGATTTGGCGGAAATCAAGAAGTAGATTAAGGAACTATTGGATAAAGGTTTCATTCGCCCAAGTTCTTCACCTTGGGGATCACCCGTTTTATTGGTGGAGAAGAAGGATGGATCTTTGAGAATGGTTGTTGATTATCGTGGATTGAATGAAGTAACAATCAAGAACAAGTACCCGCTGCCTATGATAAATGATCTGTTTGATCGCTTGCAAGGAGCCAAAGTGTTTTCCAAGATCGACTTGCGATCAGGGTACCATCAGTTGAAGATTCGGGAGCAGGACATACCCAAGACAGCATTTACCACGAGATATGGACTGTATGAGTATACCGTTATGTCATTTGGATGACTAACGCACCAGCCTATTTCATGAACCCGATGAACAAAGTGTTTATGGAGTTTTTGGATAAGTTAAATCGTGGTGTTCATTGATGACATTTTGATTTTCTCGAAGAATGAAGAGGAACATAAGGAACATTTGCGATTGGTTTTGGAGCGAGGAACACCAGTTGTATGCCAAGTTCAGCAAATGTGAGTTTTGGCTAAAGGAAGTTGGATTTCTCGGACATGTTATATCCGGAGAAGGAATAGCAGTTGACCCCATAAAAGTTGAGACCGTAACCAAATGGGAAGCACCAACGACAGTTGAGAGATTGAGTTTCCTTGGACTCGCAGGATACTACCGAAGATTCATTGAGAATTTCTCAAGAATTGGAAAGCCTATGACTGAATTGTTGAAGAAGGAAAACAAATTCATATGGATGAGGACTGCGAGGCAAGTTTTCAGGAGTTGAAGAAAAGATTGGTTACCTCACCAGTTTGATATTGCGGATCGGACTAAGGATTATGAGGTGTATTGCGACGCTTCACGTCGAGGACTTGGAGCCGTGCTTATGCAGGAAGGAAAAGTTGTTTAGTATGCTTCACGACAACTTAAGCCCCATGAGTTGAATTATGCCACTCATGATTTGGAGCTAGCAACCGTGTGTGCCTTGAAGACATGGAGACATTTTCTCATTGGAAATCATTGTGAAGTATATACGGATCACAAGAGTTTGAAGTACATCTTCACACAGAAGGAACTGAATCTCAGACAAAGGAGATGGTTAGAACTTATCAAGGATTATGACATGAGATTGCATTATCACCCCGGAAAGGCTAATGTCGTAGCTGACGCATTGAGCCGTAAGAGCCACGTCAATACCCTAATGATGGGAGGAATACCCAATGAGTTAGCGAGGACCTTGAGAGCTATGTTTGGAAATAGTTCGAGAGGCTATGTAGCAGCATTGGAGATTGATCGACAGCGATGGACAAAATCGAGAAGCCCAAAAGGCAGATAAGGAAGTTGCCTCTATAAAGGAGAAAATGAGCAAAGGAAAAGCTAAAGGATTTCGTGAGGATGAGCACGATACCCTATGGTTTGAAGACCGTGTTTATGTGCCCAATGACCCGTAGATCGGGAAGTTGATTTTGCAAGAAGCCCATGATTCACCTATTCGATTCACCAGGAAATACCAAGATGTATTTGGATTTGAAGAATATTTTACGGTGGACGGAATGAAGAAGGATATTGCGGAGTATGTAGCAATTTGTGACGTATGTCGAGAAAGTAAAAGCGAGCATCGAAGCCAGCAGGATTGTTACAACCGTTGCCGATACCGAATGGAAGTGGGATAAACTAGGCATGGATTTCATCACAGGTTTGCCAAAGACCCGTTCAGGATATGACTCGATTTGGGTCATAGTCGATCGTTTGACCAAGGTAGCTCATTTTATTCGATCAAGACTACCTATAGCAGTGCTAAGTTGGCAAAGATATACATGACCAGAATTGTGTGTTTACGGAGTTCGAGGAGCATTGTATCGATGAGAGGAACCCAATTTACCTCGAAATTTTGGAACCAGTTGCACGAGACATTGGGAACCAGATTGGAATTCAGTACAGCATTCCACCCACAGACCGATGGACAGACCGAGAGAGTCAATCAGATTTTGGAGGACATGCTGAGAGCTTGTGCACTAGATTATGGATCTAGTTGGGATGATAATTTGCCGTATGCAGAATTTTCCTACAATAACAGTTACCAAACCAGCTTAAAGATGGCACCTTTCGAGGCTCTGTATGGAAGAAGGTGCAGGACACCGTTGTCATGGGACGAAACTGGAGATCGTCAGTTGTTTGGACCAGATTTGATTAAGGAGTCTGAACAGAAAGTTAAGTTAATTCGAGACAGGCTCAAGGTAGCCCAGTCCAGACAGAAGAGCTATGCCGATTCAAAGCGCACAGCGATTGAGTATGAAGTTGGAGCAGTATATCTCGAGTATCCCGCTTGAGGAGTTAAGCGTTTTGGAGTGAAAGGAAAGTTAGCACCCCGTTTCGTTGGACCATATAAGATTTTGCAACGCATGGGAGAAGTTGCGTATAAGTTGGAATTGCCAGAAGGACTGTCTGGAGTTCATGATGTATTCCATGTTTCTCAGTTGAAGAAATGTCACCCCGAGATAGCAGAGGTACCGTTAAGAGACACAGTGCCACTGGAAGCAATTCAGTTGAAGGATGACTTGACCTATGAGGAAAAACCTGTTAAGATTCTCGATTATGCCAGCAGAGTTACCCGCAGCAAGGTTATCAAGTTTTGCAAAGTTCAGTGGAGCCACCACACTGAGGATGAAGCCACCTGGGAAAGAGAGGAAGTTTTGCTCAGGGACCACCCTCACCTATTTTCTAGCCAACCCGAATCTCGAGGGCGAGATTCATCTTAAGGGGGTAGGTTTGTAACATCCCAAATTTTCAATTTGGAATGTTATACATTAGGTCATCATGCATATCATATTTTCACGCATTTTTCCGATCCTAGAAATTTCACGCAACTCAAGGACCCTCCGAGAGAGTTGGAAATTTCATTATTTTCATATTTGGGAATTTCTCAAATTTTGGAAATAGGATCATTTGGATTTATTTAAATTATCTTCATAAAGTTTTCCTATAAAAAAATATTTTGAGAGGGAATAATATGACTTTCCCAACATTTAGGAAAAATGAAGATATTATAAATAAATCAAAATTTGGTTTTGGAAGATTTATTTTGCTTAGGCAAAAATGAGCATTTTAAAATTTATGCATGTTTGCCGTTTTAAAAGTTCATTTTGTTAGACTCATTTTAGGAGTCGGGAAAATTTGTTTTATTTAATTTGGAGTTCATTTGGTATTTTTTTATTTCGTTTGGTTTTAATTTAAAAAAAAACGCCCCCACAGGCGAGGCCCACCCCCCAACCAGCGCCCCGGCCCACCTCCTCCTCCTCTCCTCGGCTCGGCCGCCCGAAGGAGCCCGCCGCCGCCGACGCCTCCCGCCGCCGCCTCGAGTCCGCCTCCGACCCGCGCCTGCCCCCTTCCCAAGCCGTGAACCCCCCCTCTCATAAATCGCGCCCCCCCCCTCTCTCACCCTTGAGCCGCCCCCAACCAGCGCCCGCCGAACCCCGCCGCCGCCGTGGGCCGCGCCCGCCGCCGCCGTTCCCGCCGCCGCGCTGAACCCGCCGCCCCTCGCCTCCCGACCCGCGGACCCGCCACCCGCGGAGCCGCGGACTCCCGCGGAGAGATCACCGGAGGTAGCCCAGCGCCCGATCCGGTTTTCCCTAAAACCGATCCGGTTTAAAAAAAAAGATGTTGGGTTTTTAAAAAACCTAGATTGTTTTTTTTGGTTTTCTTAATTAACGAACGTTCACTGAACCGTTCGTTTCAATGAACGCGTTCGTTGGATTAGTTACGTTAACGAGCGTCCGTTATTTAATCCGTTCGTCGTTTTCTTTTAATCGGATTTAATCCGTTATTCTTCTGATTCGATTTCAGATCCGATTTTCAAATCTGTTTTATTTCTCGCTCGTTTATCGGAATCAGGTGATTCAAGCGCCTGGAGTTTCATAACGAAACCGCCGTTCCGACTACCCTACTTTCACAGAGTTTTGCTACTGTGAAATTTTGACCTAGTTTCAGATTGCAAAACTGAGTCGTTCTCTCTCGAGTTTCGACCTTCGATGTTTATTTTGATTCGATTCTTTTGCAACCAGGGTTCTTAAGTTGAACTTTCTGGTTAGATCTTTTATTCGAGATTTCCCTGTGCATTAGATGAGTACTTATTGTATGCTTGTTGTTTGTCTGCGTTAGATCACCGGTCGCCGCTTGTTACTTCGAATCTCTAGGTCTCGCGGATCATCAGCAAGGCAAGTAACACTTTGATCATACCTTTTCTACTACCCAGTTTTTATGCATTAGATCTATTCCTCAAACACTTGCATGGTTAGGATCTAATTAAATTGTGGGATGGGAAGTAGATTGAGGTAGTACCTATTACTGTTTTACTTATGAAACCTTGGGAGTTACTTCTCGTTTGCTTATTATGCCATGCTATGCTAGTAGGCGTGGATTGGGTGAGTGAATATCCATGACAGATGTGAGATTGTTAATTAATGGTTTATCTAAGGTGGCAACCTAAACACACATCTGGGTGGATTGAGGCACCTGGTTTCTATCAGGACTTACTGTATTTCTTGGACCGCCACCTGGGCTCTAAGGGATCATAAGATTATTCAAACTGGAAACTTCCGTGTGCAGCCACAAGCCAATTATGGGCTCTGGCGTAGTTGACTAAGTTGTGCGAACTCTTACGGGTAGGCTAGCTGATGTAGGGGATGTAGGTTGGTACGGTCTACCCATGTAAGGTGCTAGCACTTCGAAAGACTATGTCTCGGTCATCCGTTTCTCAAACACCATGAAGTGCGAGAACCAAGCGGAGGCGATCGAGTCTTGTGGGGAAAAGTGTGCAAACCTCTTCAGAGTGTATAAACTAATCATGATTAGCCGTGTCCCCGGTTACGGACAATTTGAGTATCCTGTAATTGAATATCATGTGAATCTCAACATGTTACCTCTAATAAAAGTTGTTGGGTTTTGATGAGTACTTTTTAATTGGGATTGAGAATGCTGTCAACCATTCTCAATGTTTAACAACCACCATGATAGTTAAATAAAATTATTCCTTTGATGTAGGGAAAAATCAGCTTTATGCAAATGTAACCGTAGAGCCTTACCACCAGCCATATATGCATGTAGTATAGGCTTATTCCTTCATTGCTCTTTATGTGTTACATTGCCAGCATATTCCATGTGCTGACCCGTTTTCGGGCTGCAACTTTCACGTTGCAGACTTTTCAGACGTTGAGTAAGGTGTTAGGTCGTGGTTCTATACTCAGTGATGCCGTTGGAGTTGATGGACTCGCTTATCTTCCAAGCCTTCCGCTGTTATTATTAGATGGCCTTAAGCCATATTATTGTAATAAGTTCCTTGTGGACAACGATGTAATAAGTGTGTGATTGCTACTCTGCTATAAATCCTTCGAAGTACTGTGTGGTGTCAGCATTACTGATCCAGGGATGACACTGAGCACAGAGACTTGATCCATTCGGGTCTGGTCGCTACAGTTTGAGTCTTTGCTTTTTAGTTTGCCACAATCATCCTTGCTGTACACACCTTTTGAGAGAGACACACATGAATCATGATATATTAGAGTACTCTATGTGCTTCTGAAAGTGCAACTATCCCTGGGTGGTTTTGGTAATTCCTAACAACATATAGCTCATTGAGCTAATGCTATTTCGAGATAAATATTTCAGGAAAGCTCAATGATTGTCATGGCATGGATTAGGAATGTGGACCCCTCAAAATACTAAGGACAAAAGATTGTCTCAAGCTCTAAAGCTCAAGACTCTACATTTTACTTTTAGCGATCCAAGATCACATTGAGTCCATAGGAAAAGCCAATACTATTAAAAGGGGATGAGGTGTTGCTTAATGGGTTGCTTGCTCAAAATGCTTAGTGATATGCTCCAAAAACCCTCAACCACTTTCTCATATCCACATATGTCCCAAACCAAAAGTCAAACTCGGCCCCACCGAAACATTCTATCCGGCGCCACGGAGTTCACTTGACATAGCCACTGCCATAAACCCTAGTCACTTCGATCTCACCGATAGGGATCTCAGTCTAATCGAGATGGGATTGCAAAATCTCTGTTTCCCTTCATAACGTGTCGGTCCAACCGAGATGAGCGGTCGGTCCCACCGAGTTTGCATTGCAAACTCTCTGTTTCCCCTTCGTAACGTTTCGGTTTCACCAAGATGAGCAAATCGGTCCCACCGAGTTTGCCTGACCAACTCTCTGGTTAGCTTATTACCAAAATCGGTCCCACCAAGTTTGTGTAACCGGTCTCACCGAGATTACCTTATGCCCTAACCCTAATGAAATCGGTCCCACCGAGTTGACATGTCGGTCCCACCGAAAATCCTAACGTTCACATTTTGAACTAAATCGGTCTGACCGAGTTTCATTATTCGGTCCCACCGAGTTTGGACATTTGTGTGTAATGGTTAGATTTTATGTGGAGGCTATATATACCCCTCCACCCACTCTTCATTCATGGAGAGAGCCATCAGAACAAGCCTACACTTCCAGCATAAATTTTCTGAGAGAGAACCACCTACTCATGTGTTGAGACCAAGCTATTCCATTCCATCCATATGAATCTTGATCTCTAGCCTTCTCCAAGTTGCTTTCAACTCAAATCATCTTTCCACCAAATCCAAATCTGTGAGAGAGAGTTGAGTGTTAGGGAGACTATCATTTGAAGCACAAGAGCAAGGAGTTCATCATCAACACACCTTCTATTACCATTTGGAGAGTGGTGTCTCCTAGATTGGTTAGGTGTCACTTGGGAGCCTCCGTCAAGATTGTGGAGTTGAACCAAGGAGTTTGGGCAAGGAGATCGCCTACTTCGTGAAGATCTACCCTAGTGAGGCAAGTCCTTCTTGGGCGATGGCCATGGTGGGATAGACAAGGTTGCTTCTTCGCGGACCCTTCGTGGGTGGAGTCCTCCGTGGACTCGCGCAACCTTTACCCTTCGTGGGTTGAAGTCTCGATCAACGTGGATGTATGATAGCACCACCTATCGGAACCACGCCAAAAATCTCCGTGTCTAGATTGCCTTTGCTCCCTCCAAACTCCTCCCTTTAACTTCATGTGCAATGTTTTACATTCCCCTGATATACTCTTAGACTTGCATGTGAAGATGGATTGCTTGACTAGTGCTAAGTTGCAAAAATTTGCCAAGACTTAAAATTGGGAAAAGGCTAGATTTTTATTTGGTCCAGTAGTCTAATCACCCCCCCCCCTCTAGACATACTTTTGATCGTACAGCTTCACTCATATCTTTTGAGCTAGGCAATTTTTCTCTAGTGCTTCACTTATATCTTTTTAGAGCACGGCGGTGGTTTTATTTTATAGAAATTATTGAAATCTCATGCTTCACTTATATTATTTTGAGAGTTTTTAAACAGCATGGTAATTTGCTTTGGTTATAAATTTAGTCCTAATATGATAGGCATCCAAGAGGGATATAATAAAAACTTTCATATAAAGTGCATTGAATACTATGAGAAGTTTGATTCCTTATGATTGTTTTGAGATATGAAGATGGTGATATTAGAATCATGCTAGTGAGTAGTTGTGAATTTGATAAATACTTGTGTTGAAGTTTGTGAGTCCCGTAGCATGCACGTATGGTGAACCGTTATGTAATGTAGTTGGAGCATGAGATATTTTTTGATTGTCTTCCTTATGAGTGGCGGTCAGGGACGAGCGACGGTGTTTTCCTACCAATCTATCTCCCGAGGAGCATGCGCGTAGTACTTTGTTTCGATGACTAATAGATTTTTGCAATAAGTATGTGAGTTCTTTATGTCTAATGTTGAGTCCATGGATTATACGCACTCTCACCCTTCCACCATTGCTAGCCTCTCTAGTACCGCGCAAATTTCGCCGGTACCATAAACCCACCATATACCTTCCTAAAAACAGCCACCATAGCTACCTATTATGGCATTTCCATAGCCATTCCGAGATATATAGCCATGCAACTTTCCACTGTTCCATTTATTATGACACACATCATCATTGTCATATTGCTTTGCATGATCATGTAGTTGACATTGTATTTGTGGCAAAGCCACCATTCATAATTTTCTATACATGTCGCTCTTGAGTCATTGCACATCCCGGTACACCACCGGAGGCATTCATATAGAGTCAAATTTTGTTCTAGTATCGAGTTGTAATTTTTGAGTTGTAAGTAAATAAAAGTGTGATGATCTTCATTATTAGAGCATTGTCCCATGTGTGGAAATAAAAAAAAGAGAAGGCCCAAGGAAAAAAATGAGAGAAAAAGAGAGAAGCGGCAATGTTACTATCCTATTACCACACTTGTGCTTCAAAGTAGCACCATGATCTTCATGATAGAGAGTCTCCTATTTTTTCACTTTCATATACTAGTGGGAATGTTTCATTATAGAACTTGGGCATCCTTGTCGGTGTACAAAACTAGGGGCACATTTTTGTACCCCTTTACCTGTGGATGGGCAGTCAGAGCCGCGCCCACGACCACACCAAGCTGAGCGAGGGAGGTGAGCCCAGGTAAGACCAAAGCCCAAGATGGCCAGAACAACGCCAAGGCCAAGGCCACAAAGAGTAAAGGGACGAAGCAGGTTCCCCCGGCAGGAGACTCTTGCCGGGGCAGCTCGCGCCACACCAACGGAGTGAGCCACCCTTGAGCCCACGATCCCCAACAACATTATCCGGGTGGAGCCAGGGCTCGGGAAGGCACCTCCAAGGTGGCATGCAGATCTTTGTGAAGACATATCCAAGAATAGACGACGATTAGAAGACGACGACCCCCGGCAAGACCCTTGCCGGGGACAACGGCGTACCACGGCAAGACCCTTGCCTGGGACGACGGCGTGCCACGACAAGACTCTTGTCAGGACACCCGGCAAGGCATTACCAAGAGTGCTAGCACGGCCACCACTAGGCCCGCCGGCGACCAAGTTTCCACCGCCGTTCGCATACAGCTGCCAGCCCAATCAGCTGGGTAAAGTGCCTGCATGGCAGCATGCAGATCCTCGCGATGGCTCCACCACCACGCCACCTCAGATGTCGGCCTGCCTACATGGCGCCGCGCGCATCACTGGCCAGGGCACGTGTCGAAGCAAGGAAGAGCGGCGACGGACGGGACGGGCCTCGCCCCCGTCCCCGATAAAGCAAAGGGACACCTGCGTGATGCATTAAATGTGTTTTGTCCTATAATACGAAGGATAACCTCGCAACACTGTTGCCTTTCCACCTCCTGTGTGCCAATGTGGCAACCCCTTTTTCTATAAAAGGAGGCCCAAGGCAACGAGGAGAAGGATTGGGCCTTTTGGAGCTCGTTACACTCCGTAGCTAGTTCAAGAACTCAGAATACATCCACCAAAGGAGGACTAGGGTTTTACGCATCCTCGCGGCCCGAACCTGGATAAACGAACCGCGTGCTCTCTACTAGATCCGCTCTTCTCTCAACCCCGCGCCCCGCAACCGCAGTAGGGATTCTTGTGATCCCATAGATGTCGTTTTCGACCGACATCTTTGGCGCGCCAAGTAGGGGCGCGCAATTGTGAGAATTGGTTTTAGCAGTTAAGTGAGTGTTTCTTCATTGCGATGGCTCTAAGAGAAGCAGGAGAGGGGGTCGAAAGATCGACGACGGTGCGATTACAAGCAGAAGCTAAGTCACACCGAACCTTGACTACTTTCTTTCATTTTTATATGAGGTTATTTCCCTCGGAGATGTCGTGCCTTTGTATGGAGAACCTGCACGACAGGGGGCTCTCCCGCTGTCGGCAACGCCCTTGCCCTGTTTCGAGTCTACTCAACAGCTCAAGCGGCTGCGTCGAGAGCGACAGGGTAGCCTTCCGTGATTGACAACACTCTCGATTCTGACTCGAGTCAAGCTCGACAGTTCGAGCGGCCGCGTTAAGAACGGTGAGGTGGCTCGCCCGGCAGCACGCATACCCGGCAGGCCAATGGGGATCCGTCCCCAAGACGCCGCCTTGGGCTTCCGCGTCGGCGAGCCTGCCCAGTTGGCATAGGGTGCGTATACAAAGGGAAATTGAACAGGGAAATAACATGCATAGTACTGAAAGTGCTGCAGAGTTATGTTACATCAAATTGTTGCCGCGGTTCTAACTAGAGGTAGCAATTGTCTTGGTTGTGAACCCACAGCGGCAATAAGGAATGGGATGCCTAATCCCGGCGCTGGCCCTCCACCCTCAGAATTCCGCCGACACGGCTGATGATGGGCTTGATGCGCTCCCTGAGCGACGCGAGGTCGACATCCTCCGGCAAGCTCTCCTGCGCGGCGTTGAAGTCGAGGTCGGGGTACCAGTGCGCCACCTTGGTGAGAACCTTGGTCACGGCGCCCTGACAAAGCATCCAGGACTCCTCGGCCAGTGAGGCCGCCCGGTTGGCGTGGAGCCGCTCCAGAGCACGGACGACCTTCTCAAAGAACAAGGTCAGGCTGCAATTGGCGCTCACGCTCCGCTCCATGACATACCTCACGTCCGGCATCCCCATGGTTGCAAGCTGTGCGGCGGCCTGGTTGGCGACGGCGGCAAGGCGTTCGAGCCAACGGTTCTCGCCCGCCACATGATCGACGAAGTTCAGGCCTTCGTTCTCCCACAACTGCTTCTCACCCTCCAGCGCCTTGGCCAGGGTTTCCTTTCGAGTCTTGGCCTCCTCCAGCGCCTCCTCGAGACCCTTCAGCTTCAGCTTGAGATCCCCGATGGAGTTGTTGGCCTCGGCAAGCTCCTCAGCCTTGCTGATGACCGCGCCCTGTGCCTCCGTCAGAGCACCGTTAAGCGTGTCCTTCTCTCGGGACAGCTTTAACGCCTGCTCCTTCAGCCCGTCGCGCTCCTCCTCCAGCTCCTTCACCTTGCCGGCGTGAACCTGGGCCTGGGCATTGAGTGCCTCCTTGTGCCTCTGCTCCAGCTTGCTGGTCCGCTGCAGGAGAAGCTCCACCTCGGCATCTTTGCCATGAAGTGTGGCGGCGAGCTTCTCCTCGCGTGCCGCAAGGTCCTCCTCCTGGGAGTTCAGCGCGTCCTCGCGCTGGGTCTGAAAGGCCTCGGCGGCCTCGACCAAGTTCTTCGCCGCCTCCTGAGCTTTCTCGACATCGGCAAGCTTCATGGTAAGCTCCACGTCGCGCTTGGCCTGCTCATCCTGGGCCGCCTTGAGCTCCTTGTGGGCCTCGCGGAACCAATCCCGTGCTTCAGCTACACGCTCCTGGAGGTCCGCCTCCGCCTTCTCCACCATCGCCATCCTGGACTTAACCTTGTCCAGGCGGGCGCGGTGGAGCGCCTGGAGCTTCCGGAAGCTGGCGCCCACGGCGTGGAGGAGCCGCTCTTCCTGCGAACCGCCACCGCCAATGATTGGCTCGTCAACAACTTCGAGCCCGACGGCAGCAAGCACCTCGTCGTCGAACACCACTCCTTCAACAGGCGTCCTGGTGCTCGACGCGCCTGGAAGGTGGACGAACAAGTCGACACTCACCCTCAGGTACTTGCCGGAGCCAGAAGCAGCAGAGGAGGAAGGCCGGTCACCAGCCTCCTCATCCGTCTCCCCGGCAAGCCCCTTGCCGGCCTCCTTAGTGGCAGCCTTGTCGGCCTCCCCGGTAGGCCCCTCGGCGACCTCCTCGGTGGCGACCTTCTCAGTGTACACCTCGGCGGCCTTGGCGACGCCCTCGATGACGGCGTCCACGTCCTCTGGGTCCATCAAGGAGGAATCTGGGCTCCGAAGACAGGGGTGAGGCAAAGCCAAGACCAAGAACCGAAAAGAAGA
The DNA here is from genome assembly GCA_021605205.1 of Aegilops longissima. NCBI lineage: Eukaryota > Viridiplantae > Streptophyta > Magnoliopsida > Poales > Poaceae > Aegilops > Aegilops longissima. The sequence continues at coordinate 281,757,767 of CM038678.1, forward strand.
AGAAGCAAGGATGAACGACGAACGACTTACCGGTGCCGGCACCCAGCTGGGAACGGAAGTCCCCTCCCCGCCAACATTTGGCGTCGAGGCAAAGCCACCGGCGCCCAAGTTCTCTTCCTCCTCCTCCATGTGTGTGGGCTCGGTGCTTGGCGCCCTTGCGGAGGACGTCCCTCGGGGCGGCGTGGTCGATGGGGGCGGTGTGTTGGGAGTAGCCCCCTGTGGCTCCTCCTCCTGCTGCTCCCCTCCTGCACACCTGGCAAGGTCAGCACCAAAGTGTCGCGCCCCTGACGCATGTCGAAGAGAGAAGAATGATGAACTTACCTTGGGGGCTTTGCCGGGGGCTGCTGTCGGGGTTGCTCAATACCACCAAGGGCGCCCTCGAAGTACCAGCCGAGGGCTGGCCACCCGCCGAGACCTTGGCCCTTTTTGCTCTCTGGGCCAGCGTCTCCGCGTCCCTGCAAAGATGAAAACAAGTCAAGATCAGTAACGCAGGTTGGGGAGGCAGAGATAACGGAGAGGAACCGGATGCTTACTCATCGTCTTCCTCCTCCTCTGTGGTCTTCCTCTTCCTCCTTGGACTGAGGGATCCATAATCAAAGGTGATCCCTGAAGGAAATATGCCATAGAGGCAATAATAAAGTTATTATTTATTTCCTTATATCATGATAAATGTTTATTATTCATGCTAGAATTGTATTAACTGGAAACATAATACATGTGTGAATACATAGACAAACAGAGTGTCACTAGCTTGACTAGCTCGTTAATCGAAGATGGTTATGTTTCCTAACCATAGACATGAGTTGTCATTTGATTAACGGGATCACATCATTAGGAGAATGATGTGATTGACTTGACCCATTCTGTTAGCTTAGCACCCGATCGTTTAGTATGTTGCTATTGCTTTCTTCATGACTTATACATGTTCCTATGACTATGAGATTATGCAACTCCCATTTACCGGAGGAACACTTTGTGTGCTACCAAACGTCACAACGTAACTGGGTGATTACAAAGGTGCTCTACAGGTGTCTCCGAAGGTATTTGTTGGGTTGGCGTATTTCGAGATTAGGATTTGTCACTCAGATTGTCGGAGAGGTATCTCTGGACCCCGTCGGTAATGCACGTCACTTAAGCCTTGCAAGCATTGCAACTAATGAGTTAGTTGCAGGATGATGTATTACGGAACGAGTAAAGAGACTTTCCGGTAACGAGATTGAACTAGGTATTGAGATACCGACGATCAAATCTTGGGCAAGTAACATACCGATGACAAAGGGAACAACGTATGTTGTTATGCGGTCTGACCGATAAAGATCTTCGTAGAATATGTGGGAGCCAATATGAGCATCTAGGTTTCACTATTGGTTATTGACCGGAGACGTGTCTCGGTCATGTCTACATAGTTCTCGAACCCGTAGGGTCCGCACACTTAACGTTACAATGACAGTTATATTACGAGTTTATATGTTTTGATGTACCGAAGGTTGTTCAGAGTCCCGGATGTGATCACATACATGACGAGGAGTCTCGAAATGGTCGAGACATGAAGATTGATATATTGGAAGCCTATGTTTGGATATCGGAAGTGTTCTAGGTGAAATGGGGATTTTATCGGAGTACCAGGAGGTTACCGGAACCCCCCGGGAGGTAAATGGGCATTTACGAAGAAGAGAGAGGGGGGTGCGCCCCCCTTCCTTCTCTCCCTCTACTTTCCCCCTCCCTAATCCTATTCCAACTAGGAAAAGGGGGGGGGAGTCCTACTACCGGTGGGAGTAGGACTCCTCCTGGCGCGCCCTCTCCCTGGCCGGCCGCACCCCCCTTGCTCCTTTATATACGGGGGCAAGGGGGCACCCCATAGACACAACAATTGATCAAGTTGATCTTTTAGCCGTGTGCGGTGCCCCCTCCACCATAGTCCACCTTGATAATACTGTAGCAGTGCTTAGGCGAAGCCCTGCGTCGGTAGAACATCAACATCGTCACCACACCGTCGTGCTGACGAAACTCTCCCTCAGCACTCGGCTGGATCGGAGTTTGAGGGACTTCATCGGGCTAAACGTGTGCTGAACTCGGAGGTGTCGTACGTTCGGTACTTGATTGGTCGTATCGTGAAGACGTACGACTACATCAACCGCGTTGTGCTAATGCTTCCGCTTTCGGTCTACGAGGGTACGTGGACAACACTCTCCCCTCTCGTTGCTATGCATCACCATGATCTTGCGTGTGCGTAGGAAAATTTTGAAATTACTACGTTCCCCAATAGTGGTATCAGAGCCAGGTTTTATGCGTAGATGTCATATGCACGAGTAGAACACAAGTGATTTGTGGGCGATATAAGTCATACTGCTTACCAGCATGTCATACTTTGGTTCGGCGGTATTGTTGGATGAAGTGGCCCGGACCGACATTACGCGTACGCTTACGCGAGACTGGTTCTACCGACGTGCTTTGCACACAGGTGGCTGGCGGTGTCAGTTTCTCCAACTTTAGTTGAACAGAGTGTGGCTACGCCCGATCCTTGTGAAGGTTAAAACAACACCAACTTGACAAACTATCATTTGGTTTGATGCGTAGGTAACAACGGTTCTTTCTAAGCCCATAGCATCCACGTAAAATTTGCAACAACAAAGTAGAGGACGTATAACTTGTTTTTGCAGGGCATGTTGTGATGTGATATGGTCAAGACATGATGCTAAATTTTATTGTATGAGATGATCATGTTTTGTAACCGAGTTATCGGCAACTGGCAGGAGCCATATGGTTGTCGCTTTATTGTATGCAATGCAATTTCCCTGTAATGATTTACTTTATCACTAAGCGGTAGCAATAGTCGTAGAAGCATAAGATTGGCGAGACGACAACGATGCTATGATGGAGATCAAGGTGTCGCACCGGTGACGATGGTGATCATGACGGTGCTTCGGAGATGGATATCACAAGCACAAGATGATGATGACCATATCATATCACTTATATTGATTGCATGTGATGTTTATCTTTTATGCATCTTATCTTGCTTTGATTGACGGTAGCATTATAAGATGACCCTCACTAAATTATCAAAGTATAAGTGTTCTCCCTGAGTATGCACCGTTGTGAAAGTTCTTCGTGCTGAGACACCACGTGATGATCGGGTGTGATAGGCTCTACGTTCAAATGCAACGGGTGCAAAACAGTTGCACACGCGGAATACTCAGGTTAAACTTGACGAGCCTAGCATATAACAAATATGGCCTCGGAATCGGAGACCGAAAGGTCGAGCGTGAATCATATAGTAGATATGATTAACATAGTGATGTTCACCATTGAAACTACTCCATCTCACATGATGATCGGACATGGTTTAGTTGATTTGGATCACGTGATCACTTAGAGGATTAGAGGGATGTCTATCTAAGTGGGAGTTCTTAAGTAATATGATTAATTGAACTTAAATTTATCATGAACTTAGTACCTGATAGTATCTTACTTGTCTATGTTTGATTGTAGATAGTTGGCCCATGCTGTTATTCCGTTGAATTTTAATGCGTTCCTTGAGAAAGCAAATTTGAAAGATGATGGTAGAAATTACACGGACTGGGTCCGTAACTTGAGGATTATTCTCATTGCTGCACAGAAGAATTACGTCCTGGAAGCACCGCTGGGTGCCGAACTGCTGCTTGATACTGGCAACCGGCGATGTTAAGAACGTCTGGCGAGCAAAGATGATGACTACTCGATAGTTCAATGTGCCATGCTTTACGGCTTAGAACCGGGACTTCAACGACGTTTTGAACGTCATGGAGCATATGAGATGTTCCAGGAGTTGAAGTTAATATTTCAAGCAAATGCCCGGATTGAGAGATATGAAGTCTCCAATAAGTTATATAGCTGCAAGATGGAGGAGAATGGTTCTGTCAATGAGCATATACTCAAGATGTCTGGGTATTGTAATCACTTGATTCAACCGGGAGTTAATCTTCCGGATGATAGCGTCATTGACAGAATTCTCCAATCACTACCACCAAGCTACAAGAGCTTCGTGATGAATTATAATATGCAAGGGATGGATAAGACGATTCCCGAGCTCTTCACAATGCTAAAGGTTGTGGAGGTAGAAATCAAGAAGGAGCATCAAGTGTTGATGGTCAATAAGACCACCAGTTTCAAGAAAAAGGGCAAAGGGAAGAAGAAGGGGAACTTCAAGAAGAACAGCAAGCAAGTTGCTGCTCAGAGAAGAAACCCAAGTCTGGACCTAAGCCTGGCTGAGTGCTTCTCTGCAAGCAGACTGGTCCGGAAGCGGAACTGCCCCAAGTATTTGGCGGATAAAAAGGATGGCAAGGTGAACAAAGGTATATGTGATGCACATGTTATTGATGTGTACCTTACTAATGCTCGCAGTAGCACCTAGGTATTTGCTACTGGTTACATTGCTAATATTTGCAACTCAAAGCGATGCTACGGATTAGCAAGATTGGCTAAGGACGAGGTGACGATGCGCGTGGAAATGGTTCGAAAGTCGATGTGATCGCGGTCGGCACGCTACCTCTACATCTACCTTCGGGATTAGTATTAGACCTAAATGATTGTTATTTGGTGCCAATGTTGAGCATCAACATTATATCTGGATCAAGTTTGATGCAAGACGGTTACTCATTTAAAAAACAGAATAATCGTTGTTCTATTTATATGAGTAATATCTTTTATGGTCATGCACCCTTGAAGAGTGGTCTATTCTTATTGAATCTCGATAGTAGTGACACACATATTCATAATGTTGAAGCCAAAAGATGCAGAGTTGATAATGATAGTGCAACTTATTTGTGGCACTGTCGTTTAAGTCATATCGGTGTAAAGCGCATGAAGAAACTCCATATTGATGGACTTTTGGAACCACTTGATTATGATCACTTGGTACTTGCGAACCGTGCCTCATGGGCAAGATGACTAAAACGCCATTCTCCGGAACTATGGAGAGAGCAACCGATTTTTTGGAGATCATACATACAGATATATGTGGTCCGATGAATGTTGAGGCTCATGGCGGATATCATTATTTTCTCACCTTCACAAATGATTTAAGCAGATATGGGTATATCTACTTAATGAAGCATAAGTCTAAAACATTTGAAAAGTTCAAAGAATTTCAGAGTGAAGTTGAAAATCATCGTAACAAGAAATAAAGTTTCTACGATTTGATTGTGGAGGAGAATATTTGAGTTACGAGTTTGGTCTACATTTGAAACAATGCGGAATAGTTTCGCAACTCACGCCACCCGGAACACCACAGCGTAATGGTGTGTCCGAATGACGTAATCGTACTTTACAAGATATGGTGCGATCTATGATGTCTCTTACTGATTTACCGCTATCGTTTTGGGGTTATGCTTTAGAGACGGCCGCATTCACGTTAAATAGAGCACCATCGAAATCCGTTGAGGCGATGCCTTATGAACTGTGGTTTGGCAAGAAACCAAAGTTGTCGTTTCTGAAAGTTTGGGGCTGCGATGCTTATGTGAAAAAGCTTCAACATGATAAGCTCGAATCCAAATCAGAGAAATGTGTCTTAATAGGATACCCAAAGGAGACTGTTGGGTACACCTTCTATCACAAATTCGAAGGCAAGACTTTTGTTGCTAAATTCGGAGTTTTTCTAGAGAAGGAGTTTCTCGCGAAAGAAGTGAGTGGGAGGAAAGTAGAACTTGATGAGGTAACTGTACCTTCTCCTCTATTGGAAAGTAGTTCATCGCAGAAATCGGTTTCTGCGACACCTACACCAAATAGTGAGGAAGTTAATGATGATGATCATGAAACTTCAGTTCAAGTTGCTACTGAACCTAGTAGATCAACCAGAGTAAGATCCGCACCAGAGTGGTACGGTAATCCCGTTCTGGAAGTCATGCTACTAGATCATGATGGACCTACGAACTATAAAGAAGCGATGGTGAGCCCAGATTCCGCAAAATGGCTTGAGGCCATGAAATCTGAGATGGGATCCATGTATGAGAACAAAGTATGGACTTTGGTTGACTTGCCCGATGATCGGCAAGCAATTGCGAATAAATGGATCTTCAAGAAGAAGACTGACGCTGACGGTAATGTTACTGTCTACAAAGCTTGACTTGTTGCAAAAGGTTTTCGACAAGTTCAACGGATTGACTACGATGAGACCTTCTCACCCGTAGCGATGCTTAAGTCTGTCCGAATCATGTTAGCAATTGCCTCATTTTATGATTATGAAATGTGGCAGATGGATGTCAAAACTACATTCCTGAATGGGTTTCTAGAGGAAGAGTTGTATATGATGCAACCAGAAGGTTTTGTCGATCCAAAGGGAGCTAACAAAGTGTGCAAGCTCCAGCGATCCATTTATGGGCTGGTGCAAGCCTCTCGGAGTTGGAATAAACGCTTTGATAGTGTGATCAAAGCATTTGGTTTTATATAGACTTTTGGAGAAGCCTGTATTTACAAGAAAGTGAGTGGGAGCTCTGTAGCATTTCTGATATTATATGTGGATGACATATTACTGATTGGAAATGATATAGAATTTCTGGATAGCATAAAGGGATACTTGAATAAGAGTTTTTCAATGAAAGACCTCAGTAAAGCTACTTACATATTGGGCATTAAGATCTATAGAGATAGATCAAAACGCTTAATTGGACTTTCACAAAGCACATACCTTGACAAAGTTTTGAAGAAGTTCAAAATGGATCAAGCAAAGAAAGGGTTCTTGCCTGTGTTACAAGGTGTGAAGTTGAGTAAGACTCAATGCTCGACCACTGCAGAAGATAGAGAGAAAATGAATGATGTTCCCTTTGCTTCAGCCATAGGCTCTATCATGTATGCAATGCTGTGTACCATGCCTAATGTGTGCCTTGCTATAGGTCTAGTAGGGAGGTACCAAAGTAATCCAGGAGTGGATCACTGGACAGCGGTCAAGAACATCCTGAACATCCTGGTAAATGGGCCTTAGTGGGCCTTTACGGAGAAGAGAGAGGGGGCGGCGCCCCCCTTCCTTATTTCCTCCTCTTTCCCCCTCCCGAATCCTATTCCAACTAGAAAAGGGGGGGAGTCCTACTCCCAGTGGGAGTAGGACTCCTCTGGCGCGCCCTCTCCCTGGCCGGCCGCACCCCTTGCTCCTTTATATACAGGGGCAGGGGGCATCCCATAGACACAACAATTGATCAAGTTGATCTTTAAGCCGTGTGCGGTGCCCCCCTCCACCATAGTCCACCTCGATAATACTGTAGCAGTGCTTAGGCGAAGCCCTGCGTCGGTAGAACATCAACATCGTCACCACGCCGTCATGCTGACGAAACTCTCCCTCAGCACTCGGCTGGATCGGAGTTCGAGGGACGTCATTGGGCTGAACTTGTGCTAAACTCGGAGGTGCCATACATTCGGTACTTGAACGGTCGGATCGTGAAGACGCACGACTACATCAACCGTGTTGTGCTAATGCTTCCTCTTTCGGTCTACGAGGGTACGTGGACAACACTCTTCCCTCTCGTTGCTATGCATCACCATGATCTTGCGTGTGTGTAGAATTGTTTTGAAATTACTACGTTCCCCAACAATTCCCGCGCCGACGTTCGCCGGAGGAGGGGAGGGAGGCGGCGTCTGGGCACGCTTGGATGGAGAAGGAGCGACCGTCTTCTTCTTCACCGCGACCTTCGCCGGCTTCTTCGCCGCCTCGGCCCTCGTGTGGGGCCGGGACCCCTCCAAGGTCAGCTGCGGCTGCGCAGCCCTACGGGGCCGAACCGGCTCACCGGAACTAGCCCGCCGCAGGACTCGCCCCCTCCCCGCAGGTGGCGTCGGGTCTGCGGTCTCGTCCCCCTCCTCCGACGACTCGCCGGTCACATCCTCAACCAGTGGAGCCTCCCCCGGCGGCCGCCGCCCACCGGGCAAGCTCCTCCTCCTCCATGGCCGTCGCGCCCTTGTCCTCCATGCCGCCATCGTCGTCGGCCTCCCTGGCGAGCTGTGCCTCCCTCGCCCTGGTGGCGATGTAGTCCAGCTCCGCCTGGGTGGTGTCCATGACAAGCAGTCGCTCGGCGTCGGTGTTGACGTACCCCTCGTGCACGGAGTGAAAGAATTGCTACACTTCGTCTTTCTTCGGCTCCTCCCAGCTCGGGTCGGGGCCATGCGCATTGCAGTCCGGCATCATAGCAATGATATCGGACCGACGCGAGTTATTACACAATGGGAGCACCCCCGTTGGCAGCTTGAACAATGGCCCCTTGAGGACCTTGCCGGCCTTCGCGGCGGCCCTCACAACCTTGCCGGTCCGCTCGACCTCGCCGTCACGGCCCACGTCAAGCTAGAAGAGCCGCTCGTAGAAATGGGCATGCACCATCACCGTGAAGTTGTGGTCAAGGCCTGGGCGGAGTCGCATGATGTCAGCGGGGTTCGTGAAGAGCCAGGCTGGCCTCCCCTTGTTATGCAACGGAGCAATCCGGCGGCGGATGAAGTCCGCCCCGATCATTTCAAGGGTGAGCCCGGCCTGGGTAAGCCGGAGAATCCTGGTGGTGGCAGCCGTGAGCCTTCCGTTGGCGGCATCAACATCGCTCCAATCGCTGCAGCGAACCGGCGGCGCCCGGCGAACTTTGCAGAATGCCGACGGGTCCTTCTCTTCAATCCAGCACCACCGGCCCCGCCACTTGTAGCGACCCGACCTCAGACGGTCAAGCCTCTGTGTTACTGTGCCATCCCTGGATCAGTATGCTGGCACACACAGTACATCAATGTATATATCAAAGTGCAATCACATGTATAATTAACGTAAAACTGATATATACCTCATAATACTCAGCGGAAACAATGAAACGGGTGTGGAGTCCCATCAACACCATCGGCAGGTTGAGTGTAGACCGTAACCCTGTATCGTAACTCTTACTCGTCGAGGAAATATCTGCAACATGATACGTTGCAGCCGTGTAGAATCGATACATTGAATGTACCGCAAGATCACAACATGAGAAAACAGATGATAAAACTATACTATATGCAATATGGCTTTATGGCTCAGTATCTGAATTTTGTTTGCGTAAAAGCTGGTTTTATTTTACCTACATCAAAGGAATAAAATGAAGCCTGTACTATGGAGTTTTTTTCTGTCATGACATGGTTCCGCCAACCGAAGTCTCATAGCCAAAAATCATCATAAGTTGCCCACAATTAAGTTATCAATCCAGTGTTGAGAGTTCCGAAATAGATCCAAGTCCAGATGCTCAAATTGTCCGTAACCGGGGACATGGCTAATCGATTAGGTTATAACCCTCTGCAGAGGTTTGTACACTTTACCCGCAAGATTCGATCCCTCTCTTTATGTTCTCGCACTTGAGTGTTTGAGAACAAGATGACCAAACATGGTCTTCCAAAGAGTTCCTCGACCACCGTCCGTACTCAACCCATCCTACCGTAGTTCTACATCTACTAGTACCGTCCCAGCCAGAGTCACAACTAAGGTCAACCAAGCGAGCCCATAATGACTTGCGGTTGCAGGTAAGCTTCGGGCATGAAGTATTCTTCCGTCTCTTTGAGTCTGGGTGAAGCTTTCCGCAAGATGTCATGGCGCTTCTCCATGCATCCCGCCAACCACTGGGTTCTCCAGGTGCCGTCAACCATCCTTCACCCAGAGTGTGTATTGAATTCTTGTCTCGAGTCTTGAAATCTTGAGGCCTTGAAGATGCAGTCCTTGCAGGTGCCATCATGGAGTTATCGTCATTGGCGAAATCCTTCATTCTCACACCACTCTGAGCACTCATACCAAACCCGTCTACTATAGCGTAGCATTAAAATAAATAACGTCCGGGCTTGGTAACAGGGTGATGGGTTCCTACCTCATGCATACTACTCAACTACAAGGATTCAATAACACTCTTGAGGGTGGTTGCAAAGGTGCCACTAAATGCAATAAACATAGGTATGAAAGCAATGGTCAAAGTGAACTTGCTCGGTGATGTTGACGAAGAAGAATTATCGTTCTCAAGAAATAACTTGATAGACTACTCGTCACTCTCGATGAAATCTATATAACAAACATATCATTTACATAAGCACTCACACTAACAATCAAAACAAAAGAGAGAGCGAATAAGAATCCGAAGGAACTTCAAATAAAACTAGGAGTCTTCTTCTACAACATTCACAAAAATAGTTTTGTCTAACGGAAAATAAAACACTAAAATAACAGAGAATAAAATATAAATTTAGTTAAGACAAAAAAAAAATAAAGTATTTTTTCATAAAGCTATTTTGAAAGTATTTTCAATTGGGAGTTAAAACAGTAGAGAAATCCATTGCAAGTTATTAGCGAACTTGAATTGATTTCACGATAACAAAATAAAAATAAATATAAAAACTTGTTGAACACCTACTGTTTAACTAATAGAAACCAAACATAAACTTTCTGAAATATAAAATAAAATAATTTAAAACAACTATAGAAAAGAAGTAGCTATAATTGAATAGAACTAAAAAAGAATTTGTTTTACATGAAACAATAAGCTAAAATACTCAAACAATTTTGAAGTTTTTACCACTGGTAAATATGATCACTAGTGATCAGTAGAAAAAGAATCAAATAAAATCTATTTTTAAACTCCCGAATAAGCAAAACAAGCTTTAATTCAAATCTGATCTAACTCAATTTTATAAATCCAAACATAGACAAATTATATATTTTTGTAAACTATAAGAAAATTGTGATCTAACGCAAAAAGAATCAGCATCATTGGACTTTTAGATCAAAAGTTATAAGCTAAACAAGGACCGAACTAAATCTGTTACAGGAATAAATCTGAAAACGAAAGCGGAGTTACCTGACGTGAGGCAGAGATGGCAGGAAGGAGACGGCGATGTGGAGGGATGCTCGGCGAGGGGGCAAGGTCGCCGGCGAGGTGGGGTGGCGGAGGAGGGGTCGGCGCTTGGGGAGGTGGCGCTGGGCGATGGGAGGTTCAGGAGAGCTCTGGTGGCGTTCTAGGCAGGAAAAGGAGGACGGTGGCGAGAAGGCTACGGGCAGGGGGGCGTGGTGATGGGAAAAATGGAGCGAGGAGAGGAGGGGTTTTATAGGCGGTCTCGGGAGGCGCTGGGATGGAAAGATTTCCTGTCTCCATGGACATGGAAAACTTCAGAACGTGAGAGGAAACGGAGGAAGGAGATGATCTCTTGTTGGGCTAGAATAGGAAAGTGCTTAATGGGCCAGCAGGTTTTCCTAATAAAACGATTCCATTCCTATTTTTAAAATTAGGAAACTAAAACAATAAAAGGAAAATCAAATCAATTCGAATAAAGAGTTTTTATATACTAAAATTATCAGAAAAATAAAATGTAGATGATGAGCATTATTCCACGGCCAAAATAAAACTTAAAAAATATGTTTTCAGAAAATCCCTAAAGGCTTTATTTCTTTTTGCAAATAATTTTTAAATAAAAACTTTGGTTTTCTTGGCTCAAATATTTTCAAAATGCCCCTGATTTTGGAGGGTCATTTTCTCCGCTCTTTCTTGCTTGCAAGAATTTATTTTCGGGTATTTCTCGGGAAGAAAAATAGAGAAGCAAGTGCAAATATTTGAAAGAATTAAATTGCAAAACTCCGTTCAAATTCTTTATAGTTGAAGAAGTCATGTCATCTTCTCTCATTGATTTTAATAGGATGAATTTGAATTTACGGAGAAGGGAAAGTCATTTTATTCCCTCTCTTTCAAAAGTTTTTGAAAAGGTTCAAATTTCACTCAAGTTTAATTCACTCAAGCAAACAAACAAACAATTCAATTAATTATATTAACATTCCAAAATTTGGGATGTTACAAACCTACCACACTTAAAATGAATCTCGTCCTCGAGATTCAAGAAACTAGCAAGAAAAGGTTAGGGTTGGGGTCTTCTAGCAAATGTCTTGGTCGAAAGGTCGGGGTGCTACCACACTTAAAAACAAGGTCATGGTTCCAATAAACTCAGATATTTCCTCGGAGGGCTGACAATGTATGTCTCTTCACATATCTTACAATAGCTCCTTCATTAAAGCTCTTACATCGGAAGCATAGAGTTTTCCTCAAAAGCTTGGGTCGGTTCGTCAAAGTTGAAGTTCGTCCGAGACTGGATCTTCTTAGCTGATGGGTCTGTGTCCATTCTAAACAACTATCGAAACACTCATGGTGGTCTACAATTTATGGTTTTCTCCTGCAGAAAGCGGGTCAGGTTGAACCTCACCGTATAACCTACGTTGGCAGCGGTTGCTGTAATGGGGTTCCATCGTCCTACCATTTTATGGTTTTATGGCTTATCGCGTCGACACTCTTCTAAGTTTTTCAAGGCTCTCTGATTTTCCATCAACATATGATAGTTCATGATAGAAGTCTCGGTATGGGGCCAATCCATCCGTGCTTGAATCATTACCACATATGTAAATATCGAATCACGTGTTTAAACACTTGGGCATACCCACAAGCATTGCAGAATTTCTCTTGTTCTCGAACTGAGTTCAGTATAAATCCATGGTTTCGCATGCCAAACAAAACATCTATCGTTACTTCACCACTCTCAGGTTTTTGCGTAACCTCCTATGAAACGTAGGCTGATTGGATCACAGATTCTTCCAAATTTATTCCTTTATCAAGGTTACAACGGTTCCTTCTCAAAATCCTGGGCCTGTGGGTTATGGCCCACTTCAACACTAGTGCAGCTTTAACTCATCATTGGAGTAACTCTCTTGTTACACCTCCTTTAAATCCAGTAGTACTCTGTTTCTTCATACCATCATATCAAAAGCAAAATCCCAACTTATTTTGTCCAGCTTCCTTCTATGGACCGTCATGGATAACACATTTCTTTCTTCATTGATCCTTTGGTTTTACAGAGTACTATGACCAAAATTAAATGCACAAGTTTATCCATAACATCTCATTATTCTCATATCAATCTCTCATTACATCCTTAATCATTTTTCGTAAATCCAAATTCCAAAAAGTACTTGTTACAAATGCTGCCACCCACATGATTTGGTATGGTGGACATTACTTCCACTTTATTTATTTATCCTCCTCGAGGATTCTTGATCCCTTGGAATTGTGCGACATGAGCCTTGAAATCTTCAATCTTCTGTTTCATCATGGTGGTCTTGAGCTTCACCTTCATCATCTCTGCATGCACTTCGCTTAGGTATTCCTGAGTATAACGGAGTCTTGCTTCAAGTATTTCTCCGATCTGGCGATGGCTTCCATGGCTGCTTCACGAACGGCATCGAAGAAAGTTGCTTGTGGCACACGTGAGATGAAAAAGTAATGCCCCATCCTCTTTGGGCAAACTCCTTTCAAACGATGGAGGTGTACCTCCACATACCAAAGTTCCACTCCCTTTTGCATGAAGGGGTAGCCTTTGTAGACTGCATCTCCTTCAAGGTGAATATGCTTCATCATGTCCTTCAGGATCTTCGGGTAATCATGATCACTTGTCAGGGTCATGATGGTTTCCAGACCTTTAAGGAAAGACTCGTAAAGGGTCGTCATCTGCAGTTGTGAAACAGAAATGATGCTCAGAATTAAGGTACTTATCTCCTGGGGCATACATTCATATCATCCAAACAGAACTTCAAACTCAATTTCCAATTTCCTGTTTATGCATCACAACTTACTTTCTTCCATGTTCATCAAGAATATTAATTTCCAAGATAAAATATGGCAACTCCTTAAAGCTTTTCATCATGTGACATTACAACTTTATTGAGTCCTGAACTATTACAATCTCAGGGTAATCTATTACATAACTCAACTCATTGAGCTCATGAAAATGAAATTGCTTTCTACTACTCTTATTATCCATATCAAAATTCCAACTATTCAACTCCAGCTTTCATCTTGTCGGGACATTTAATAGCATAATGTCCTGCCCCCTTGCAGCGAAAACAAATGACTTCCGACATGTCTCGGGCTTCTTTGTGACTATCACGGACTCCTTGGATTCTTGGCTTCTTTTACGGACATTTACTAGCGTAATGACCTAAATCCTTGCATCTGTAACAAGTGATATGACTTAGGTCCTTCTCTGCAAAAGTTGTGTTGTTCTCGGATTGTCTTCTCTTCCTGGATTTCGCTGTAATGCTTAGAGTTTCTATCTCCGAGGGTCAAACTTCACTTCGCTGTCGGAAATATCCGGATACTCTTTTCTTCCCTTGGGGCAATCTGTGAAAATGTCCTTCTTCTCCACATGAATAGCAGGCATTGGAGTAAAATCTGTTGAGGCCTTCTCCATCAAGGTCTTCAACACTTTCATTCATCCTTGGTTCCTTCATAACTTCTCGGAGAGCTTCTTTCATTCTTTCTTTACGCTCTGAATAGTTTGTGGCACCGTGGAGTAAATGTGACACTGCCCGGAAATGGGTGGTTCCTTCACACAAGAAACAAGTCACCGACTAGTTGGGCATTCCTCACCTGGGTGTTCTTCCTCACAATGAGGGCATCCATCCTTGTGTTCCTCCGGTGTGTCCTATTTCTCCACAAATCTTGCGAGCACAAGGTCTCGGGTTATCATAGTGCTTCCGGATGAGGCGTGATCTCAACAGGTCTTCTTGAATTCCTCCCAAGTTCTTGCTCCATTAAATCCTGTATGGCTTGATGCATGTTCCACCAGGTTGCAGCACTTTCGTAAAGTCTTCAAGAGCGTATTGGACCTCATACTTCCTTGAAACCAAATTGCTCCCAAGTGTTTTTCCATGTTCGCATCCATAGCTCTGCCTCCGGCTGAGTCTTGATCGAGAGAATATCAGTCCAACTTCATTCATCATCTATGGGGTTCAAGGGTTTTAGGGTGAGATGAGAGAGGTGGAGGGATATACACACAATACAAACAATAGTTTTGAAGAAGCAGGTTTTATTTTGGGGCTGTCGAAAAACATCAAACAAAGGACGGCTCACAAATCATCGCATCTAACGTAAGTGTATAACAGGGGTTTGGTCTTCTAATGGTCAAATATTTCTTTAGATTCTTCAAATCATCGGAGTCTCCAACTGTTGTACTTCAATTCTTCTAATACATGGTGAAATCCTTTTTTACTCTGAAGTGGTCATCAGTTCTCTAATCCTTCTTGGAGCGTCTTCAGTTGATCCTCCGTGTGGTCAAAAAGGAAAGGGGTATATTCTAACTATTTGAGGTGAGAGTGTCTATTTGATAAAATCTGAAAAGATGAGGAGTAAGAGTCTTTTGAAAATAAAGTTTTAGAGATATCCTGTCCTAGGGGCTTTCCGGTTTCTAGGGTCACGTCCTACAGTCAACATGTGCTCTGATACCATTTCTGTAGCGACCCGACCTCAGACGGTCAAGCCTCTGTGTGACTGTGCCATCCCTGGATCAGTATGCTGGCACACACAGTACATCAATGTATATATCAAAGTGCAATCACATGTATAATTAACGTAAAACTGATATATACCTCATAATACTCAGCGGAAACAATCAAACGGGTGTGGAGTCCCATCAACGCCATCGGCAGGTTGAGTGTAGACCGTAACCCTGTATCGTAACTCTTACTCGTCGAGGAAATATCTGCAACATGATACGTTGCAGCCGTGTAGGTCATTACATTGAATGTACCGGCAAGATCACAACATGAGAAAACAGATGATAAAACTATACTATATGCAATATGGCTTTATGGCTCTGTATCTGAATTTTGTTTGCGTAAAAGCTGGTTTTATTTTACCTACATCAAAGGAATAAAATGAAGCCTGTACTATGGAGTTTTTTCTGTCATGACATGGTTCCGCCAACCGATGTCTCATAGCCCAAAATCATCATAAGTTGCCCACAATTAAGTTATCAATCCGTGTTGAGAGTTCCAAATAGATCCAAGTCCAGATGCTCAAATTGTCCGTGAATCGGGACACGGCTAATCGATTAGGTTATAACCCTCTGCAGAGGTTTGTACACTTTACCCGCAAGATTCGATCCCTCTCTTTATGTTCTCGCACTTGAGTGTTTGAGAACAAGATGACCAAACATGGTCTTCCAAAGAGTTCCTCCGACCTTTGTCGGTACTCAACCCATCCTACCGTAGTTCTACATCTGCTAGTACCGCCCCAGCCAGAGTCACAACTAAGGTCAACCAAGCGAGCCCATAATGACTTGCGGTTGCACATGTAAGCTTCGGGCATGAAGTATTCTTCCGTCTCTTTGAGTCTGGGTGAAGCTTTCCGCAAGATGTCATGGCGCTTCTCCATGCATCCCGCCAACCACTGGGTTCTCCAGGTGCCCGTCAACCATCCTTCACCCAAGAGTGTGTATTGAATTCTTGTCTCGAGTCTTGAAATCTTGAGGCCTTGAAGATGCAGTCCTTGCAGGTGCCATCATGGAGTTGTCGTCATTGGCGAAATCCTTCATTCTCACACCACTCCTGAGCACTCATACCAAACCCGTCTACTATAGCGTAGCATTAAAATAAATAACGTCCGGGCTTGGTAACAGGGTGATGGGTTCCTACCTCATGCATACTACTCAACTACAAGGATTCAATAACACTCTTGAGGGGTGGTTGCAAAGGTGCCACTAAATGCAATAAACATAGGTATGAAAGCAATGGTCAAAGTGAACTTGCTCGGTGATGTTGACGAAGAAGAATTATCGTTCTCAAGAAATAACTTGATAGACTACTCGTCACTCTCGATGAAATCTATATAACAAACATATCATTTACATAAGCACTCACACTAACAATCAAAACAAAAGAGAGAGCGAATAAGAATCGAAGGAACTTCAAATAAAACTAGGAGTCTTCTTCTACAACATTCACAAAAATAGTTTTGTCTAACGGAAAATAAAACACTAAAATAACAGAGAATAAAATATAAATTTAGTTAAGACAAAGAAAAAATAAAGTATTTTTTCATAAAGCTATTTTGAAAGTATTTTCAATTGGGAGTTAAAACAGTAGAGAAATCCATTGCAAGTTATTAGCGAACTTGAATTGATTTCACGATAACAAAATAAAAATAAATATAAAAACTTGTTGAACACCTACTGTTTAACTAATAGAAACCAAACATAAACTTTCTGAAATATAAAATAAAATAATTTAAAAACAACTATAGAAAAGAAGTAGCTATAATTGAATAGAACTAAAACAGAATTTGTTTTACATGAAACAATAAGCTAAAATACTCAAACAATTTTGAAGTTTTTACCACTGGTAAATATGATCACTAGTGACCAGTAGAAAAAGAATCAAATAAAATCTATTTTAAACTCCCGAATAAGCAAAACAAGCTTTAATTCAAATCTGATCTAACTCAATTTTTATAAATCCAAACATAGACAAATTATATATTTTTGGAAACTATAAGAAAATTGTGATCTAACGCAAAAGAATCAGCATCATTGGACTTCTAGATCAAAAGTTATAAGCTAAACAAGAACCGAACTAAATCTGTTACGGGAATAAATCTGAAAACAACGGAGTTACCTGTACGTGAGGCAGAGATGGCAGGAAGGAGGCGGCGATGTGGAGGGCTGCTCGGCGAGGGGGCAAGGTCGCCGGCGAGGTGGGGGTGGCGGAGGAGGGGTCGGCGCTGGGGAGGTGGCGCTGGGCGATGGGGAGGTTCCAGGAGAGCTCTGGTGGCGTTCTAGGCAGGAAAAGGAGGACGGTGGCTAGAAGGCTACGGGCAGGGAGGCGTGGTGATGGGAAAAATGGAGCGAGGAGAGGAGGGGTTTTATAGGCGGTCTCGGGAGGCGCTGGGATGGAAAGACGAGGGAGATCGGGAAGGTGGAGATTTCCTGTCTCCATGGACATGGAAAACTTCTGTAACGTGAGAGGAAACGGAGGAAGGAGATAATCTCTTGTTGGGCTAGAATAGGAAAGTGCTTAATGGGCCAGCAGGTTTTTCCTAATAAAAACGATTCCATTCCTATTTTTAAAATTAGGAAACTAAAACAATAAAAAGGAAAATCAAATCAATTCGGAATAAAGAGTTTTTATATACTAAAATTATCAGAAAAATAAAATGTAGATGATGAGCATTATTCCACGGCCAAAATAAAAACTTAAAAAAAATGTTTTTCAGAAAATCCCTAAAGGCTTTATTTCTTTTTGCAAATAATTTTTAAATAAAACTTTGGTTTTTCTTGGCTCAAATATTTTCAAAAATGCCCCTGATTTTGGAGGGTCATTTTCCTCCGCTCTTTCTTGCTTGCAAGAATTTATTTTTCGGGGTATTTCTCGGGGAAGAAAAATAGAGAAGCAAGTGCAAATATTTGATAGAATTAAATTGCAAAACTCCGTTCAAATTCTTTATAGTTGAAGAAGTCATGTCATCTTCTCTCATTGATTTTAATAGGATGAATTTGAATTTACCGGAGAAGGGGAAAGTCATTTTATTCCCTCTCTTTCAAAAGTTTTTGAAAAGGTTCAAATTTCACTCAAGTTTAATTCACTCAAGCAAACAAACAAACAATTCAATTAATTATATTAACATTCCAAAATTTGGGATGTTACACCACTCCTCCCACCACTCCTTCATGGCGCCGTCTGGGTACGCCCCCTTGGATCTTTGGATCCAGGTGACGCAACCAGAGATGGCACCCCCCGGCTGGATACAAGGGAAGAAATAGTAGCGGAAGAGCGACGTGCTGGGGTGCACCCCAGCAAAGCCTTCGCAAAGGTGCACGAAAAGGGCCATGCACGCCACCGCATTTGGAGTAATATCCAAGAGACGGAAGCCGAAGGTGTGCATGATGTCGCTGAAGAAATCAGAGAAGGGAGGGCAGAGCCCGCAAGAGAAGTTATCAACGAAGAAGGGGTACCGATTTGGGGCAGGCTCGGCGCAGGCGGCGGGGATGACGCGCGCGGCAGGGTGCCCTGAATTCTCTCCCCCCCCCCATATTCACTCCCCACAGGGGCCTGAAGGAGTCCCGAAGCTCGAACACGTAGACCGTCGAGGGGAAGAAGAAGGCGGACTGCATCTGTTGCCCCGACAGCGCGCTCTCCGGCGGCTCCACAACCCCAGCATCCTTGGCCACCCCCTTGCCCTTGGTGGATTTTGGCGCCATGGTGGCTGAAGGAGGAGGGAGGAGCGGAGGGCGGCAGAAGCACAACGGCGGCGAGCGGAGACGAAGCTTGGAGAAGAGGAGGGAGACAGGCGGAGGTCTCCGAGATTGGGGTTGCGCGGAGGGTAAAAGGAACAGTGCGCCCACGGTTATCCCTTTTTATGGGGAAGCTACGGGTCGCGCCGCCCATTTACTACGATGTGACACATGTTTGTGAAAACCACCCCACGCATGCCGCCCGCGTCACGCACGCCCCTCCACGCCGTGCCGCGCGCGCGGGTCATGGGAAGCACAGCGCGCGAAAAATCTTACCACGGTAAAAACCGACCCGCCTGCCCGCGCACCGTTTTGGGCCTGACCCAACAACGTGTCGCGCTTATGTGTGGCCCAGGCCCGGGGGCTCCTGTCGGTGTACAAAACCAGGGGCACATTTTTGTACCCCTTTACCTGTGCACGGGCAGTCAGAACCGCGCCCGCGACCACACCAAGAAGAGCGAGGGAGGTGAGCCAAGGTAAGACCGAAGCCCACGATGGCCAGAACAACGCCAAGGCCAAGGCCACAAAGAGCAAAGGGACGAAGCAGGTTCCCCCGGCAGGAGACCCTTGCCGGGGCCAGCCTCGGCAGCCCCGGCAAGACCCTTGCTGGGGCAGCTCGCCCCACACCAAAGGAGTGAGCCACCCTTGATCCCACGATCCCCAACGCCATTATCCGTGTGGAGCCAGTGCTCGGGAAGGCACCTCCAAGGTGGCATGCAGATCTTTGTGAAGACATATCCAAGAATAGACGAGGATTAGAAGTTGACGACCCCCAACAAGACCCTTGCCGGGGATAACGGCGTACCATGGCAAGACCCTTGTCGGGGATGACGGCGTGCCACTACAAGACCCTTGTCGGGCCACCCGGCAAGGCCATTACCAAGGGTGCTAGCAGGGCCACCACTAGGCCCGCCGGCGACCAAGTTTCCACCGCCGTTCGCATACAGCTACCAGCCCAACCAGCTGGGTAAGCTCCTGCGTGGCAGCATGCAGATCCTCGCGATGGCTCCACCACCACGCCACCTCAGCTGCCGGCCTGCCTACATGGCGCCGCATGCATCACTGGCCAGGGCACGTGTCGAAGCAAGGAAGAGCGGCGACGGACGGGACGGGCCTCGCCCCCGTCCCCGATAAAGCAAAGGGACACCTGCGTGATGTATTAAATGCGTTTTGTCCTGTAACACGAAGGATACCATTGCAACACTGTTGCCTTTCCACCTCCTGTGTGCCATTGTGGCAACCCCTTTTTCTATAAAAGGAGGCCCAAGGCGACGAGGAGAAGGATTGGGCTTTTTGGAGCTCGTTACACTCCGTAGCTAGTTCAAGAACTCAGAATACATCCACCAAAGCAGGACTAGGGTTTTACGCATCCTCGCAGCCCGAACCTGGATAAACGAACCACGTGCTCTCTGCTAGATCCGCTCTTCTCTCAACCCCACTCCCCGCAACCGCAGTAGGGATTCTTGTGATCCCATAGGTGTTGTCTTCCACCGACAACCTTCAAATTGCCCTAGGTCTTCATGAGCAAGCAAGTTGGATGCACACCCACTTAGTTTACTTTTTTTGAGCTTTCATAAACTTATAGCTCTAGTGCATCCGTTGCATGGCAATCCCTACTCACTCACATTGATATCTATTGATGGGCATCTCCATAGTCCGTTGATATGCCTAGTTGATGTGAGACTATCTCCTTCTTTTTGTCTCCACAACCACCTTCTATTCCACCTATAGTGCTATTTCCATGGCTCACGCTCATGTATTGCGCGAAAGTTGAAAAAGTCTGAGGACATCAAAAGTATGAAATAATTGCTTGTCTTGTCATTGGGGTTGTGCATGATTTGAATATTTTGTGTGATGAAGATGGAGCATAGCCAGACTATATGATTTGCAGGGATAAACTTTCTTTGGCCATGTTATTTTGAGAAGACATAATTGCCTTGTTAGTATGCTTGAAGTATTATTGTTTTTATGTCAATATTAAACTTTTGTTTTGAATCATACGGATCTAAACATTCATACCACAATAAAGAGATTACATGCATAAATATGTTAGGTAGCATTCCACATAAAAAATTCTTTTTTATCATTTACCTACTCGAGGACGAGCATGAATTAAGCTTGGGGATGCTTGATACGTCTCCAACGTATCTACAATTTTTGATTGTTCCATGCTATTATATTATCTGTTTTGGATGTTTTATATGCATTAATACGCTATTTTATATTATTTTTGGGACTAACCTATTAACCTAGAGCCTAGTGTTAGTTCTTGTTTTTCCCTGTTTTTGTGTTTCGTAGAAAAGGAATACCAAACGGAATAAAACCTTTGCGATGATTTTTCTTGGACCAGAAGACAACCAGGAGACTTGGAGATGAAGTCGGAGGAGCCACGAGGCGGCCACAAGGATGGAGGGCGCGCCCAGGGGGGGTAGGGCGCTCCCCCACCCTTGTGGGCCCCTCGTGCACTTCCTGGCCTAATTCTTGTGCCTATATATTCCCATATATTCCCAAACCAACAGAGGCATCCACGAAAACACTTTTCCACCGCCGCAACCTTCTGTACTCGTGAGATCCCATCTAGGGACCTTTTCCGGCACCCTGCCGGAGGGGGATTCGATCACGGAGGGCTTCTACATCAACTCTATCGCCCTTCCGATGAAGCGTGAGTAGTTTACCATAGACCTACGGGTCCATAGCTAGTAGCTAGATGGCTTCTTCTCTCTCTTTGATTCTCAATACCATGTTCTCCTCGATGTTGTTGGAGATCTATTCGATGTAATACTTTTTGCGGTGTGTTTGCCGAGATCCGATGAATTGTGTATTTATGATCAGCTTATTTATGAATATTATTTGAATCTCCTCTGAATTATTTTATGCATGATTTGATATCTTTGTAATTGTCTTCGAACTATCGTTTTGGTTTGGCCAACTAGATTGGCTTTTCTTGGAATGGGAGACGTGCTTAGCTTTGGATTCAATCTTGCGGTGTCCTTTCCTAGTGACAGTGGGGGTAGCATGGCATGTATTGTATTGTTGCCACCGAGGATAAAAAGATGGGGTTTTCATCATATTGCTTGAGTTAATTCCTCTACATCATGTCATCTTGCTTAATGTGTTACTTTATTCTTTATGAACTTAATACTCTAGATGCATGCTGGATAGCTGTCGATGTGTGGAGTAATAGTAGTAGATGTAGAATCGTTTTGGTCTACTTAACACGGACATGATGCTGATGTCGCTTGAAGCTATGTTAGTATTTCCCCAAAGAGGAAGGGATGATGCAGCACAGCGGCGTTAGGTATTTCCCTTAGATATGAAACCAAGGTTATCGAACCAGTAGGAGAACCAAACAACACAACGGAAACAACCACTGCACACAAATAACAACCACTCGCAACCCGACGTGTTAAAGGGGTTGTCAATACCTTTCGGGTAACGGCGCCCAGGATGGCTTGTGGACGGGAAAAAGTTGTAATAGATTGAATAAATAGATCGCAAATAAAATAAAACACAGCAAGGTATTTTTGTATTTTTAGTTTAATTGATCTGAAAATAAATGCAAAGGAAAAGTAGATCGCAAAGGCAAATATATGAGAAAGAGACCCAGGGGCCGTAGGTTTCACTAGTGGCTTCTCTCGAGAAAATAGCAAACGGTGGGTGAACAAATTACTGTTGGGCAATTGATAGAACTTCAAATGATCATGACGATATCCCGGCAATGATCATTATATAGGCATCACGTCCAAGATTAGTAGACCGACTCCTGCCTGCATCTACTACTATTACTCCACACATCGACCGCTATCCAGCATGCATCTAGTGTATTAAGTTCATGGAGAAACGAAGTAACTGAATAAGAACAATGACATGATGTAGACAAGATCTATCTTTGTAGAGATAGACCCCATCTCTGTAGCGACCCGACCCAAAATTGGTGAAGTCTCTGTGTAGCTGTACCATCCCAAGATCATGCTGGCACACACAGTACATCAATGAAAAGATTCAAAGTTCAATCACTCCTGAATTTATTACACGATTCTCATATCGAGTCTTTATTACATCATAATAAATTCGGCCGAAGGCCAACTCATGAGAAATAAACTAAATAAAGCTGCGGAAGCGTAGACGAATAGCGAGTCCATCCGACTCCATAGGGCAATCGCCAAGCGTAGATCGTAGCCTCACTCCTGGTCGGAAAACTCCTCTACAACATGAGACGTTACAGCCGTGTAGGTCAGCATTTTGAATATGCCGGCAAGTCACAGAGAAAGACAATAATAACAATGCTAATACTATATGCAATTTGGCTGTGGGGCTCTAAGTTTTATGTTTTTGCGAAAAAGCCAATTTTTCCCTACAACAAAAAGGACTTGCTTGCAATTACTACAAAATGTTGGTTGTTATTGAGATGGTTCCGCCAACCAATGTCTCATGCCCGAAAATTATTAATAACCCATCAATTAATTAATTATGTTCAGTGTTGAGATTTCCGAAATACTCCAATTCCAGAGACTCAAATGTCCGTAACCGGGGACACGGCTAATCAATTAGGTTTCTACTCTGCAGAGTCTTGTGCACTTTACCCGCAAGATTCGTTCCTTCCTTTATGTCCTCGCACTGCCTGTTGTTTGAAGATGGGACGAACGAAACATGGTCTTCCATAGAGTTTCTCTAGGCACTGTCGGTGCCCATCCATGTCCTACCGTTCTTCTACATCTGCTGGCACCGTCCCTCCAGAGTCACGCCTAGGGTCGACCAAGCCAGAGCCCATAATGGCTTGCGGCTGCAAAGGTAAGCTTCCGGTCAAGGGATATCCATCCGTCTCTTCATGGCTGGGTGAAGCTTTCCGCAAGATGTCATAGCGCTTCTCCAAGCATCTTGGCCATCCGCTGGTTTCTCCAGGGTGCCCGTCAACCGTCCTCCACCCAGTAGTGAATTTGAAGTCCGTCTTGAGCTTGAAGTCATGGGTTGTCATCATCTTGACTCTCACATCTCCCTTATGAATCTCTCAACCTACCCCGTCTACGAGCATAGCAAAATAAACTACATCGTCTCGGGCAATGGTAACAAGGGGAATTGGGTTCATCCTACCTCATGATACAACTCAAGAACATAACTTAAAATTCTCCTACTGCATGCATGGTGGGGAGGAATAATTCTAATGCAACAAAATCATAGGTATTGTGAAACATGATCAAATGACTTGCCGGGCTGACGGTCTTCGAAAGCTAGCGACTCGTAATAGCAGGCTTCGCACTCCGGGAATTCTATTGAGTCAAACAATAGCCACATAAGCATACAAACATACAATCATATTAGCATAACAGCAAGCTAACATAAATCACACAAAAGCAATCAAACCAAAACCAAAGAAAACTCGAAGAACTCCAAGCCAACAACTAGCGAGAAAATAAAATAAAATTTTTCTTTTATGTAAATAAATGTTCACCCTCTGTAACTAAAGAAACTAATCTAAAATAAATTATAACAGTGGTAAAAACAAAATCTTAAAATAACTAGAACAACAGAGAAGCAGCAAGCTAAAAAAACTAGAAAAGCTTGTTTTTGGGTAAAAACTATTTTTAATAAAGACTAAAAATACCCTGATAAATTCCTACTGCTAGGAAAGGTCAAAACAAAGCAGTGACAAAAAGAATCACTAAAAAAGAATAATCCTAGCTCAATTTATAGCAGAAATACTAATCTGACTAAAACTAATATAAAACTATTTTTATAAACTTAAACATGGCCGAATCTACTTTCTGCAGAAACTATAGGAAATTTCCAAACTAAAGCAAAAAGAATCAACTAAAAATATTAAATAACCTAAAAGATATAGATTTTTCAAGATTGGAACTATTCTGTTAAAAACAGAAACTGAAATAAAACAGAAAAAACTAACGCGCTAACGGGCCGAAACAGTGGGCGTTCTAAAGCTAAACATCGCCTAAGCGATTAATAGGCCACTACGTCCACGGGCTAACAGAAATAAACCGATCGAGCTGGTCTAACTAAACCAGGAACTAAACTGGAATAAAACCAAAACTAAAACCGATCTAATCTAAAAAAACCAAACCCTTCACTACTTATAATCTACGCCGTAGATTGCAGATCGAACGGTGGAGGGGGGTCCGGTGGCTTACAGCGGCGACGACGGCGAGGTGGGCTCAGGCGCTGGTGGCGGGGGTGCTCCGGTGGTCCGGGGCGGCGACGGAGTTGTCGGTCGGGTGCGGCAGCTCAAGGGGAGGTTGGGGATGGAGTCAGTGGAGCTCGGGGACGGCGCGGACGTCGAGGGCAAGGTGAAGCAGATCCCAGTGCTCTGCAGCTCCGGCGGGTGGTGGACGAGCTTGGGGTCGTCGCTGCTGTGGGTAAGAGGGCAGCAGACCATGTCAAAAAGGTGGGAAACGATGACGGAAGTACGTGGGTGGAAATTGGAGTCGAGGGAGTGCTCACCGGAGTCGGAACGGGCGGCGAACTACGGTGACAGCGGCGAAATGCGATCGGCGAGGGTGCGAGATGCGGTGTGTTTTGGGCTAGGGTTTTAGGGGGTTCGGGAGAGGAAGGGCGCAGGTATTTATAGGACATAAATTTGTGCGAGGGGAAGGCTTCGGAGCGTGATCCGGTTGTGCTCCGGCTTGGCAAGGCGTGGAGGAGGGGAAAGAAAGGAGCGGGCCCCACTGGTCAGTGAGAGGGAGAGAGGAGGCGGCGAGCAGTCAGTAAATCAGGAAAATAAATTCTACACTACGAACATTTTTTCCAGAGTCAAAACAAAAACTTAAAAAACCATTTCCTGCAAAATCCAAATAAAATTCAAACCTTTTGGCAATATTTTCTTCTTACATTTTTTGGAGTGTCACGTTTGCTCCTCTCATACTTTTAAACAAGTATTTGTTAGGGATATTTGAAATAAATTTCAAATGCCAAGTTGAATCCAAATTCAAATAAAACTCAAATGCGTCTGAAAATTTTCAAATGCCACACAATTCAAACAAAATGCATAGATGTTAACTAATAAATGTAAAACATTCCAAAATGAAAATTTGGGATGTTACAATCGTTTTATCCTTAGAAGCAACGGTACATACGTGTCGGTTCGCCTTCTGTCACTAGGATCAAGCACCATAAGATCGAACCCACTACAAAGCACCTCTTCCCGTTGCAAGATAAATAGATCAAGTTGGCCAAACAAAACCCAAATATTGGAGAAGAAATACGAGGCTATAAGCAATCATGCATATAGGAGATCAAAGAAACTCAAATAACTTTCATGGATATAAAAAGATAGAACTGATCATAAACTCAAAGTTCATCAGATCCCAAAAAACACACCACAAAAAGAGTTACTTCATACGGATCTCCAAGATATCGTTGTATTGAGAATTCAGTGAGAGAGATAGAGAAAGCCATCTAGCTACTAACTACGGACCCAAAGGTCTACAAAGAACTACTCACGGATCATCGGAGAGGCACCAATGGAGGTGGTGAACCGCATCCGAGATGGTGTCTAGATTGGATCTGGTGGCTCTGGACTCTACGGCGGCTGGATGAATATTTCGTCGACTCCCCTAGGGTTTTGGAAATATTTGGGTATTTATAGAGCAAAGAGGCGGTCCGGGGGGCACCCGAGGTGGGCACAACCCACCAGGGCGCGTGTGGGCCTCCTATCATGCCCTGGTGGGTTGTTCCCTCCTCGAGGCACCCCCAGGCGCAGCCAGGGCCCATCATGTTCATTCTGGTCCAAAAAAATCTCCGTGAATTTTCGTTGCATTTGTACTCCGTCTGATATTGATTTCCTGCGATGTAAAAAACATGCAGAAAACAACAACTAGCACTTGGCACTATGTCAATAGGTTAGTACCAAAAAATGATATAAAATGACTATAAAATGATTATAAAACATCCAAGATTGATAATATAACAGGATGGAATAATAAAAAATAATAGATGCGTTGGAGACATATCAGATGCCTATATTCATGATCATTGCCTTAGATATCATCATAACTTTGCGCTTTTCTATCAATTGCTCGGCAGAAATTTGTTCACCCACTGTATTATTTTCTATCTTGAGAGAATCCTCTAGTGAAACCTATGGACCCCGGGTCTATTTTCCATCATATAAGTTTCCGATCTACTATTTTGCAATCTTTTACTTTCCGATCTATAAACCAAAAATACCAAAAATATTTACTTTAGCGTTTATCTATCTCTACCAGATCTCAGTTTTGCAAGTAACCGTGAAGGGATTGACAACCCCTTTATCTCGTTGGGTGCAAGTTGTTTGATTGTTTGTGCAGGTATTCTGTGACTTGTGCGTTGTCTCCTACTGGATTGATACATTGATTTTCAAACTGAGGGAAATACTTATCTCTACTTTGCTGCATCACCCTTTCCTCTTCAAGGGAAAAACCAATGCAAGCTCAAGAAGTAGCACATACCCAATGGAATTTCATAACCAATATTTTTAGTAGGTGCAGTAGGTTGAGGGGCAACTAATCGTGGTTCCAGTTGAGGTGAAGATAGCCCGAACAAACCCCTGAAAGGATGGTTCTCCATAGTAACAAGTAACAATAAATTTCAGCACATAGTAATAATTTTTCTTTATCAATTTCCACTTATGAAGAATGCTTCACTCCCCGGCAACGGCACCACAAAAGACTCTTGATGACCCACAAGTATATGGTACATGTGAATTTCATCTAGTCACTTCCGTCATGTTTGTTTGATTCGTGTTCGCTACTTTGATAACTTGATATGTGGGTGGACCGGTGCTTAGGTGTTGTTCTTACTTCAACAAACCTCCTACTTATGATTAACCCCCTCGCAAGCATCCGCAACTATGAGAATACTATTAAGATAAAGTCTAACCATAGCATTAAACATTTGGATCCAAATTGGTCCCTTAGGAAGTAGCACATAAACTAGGGTTTAAGCTTATGTCACTC
Organism: Aegilops longissima; assembly: GCA_021605205.1. Taxonomy (NCBI): domain Eukaryota; kingdom Viridiplantae; phylum Streptophyta; class Magnoliopsida; order Poales; family Poaceae; genus Aegilops; species Aegilops longissima. The sequence continues at coordinate 281,785,762 of CM038678.1, forward strand.
TAGCAACCCATCATCTAATAACTACTCCACAATGCATTCCCTTATGCCCTAATATGGTGAAGTGCCATGTAGTCGACGTTCACATGACACCACTAAGGGAATCACAACATACATATAATCAATATATCAAACACATATCAAGTTCACATGATTACTAGAAACATGACTTCTCCCGTGACCTCAAGAACAAAAGTAACTACTCACAAATGATAATCATGCTCAAGATCAGAGGGGTACTAAATAGCATAATGGATATGAACATATAATATTCCACCAAATAAACCATATAGTAATCAACTACAAGATGTAATCAACACTACTAGTCACCCACGGGTACCAATTCGAGGTTCCGGTACAAAGATTGAACATAGGAGATGAACAAGGGTTTGAGAACAGATGATGCTGTTGAAGATGTTGATGGAGATTGCCCTCCCAAAGATGAGAGGGTTGTTGGTGATTACGATGGTTTCGATTTCCTCCTCCGCGAGAGAAGTTCCCCCGGCAGTATCGCTCCGCCGGAGGGAAAAAGTGCTCCTGCCCAAGTTCCGCATCAAGACGGCGGCACTCTGGCCCGAAAGCCCTGTTTGGAAATGTTGCATCGGAAAAAAAAATTCCACACGCGTGCAAGATCTATCCATGGAGATGCATTGCAATGAGAGGGGAGAGTTTGTCTACGTACCCTCATAGACCGTAAGCGGAAGCGTTTGTTAACGCGGTTGATGTACTCGAACTTCTTCGCGCTCCAACCGATCGAGTACCAAACGTACGGCACCTCCGCGTTTAGCACACGTTCAACTCGGTGACGTCCTCCGCCTTATTGATCCAGCAAGACGGCGAGTGAGGGAGTCCCGGATTAGGGGGTGTCCGGATAGCCGAACTATAACCTTTGGCTGGACTCCTGGACTGTGAAGATACAAGATTGAAGACTTCGTCCCGTTTCCGTAAGGGACTTTCCTCGGCGTGGAAGGCAAGCTTGGCGATACGGATATGTAGATCTCCTCCCATTGTAACCGACTCTGTGTAACCCTAGCCCTCTCCTGTGTCTATATAAACCGGAGGGTTTAGTCCATAGGACGAACAACAATCATACCATAGGCTAGCTTCTAGGGTTTAGCCTCTCTGATCTCGTGGTAGATCTACTCTTGTACTACCCATATTATCAATATTAATCAAGCAGGAGTAGGGTTTTACCTCCATTTAGAGGACCCGAACCTGGGTAAAAACATCGTGTCCCTTGTCTCTTGTTACCATCCGCCTAGACGCACAATTCGGGACCCCCTACCCGAGATCCACCGATTTTGACACCGACATTGGTGCTTTCATTGAGAGTTCCTCTGTGCCGTCGCCATCAGGAAGGATGCCTCATCCCGTCTTTAAAGACGACACTGTTGCTAAAGGAGCTTTGGCTATCGGCCAAACTCTCCGGCTAGGCGGTTTTCTTATGACCGCCTGTTCGGCCGCCGCGCCGACGATGACTTCTCGGGTCATCGGAAGCAATGTTCACGTCAACTCGAAACTCGCCGAGCTGTTATATCCGACAGAGCTCTCTTCCTTAAACGAGCTCCTGGATTGCATCTCCGCCCTGGGAGTCGCTACAGACTACGATCAGATTGGGCCTAAACCAGATCTGAGAGAGATTAACTCTCCCCAGGTCACCCATCACGTTGCCGTGGTGGAGGAACAATGCAGGGACCCTTCATCTATCTTAAGGACTAGCTATGTCCGGATTCCCGATCCCTCCAAGCCGGATACCCGCGGTGGGGAGGACGACACTCAAGACCTGAACTTAGGGTCAGGCAACGGGCTAGATTCATTGGACAACATCCAAGAATCCAAGCTTCCGAGTTCGTAAACTCCTTGGCCCTTGAGCCTCAGATTGGGTGAGGTTTCGGATCTAATTCCACCCACCCACCCGAACATAGGCGATCTATCCAAAATTAGGCAAGAGCCCGAGGAAACAGTACATCATTACTGGGCCAGATTCCTCCTGGTTATGAACAGGATAAAGGACTGCCGTGAGGAAGACGCAATTTCATTCTTATGCAATAATTGCACGGACAAGGGAATCCTCAATGCCATAGGTCGCCGTGAAATTACACACTTTGCTGACTTGGCGTAAATAGTACGAAAGTACTATGCGATGGAAAGCGCCTGGAAAACCGAAGTAGATTTTGGGACAATCCGGCCCTGAATACAAACCCAGTCCGAAATAAAAGGGTGCATTATAGCCAATCACCCCGGTTAAACACCAAAAAACAAAAACACCCTACGGGGCATGGAACCGTACTGGAGGGATGGCTCAACGGACCCTTTAAAATTCATAGTACAGAGGGCGCCACACCAACTCATAGCCTTAGATCATGTTGGATACTCCGGCAGGTGGCCAAAAGTGGCGAAGAGCTTCTAACCCCCCAGGGATACCAGTACGGTATTAACAGTCTCCGAGACTTCCGCATCAAACAATATGCGAAAACGAACACTCCATAGCCTTGCCAAAGTCTACCAAGTAGCAACAATAAATCCATGGAGTGACACGACTATTACCTTTAATGCCAGTGATGAACCTAAATTCCGAACAGCCCGAGCACCAGCAGCATTGGTCCTCAGTCCAACAGTGGACGACTTTCGCCTCACCAAGGTACTCATGGACGGTGGCAGCAGATTGAACCTCATTTATGACGAAACCCTTCGAAAAATGGAAATAGACTGGAGCCGCATTGAGCGAAGCAGCACAACCTATAGAGGAATACTACCCAGTCGGGAAGCGTGATGCACAGGAAAAATCACACTGAATGTGGTGTTCGGCACGCAGGATAATTACAGGTCCGAGGAGGTCACGTTCCAAGTGGCCTCGTTCAGCAGCGGATACCACGCTCTTTTAGGGTGAGAGGCATTCACAATTTTTCAAGCTATACCCCATTACGGGTACATGAAGCTCAAAATGCCCGGGCCCAACGGAATCTTCTCTCTTGCTAGTGACCCGGACATAGCACGCCGCGCCGAAAATAAGACAGCTGCACTAGCCCTTAAGGCACTATCCGAAGCCCTAGCGGCCGAGGAACTGATCTTTGCGCTCCACGGTGAACAGGGACGATGTGATACTCGATAAAAGATCCAAGTCCACCTCCTTTAAACCAGCGGACGAAATAGTCAAATTCCAAGTCCACCCAACGGACCCTACAAAAACGGCCTCCATCGGGGCACAATTAAACCCTGATGTAGACGCCGCACTACGAGAATTCCTACGCGAAAATTGGGACATTTTTTCCTGGCACCCTTCAGACATGCCAGGAATCCCATGCCGGCTGGCCGAGCATAGCCTAAACATCCTAAAAGGATTCAAGCCAGTCAAACAGGCTCTTCGGCGTTTCTCCGAACCTAAGAGACAGGCCATGGGAGAGGAGCTAGCCAAACTATTGGAGGCCGGATTCATCAGAGATATAAAACATCCGGACTGGGTAGCAAACCTGGTGATGGTACCAAAGAAGGACAAATCCTGGCGCCTATGCGTCGATTTCAAGGACCTCAACAAGGCTTGCCCAAAGGATCCCTTCCCCCTTCCCCGCATAGATCAAATTATCGACGCTACCGCAGGACACGATTCATTGTGTTTCCTCGACGCATACTCCGGCTACCATCAAATCAAGATGGCAGAGCCTGACCAAGCCGCAACGACATTTATCACACCATACGGCCCATTCTGCTTCAACACAATGCCCTTTGGGCTCAAAAACGGCGGCGCAACATATCAGCGCATGATTCAGACATGTCTGGCAAACCAGATCGGCAAAACAGTGGAGGCATACGTAGATGATGTGGTTGTCAAAACCAAGCATGTCGAAACTATAGTAGACGACTTGAGGCTCACATTCAATAATCTTCGAACATATGACATCAAGCTTAACCCGGAAAAATGCGTTTTCGGCGTACCAGCCGGAAAGCTCTTGGGCTTCATTGTATCCGGTAGAGGAATTGAAGCAAACCCAGCCAAGATCCGAGCTCTGTCACAATTGGATATCCCAAAGGACCTCAAACAAATACAAAATTGATCGATGCGTGGCGGCTCTAAGCCGCTTTATCTCCGCTTGGGAGAAAAGGCATTACCCTCTATCGCCTCCTCCGCGCACCAACACTTCGAGGGATGATGCGCCACGGCGGACTCAAGAAATAAAAGCCATATTGGCAACAAACCCGGTCTGGCCGCTACCAACATGGGCGAACCAATGCTATTATACATTGCCGCAACTCATCAAGTTGTAAGCGCGGTGCTCGTTGTCGAACGAGAAACGTACGGACACAAGTTTCCCCTACAAAAAACAGTTTACTACGTGTCCACTGTCCTGACTCCATGCAAGTCACGGTATCCGCATTATCAAAAGATAGCGTACGCGGTGTTTATGGCATCCCGGAAGCTGTGACACTACTTTCAAGAGTGTTCGATAACAGTAGCCTCCAAGTACCTCTTAACGACATTATAAACAACATGACGCGACGGGCCGGATTGCCAAATGGGCCATTGAGCTCCTCCCGCTCGACATAACCTATAAGCCACGGCGAGCCATTAAGTCGCAAGTTTTGGCCGATTCGCCGAATGGATGGAGCCGAACTCGCTAAAGATCGACACATATTCCAACTGGATCATGCACTTCAACGGCTCCAAAATGTTGGCTGGTCTGGGGCTGGCGTGCTCGGCGTCCCCAACAGAGATCTGATTCAATACGTACTCAGATAATGTATCTGAGACTCAACAACGCAGCCGAATACGAGGCCCTTCTACATTGTGTCCGGATGGCATATCCATGGGCATTCAACGCCTAGAGGTGCACGGGGATTCGAACCTCGCGATATCCCAAATAAATGGAGACTTTGATGCCAAGGATCCGAAAATGGTAGCTTATCGCAACGCCGTCCTAAAAATGTCAGCTCGGTTCGAAGGGCTCGAATTTCACCATATAGCTCGAGAAAACAATCAGGCAGCAGACGTCTTGGCACGAATTGGCGCAAAGAGCGATGCCGTCCCCCCCAATATCTTCTTAGAGAGGCTGTTCAAGCCATCCGTAGTATGGGAAGGGGAGTCCGGAAATAATAGCCCGGACCCAACAGCACTGCCTAACACCGAACATTCTGACACAACTGGAGGCTCTGCCAACGAAGTAACATCTTCAGCCCACGTAATAATGGCAGTCATTGCCCCGTGGACGGAACCATTCCTAGCCTACCTAGCCAGGCAGGAACTTCCCAAGGACCAAAACGAGGCACGCTGCATAGTGCGGTGATCTAAAGCCTATAAAGTCCATGAGGGAGAGCTTTATAAGAAAAGCACGACCGGAGTCCTTCAAAGGTGTATCTCCGAATAGGAAGGGCGGAATCTTCTGGCTGAAATTCATGCCGGACTCGGCAGGCACCACGCCGCAGCCACGGGCCCTTGTAAGCAAGGCCTTTCGTACAGGATTTTATTGGCCGACGGCCCGGGCAGATGCTCAGGACTTAGTCCAGCGATGCGTCGGTTGCCAGCTCTTTGCTAATCAAAGCCACATGCCACCCACCGCCCTCCAAACTATACCCATCACCTGACCCTTCGCGGTCTGGGGGCTTGACATGGTTGGACCCCTTAAAGGAGGAACCCACAAGAAAAAATACCTACTGGTCATGGTGGATAAATTCACCAAATGGATAGAGGCCAAGCCTGTTAAGACGGCCGAATCCGGATCGGTGATAGACTTCATATCAGGGGTCGTACACCGTTATGGCGTCCCCCACAACATCATCACTGATAACGGCACGAACTTCATGGCCGACGAGGTCAAACACTTGTGCAAAAACATGGGCATCAAGCTCGACTATGCTTCAGTCTATCACCCTCAAACTAACGGTCAAGTTGAGCGAGCAAATGGTCTAATCATGAGCGGCATCAAACCCAGATTAGTGCGGTCCCTCAAGGAATCTAACACGCACTGGGTAGAGGAGCTCGACTCCGTACTCTGGGGGCTACGGACCACGCCGAATCGCACCACCGGATTCACACCATTCTTTATGGTATACGGCGCAGAGGCAGTTCTGCCCTGCGACATAATTCATGACTCACCTCGCGTGCGCATGTACGAAGAAAGAGAAGTCGAGCTCGATCGGCAGGACAGTTTGGACGCCTTGGAGGAGGAGCATGACGTGGCAAAAGCCCGTTCCGCATTCTATCAACAACAGGCTCGAAGATATCAAAGAAGAGAAGTACGGGCCAAAACTTGCAATGTTGGCGAGTTAGTTCTACGCCTGCCGGACAAGAAAAAGGACAAACTCAAGCCCAAATGGGAAGGCCCCTTTATTATCGACCAAATCCTGACCGGCGGAGCGTACCGTCTGCGAGATGCATCAGATAACCGACTCGAGCCGAACCCATGGAACGCAGCCCGTCTCCGAAGATTCTATGCCTAGCGCCGGGTTCTGAGTTCGTCTCCTTCCTCTGTCTATTTTTTACACATTAGTGTCTTATATTTCTCTCCTTCTCCCTCTTTTTCTCTTACAGCCTTTAAAGGCTCGTTCGCGCATTGTTCGCACACACTTTACGCGCTATCCGCGCTCATTATACCTGGGGGCTTCTTTAACAGAAGCTTATTTGTACGGGCTTCATGCCTAACACATGTGTAACGTTTCCGCATGTACCTTTTATTCACCATTATATGCATCGATATGACTTAAGTTTTGGCCAAGCTGGGTTGCCTGGCTCCTGTGCTTACCCCTATGTTCCCGATTGTTCGGCTAGGTGGTAAAGGGAGCACCTCTGCGATTGTTACTGCCGGGTCAGCTAGATGTGTACGTCAGACTGGGTGAAGCCGAAAGCTAGCATTCTTAAGGGAATATTCGGTCGGTGAACTAAAGATGATTTCTCACTTATTTATTTATCTGCCCCCAGATGCTTTTCTGCTTTTTCGCAGTCCGGACATGCACTTTAAGGCATGCCTCCCAGGGAAAGGAACCCCTAACGGAACTATTCTCCCTGGAAGATGTTTCTTACTAACCATGTAATATAACATAACTAGTTGGGCACTTGTCTGTTCAAGCACTAATGACCCCTACGCCTGGTCTCCACGCATGCCCCGGTTCTTACATAACCGTGAGGGTATTCGGACACACTCCGGACTATAGGGTCCCGAGGTTGAAGCGAAAAGGTCCGCCATAACAAATGATCTACAATCCGGCTAGAAGGCATTTTTACATGTCATCTTCAATTACATAGTCAATTTGATGGGTGTATTCCTCCTCAATACCATCTAATAGGCTGTCTAGTTTACAGATCTGTTGGGAATACTTTATGCCAATTCTACTTGGCCGTACACTAAGCTCACAGGATCTCCTTCCCATCGGGCCCCACAGTCCGACCTCGCCATGTGGTTTGGGTCAGCCTTCGTGTACCGCGTCTTCACCATGGCCCAGGCCTCCCTGGCGCCTTGACGGCAGGCCGATATCTTCCATAATCGGAAGCGCCGCCGCGCTCCCTTAAGCCTCTCTGCAAGCTCTCCAAGGCCTTCGGGCAGGGAGACAGATGGCCACAAGGCCTGGGCGATGCCTTTCATCACCTGCCGAACTCGTTCGTGCAGTTGCAAGAGCTCGGGAAGAAGGTCACCCATAGAACCGGGCATTTTCTCTGCAGGACGACCTGTGAGCATACCTACAGACATAACTCCGTTAGTCGACTTCCTCGCCGAACTCTTTCTCAAAGTTCGTTCAAGCACTTACTAAAAATGCCGCGTCAAAGCCGTCGATTCTCCTTCACGGAGTCCGACAGCTGGGCACGAACATCCTTTAGTTCCTCGCCCAGCTGGGTGTTGGCATCTTGGAGGTTATTCTTCTCCTGCCTCACCCTCGTAAGCACGCTCTCCCCGGCCTCTAACTGGCGCAAGAGTTGTTGCTTGTCCGGATCTACTCCGGCGCCATCTGCAATGATATTGTCAGATTTACACACACGCCGCACTTCACAACATACTTATCTTTCGAAGCGTATATTACCAGAGGGGGTCTCCTTGGCCTCCCCTGCAGCGGCTAGTGCGGCCTCAAGTTGGGCTTTGCACTCTTCCAGCTCCTGGGACAGTTGGGTATTCTTTTTTGTAAGATCCTGCATAACAAATGATCCTTAAATCAGTTATTCTAACTATTTCAAGTCTCGGGGGCTACTGGTATATATAACCATCAAATTTTCTCACCCGTATGTCTTTCACATACTGCTCCGTGGCTCTGGCTAGACCATTTTGAGCGGCACGGAGGTGCACATCTCCCGAATTGAAGGCATCCAATGCCTCTTGGGAGAAACATGCGTCACCAAGAACTGTCTGGCGACGCCTGTGATTCATGGCACTCTCCACCTCGGAATTGGTGGCAGATAGTCCATCGGTATCCTCTGTCGGAGGAGTGTCCGACGCACGCCTCGTGTTCGCCTCCGCTTCTGGACCTGGCTTTGGAGCCTGGCTGGTGGAGGCTCGATTGGCAACCTCGCTAGATATAGTCCGGCGAGCGCTCCTTTTCCTGAAGGGAGCACGAGCGTTAGTATACCTTCGAGGAATAGAACTTGGGAATAAGATGGCACGCCATACCGTTGCGCCGGCGTCTCAATCCGAACCGCACTTCTTTTCAGCCTGCTGGGCCTTGCTGCCCCTTGTTGGCTAGCCACCGCAGGCTCGGCCTTCCGCCTCAAGGGCTCCCCTTGCAAAACACCATTGATATACGGTGATCAAAAATAAGCACGGATGGATCATTTTCAAAGTATTGGGACTTCGGCCTCAGTTACCTGTGAGGCGGGAAGTATTCCGGGGTAATCGGCCGTAATGGGGACCAAGGCATTGTCGATGCTCAGTTGGTAAAATACCCCATCGATCAACTCCACAGAGATGTCCGGATCCTCTTGGGAGGCCGGATCGAGGGACTGTTCCGGATCCTCGGGTTGTCGTGGAGGGCTGTTTATATCCTTTACGGCCCGACGCAATTCCTTCATCGAAATCACAAGATAAGGTACTTAACTATGGGAATATTGAACGGATGGGCAAAAAGAAGTGTCCGCTTACCCATCTTGGAGGATTGTACATAGAAAATCCGCCCTGTGGATTGACGCGGAGGAACTCCTCCTCTTCTCCCTTGTACAATGCGGACAAGGCCTTCGTCAGAGCATGAACCGATCCCGGCCCCTTACGGCCGCAGCGGGTGGCATCATCCTCCCCGTTGAAATCCCACATAGGGTGGCCTCTATACTGAAGCGGCTGCACCCCCCGCATAATGCATGTGGCCATGACCCCGATCATGGTCAGTCCGGAATGAGCTAACAACCTTATCCGGCTCATCAGGTGCATAGAATTTGGAGAAGAACCCGCCTTGCAATGCCGAAGACAAATCTGCACGCCGGACTCATCGTCATTGAAGCCTGGTTCGGGGGATACTGAGGGAGTCCCAGATTAGGGGGTGTCCGGATAGCTGAACTATAACCTTCGGCCGGACTCCTGGACTATGAAGATACAAGATTGAAGACTTCGTCCCGTGTCCGGAAGGGACTTTCCTTGGCGTGTAAGGCAAGCTTGGCGATACGGATATGTAGATCTCCTCCCATTGTAACCGACTCTGTGTAACCCTAGCCCTCTCCGGTGTCTATATAAACCGGAGGGTTTTAGTCCGTAGGAGGAACAACAATCATACCATAGGCTAGCTTCTAGGGTTTAGCCTCTCTGATCTCGTGGTAGATCTACTCTTGTACTAGCCATATCATCAATATTAATCAAGCAGGAGTAGGGTTTTACCTCCATCCAGAGGGCCCGAACCTGGGTAAAAACATCGCGTCCCTTGTCTCCTGTTACCATCCGCCTAGACGCACAGTTCGGGACCCCCTACGTGAGATCGGCCGGTTTTGACACCGACAGCAAGGTAGTGGATGAGTGCCGGTGGCACGACGACATGGTGACGGTGATGGTGCAGCTATCTTCGCAGGGCTTTGCCTAAGCACTACGAAAACATGACGGGGGTGTAAACGGTGGAAGGGGGCGCCGCACACAGCTAAGAAATTGTCATGCTTGTGCTAGGCGCCCCTTCCCACACACATATATATAGGCAGGGGAGCAGCCAGGAGGCGCCCCCAAGTAGGTCGAATCCTACTTGGGGTCCCTTCACAAGTGGCGCCCCCTTCCTTATATAAGTGCGGGAGGAAGGAAGTAGGAGGTGGCCCCCCTTTCCTTTCTCACCTGAGGAGGGCAAGGAAGGAGGGGCCACCCCTCCCCTTTCCTTCCCCTATGTCGGCCAGCAATGTAGAGGGGCGCACCAGCCCCCAAGTGATCTGGTGTGTCCCATCCTTTGGCCCATCAAGCCCATACACTTACCTGGGGTGTCCGGAACCCCTTCCGGTGATCCGATGACTACCGGTGCACTCCAAAACACTTCAGGTGTCCGAATACTGTCCTATATATAAATCCTTACCTCTCGACCATTTCGTGACTCCTCATCATATCCGTGATCTCATCCGAGACTCTGAACAATATTCAGTCGCGAAATCATATAACTCATATAACACTATATCGTCAACGAATGTTAAGCGTGCGGACCCTACAGGTTCGAGAACTATGTAGACATGACCGAGACACCTCTCTGGTCAATAACCAATAGCGGAACCTGGATGCCCATATTGGCTCCTACATATTCCATGAACATATTTATTGGTCGAACCTTTATGACAACATACGTAATGCCCTTTGTTCATCGGTATGTTACTTGCCCGAGATTCGATCGTCGGTATCTTCATACCTAGTCAATCTCGTTACCGACAAGTCTCTTTAATCGTTCCCTAATACATCATCTTGCAACTAACAACTTAGTCACTTTGCTTGCAAGGCTTCTTGTGATGTGCATTACCGAGAGGGCCTAGAGATACCTATCTGATACTCGGAGTGACAAATCCTAATCTCGATCTATGCCAACTCAACAAAGACCTTCGAAGATACCTGTAGAGCATCTTTATGATCACCCAGTTACTTGTGACGTCTGATAGCACACAAGGGATGTCTCCAGTATCCTGGAGTTACAGAATATCATAGTCAACAAGAAAGCAATAGCAATAAACTGAACGATCCATATGCTAAGCTAACGGATGGGTGTTGTCCATCACATCATTCTCCTAATGATGTCATCCCGTTATCAAATGACAACGCATGTCTATGGTTAGAAAACCTTAACCATCTTTGATCAATGAGCTAGTCTAGTAAAGGCTCACTAGGGACACGGTATTTGTTTATGTATCCACACATGTCGTGTGTATTTAAGTTTCCGGTCAATACAATTCTAGCATGAATAATAAACTTTATTATGATTAAGGAAATATAATAATAACCATTTTATTATTGCCTCTAGGGCTTATTTCCATAAGTCTCTCACTTTCACTAGAGTCAATAATCTAGTTCACATCGCCATGTGATTAACACCCATAGTTCACATTGCCATGTGATTAACACCCATAGTTCACATCGCCATGTGACCAATACCCAAAGAGTTTACTAGAGTCAATAATATAGTTCACATTGCCATGTGATTAACACCCAACGAGCACTTAAGTTGTGATCTTGTTCTACTTGTGAGAGAAGTTTAGTTAACGGGTCTGTCACATTCAGATTCGTATGTATTTTGCAAATTTCTATGTCTACAATGCTCTACATAGAGCTACTCTAGCTTATTTCTCCCACTTTCAATACGTATCAAAATTGAGACTCAGAGTAATCTGTATCAGTGTCAAAGCTTGCATCGACGTAACCCTTTACGACGAACTATTTATCACCTCCATAACCGAGAAATATTTCCTTTGTCCTCTTAGGCAACTAAGGATAATTTTGATCGCTGTCCAGTGATCTACACCTACATCACTATTGTACCCCCTTGTCAAACTCATGGCAAGGTACACAATAGGTCTGGAACACAGTATGGCATACTTTATAGAACCTATGACTGAGGCATAGGGAATGATTTTCATTCTCTCTCTATGTTCTGCCGTGGTCGGGCTTTGAGTCTTACTCAACTTCACACTTTACAATACATGCTAGAACTCCTTATTTGACTGATCCATTTTGAACTCCTTCAAAATCTTGTCAAGGTATGTACTCATTGAAAATCTTATCAATCGTCTTGATCTATCTCTATAAATCTTGATTCCCAATATATAAGCAGCTTCACCGATGTCTTTCATAAAAAATTCGTGTTCAAGTATCCTTTTATGCTATCTAGAAATTCTATATCATCTTCAATCAGCAATATTTCATCCACATATAATATCAGAAATGCTACAGAGCTCCCACTCACTTTCTTGTAAATATAGGTTTTACCGTAAGTCTGTATAAAACTGTATGCTTTCATCACCACTTCATCAAAGCATATATTCCAACTCCGAGATGCTTGCACTAGTCCATAGATGGATCGCTAGAGCTTGCACACTCTGTTAGCACCTTTAGGATCGAAAAAACCTTCTGGTTGCATCATATACAACTCTTCTTTGAGAAATCCATTAAGGAATGCAGTTTTGACGTCCATTTGCCAGATTTCATAATCATAAAATGCGGCAATTGCTAACATGATTCAGATAGATTTAAGCATCGCTACGGGTGATGAAGTGTCATCGTAGTCATCTCCTAGAACTTGTCAAAAACCTTTCGCAACAAGTCAAGCTTTGTAGATAGTAACATTACCATTAGTGTTAGTCTTCTTCTTGAAGATCCATTGATTTTCTATGGCTTGCTGATCATGGGGCAAGTCCACCAAAGTCCATACTTTGTTCTCATACATGGATCCTATCTCAGATTTCATGGCCTCAAGCCATTTATCGTAATATGGGCTCATCATAGCTTCTTCATAGTTCGTAGGTTCACCTTGGTCTAGTAACATGACTTCCAGGACATGATTACCATACCACTCTGGTGCGGATCGTGCTCTGGTTGACCTCCGAGGTTCAATAGCAACTTGATCTGAAGTTTCATGATCATTATCATTCGCTTCCTCTCTAGTTGGTGTAGGCATCACGGGAACGGATTTCTCTGATGTGTTACTTTCCAGTTGGAGAGAAGGTACAATTACCTCATCAAGTTCTACTTTCCTCCCACTCGCTTCTTTCAAGAGAAACTCCTTTTCTAGAAAGGATCCATTCTTGGCAACAAAGATATTTCCTTCGGATTTGTGGTAGAAGGTGTACCCAATTGTTTCCTTAGGTATCCTATGAAGACGCACTTCTCCGATTTGGCTTGGAGCTTATTAGGTTGAAGGCTTTTGACATAAGTGTCGCAACCCCAAACTTTTAAGAAACGACAACTTAGGTTTCTTGCCAAACCAGAGTTCATACAGTGTCATCTTAACGGATTTAGACGGTGCCCTATTTAACGTGAATGCGGCTGTCTCTAATGCATACCCCCAAATCGATAGTGGTAAATCGGTAAGAGACATCATCGAACGCACTATATCCAATATATTACAATTACGACGTTTAGACACACCATTACACTATGGTGTTCTAGGTGGCGTGAGTTGTGAAACAATTCCAAATTGTTTTAAATTAAGGCCAAACTCGTAACTCAAATATTCACCTTCACGATCAGATTGTAGAAACTTTATTTTCTTGTTACCATGATTCTCCGCTTCACTCTGAAACTCCTCGAACTTTTCAAATGTTTTAGACTTGTGTTTCATCAAGTAGATATACCCATACCTACTCAAATCATCTGTGAAGGTCAGAAAATAACGATACCCACAGCGTGCCTCAACACTCATTGGACCGCATACATCGGTATGCATTATTTCCAATAAGTCATTAGCTTGTTCCATTGTTCCAGAGAACGGAGTTTTAGTCATCTTGCCCATGAGGCATGGTTCACAAGTATCAAATGATTCATAATTTGTGGCACCTCGGCTCAGAGAAACCAGAACACCCTGTATTCCAGCCCAGAGATGGAGGAGAAGTCTCTGGAATACGACACTGCTTGACATAGAACAAATCAGCTCTTACTACAAAGGATAATGGTACAAGGGTCTGATGTTATACAAGATCACATCAGCACGACGACACTATGCCTGCGATATTACACTTGCTCTATGCTAGCAGCAAAACAACTCATAGCAGCCGAATACTTCTAGCAGCAGAACAATGATGAAGGTGGTGAACTCCACTCCGCAGGGACTCTGGCTGGGACACGATCTAGCTCGCACACGCGAAAACCTCGACAAGCAATCAATCAAACATGGCAGCACCTGCAATCTGGCATGACATGCCAGGTCAGTACATTGAATGTACTTGCAAGCTCACAACAACCAAAAGCACCAAGGCAAGACAATAATATAGCATTAAGCAGATTAATTAATTAACAACTACTATGATACGAAAGCAACTACTAAGCATGATATGAAACAACTGCAATGCTGCTAAACCAACATCTTAGATCTCCCTAATCATCTCACTCTTGGCTAACCGGCCAAGCAATGTACCATCTCGATCATCTCGTGATCCACCTGATCACCTCGTGATCAAAACATCCACATAATCACCTCAGGACCACATCACAAACTGAATGATCATCCTCGAGATCATCTCAACATCATCACCGGCATCCTGCCAAACTGTTACTCCTCACAATATATATATCAACATATAAATCACCTATAAGTCATTCCGTCATGTGAGTGTTGATCGAACGGTGTGACCTAGTACAAACTTGTGCCCATGATCGAGGATGCGGCTATAGATAGATTAAACACAAACACACTCCACAGAGGTAGTGCACTGTACCCACACCATGGAACCCATGGCCTCGCACTCCAATCCGTGTGGACCAACGGTGTTCCGACAAAACCGATCTACTGCCATGACACTCTCCCGGCCACTCCGACAAACTCTCCTTTGGGCTAAGTCATGGGTGGCCCCGATGTCAACTCGTGACATCCAACGGCCACCGTCATGGAAAAACACAAAAACGGTCCCAAACGGGGACAACCCAGGTACAACAACAATGGACACACAAGGCTTATGTCCGCCTACCTGATTAGGGTAGCGCGCGACCATAACCTTCCATCGTTGGAGGCAGCGGTGAGAGACATGACAATAGACCGCATTAGGGCCTACCCATAAAAGGCAAACGTGGTTGCACTGGAAAAGCCCGGTTCGGTGGCACCTGACCAACTTAATGACGGGATTTGTCCCCAAAATATAATAGTGATAATGGATACTCCGATATCATCTATCAACCTGTAATCCAAGTCATAGCAATATCCAACAACTAATCCAAATCATCTTATCCTCATATCAAAATACTCCGAGGATAGCATAACAGTACAATCATGATGAATCCAAGAACGATAATACTACTACTCCAATAGCAAGAACAGGTTATCCAGCTAAGATTCACATGCAAGCATCATCCCCGAAATCTTACTCCAAACATAATATTAACTATCATCATGATGAAAATAATACTAGCCACTAATAATCCAAAGGCAGCATGACATCCAAAGTAATACTTCAAAACATAATATGAAATACCATCATGAAAATAATCATAATATCCACTAATAATCCAATGGCAACATGTCATCCTCATAAACTGCAAGATATAAGTCCTAGAACTCCAAGCAACATCATGGCAATAGCAAGATCAAAATAATACTCCGAGAAATGCCATGAACAATCATACATAACTAAAGCAATATTTTAAATAAGTTTAAATAAGTAAACCATGTCACTGCATTGCAATCATGCAAATGGACGGTGTGGCTTGCCTAGGGTGGATGGATTCACCGGGAAGAAGTGTGAGAAGTTCGCAGAAAGAAACGCCGGAAATAATTCTCTCTCAGAGGGGGCTGAATAAGGGCAAGGGCATAATGGTCATTTTCAAAATGTGACAACATCAGGAAAATGATACCAACAGAACAGGCTCGAGGAGACAAAGAAGTGGGCTTTGGAATCACCTCATTTGGAGTTAGGATCAAAAAGATATGAAGGGTTGAAGACCAGGGACCATTCTGTAAATAAAATATTCACAACCAGGCCCCTGGTAGCTCGGCGGGTCGCGCATTCCAGCAAAATACGCTTTCCCTACGCTTTCCCATGGGGAAAGCGTAAAGTGCGGAATCCTCTTCCACTTATCCAGCTAGGCAGGGGCGGGGCCGGGATTGTCTCGCTGCCAGGTGGGGTTGCGTGGGGTGGGGCCTAGCCTGGGCTTCTTCTTCCTCGCGCGCCTGCCCGCGCCTGGCGGAGGGAGGAGTCCGCCCCGACGAGGCTCGCCTGCGACTCCGGTCACCGTAGGCGGCGCCCGACCTACCGCAACGCTCAGGGGATGGAGCCGCAGCGCCTGGTGGGGGTCTTCTCCGCCGGGGAGCTCTTAAACAAGGACGAACGCGGCTGCGACGGAGGAGGGCTTCGCCCGCCGGTGATCTTGGCACTCCAGGCCATCTGAGGAGAAGGAGAAGATGCGGGGAGGCTCTGGAGTGGTGGTGGTGGAAGTGAGGGAGGGGCTCGGGCTCGACCTAATTGGGCAAGATGGCCGCGGCGGCCATGGCGGCGATGACGGGCAGGGAGAGATCCAGAGGCTCACGGAAGAGGCTAGGGGGGTAGTGGAGTGAGGCAAGGGCGATAGTGAGCTCGGGAGGTCACGGGGCTGGCTATTTATAGCCGCGGGGCTCAGTGCTGAGCCGGTTGTCGCCGTACGGGTCCGGCCAACGCTCTGGCGTGCTCAGCAGTCACGGGGAGGGGTGAGATCATGACGAGGAGGAGAGGACGAAGGTCACGGAGTAGCGTAATGCCAAGGGCACAGGGAGGAAGAAACAAGCGCATTAAATCCATGTCGGGGCACTGTGCTCCTCTGGGCCTGTGGTGCCGAGCGCCGACGAGGAGGCTTCCGAAGAGGGAGAGGGGTCCAGGGAGGTGGCGATGACGAGGGGAAGACGCTGGATATGCTCACGCACATGAAGTCGACGACAGGGAGAGGGGGCCGAAGCACAAACAACCCCCTGGACGTAGCCACTGCACACAGAGCTCGTGCATTGCCATGCCAGTTGCGCGGTCACCACAGGACAAGGCATAGGGAGCTGGGTTGGAACTAAGCTCTGAAGTTTTATGTAGCAAACTTGGTTGTGCACTGGTGATCAACAGAGAATTGATTGAAGCTAAATAAGTTGTCTGGTGTGATTAACTAAGGAAGGACTATGATCCTGGAGGTTTTTAGGGGGATTGGAGCAAGATACATCATCGTTGCTTCACAACTACATATTTGGTCCAGAATTAAGATCAAGATGATGCACTCACATAGAGTACCCACTTGAGCTCAAATTTGGCAAGGCTTGATGATATCGACATACAAAGATGCTGTAAAATTTCATACCAAATGGGCAAGCCAAAATGGTACTTGTTTCACACACATCCTCTCTGTCCAGAAACTTGGAAAAATTCTAGAGAAATATTGGCTTGATGAATTGATCCCAAATTTGGTGGAGAGATGTTTTATGGTCATGAGAATGCTCTGGTAAAGTTTCAGCCAAAATGAAGCAATATAAAATATACTTGCTTCACAACCTGAAAATATTAACAAAATCAAAGATTTGGTCCTGTGCTCACATAGATGATTGGACAGGGCTGAAATTTGGATGAGTGTGATAATTTGAGCACATGAAGGAGTGTGCAAAATTTCAAATCATTTGGATACTCCTAGCTAGTACTTCCTTTAAAGTGGCTTCTGTCTGACAGAAACTTTGAAAAGTTGCTGAGGAAGATTGGCTAGGCAAATAAATTTGAATTTTTGCATGAGTCAATTATTTGGACATAAAAGAATGCCCAAAATGTTTGGGAGCAACCAAGGAAGGATAGGTCACACTTCCTTCACAGAAAGCCACATTGGACAGAAATCAAGAATAATTATTGGGGAATTATTCTTGGTCTAGGACAGGAAAGTTTGGGCATATTTGAGCAACATATAAACCAAAGAAATTATGAGAATTATTTGGGAATTTTGGGAGTGACAGAAATATAGGTTGCTTCACAATCTAGGGCAGACATGATTATACCTTTAATAGAAAAATGAATATTCCTTAGTAAAGAATTTTAGGGTTGGGCTAGGATGGAAATGGCATGATCTTGGGATGAGTTGGGGGAGACTGAATCACTTGGGAGAAGAAGACATGATGATCTCCCAGGTTTCAAGGCCACAGAACCACTCCAAAAACAAAAACTGATCAAAAATCAAATAAATCAAAGGAAAAAGGAAAGGCCCAAAAATCAGGCTGTTACATAATCAAGTGATTCCGAAAGTCCATCCACATGGAGTTTCTTCATGCGCTTTACACCAATATGTCCTTAACGGTAGTGTCACAAGTATGCTGCACTATCATTATCAACTTTGCATCTTTTGGCATCAATATTTTTGAATATGTGTATCACTACGATCGAGATTCATTAAACCATTCACTTTGGGTGTATGACCATAGAAGGTTTTATTCATGTAAATAGAAAAACAATTATTCTCTGACTTAAATGAATAACCGTATTGCAATAAACACGATCTAATCATATTCATGCTCAACACAAACACCAAATAACATTTATTTAGGTTCAACACTAATCCCGAAGGTAGAGGGAGTGTGCAATGGTGATCGTATCAACGTTGGAATCACTTCCAACACACATCGTCACCTCGCCCTTAACTTGTCTCTGCAACTCCTGTTTCGAGTTGCTAACCTTAGCAACTGAATCGGTATCAAATACCTAGGGGCTCCTACGAACATAAGTAAGGTACACATCAATAACATGTATATCAAATATACCTTTGTTCATTTTGCCATCCTTCTTATCCGCCAAGTATTTGGGGCAGTTCCGCTTCTAGTGGCCATTTCCTTTGCAGTAGAAGCACTCAGTTCCAGGCTTCGGTCCAGCTTTGGGCTTCTTCACGGGAGTGGAAACTTGGTTGCCATTCTTCTTGAAGTTCCCTTTCTTTCCCTTGCCCTTTTTCTTGAAACTAGTGTTCTTATTAACCATCAACACTTGCTGCACTTTTCTTGATTTCTACCTTCACCGATTTCAGCCTCTCAAAGAGCTCGGGAATTGTTTTTGTCATCCCTTGCATATTATAGTTCATCATGAAGTTCTAGTAGCTTGGTGATAGTGACTAGAGAACTCTGTCAATCACTATCTTATCTGGAAGATTAACTCCCACTTGATTCAAGCGATTGTAGTACGCAGACATTCTGAACACATGTTCACTGGCTGAGCTATTCTCCTCCATCTTGTAGGAAAAGTACTTTTCAGAGGTCTCATACCTCTCGACACGGGCATTAGTCTGAAATACCAATTTTCATCTCTTGTAACATCTCATATGCTCCATGGCGTTCAAAACGGTTTTGAAGTCCCGGTTCTAAGCCATAAAGCATGGCGCACTAAACTATCAAGTAGTCATCATATCAAGCTTGCCAATCGTTCATAATGTTTGCATCTTCTCCTGCAATAGGTCTGTCACTAGCGGTGCATCAAGGAAATAATTCTTCTGTGCAGTAATGAGGATAATCCTCGGATCACGGACCTAGTCCGAATCATTGCTACTATCATCTTTCAACTTAGTTTTCTCTAGGAACATATCAAAAATAAGGGAGCTAAATCATGAGCTATGGATCTACAACATAGATATGCAAAAATTATTAAGGCTAAGTTCATGATAAATTTAAGTTCAACTAATCAAATTACAAATGAAATCCCACTTAAATTAACATCCCTCCAGTTATCTAAGTGATACATGATCCAAATCAACTAACCCATGTCCGATCATCACGTGAGATGGGGCAGTCATCAATGGTAAACATCTCTATGTTGATCATATCTACTATATGACTCATGTTCAACCTTTCGGTTTACAATGTTCCGAGACGATGTCTGTACATGCTAGGCTTGTCAAGTTTAACCCAAGTATTATACATGTGCAAACTGTGTTACACCCGTTGTATGTGAACGTAGAGTCTCTCACACCCGATCATCATGAGGTGCTTCTAAACGAAGAACTTTGGCAACGGTGCATACTCGGGAAGAACACTTTTATCTTGAAATTTAGTGAAGAGATCATCTTATAATGCTACCACCATTCTAAGAAAAATAAGATGCATAAAGGATAAACATCACATGCAATCAAAATATGTGACATGATATGGCCATCATTATCATGTGCTTTTGATCTCCATCTCCAAGGCATCGTCATGATCTCCATCGTCATCGGATCGACACTTTGATCTCCATCGTTGCGCCGGGACCGTCTCGCCAACTATTTCTTCTACAACTATTGCTAACACATAGCGATAAAGTAAAGCAATTACATGGCACTTGCATTTCATATAATAATTAAGAGACAACCCTAAGGCTCCTGTCGATTGTCGATATTACAAAGCATGATCATCTCATACACCAACATATATCACATCATATCTTGACCATATCAGATCACAACATGCTCTGCAAAAACAAGTTAGACGTCCTCTATTTTGTTGTTACAAGTTTTACGTGGCTATTACGGGCTTCTAGCAAGAACTGTTCTTACCTACGCAAAAACCACAACAGTGATTCATCAAGTTTGTTGTTTTAACCTTCTTCAAGGACCGGACATAGTCAAATTTGATTCAACTAAAGTACGAGAAACAGACACCCGCCGGCCACCTTTATGCAAAACTAGTTGCATGTCTGTCGGTGGAACCGGTCTCATGTGCGTGGACATGTAAGGTTGGTCCGGGCAGCTTCATCCCATAGTACCACCGAATCAAAATAATACGATGGTGGTAAGGAGTATGACTATCACCTCCCACAAATCTTTGTGTTATACTCGTGCATATCATCTATGCATAGACCTGGCTCTGGTACCATTGTTGGGAAACATTGCATGGAAAACAAAAAACATTCTAAGCACACGCAACATCTATCCATGGAGATGCATAACAGCGAGAGGGGAGAGTGTATCTATGTACCCTCGTAGACCGTAAGTAGAAGCGTTTGTTAAGACGGTTGATGTAGTCGAACTTCTTCGCACTCCAACCGATCGAGTACCGAATGTATGGCACCTCCACGTTCAACACACGTTCAGCTCGGTGACGTCCTCCGCCTTCTTGATCCAGCAAGACGACGAGGTAGTGGATGAGTTCCGGCAGCATGACGGCGTGGTGATAGTGATGGTGAAGCTATCTTCGTAGGGCTTCGCCTAAGCACTACGAGAATATGACCGAGGTTGTAAACGGTGGAAGGGGGCGCCACACACAGCTAAGCAATTGTTGTGGTTGTGCTAGGCGCCCCCTCCCCCCCCCCTACACACACACACACACACACACACACACACACACATATAGGTGGGGGGGGGGGGGAGGAAGCGCCCCCAAGTAGGCCGAATGCTACTTGGGATCCCTTCCCAAGTGGCGCCCCCTTCCTTATATAAGTGCCGGAGGAAGGAAGGAGGAGGTGGCGCCTCCCCTTTCCTTCCCCTAGGGCCGGCCAACCATGTAGAGAGGTGCACCAGACCACAAGTGGGCAGGTATATCCCCTCCTTTGGACCATTAAGCGCATACACTTATCGGGGGTGTCGGGAACCCCTTCCGATGACTCAATGACTACCCGGTGCACTCCGAAACACTTCCGATGTCCGAATACCATCGTCCTATATATCAATCTTTACCTCTCAACCATTTCGAGACTCCTAGTCATGTAGGTGATCTGATCCGGGACTCCGATCAACATTCGGTCACCAAATCATATAACTCGTATAACACTATATTGTCAACGAACGTTAAGCGTGCGGACCCTACGGGTTCGAGAACTATCTAGACATGACTGAGACACCTCTCCGGTCAATAACCAATAGTAGAACCTGGATGCCCATATTGGCTCCTACATATTCTGTGAACATCTTTATCGGTCGAACCTTTACGACAACATACATAATTCCCTTTGTCCATTGGTATGTTACTTGCCCGAGATTCGATCGTCGGTATCTTCATACCTAGTTCAATCTTGTTACATGCAAGTCTCTTTACTCATTCCGTAATACATCATCTTGCAAATAACAACTTAGTCACTTTGCTTGCGAGGCTACTTATGATGTGTATTACCGAGAGGGCCCAGAGATACATCTCCGATACTCGGAGTGACAAATCCTAATCTCGATCTAGCCCAACTCAACAAACACCTACGGAGATACCTGTAGAGCATCTTTATGATCACCCAGTTATGTTGTGATGTTTGATAGCACACAAGGTATTCCTCCGGTATCCGGGAGTTGCATAATCTCATAGTCGAAGAAACATATATCTGTCAGCAAGAAAACAATAGCAATAAACTGAGTGACCAACATGCTAAGCTAACAGATGGGTCTTGTCCATCAAATCATTCTCCTAATGATGAGATCTTATTATCAAATGACAACTATGTTTATGGTTAGGAAACCATAACCATCTTTGATCAACGAGCTAGTCTAGTAGAGGCTCACTAGGGACACGGTATTTGTTTATGTATCCACACATGTATTTAAGTTTCCGGTCAATAAAACTCTAGCATGAGTAACAAACCTTTATCATAATTAAAGAAATATAATAATAACAACTTTATTATTGCCTCTAGGGAATATTTCCATCAAGTCCTCCCTCATTTTTTCTAGGTCAAAATGACTTAAGGAAGATGGGCACTGGACGTGGGCTGTGCTGAGCACAACCCATTAGGGCGCGCGCTTGCCCCACCTGGCGCTCCCTGGTGGGTAGTGGGCCTCTCGGTTCCCGACTTCATGTTACTTCCGTGTACTTGTTTCCCAAGATAAAAAATCTTTATATATACCCCCGGACGATTTTACCTCTGTATGGTGCAGAAATCCTTTGTTCTTGTTTTGTGTTGTTTTTCTGTCAGATCTATCAAGCCAGGCATCATGTCTTCTCCCTGCTCCAACAATGTAGAAGGCGATGCTTGGTTGCTACAGGAGTTAAGGGGAGAAGGAATTGAGGAGGATGCCATGGAAGTATATGAAGGGAACTCCCTTGTAGTCCACCCTTCGGCCCCCGAGAGGGGCACACTAGACGACATCTCCCCTCTTCCTAACCCCCAACTAGCCATGAGGTCAACAAATGATCAAGAGGGCCCTAAGGTGCTAGAAGGACTCCCTCCAAGGAGGCCTTTACACAGGTTACATCGAAACAATTTTCACAATTTGATTCACAACTATGGGTTCGAAAATACTCCTCGTCTGCACATACCGTTCAATTGGGACATATCTCGTCCAAGAGAAAATGTTGCAGGGACAAATTCTTGGGGACCGAAGAATAAATATATTATGGATAAAGTGAATAGAACACTGAGTTGCTTCATAGAGACCTTCGTTAGATTCAAAGTTTGAGAGAGGCACTCATTAATATGTTGGAGGACAAACCCACTACCTCATCACCACCACCATCAGCAAAGAAGGAGACTTAAACACACGGGTATGGGCACTCCCCTTGGCTTGTGCCAAGCTTGGGGGAGATGCCCCGGTATCATATCACCATCACTTTTATTACCTTTACCTATCTTAGTTCGATCCTTAGCTACTTCGTGATTTAGTTGAATAAAAGTTTAGTATGATAGCTACTTCATGATTTAGTTGAATAAAAGTTTAGTATGATCTACTTTTGAGTGCTAGTTTCATGATCTATCTATCTATGTCATCGAGTGAGAGTTATATAATAGTTATTTTGAGTTTTTGCTTCTTTACCTTTATGTTCCTATCAAAATAAAGGAAAATGATGAAAAAGGTCATATGCTAATCTTATGGTAAGTAATGACATCACATAAGGAAAAGTATAAGTGGTAAAATATATTGAAAGTTGACAAACATAGCATTGGTCAATGATGCAATTCATCAAAGAATTAATAGGGGAAGAGAAGATTCACATGCAAATACACTATCTTGGACATCTTTTATGATTGTGAGCCCCGTTATATATCTTATGCCAAATTGTCGGCATTGGACAAGGAAGAGAACTTGATGATTTATGTTTATTCATATTCACATAGAAGTTATATTGTCATAGATCCTTCAACATGTGGTGCTTGCTCAATATCTTTGCTAGCCAAAAATCTGCACTAAGTAAAAATACTACTTGGTGCATCTAAAACCCTTAAGCCCAAATCCATGTTTTGAGAGTCCACCATACCTACCTATGGATTGAGTAAGATCACTACAAAAAAATACACTTTCGTGATGATACGTGTTTTTCACAGTAGGTTGCGTTTTTTTCATGCATGTACATCCATGACAAATTTATGACAGAATCAAGATAGTCATACCTGTGCTGTCGTAGAAGTGTTCCATGACATTACGAAAATTATCATCATGGAAGTGTCCACTTCCATGACGATAAATCGCGCGTCACAGAAGTGCTTTCTTCAAGGGTGACCGACACGTGGCATCCACCGTAACGGAATGCCGTTAAGCTATCGGGTTGGGTTTTGGATCCGATAACCCGTTAACAGCCCCGACCAATGGGGATTTTCCACGTGTAAAATCATCATTGGCTGCAGGAAACACGTGTCGGCTCATCGCTAGGACCGATGTCATCCACTCATTGGACAGAAGGCGCCTATGATACGTCGACATGTGGCATGACCCAACTAGTTTAATTGGGCCGGCCCAATTAAAGGCCCACAAGTTGTGCAGACCATAATGGGCCGGCCCAGCTAAAGGCCCACAAGATTTTGTGGACCATAATGGGCCGGCCTAGCTAAAGGCCCATGAGATTTTGCGGGCCATAATGGGCCGGCCCAGCTAAAGGCCCACAAGATTTTTGTGTGCTATAATTGGCCGGCCCAGGTAAAGGCCCACAAGATTCTTGCGGATCATAATGGGCCGGCCCAGCTAAAGGCCCATGATATTTCGCCGACATTAATGGGCCGGCCCAGCTGTAGGCCCACAAGATTTTGAGGACCCTAGGAGGCCGTCCCATTAACTGGCTGCCATGTTTTGGGCCAAAAATGCCGGCCCATATCTGATCCGGTCCATTAATGGCCTGCCACGTTCCGGGCCTAAAAGTGGCCCACATGAGATCTGGCCCGTTATAAGCCTACAACGTTCTGGGCCAAATTACGGCCCAGATCAGGTCCAGCCCTTTAAGAGGCTTTGGGCTCAATTATGGCCCATATCAAATTCGGCTCGGCAACTGGACAGTATGCTTTTGGGCCTACTTGCTAAAGGCCCACTTAGTAATTCGGCCTGATATTAGTTTTGGCCTGTTAAGGGCACGTTTAACATTTCGCCCTATATTAATTTAATTTGTTAAAGCCCATCATATAGTTTGGCCTAACTACGACCCGATTTGCATCCGCCTTTTCATGACCGATATCCGATTGGGCCAAACAAGGACCGAGACAATTTTGGCTGTTAAAGCCCGTGATTTGATTCAAGACTGGTTCATTTCGACTGCTGCCGCCCGTGAGCTGTTCAGCATGTTTCAGGCCCAACCTACATCGTGATTGCATGACGGCCCGATTATGTACCGTAATTTTACGGTTTGGCGATTTATCGCGAAGACAGGATATATATCTGATAAAATAACTGCAGCATCGTGAATAAGAAAAACCTAGACTATACAATAAAGAAATTACGCATATTACATCCTTTGGGCATGAAAGTTTGCCACTATGATAATAAAGCACAAGCACACAGCAGATTACATACACTAGGCATCAAAGATCACCACCAGTGCAAATAAACATGCCGGCAAAATAATATACAAAACCTACAACACTTCAATAGAGTTCAAGAAAGGTTAGCCCTGCTGGGGAGCTGCAGCGCAAGCAGCTGAGCAAGATGATGAGACTGCGCTTGTTCAACACTTATGTCTTGCACAAGCAGACATATGACAGGTTTTGCACGTAAAAGTATCAATGCTGACAATTCATCACATTTCTTACTGACGAATAAAGTGACACAGTTTAAAATTGCATTAACACAATATGGTATTGTTCAGGTCAAGACATGGCAGGAAATGACATTGTGAAGGAGTTGGCAACTTCACAACAACACTGGATTACAGATCAAGAACTCATAATTATCAATGGTTAGTGTGCCGTCAATTTATACCATTTCAAATTGGCAAATAAAGATACGGTTTGAATAATAGTAGAATGATATGACATTGTTCATAGTTAAGACATTGCAGAATATGACATTGTGCTGTAGTGGGTAGGTTCACTACACCACTGGATTACGGATGAAGAATGAAGCATACATGCAAAGTGCAAAAGAAGATCACTTGCTCAGATAGTTTAATTTACATGGTATGAAGAAGGAACTTGGTTGTACAACGGAAAACTTAAATTGAGGAAGGACAAACTTTTGTTTATGAACTACATAATAAACTTTAAATAAGCAATTTGATGCAAACACCAAAATAAACAATTATTGCAGTCATGCCTAACCAAATATATACAACAAAGCTTGAAGGTTTGAGGTGGACAAACTTACATTATTGGTGAAGACAGGCTCTATAAAGGCCTTGTCCATGCTGATGGGGGGGGGGGGCAATTCAAGAAGTTTACCACAGAATCTTCTTCAAAAGCATTGCCTTTATTCTACATTTTGTTAAGAGTAAATATAGATGTGATAATATACAAAAAAATGGAGAATATTTAAGATAATATGAAGAGTGATGCTACATAACCAAGTAGCTATAAATGTAAGTGCAGTGATACAGGCAAAAGGTACAGCCAAGAGCAATGCACAGCTAAACTTCTTCAGTACCAACCTTATGGTATGAGTAAATATAGATCTGATGTGTAGAAAATGGAGGGCAAAGGAAAATAAGCTGCAGAGTGATGGTACATGAACAACTACCTATCATTATAAGTACACTGATAAAGGACATCATGTACTTACAAGAACAATGCAGAGGTAAAAAAACATTGGCATTGGATATATTCTACACTAATGTAACCATTCATACAGATCAGGTAATTTGGAGAGAACAATTGATAAGCAAGCTATCATGCATACTGCTGTCACATAATGAACCAGGTATGTATGCAAGTACAGTGATACAGGACAACAGGTACTAACAAGAGCAAAACAGCGGACATCATATTTGCGATATCCTGTTGTTCTTTTCAAACCGGAATTCTTCTTCGAGCAAATTTCCTGCAAAAATAACCGTAAGGCACATGCGGAAAAGTAGAAGTTCAAATTGCCATGTGATTTCATAGACAGTACCTCATCCTGGGAACGAGACCAGTGCATAACAAGGTTTTTCCATTGAATGTCTTCTAAATTTAGCACAGGAGACTTCACCGAAATTCGTTTATAGACTTGCCACCAAAGTGTGATTTCCTCAGGTAACACCGATACTGCTGCAATGCTTCCTTGAAAAGCACAAGCAAGCTTTGCTTGTCATGACTATCCAGATTGACCCTCGCCTAGTTACAACAATGTAATGTAAATCATTGATGTGTTCAATCAGTAGAAAACAGGAAAATAATAACCATGAATAATAGCACTTACATGTAAGTTGGACAGGAAGATGTGAAAGTGGTGTTTGTCTTCGCAATAATCTTCCCATGATGGGAATATATGCACGTAGTCCATAACAACATAGAAAGCATTGTCTTTTAAACTGGGAATAAATGGAATGGGGTTCCAATCTGCAGGAATTGGTCGTCTCTGTAGTTGGGATAGGTCTTCGGCCGGTGGACTTGCTGTACTTTTTGCTGGAGTGGGATTTTTCTGTGGTACAGCTGGTGCTATGGAAAATGAAATCGGTATACCTTTTTCTAGAGTGCAGGTCCTGTGTGGTGGGGCTAGTGGTGTGGCCAGTGAAGTATGGGTACAGTCTGCTGTAGTTGGTCCTACGTTTTGTGTCACTGGTTGTACATCCAATATAAGTGGGGTGCTGTCCGATTTCTCCGGCACCACCACGTTTTTCAAGGACTTTGCTGGTGCTCCATCAGGTTCGGCAATCACCCTCTTCCTTTTTGATGTCTGATGCACACAAACAACATTTGAGTGGAAAAACATGGTATAATGACAGATGGAATATGTATTGATAATGGATGGGCATGGCATCTCGACATATATGATGAGTAAACTAAGAAGATGGTGGTGCAACAAAGTAGAAGAAATGCAAGACAACATATGCAAGATACCTACAATCAATAAAACATTGCCAAATTAGAACAGGCACCTTGATGGGTGAACAGGACAGGCCATCTGCCTTTGACTCCTCGAGTTTAGAATAGTCATTAGGATCATATTCTGAACAAGAGTCAACAGGTGGGGAGCGTATGAGTTTCATTGCATCCAGAATGGTACTCAAAGCCTTGGTGCCAATTTTGTAAGTCATTGCAGTGTTTAGCTTCAAGAGTGGACTGCTGCTAGTGCGACACAAAGCAGGTACACAGATCATAGTGTAGATATCACGGGAAAACCTTAAGCATCAGAGTAAAATCAGCAAAGTGGAACTTACTGGAATATATGTGCTAGTAATGCCGGTACGGCTAGAAAGGCTTCGGATACCAGCTCTCTTCAAGTGAAGGTGCGGTACTGTTAATATCAGTGTAACTCTCAAAGGCGACACAGCTCCGCGCATTTCCTTGTTATTCTTATAGGATTCAAGTGGGCAGGCCACTACAAATCCTATTCCTATGTTTACAAGATCCTACGAATCAAAGAGGCTCAAAGTGTCCATCACAACCGATCAGATAGACCTCTACACCTGCAAATGTCCCTGGTCATCTTGAGACAAGGAACATATTGTACTACTATTATACTCCCTCCGCTCCAAAATATAAGTATTGGTGGAGATTTCCACTATGGATCACATACAGATGTATCCAGATACATTTTAGAGTGTAGATTCACTCATTTTGCTCCATATATAGTCCATGGTGGAATCTATACAAAGACTTGTATTTAGGAACGGAGAGAGTACATATTAAAGAAGAACGGAAGAGGAACATGGTAAAGAAGAGCAAGCAGATTTTGGATAATAAAATGTTGGTTGCGCAGTGCCCACACAAGATGAACCAGAGCGCATTAAGAATGCAACTCCCTGCAGTCTCTCGACCATTTCAGGCGGTTGGATGAAGATCCTACGTCTCCTAACCCTTCTTCTTCCTCGTCTCTTAATTCTTCCCATACGGAACACCGCACGTGCCATCGGCCGGACCACCGGCCCCCACCGCCTATGTTCCTCCGCCACCCCATCCCCCCACCCGCGTCGAGTTTTCTTCGTTCGGCGAGGCCCCACAACCACCCGAACCTCTTGGATCGCACCGGCGAACTCCGGCGAGCTCTGAAAAATCGACTGACCCAATTTTGAAATTTAGTCTACTATGATTTAACTAGTGTGGAATATAAAAGGGGAAAACCATAAGCATTGGGATTATAGTGTTGAGCGTGCCATGGCGGATCTGAAGGTGCAAACCG
This sequence comes from Aegilops longissima, assembly GCA_021605205.1. Taxonomy (NCBI): domain Eukaryota; kingdom Viridiplantae; phylum Streptophyta; class Magnoliopsida; order Poales; family Poaceae; genus Aegilops; species Aegilops longissima. The sequence continues at coordinate 281,815,194 of CM038678.1, forward strand.
GACAAAGGAAACTTCGCAACCAAGACAAGAAATCAGAGTAAAGCAGTGGCGATCTATTTTCTTGCTGCGATAAATAAGTTGAGCAGATACTGAAAGAGTACCGCCCTGCAGTGCGCTGCCGTACGATCTCGCTAAGAATTTGATGGTGCTGCGGTAGCGACGGCTGTCGGCGGCGTGGAAGCATATCTAGGAGGGTAGACGGTGGCGGTGGGGCATGGTGGACGAGACGGTCGTAGGAGCAGCGCCGGCAAGGTGGACGACGGCGGGGATGAAGCGAGAGGACGGGATGCAAGGATCCCAGTCCGAAGGCGTGGATGAGAGAGGTCGATCTCTTGTAATGGACGCGGCGTCGGTGTATCAGCTCCGGCATGCTGGAGGAGGACGGCGGTGGATGGGGTGGCGGACAGCGGCGGACGGAGGAGGGTGGGGTGGAGAGGGTGTTTTGGCGCCCATGGAGTACGAATGGGGAAAAGGGAGGTAGAGAGGAAGGGGGGGGGGACCATGTATTCAGGGCACGCTTGTCTCAAAAGCGAGGAAATTTACAAATTTAGCCCCCGTTTCGACCATAGGAGGTCCGTTTCCTCCGTTTTGCGGTACACCAGGCCCCTCCCGATCAAGAGGACCCCGTTTCGAACGTGGCGGGTCGAACACAAGGTCGTTTCCTCCATTGTGCGGTACGCCAGTCCTCGTTTCCATCGCCTGTTCCGTCCAAGCCCTCTCGATGAACACGACCACGCATTCCGTTCCGACCCAGCCGGTTGGCTCCCCATGAAAACGACGACGACGCTGTTTCTCCGTTCCGACCCAGCCATGTACGTATGCGCGAGTAGGCGTTCGAGACCCTGCCCGTATGTACGTACATGGCCGTATTTTCTTTCTTGCACCCTCGCCTTTGTACGTACGTGTACATGCTACGTGTGCGCCTCTACTACGACACGTGCGCGCCTCTACATCTACGACACGTGCGCGGCTCTACATCGACCAATATGTACGTACACGTTCGCGACCAGAATGACAACGCTACGTACGCTTCAACCAGGTGGGTCCCGACTGTCAGGCACTTCCTTGCGTGTGACCATGTAGCTGGTGGGTCCTAGCAGTCAGGGGGTGTAGGACCTTGAAGTATGTCTAGAGGGGGGTGATTAGACTACTTTACCAATAAAAACTTAACCTTTTCCCAATTTTATAGTTTGGCAGATTTTAGCTATTTGGAGCACGCAATTCAAGCAAGCATGCAAAGAGTATATAGGCAGCGGAAATTAAAGCATGCAACTTGAAAGAAAGTAAGGAGAAGGGTTTAGAGGATTCAAATGCAATTGGAGACACGGATGTTTTTGTCGTGGTTCCGATAGGTGGTGCTATCGTACATCCATGTTGATGGAGACTTCAACCCACGAAGGGTAATGGCTGCGCGAGTCCACGGAGGGCTCCACCCACGAAGGGTCCACGAAGAAGCAACCTTGTCTATCCCACCATGGCCATCGCCCACGAAGGACTTGCCTCACTAGCGGTAGATCTTCATGAAGTAGGCGATCTCCTTGCCCGTACAAACTCCTTGGTTCAACTCCACAATCTTGTCGGAGGCTCCCAAGTGACACCTAGCCAATCTAGGAGACACCACTCTCCAAGAAGTAACAAATAGTGTGTTGATAATGAACTCCTTGCTCTTGTGCTTCAAATGATAGTCACCCCAACACTCAACTCTCTCTCATAGGATTTGGATCTGGTGGAAAGAGGGTTTGAGTGGAAAGCAACTTGGGGAAGGCTAGAGGTCAAGATTCATATGGTAGGAATGGAATATCTTGGCCTCAACACATGAGTAGGTGGTTCTCTCTCAGAAATGGTAAGTTGGAAGTGTAGGTTCAGTCGATGGCTCTCTCCACGAATGAAGAGGAGGTGGAGGGTATATATAGCCTCCACACAAAATCTAACTGTTACACACAATTTACCAAACTCGGTGGGACCGAATAGTTAAACTCGGTCGGACGAATTAGTAAACCTAGTGACCGTTAGTGATTTTCGTGGATCGACATGCATCTCGGTGAGGCCGATATGGTTAGGGATAGGGCATAACGTAATCTCGGTAAGACCGATTACACAAACTCGGTGAGACCGATTTTGGTAATAAGCTTTCCACAGAGTTGGTCAGGTAAACTCGGTGGGACCGATTTGCTCCTTTCGGTGAGACCGAAATGTTACAAAAAGGAAACAGAGAGTTTACATTGCAATCTCGGTGGGACCGATCACTCACTTCGGTTAGACCGAATCATTACGAAGGGAAACAGAGAGATTGCAACCCCATCTCGGTGAGACCGAGATCCCTATCGGTAAGACCGATTTTCTTAGGGTTTGTGGCAGTGGCTATGACTTTTGGAATCGGTGGCGCCGGATAGAAAGAATAGGTGTGACCGATTTTGGCTTTAGGTTTAGGTCATTTGTGGATGTGGGAAGTAGTTGAGGGTTTTGGAGCATATCACTAAGCACATGAAGCAAGAGGCACATTAAGCAACACCTCATCCCTTCTTGATAGTATTGGCTTTTCCTATAGACTCAATGTGATCTTGGATCACTAAAATGTAAAATGAAGAGTCTTGAGCTTTTGAGCTTGAGCCAATCCTTTGTCCTAAGTATTTTGAGGGATCCACTTTCATCATCCATGCCATGCCATTCGTTGAGCTTTCCTGAAATAATAGTCTTGGAATAGCATTAGCTCAATGTGCTATATGTTGTTATGAATTACCAAAACCACCTAGGGATAGTTGCACTTTCAATCTCCCCCTTTTTGGTAATTGATGACAACATATAGATCAAAGCTTTGACAAATGATAATAAAATTTAAATAACATCGTCGCTTTGAGAAGTATGTGATAAGCAAGAGCTCCCCCTAAATTTGTGCATAGTTTTAGATTTGCTTTGGACTGCAAATGCACAATGAATTAGGCTCATGGGTTACTGTTCCGTGTCACATACATCTTGGTGGAGCGCTCAAAATAATAAACAGGGAATACATGCACTGATCACCAAGCATAGTGAGTGATCACATAAGATAGATAGGATAATATCAAGCATGCATAAGTGTAGCTTATGATCAAGCACATGATCATCAATGTCTCACAAGCATAGTATCTCAACCAAAAGCAAACAAAGTTTGAAAAACCACCAAATAAAGCAAGAGAGAACAAAAGCAACACTCTCTCTCTCTCTCGAAGCCTATGATCTATACATTTTTCTCCCCCTTTGGCAACAAGTTACCAAAAAGTTCATAGAGAATGCATAGTGCTAGATCGACTCTCAGGCTTGATCTTCAGCTGGTGGTGGAGTCCGGATAACGCCGAGGACGAAAGCTTCAGTTGAAGTAGATGGAGCTGGAGCTGATGTAGATGCTGGAGTTGGTGGTACTGAGGCTGTAGCTGGTGCAGATGAAGTTGCTCTTGTGTCAGAAACTGGCACAGCAGATGACCTCTGGGCTCTAGCACTCTGGCAAATGCATCAGTTGTTGTTTTTCCCTTCCTCTCCTGCATGTCATCTTGTAGTTCCTCCACTGCAGACTGAATCTCAGTTACTTTCACATCTAAGTTATAGAACTTTTGTTCTATGATTATCTCCAGGCTCTCCTGATTTTGAGTGAGGGTGGCCAATCCCTTCTCAATCCTCAGGGTTGATGCTATCAAGTATCCGAGCTGCTCCTGCTTGTTCTTCAAGAAATACTCAAATGCCTCCTCTTGAGTTGGCATCTTGGCAGCCTTCTCCCTCTTTGCCTTCTCCTTCTTCTCATGAGCTTGAACTGATTGTGAATCATCTTCATTCGTGACAACCTCATTGTCCTCAAAGTCTGGATAAAGTGGACAGTGTTCCTTATCCAACTTATATTTTCCTGTGCCCATCTTTGAGTTTATCAATTCCTGAATCTGAGGTGCATATCCACAGCTCCTCTTTTGATCTGCTGCAGTACTCTTGATTGTTTCAATGATCAGGCTCATGACTTTGAACTTCTGTGGCACATCAAACACATGCAACATGTTGATGGCATGCCCTCTGATCATGTTATGGTCACCAGACTTGGGCAACAAAGTGTGCCTCAGAATCCAATTTATGGTTGGCAACCCTGACAGGAGAAAATGAACTGATCCAAACTTGTGAGTTCCTAATGCCTTGTCTGGAATTTCCTTGTACATGTGAGCCATTGAATTGTGACCCATCTTCTTCTTTGCATAAATGTCTAGGTCATCCTCATTTTCCTCTGGGCATTTATCAGCTTTGCCCATCTTCAACAAAGTGGTGGTACCTTGTACCTTGAGACATCCAAACAATTCTCCCATCTGGTAAAAATGTCTGTGTGGAGTAGAACTGCATGATAAGTTCATCATTCTAATTTGTGAGCTTTGCCCAACAAAATCTGCAACTCCACAAGCAATAAAGCTGTCTTGCACCTGTGATAGTGCTCTTCATTCTCCTTCATGTAGGTCCAGTCGACCCACCTCATATCACAAACTATGGGCTTCTTGTCCAGCAAAATGGTCTCATAAAAGTCCTGCTGTTCCTTGGTGTGGAACCTGTAATCAACAACAGTTCTTCTCCTTGTGGCATATGGATCTGCCATCCTCCATTTCCTCAATCCTGAGTCCTTCCTGATTCTCATGTCATCAGCCACAGGATGGGCATCATTGTGGTCTGGTATCTTTGGCTTGAGCTTCCTCAGAACCTGTCCTTCTTCATCTTCCTCATCAGCATCCTGAGGCACTGGGGACTTGTTCTTCTCAGCAGCTGGAATACTCCTAGTATTCCTCTTTGGTGCAGACTTGGCCTTGGGGGCAGCTTTAGGTGCTTCCTTGGGCTTAGATGTGGCAGCCCCTGATCTAATAGCATCACCCATAAGCTTTGGTGCCTTTGGAGCTGGTGCAGCAATTTCATCTTCCTCTTCCATCATGGAAGGCTTCCCAATAACTCTGGCCATGGTCATCTTGACCCTTTCCTTTCTTTTCTTCCCTTCTGCAGCAGGCTCTTTGGGATCAGGCTTCTCAGGCAGTTTAGTTGATTCTCTGGCCTTGGACATTGGTTGTCTTCCTGCAGGCCTTTTGATCTTCATGCCTGGCTTTGCATTCTTTGCTGAGCCATATTCCTTCTTGAGCACCACTTTCTTGGAGATAGCCTCATCTTCCTTAGCTCTATAATCTTCTTCCTCCGAATCTGAAGTTCTTTTCCTCCTTTGCCTAGTTGCAGCCTTAGGCAAATTGCTAGGAGTACTTCTGCCCCCTTCATCTGAAGTTGAGGGACTAGTGCCCTCACTCAAGTTCATCTGCTCTTCTGACCTGTTCTGGCTATCACTTTGATCAGACATACTGCAAAGGCTGACTGCTGACCCTGTGAAGAGTTGTAGATGAGATAGAATAGATGAGCATAAAAAAATGCAGAGGTTTTTGCAAAAGAATGACTCAAAAGTTCAGTCTTAGTTTTCCACAGAAAGCATTTCGGATCCACTGATTTTCAAACTCGGTGATACCGAAGAAGTTTTTGGAACCTAAACTGATGATGTCGATTGGACCGAGTTTCAGTTCGGTGGTACCGAGACTGCTAGGGTTTCACAGAATTCTCAAATCGGTTGCACCGATTAGTAATTCTCGGTCAGACCAAGAGTCACTTGTGCAATGGCATAAGCCAAATCGGTGAGACCGAGTTTTTCAACTCGGTGGGTCCGAGATGGTTTCGGCGGAAACCTAAACCTAAAAATTTGAATCACATCTAATCTATGAACTACTTTGGCTGGATAGATGGATTTCAATCGTGGCAAGAGTAAATATGAAAACAATGTGCCAGGAATCAGACGTGGATAGCACAAAGATCAAGTCCATACCCTAACTTGGCGGTGGACTTGCTACGGCGGCAACGGCGGGGACGAAATCCGTTGACGGCGGCGAAGACCAGCGATAGGAGGCTGCTGGCGACGAGGAGACGATCCGGAGACCACGACGGCAGAGCGAGCTGTTGCACGGGCGAAGGGTTTCGGAGAAATTTCCAAAAAAATTCCCGTGTCTATATATAGCCCGACCCTGTCGGTGTGACCGAGTGGAACAACTCCGTGGCACCGAGATGCATAACTGAGTTCAGTTACAACAAATCGGTGAGACCGAAAAGTTCAAATCGGTTGCACCGAGATTGAAAACTCAGATCAACTTGATGATCTCGGTAGGACCGAATGGAAGAATCGGTCAGACCGAGAATCACTAAGAGGTTTTGGAAGTTTAAGTCTATGACGAATCGGGGACTCCGAGTGCTCCTCACACAGAGTGGTTCGAATCTGACTTGATCAAATTTTGTGATGTAGCATGAATAGAGTTTGAGACGAGAAAAGCATAGATAGCTAAAGAAGGTTCTTAGGCATTCTTGTCCATCCACTTGGCACAAAGAAAAGAAACCAAACAAACAAAACAACAAGTGGATTTCCTTGAATGAGTAAAATATGCACCAACATGCTCACACAATAAAATGGCAATTGAAATATGTGGCAAAGCATGCACAGCCAATTTTAGCAACTACCAAGCAATTGGCGATGACTAGGTCATCTATATATGAGTATATTGACTTAGGAGTCAAATGAGAACATTTGATCATAGGTCATACTCATCGTTTAAGCTCAAGTGGGGTTACCACTTTTACATAATGCATTAATGTGTTCACACCATTAGAGTTGCTTTGACTCAATTCTTAGAGTTAAGCTCCCCCTAGATGTGAGATCCCCCCTTAGAGGGATGAACTAACCATGGGTTTTGTCGATGATGACTTCATGTAGGTGTTGAAGATGTAGATGCTCAATGTTGATGTAGATCATTTGGAGCAATCCTTTGGAGTGAGTTGCACTTTCAACTTGCCTACATGGGTTAGTCCCACAAGGAACAAACAAGAATATCCATAGACATAGAGTGATGCACACACAAGATGATGTCCATGAAAACATTAGGTTACCTTGTCCCTTGCCTTACCAACATGAGGGTTTGTGACTCCTTGAACTAGTGCAAGATGTGAAAGTTGATTGCACTTGTTCTTGCCAAAATGATATGTGTGAAGAATGTTGGCGGAGTCACCCTGAAGAACTCTCTAGTTCTTCTTCTTCGGGATCCACATCATCTTGATGGGAATCCTTGGAGTTGTAGTTGTACTTGATGAAGTAGAACTTGACGTAGTCTTGGGGACCCACTCGAACGAGGCTTTAGTGCTTCTTCAAATGCATCAATCTCTTCTTGAAGCTTGTCCTTTCCTTTGTTCTTGTGGTTTTGTGGTGGAAGATCATATTCAGCTTGTGTCCCCTTGAAGGAAGTAGGATCATACTTCTCTTGTTGAGGAACAAACTTTGTCTTGGGGCGTTGATCTTCTTCCCACTCAACTCTATTGGCGTTGAACTTTCGTTCAAAACCAACACCTTGATTCTTTCGGTGCCTTCCTTGCTAGCGTACAATTTCCTCGAATTGCTTACTCCCGGCAAGGCTCTTGTAAACACATGTCTCTATAATTCCCTTCAATAAACTATTTTCTTGCTCAAGTATAACTTTGCTAAGAGAATCATTAGTGGAATCAAGAGAACTACTAGAAGCAACAACATTGGATTTGACATTATTATTGTTACTACTAGAGGAAGTATCTTTATTGTACTTGTTACTAGACTTGACTTGAGGCATGTAAGTAGATAAGAGTAAACACTTGGCAATGTAAGAAGAACTTTTCTTGCGAAGATCATCATTGATTGCCTTTAAGAACTCATGCTCTTGCTCAAGATTGAGCTTTTCAAAGCGTAACTTCTCATGAGCCCTTAAAAGTTCTCGATGATCTTCGAAGATAGTTTCATGAGCCAACTTAAGAGTGTTTAGTTCTTTAGTTAAAAGCTCAATTTTCTCCTTATTATTGTCATTCGTTTGATTAGCATGATTAATTGACGTTTCATCATAGTATTCATCACTAGATTTGTCAACAAGTAAATCATCATCACCTAGCAAGTCATCTTCATCACTATTAAAATTAACATACTCGGGATGTGTTACCTTTGGACCTTTGGCCATGAAGCATCTTCCAATTCCTTCATTTGGTGAATCAAATATGTCGTAGGAGTTGGTTGACACAAGTGCTAGACCGGCAAAACCTTCATCTTGAGTATATTCGGAGTCGGAGTGATAGCTTCTTTAGGAGTGATGGTCGGAGTCGGAGCCGGATACCCATTCACCAACATGAGCTTGATGTCTTCGTTTTGTGTAGCTCTTTGATGACTTTTCCTTCCTTTCCGAATCCTTGCTTCTCCGTGAGGGTCTTCGTTCATAACGATCATCTCTACTCCTCCTCTCTCTTGGTGGTGATTCTTCTCTTTTGCTCCTTCTTCTTGGAGAATCTTCTCTTCTTTTTTAGGGTGCCGTACACTCATTGGAGTAGTGTCCGGGTCTCCCACAATTGTAGCAATTGCTCTCTCGACTAGAAGATCTCTTGTCATTGTAAGACCTTGACTTGGAGCTTCTTTCTTTGCTTCTACTTTTGTAGAATTTTTTGAAGTTCTTCACCATTAAGCTCAATTCTTCATTGAAGATTGATTTCTCACTTGATGATGTGGGGGCTTCACTTGAGGCTTTGTAAGCACCACTTGACTTGTTGTGAAGTTCCTCCTTATCCTTGAGTGACATCTCATGAGCAACAATCCTTCCAATGACTTCCGTTGGCTTGAGATCTTTGTAGTTTGGCATCATTTGGATCAATGTGCACACGGTATCATACTTTCCATCCAATGCTCTTAGGATTTTCTTGATGATGAATTTGTTGGTCATCTCTTCACTCCCTAAGCCGGCAATCTCATTTGTGATAAGAGCAAGCCTAGAGTACATTTCAGCGACACCTTCACCATCCTTCATTTTGAACTTGTCAAGTTGACTTTGGAGCACATCCAACTTGGATTCCTTGACGGACTCGGTACCTTCATGCATAACAATCAAAGTATCCCAAATTTCCTTTGCATTCTCAAGACAGCTGATTTTGTTGAATTCTTCGGGGCACAATCCGTTGAAGATGATGTCACATGCTTGAGCGTTGTATTGTAGCATCTTCAATTCTTCCGCATTAGCTTCACGGTTCGGTTCTCTCCCATCGAAGAATTCACCTTGCAAGCCAATACAAATAATTGCCCAAACGGCGGGGTTATGTCCAAGAATATGCATTTTCATCTTATGCTTCCAACTAGCAAAATTAGTACCATCAAAGTAAGGACCTCACGGTGATAATTTCCTCGCTAGACGCCATACTCTCCTAGGTTGTGAAACCAAGGCTATGACCACCAAAAGCTATGGAAATCAAAGCAAATGAAGACCAAAGCTCTGATACCACTTGTAGGACCTTGAAGTATGTCTAGAGGGGGGGGGTGATTAGACTACTTGACCAATAAAAACGTAACCTTTTCCCAATTTTATAGTTTGGCAGATTTTAGCTATTTTAGGACAAGTCAAGCAATCATCACACAATTCAAGCAAGCATGCAAAGAGTATATAGGCAGCGGAAATTAAAGCATGCAACTTTCAAGAAAGTAAGGAGAAGGGTTTAGAGGATTCAAACGCAATTGGAGACACGGATGTTTTTGTCGTGGTTCCGATAGGTGGTGCTATCGTACATCCACGTTGATGGAGACTTCAACCCACGAAGGGTAGCTTGCTGCTTGCTTGAGTCCACGGAGGGCTCCACCCACGAAGGGTCCACGAAGAAGCAACCTTGTCTATCCCACCATGGCCATCACCCACGAAGGACTTGCCTCACTAGCGGTAGATCTTCACGAAGTAGGCGATCTCCTTGCCCTTACAAACTCCTTGGTTCAACTCCACAATCTTGTCGGAGGCTCCCAAGTGACACCTAGCCAATCTAGGAGACACCACTCTCCAAGAAGTAACAAATGGTGTGTTGATAATGAACTCCTTGCTCTTGTGCTTCAAATGATAGTCTCCCCAACACTCAACTCTCTCTCATAGGATTTGGATCTGGTGGAAAGAGGGTTTGAGTGGAAAGCAACTTGGGGAAGGCTAGAGGTCAAGATTCATATGGTAGGAATGGAATATCTTGGCCTCAACACATGAGTAGGTGGTTCTCTCTCAGAAATGGTAAGTTGGAAGTGTAGGTTCAGTCTGATGGTTCTCTCCACGAATGAAGAGGATGTGGAGGGGTATATATAGCCTCCACACAAAATCTAACCGTTACACACAATTTACCAAACTCGGTGGGACCGAATAGTTAAACTCGGTCGGACCGAATTAGTAAACCTAGTGACCGTTAGTGATTTTCGGTGGGACTGACATGCATCTCGGTGAGGCCGATATGGTTAAGGTTAGGGCATAACATAATCTCGGTAAGACCGATTACACAAACTCGGTGAGACCGATTTTGGTAATAAGCTTTCTAGAGAGTTGGTCAGGTAAACTCGGTGGGACCGATTTGCTCTTTTCGGTGAGACCGAAATGTTACAAAAAGGAAATAGAGAGTTTACATTGCAATCTCGGTGGGACCGATCACTCACTTCGTTAGACCAAACGTTCTGAAGGGAAACAGAGAGATTGTAACCCCATCTCGGTGAGACCGAGATCCCTATCGGTAAGACCGATTTGCTTAGGGTTTGTGGCAGTGGCTATGACTTTTGGAATCGGTGGCACCGGATAGAAAGAATCGGTGTGACCGATTTTGGCTTTAGGTTTAGGTCATTTGTGGATGTGGGAAAGTAGTTGAGGGTTTTGGAGCATATCACTAAGCACATGAAGCAAGAGGCACATTAAGCAACACCTTATCCCTTCTTGATAGTATTGGCTTTTCCTATAGACTCAATGTGATCTTGGATCACTAAAATGTAAAATGAAGAGTCTTGAGCTTTTGAGATTGAGCCAATGCTTTGTCCTTAGTATTTTGAGGGATCCACTTTCATCATCCATGCCATGCCATTCATTGAGCTTTCCTGAAATAATAGTCTTGGAATAACATTAGCTCAATGAGCTATATGTTGTTATGAATTACCAAAACCACCTAGGGATAGTTGCACTTTCAGGGGGTCGAATCGTTTTTTTTGGACGCACTTCCTTGCGTGCGAAGATGTAATTGGTGGGTCCCAGCAGACAAGGGGAAACGTTTTTTCGCTAAATACGGCGGCCCGTCCGGTGGGTCCCCGCTGTCATGTGGAGGAACAATTATTTTGCGCGTAATAAGGAGGCACTTCCTTGCTGCGGTCGTGGACCCAGTTGTCAGCCTCTCCACATACAGTCCACGAACGATGGAAATCGTTCCTTGACCACGTTGACGACGCCGCGCCGAGAGCACCAGGGCGGTGGACGATGGCGAGGCCTAGGAAGGGGACGACGGGGAGCCGGGGAAGACGCGACAGTGGAAGCCTGCGCCGAGAGGAGTATGAGGGTTCACTGGTTCGGCTGTGGTGTGAGGCTGCCGTCGCCGCAGGGCCTGGCCAGAGGTGGGAATAGTAGGGGGCGGTGAGGCCTCCGCGGCAGCACATCTGGCCACGGGAGGCAGGAGCATGCGGCACGACCGACGCTGCTTTGGGCGGCTGGAGCAAGAGGACCAGAGGTTGAAGAAGCACTACGGCTATTGGATGGACATCGTACGGTCACCAGAGCTAGAATCGTTTATATTGACTAAGTTGACAAAGCCCTCCATCCCCGTCAACTTAGTAGGCCCACAAGTCAGCCTCCCACCAAGGTGGGTCCCAGCTAGCTGGGGGGGTATTCATTTTTTGTGCGTAATAAGGAGGCACTTCCGGTGGGTCCGAGCTGACAGCAGGGGGAACGTTTTTTCGCGAAATACGGTGGCCCGTCGGGTGGGTCCCAGCAGTCAGGGGCAAAAGTTTTTTTTCACGAAATACTGGTGGCCCGTCCAGTGGGTCCCTGCTGTCATGTGGAGGAATAATTATTTTCTGCGTAATAAGGAGGCACTTCCTTGCGGCTGCCGTGGACCCAGCTGTCAGCCTCTCCACGTATAGTATTCTTCCGATGGAATTCGATCGTTGACCACATTGACCACGCCGCGCCGGGAGCACCACGACGGTGGACGACGGCGAGGCCTAGGAAGGGGACGACACGGAGCCGGGGAAGACGCGGCAGTGGATGCGTACGCAGAGAGGAGTATGAGGGTTCACTGGTTGGCTGCTTGGCATTGCCGCCCTTGAGAATAACAGGGTGTGGGTGAGTGGAGTGGAGGGATGGCCTGGCCAGCGGTGGGAGTAGTATGGGGGCGGTGAGGCCTCCGCGGCAGCACAGCCGGCCACGGGAGGCAGGAGCAGGCGGCACGACCGGCGCTGCATTGGGCGGCTGGAGCAAGAAGACCAGAGGTTGAAGAAGCACTACGGCCGTTGGATGGACATCGTATGGTCAGTCGAGCTAGAATCGTGCATATTGACTAAGTTGACAAAGCCCTTCGTCCCCGTCAACTTAGTAGGCCCACTATACTGGGTCCCAGCTAGCAGGGGGGTATCCTTTTTTTGGGCGTAATAAGGAGGCACTTCCTTGCGTGCGAAGATATAGCTGGTGGGTCCGAGCTGTCCGCAGCGGTAACGTGTTTTTCGCGTAATACAGAGGCCCTTTCGGTGGGTCCCAGATGTCAGGTGGAGGAATCATTATTTTGCGCGTAATAAGGAGGCCTTTCCTTGCGGGACCCAGCTGTCAGCCCCTCCACGTACAGTCCACTTCTGATGGATGTCGTTCATTGACCACGTTGACCAGGCCGCGCCGAGAGCACCGAGGCGATGGGCGGACGGCGAGGCCTAGGAAGGGAACGACACGGAGTCAGGGAATACTCGGCAGTTATTTCCCACGCGGAGGAGTACGAGGGTTTACTGGTTCGTCTGCCGTCGCCGGAGAATAACAGGATGTGTGGGACTGAGGGTGAGTAGAGGGATAGCTAGGCCAGTGATGGGAGTACGGTGGGGCGGTGAGGCTGCTGGCAAAGACAACCGTCATGGGAGGAGGGAGCAGCAGTCCCACCGGCGCTTGTTTGTAATTTGGAGCAGGAAGAGCAGAGATTGAAGAAGCACGACGGCCGTTGGATGGACATCCAACAGTATACATGCCATCTGTGGAAAGCCTCAAATCGGTGGAAAACATCATACAGCCCATCTGCCATTATTTCAAATAGTTTACAGCCCATTTGCTAATTCTTACGTGTTTTTTTGGAGCCCATATTCTTTTTGCTAGCATGACAGCCCATATTGTGGCCACAGTTAAAAAATTATACAAAATTTTGCATATGTCGGTGTGGTCTGAACTGTTTTTAATCCCGAAATTTCAAGTCACAACAGACTGATTTGAAAAATAAATGTATTAGATATTTGAAACTAATTGCCAGTTTGATGTGTTTCAAAAATGTACAACCCATTTCTCATTACTGATAGGCCATTTTCTCGGCCAGCCGAATGAAGCTCTCCTCGTCTAGCCCAACAGGCCTGATAAAGTGACTTACTTGACAAATCAAAAAAAATTGGGCTAGCCATTTTCAAAAAGAAAAAAAAAACTACTGGGCTGGTCTGTGGTAAACATAAAAGAAAAGGCTGTCTAGACATGCTAGAGTGTCCCGCACAGCCCAGTTGACACCCTTCTTCCATCTCAAAAACATATTAGATAAATGCCACTCCAATTATGGTGATTCATAAAAATGCCACTGCAATTTCCAAACTTTGAAAAATGCCACTACAATTTTTGCAAACTTTGAAAAGCACACAGCAGTTTGCAAACTTTGAAAATGCCACTCAGACTTCAAAAATGCCACTAGAAATGGCATGAATTGGCATTTTCAAAGTTTGGAAATTGCATGGCATTTCTCGAGGCATTTATCAAATTAACCCAAAACAAAATAATGGGCGAGCTCTTTGGGTCCACGGTGTCACCGCTCACAGTAATTCTCTCGCTTATTGACTACATTGACAATGGCATGGGACCCGGATGTCGAATCCACTAGGAGGAGCCAATTTTTATTGGCTTGAAATAAGGAGGCACTTGCTTGCGTCTCGCCATGACCTTGGCGGGTCCCTGCTGTCATCCTCTCCACGTACAATCATCTCCTGATTGTGTACGCGTCAACTTGTTAGGCCCACATGTCAGCCTCTAAACCCGTGGAGGACAAATACAACCCATTTAAAAAAATAACATCCCATTCCATACGTTCAAACAGAAAGTTCAACATTCAGAGCAAAGTAACAGGTCTGATCCACATATAGAGTACTGAACTTCCACGTTGACAACCATCATAGCCAAGTTAACTATCCACTCCCACTAGACAAGTACTAACTTACTCTTAGCTAACTAGACAATGCCGGCGGTACACGCTAAACGCCAGCAATGGCATCCTGCGCCTCGCCTCGGACTTGCCAGACATGTGATAGGGCGCGTTGCTCGCGCGCGTTGGCCCTTTCCATGCCGGTGTGGTCCACCGAAGCTTCGGCTTCCAAGCGGGAAACCCACTTGACGAGCTGGTAGTAAAACTCGGCATCGCGAACGCGTGCATGCCCGACAGCCTCCAGGGCTATTTGCCGGGCGCCGGCCTCCATGTAGTTGGCCCAGTTGCGGGCGCTCTGCTCGCGACTCAGAGCGTCGGTGCGCTGCTGCTCCATGTCTTGCTGGCACCACAAATCGGCATTACGCTGCTCCTCTGCCAGGCGGTCGCACTCTAACAACTCCTGCTCCTCCGCCATGCGGTCGCGCTCCAACAACTCCTCGATCTGCGCATTGCCATCTAAAGATAGATAGAATGCCTCCTCCCTTCGTCTGCCTTTCGGTGAAAAACCAAACACTAGTTCTGGCGGTGACCGCCTCCGGCGTCGCCTACCGCGGACGTGCGGGGGCATGGCGGACGTGGCGAGCGACGTCAGGTTGGTGGGGGCTTATGAGGATATGGCGAGTTGGGTCACGGTGGCACTGGAGAATGCCGAGAAACAGTAGTTATAGGGGGAAGGTAGCGCGACGGTCATTGGAATTCAATGCATAATGGCTTAGCGCGCCAGCTTGCTGTGGAAAACTAGGGAAACTAAAATTATGACTGTGACGTCCCATCCCATCTGGGTCGCACGCCGGCATGGCGGTCAAACGAGTGAACTCAAATCATCTCCCTCCTTGTCAATAATAATTTCACGTATTTAAAAAGCCTGCAACAATTAAAGCGTATCTTTTTTCACATCAGTTAGCTGCCTTAATTACGGCCGGCTGCATGCAGGCACTCAAAATCGCCGCAGCAAAGACGCGGGCAGAATGCAACGAGTCGCAGCCAAGAAGGCACGATGCAGCCACTTAAATCGCTGGAATTAATTAGGCTTAAACTTCGCATGCCGTTAATTATTGCCATGCCTTGGTCTTGCTGCTTTGCTCACGGGACTAATAAACCCAGACGGAGGGAGTACCTTGGTTGGTGAGAGGTTTGAATTAAGCCCTGCAAACCGGAAAGGAGGTACTAGTACGTGCGTGATCCGCTATTTATTCGTGTAGGATCGAGTAGGTCGTTTCTTGAATTGAGCCCTGCAAACCGGAAAGGAGGTAGTACGTGCGTGATACGCTATTTATCCGTGTAGGATCGATAGTGTATCTTGTCAGTTTCTTCAGAGGTAGGCATTTTTATCTGTGTAGGATTGATAGTGTAGCTTGTTAGTTTCTTCAGAGGTAGGCATTTTTATTCAAAAAACTGCTACTTCGCATCTTGCGTCGCAAATAAAACTGCCAGGTGCGCATTTGTAGGCTAGCTAATGATCGATCAGTAACTTGTAAACACTGAGCGAATAGAAATAAGTAACTATTAATGCATCTCAATGATTCAAAGATCATAGACAAATATGTAGCTCGAAAAGCAAAGATCAGCCACTTCGGATCTTGCGTCGCAACTAAAACTAACTAGTACGATTCCCATACATAAGATCAACATGTTAATGCATCTCAATGATTCACAGATCATATACAAATATGTAGCTCCAAAAGCAAAGATCTAGAAAAACATCTGTTCTTCCTACTAACATGGATGCTTCTCTTGGCCAACATTTAGTACATGATCTGAAAGACAAATTTGTTTGTGAAGTCTACAATTCCTCTTACCAAGCGTAAGTGGTTTCACCAACAGCTGGAACCATGAGAATGAGCCACACATGATGGAGGAACATCCACTGCAATATGATTTGGTCTTCTCTCGATCACACCATGAGACTATTTTCGAATACAAACTTTAACTTAGGAAAATGATGCCCATTGTATAATCAGACCAAAGCAATGAAGCACCAAGTGTTGGCCGATAAATAGTACAGTACTACTTTTCTCCAGTCCATGAAGTGACTATCCAATCTTTGTGTCTATTTTCAAATGGCAACGCATGCAAGTGACTATACTATTCTCTTGTGCAGTTCAACCAAAATTGCGGACACTTTGTTTGTTTGCCAAATAGCAACGGGCAGACATCTCTGTCTGCACAAATATCAAGCAGCTAGTAAACATATACCACACCATGTTCGCAGTGATGGAAGAGGTGAAATTGATACATCCGAAATTGAGCATCCAATCATTGAATCCTGTCCTGCACCTCCAATGTAGGTCCACCCTGCCAATAAATTCACATGCAAACCACTAGTATTACTATCTAATGACAGTACAAAAAGAGTAGCAAGATAGTAGCAAACCATGTACCTTCGTAATGAACAGCTCATAGTGCCACCAATTGGATATAAAGGTTTGGAAAAAACATGCTCCTAATGTTGAACCAGTTGGACTTTTGTGCAGCTCCACTAAAATCAAGCATCCTGTTTGCATAGATATTGAAAGTGTGATTACTATAAAAGTGGCACTAGTTGAAGCATAGACTCACAAATATAAGCATTCCAATTTCTTAATGGGAAAAGGTAGCAAGACTGTTTCTAACCACCTGTTTGAAGGAATAAATAAAGCAATAGCGGCTGATGTCAGGAAGGCATACATAGTTTTTTTCTGAAAAACTGAGCCATTCCTGACCTTTCCTCTTCTTTTAAGCAAATTTTGTGCAGTTCTACTAAAATAAAATGCCATCACCGCCTTGACAATTTAGTTACACTGTACAAAAGGAAATGACTTAACATTACATCATGATGTCGGGTATGTAGGAGACAAGCATTAGAGACAAACATATAGACCTCCTCCGATAGCATAATGAACATTAATTTTAACAAAGGTGTGACTAGCTTTATCGGGATAATTTGAGTGAACTCTACACCCTCTGTTCCTTAATATAAGATGTTTTCGCGGTTCAATTTAAAGTACCCAAACGTCTAGTATTTAGAAAAACAGGTAGTAGTTTTCTTGAGCACATATCTGGGAAAGCTTGCCACACTTTATTTATGTCCATACGCTAATGCAACACCATTGGAATACTACAAATATACACTAATCCAGTGGCTAGTGCAACAGTAGAGTAGTTAGTTTATTACATGGTACAGTACAATGGTTTTACTGAATAGATTTCAATAAACTCTAGCACTGGAAGGTTTCTATAAGAATTAACAATTCAAAATGTAAAGGTAACAAGTTTCAGCATTGGTATACTAGCTGTGCATGAGCATTAAACCAAATACAAAAGTCTGAAGGTAACTAGCATTATTAACTAATGACAGCATAAAAAAATTGCAAACCATGTACCTCCAAGGTAAATATCATTTCGATCTCAGGGGGACCTTAAAAATTGCTATCCCAATCTTGATAATCGATCAAACATAAAAACTTGATCTTTCCTCTTGATAATCAAGAGAACAGCCGGAGGAGGAGGTGCCCACTCTTGACCTTTCCTCTTGTCTTCATAATTGTCTGTGCAGTTTAACCAAAACTAAATGACATCAGCGCCTTGGCATTTTGGTGACACTGTACAAAAAAATTAACTTATCTCATGAAAGTGAGGTATGTAATCTATAAGCATTAAAAGTGCAAAAATCTGAAGGTAGTAACAAGTTTCATCGTTGGTATACTGGCTGTGCAACAACATTAGAATGCCTTAGCTGAAAAATCTTTAATACATCCACAATCAACAGCTAACCCTGAAATGATCCAGTGACATTAAATGGCACTGCTTAAATTTATCTGTGGCATTAGACTGAGAGCGGCATTAGTTAAATGTGGCATCACTTTAGCAGTAGCATTGCTTGACTTGACTGCTGGCGTTATACTAACAGCAAAAAAGTGGCAATAAGAGCATGGGAGGCCCATTCGGATAGTGGGCGCACCAGTACGATGTACCTCCACGGACGCAGAGTGGTGAGGGAGGTATGGTTGCCCAGAGCAACAAATATCCAGGCAGCATATGTGGATTACGTCCCATTTTTGTTCTCTTTAGCCACCTTTTTCCTATGTGAGGACAACAAACCGATCGACCTGGTCATTCTCTATTGCGTTGTCATGCCTTTCTACCCTTCTTCAACCAAGAGACACGAGACTCGTTCCTTAGCTACTGATTTTCCCCTTTTCAACCTACATGCGGGTTCGATGCCTACTCTCTTGGGCAGATCAGTCTCCTTCCTTTCCTTATTCAACCTGGACATGCATTAGTCCGCATGAAGTAGGGTTTCCTTTAATAGTGCAAATTATGGTTTTTCGCTGCGTGTACAGCAGAAAGCAGAGGATAGCAAATTGGGAAGATGGTGGAGTGGAAAAAGATCCACATGCAACGACGTGCCAGATGGGGCAATAGAACAAGGGTATGGTTCGAAAAGAGGTAGCATGCCTGAGGGTCGGCGGGGAAGTGGGTTCGCTCGTGGTCGTTGTCCTCCGCACACACTACGACAGCAATCCCGCGCGGGCGCTAGGTCTGAGAGGACGGCCTTGTTGTCAGTGCGTGACCTCGCTCGCCGACGACGAGTGCGTCAGCGCTGCACGTCCTTTTCTTCCCCGACGGATCTGTGACCACCGGTGAGGAGGGAGAGAGGGGCCGTATTTTTTAGATCTGGCGAGAGGGTGGTAGTGTGAGAAGCAAGTGGGCAGCCCTTGGCAAGAAAGCGCTGAAGCTCCAGCCTATATATCTTCTTTATACTACTAGTACTGGAGGTGGAGTAGTGGTAGAGTAATTTATATTTTCTCTGCATACAGTACCAATTAGTCGTGCTTCAAAACTGAACGGTGCGCCATTAAAAAAATAAAGGCCGATAACTAGAGCGGCACCTCGGGCCAACACGGCCAGATCGCATTTTGCACGAGAAATTACACACCATGCCTCGTTGACATGTGGTCCAGATCCACATATGAGTGAGACGACAGCGAGTAGTAGGAGTATTTCCGAACCAACGTGTAGGCTGGGGCGCCCCTTCGTGAACCGTGGCAAACTGGCAACCGTCCACCGACTCTTCGCCTTTCCCTCTCGATTTGGAACTGCTGTCGCACGCTCTTCCTCTCCCTCCTCCATTTTCCTTTCAGCCCTTCACCCTTTCTTCTACCATTGTTCAATCGTCTTCTCCATGGAGGGAACAGGACGGAAACGACCCCGTTATTCTTGCCCCGATCTGAAAGATGACGTGGTGGAGGAACTCATTGATCGGTGCGACGTCATCACCTCGGCTAGCATGGCAGGTTCGTTCAAGCCCATTCTTGACTCAACTAATAACATCATTACAAGGAACCAAGAGTCAAAGAGCGGTTTGATTTCCCCTATCTTCTTCGCCGTGGCCCTGATGACTGCCGCCGTCACGACGGAGGCCTCGCCCTGTGCAAGTTGATGCCGCTTGATAATGATACGTATGATGTTAAGATGCCATCGCTTGAGGGCAAGGCTTGGGCAGGCGCAAATGGAGATTGGGTTGTTTACATTGGGTCCAACTGCGAGTGGGAACTTGCGAATGTGTACACTCGTGACCGGGTTCCACTTCCAAAAATCTCAGTAGACTGCCCAAAGGTTGAGCACACCGGTATTGTACGCACGTTCAAATACAATCATGGTGACTGTCTTCTACGGAAGATAGCAATTTCTCGAGTCCCCAACCGCTCTTGGAATTACGACAACTATGAAGTTGTTGCTATCCTCTACAAGCTTGTTGCCATCGTCAGTGGTTTGTCTGGATGGATATTGCTCAAAAATCAGTTTCTGTACACGGATGAGTACTGTGATGCAATTCAATACGAGGGCCTTGTGTTTGCTGCCACCACTTGTGGCACTGTTTTTGCATGGCATCCTCATTGTTCCGGTACGTTTGTCTTCCACCGTAATTATAATTGTTTCATCTACATGCATGCAACCTTCTTCTGTTTCCAAGGTCCTGTGAACATTCCACCACCTATACTTGAAGTTTTTTATAACCAAGGGGGAGATGATGATGGTGATTATCACGAGCATGAGGACGAGCAGCGCCCATATGCTATTTGGCGCCTGGCAACTAACTCCGATGGATCACCTCTTCTCGTGTGTATATAGCCCATTGATGATGTTACTGCTAAGGAAGCAGGTGTAGTCTCCCATGGTCGCACTCTTCGGACCTATTCCAGCACCCGTTGCATGGTATTCGGGATGGATACTAGTGTGCTAGCGCCAACTCCTTCTCCCTGGTACAGAATAGATAGTCTTGGAGAAAACTCGCTCTTCCTTGGACAAAACTATCCAATGATGGTGAAAGGCGATCCAACTGCTGTTGACACAACGTTACTACCATTTATGAGAAGCAACTGTGTCTATACCTCAGACATTTGGGTGGTTCCCTACCCTAGTACTGATATAGTAGGCCGCTTCAGCCCGGATGATCAGTCCTGCGTTGGTCTCCAGATCGACAATGGATGGCCCGTCGAGAGAATCACTTGTGGTTCAAAGCAAGTGTTTCCAACGCCGAGGAATGGTTGAGTTGAAGTTCATTTCATTGCTTGTTATTTGTTGTGTGGTGAAAACTTTAGTATTTATAATGTATCCTCGTTGTCGATGTGGGCTGATGACCCGTTGTATGTAATAAAATGATATGCCTGTGATAAACTTACTAAATTTATGAATGGCTTTCGAGTTGCTTCTGTGGGTGAGTGGTGCGACGAGGAAAAAAATATATTTTCCGAATACATAATTGTACGTGCATTGCAACAGGTTATCGGATGGGGCGAATCAATAATAGTAGTACACTATTTGTACTAGCTTCACATGCTTTGCACGTCGTGCAGGTATTTTTACTGTAGCCATAGTGTACTACGTAACCAGCACCTCGAATCCTCGATACTAGTAGTACTATATAGTAGTACTAATTAGTAGGAGTAGTAGGGTGGCATGGGCCAGAACAAGCATTCACTTCCAGGAGTACGGCACACGCCACCAGCACGACTTCCATCTGACATCATATTTCTTGGAGTTCGAGCTAGAGCAATCTCTTCAACCTCATCGTTTCTCTAACTCAGCCATCGCGCGGCGGGCGAGGTGGGGGTTTGCCGATAGTCGGTTTCCTTAACTACGGTCCCACTTGTAAGGCAAACTGCAGCGCACGATCCCAAACGGACCTCCGTTTTGCACGAACTCCAGCGATAATTTTGACTAGAAAAGCAAGAACAAAGAAAACAAGAACCACAAGAATACATTTTACTACTCCTGTAAGTTGGATTAGTGCCTTCTCGATGCATTCATTGTTGATCTGCGGAGGCTCGATCTTGCGTGCTTCTTTCTTCTTCGTGTGTAAAGAAGTAGACGTTGCTTCCTCGCATCTAGTCTCATGTCTAGCCTCTATTCTAGTACTCCCTCCGGTCCGCTTTTCTCTGCGTCTAAGCAGCAACACGCATACCAAGTAGGAGTATCAACAAGTGCACTAATCTCATCTATAGCTTCTATGCTAGCTAAAAGTGATAGAACATCTACTAAATTGCGCTCTATCAATATATGGATGTACTCTTCTTCCCAATACAAAAACTTGCATCCATTCTACTCCCTCCGTTGCACAATACATGCCTTCTATTTGTCAAAATATATATGTATCTAGACATGTTTTAGTATATAGGCACATCCATTTTTGGACAAATGGAAGTCAAGTATTTTGGAATGGAGGGAGTACACAATAAATTTTTTAAGTTAGCACAACTAGTCTAATCCGAGACAACGACCGAAGATTTGGTCGGTGTCGGTGTACTAGAGTAGGGGTACCCTAGTATCCCGAACTTGTGCACGGGCAGTTGCAGCACCCCGCGGCAAGGCTTGCCTGGTGACCGCCAAGGTCCTCCGTGGTTCCTTTGAAGCCATTCAAGAACAAAGTATTTTAGCCAAGGAGACAAGGCCCCGGCAAGAGGAGCTTGCCGGGAAGGCCAACCAAGGCACCTAGGAGACAAGGCCCCGGCAAGAGGAGCTTGCCGAGAAGGCCCGGTGAGCGACAAGCTCCCAGACGCGACAAGGCAACAACCGCGGCAAGGCGCTTGCCGCGGCAGACTACCACTCTTTTCCTCCGCTCCAGCACATCCACCAACGTGTCTCCATGGGACATTTCCAAGCGCGCGTGGCAAGAGGCTGTGCGGCCAGCGGAGCGCGGTGACAAGCGGCGCTGACAAGATTGCCATCGTGGCAAGCGGTGGCGCCCCTGACGGTCCCTGTTTGCACTGTTTGGGCGACATAGACGGGCATTTAATGCCTTTGTCCCCTGCCGTCAGGGTTAGGTATGATACACTGTACAAGTAGTTGTACCAACCGCGCTCTTTTTCCATTTTTGCCCTTGTCTACGTTGCCACCTGTCGGAGACCCCTTGAGCATATAAAAGGAGGCCCATGCGCAACGTAGAGGGGGGTTCGAACGGTTCGAAGCCAGAAAGCACCCACGCTAGATCTCGTTAGCAGCTGATGTGTACGGTAGCACTCAGCGCTCCCTAGCAAGAACACAATACAATCATACATGCAACAGTAGGAGTATTATCTCTCCGGAGAGCTCCGAAGCTGGGTAAACTGCTCGTGTGCTTCGCCTCGATCTGCTCTTCGTGCGACCTCCGCCCCTCACCGAACCGAAAGGGGCTCGGTCCGCCGGTCCCATAGGTGTTCGTGGGTCAGATCAGCCTCCCTGACATCTTTGGCGCCCACGAAGAGCAACATAGGCTTGCTGCCGCACGAGGAGGGAGCCCACGACGCTGCCAAGTCCAAGGACAAGGCTGCGCAGACCTCGGCGTCCGTACATGCACCGCGTCCATCTCAGGAGGCGCGGGACCGACAGCGTCATGGTATTCACAGTACCATACGCTTCGTTGACCAAGATCGAGCTGGTGGATCTCGGGGCCCTCAAGACCAGCGTGCACGCCAACATGCTGGCACGAAGCGAGGCATCGGTCGCTGGACGGGATATGCTCCTTCTAACATAGTTAGAAGTCCGAGCGTATCCCGCCTCGCGCCGCTCGCCACTGCCACCCACCACTCCAGCGAAGCTTTGGCGAGCTCAATCTGCTCCTAGATTACCCTCCAACAGCCGACAAGGTCGATGAATGGAGGGCCACCATTCAGAGTCTCATCGGCTTTGCCAACGGCGACACTCCGCGGCAACCAAGTACATCGCTGCCGCGGCAAGATTGCCAAGCACGAGCCAGTGGCGACGAAACCGGTGGGGGTGCAACCACCATGCACTCTCCACCCCGAAGGCCAAGATCGCCGACTCGCCAGATCCACCTCGACAGCGACTCCACTGCATCATCGGATCCACGAGCTCGTCGCGATCAGTGCCATGTTCTTCACGAACGACAACAAGAAGACGCCGAACTCGCGATCGAGCCCTCAAGAGAAGCGGCGTCAATCCAACCAGCGACCGGGCCCTCAGTCGACATGCATGCGCCAGGGAACCAGCGACTTGCCGACACGGTAGGTTGCCCTGCGCTCACTCGTGAGCTGCGGCAAGTCCAAATGGCCCAGAAGAAGAATTTCAAGCCGGCGTGCGTAGAAGCACGACGGCAAGACGATCCGTCGGAGTTCCTCAAGATCTACACCATTAAGGTGCAAGCTGCCGGGGCGAGGCGACAAGATTCTCGCCAACTACTTCCCATTGGTACTCAAGCCCAATGTCGATCTGGCTCATGCACTTGCGGACAACTCCATATCCTCTTGGCTGATCTATGCCATCAGTTTGTCGGCGCCTTCACAGGCGGCCACAAACCTCATGGTCAAGAAAGCGATCTTCATCTGCTTGCCCTGAAGGAAGGAGAGCCCCGCAAGTACATTCAGAGTTTCACCAGACAAAGACAACATCCCGGATGTCCACCCCGCCGGTAATCAGCGTGTTTCATCGAACGCGAAACTGAAGATGCGGAGGAGATGGCGATGTGCAAGATCGAGACGTCGATGAGCTATATGCCCTGGCCGACAAGTGTGCACGTCTTTGAGGAAGGGAGGAGACTCCCGGAGAGAATCTGAAGCAGCAGGATCGATAGTGAGGGGTCCGCCCGCAAGGAAAAGTCGGCGGAGCAACAGGAGGAAGAAAGGCAAAGATGTGCTAGTTGTTGAGCAGTCCGCAACGGAGGTGGCGCCAAGAAAGCCAAAGTTGGTAGCTCCGGCAAGGAGGCTGGAGGCGCGCCAATCGCCAGGCTGTGGCGATCGCCGACAAGGTGACGACCCAACAAACAATCTTGCAAGATCCACCGCACCAAGGGCCATGACCTCCAGAGCTGCAAGAAAGTCGAGCAGCTTGTCGAACAGCAAAAGGCTGAGTACGAGCGACGCGACAAGGAGAAGGCCCAGAAGGTGCCGGGGAGCTAGCAAGAAACGCCTGCGGGGAGGACGCTTGGCAAGGCCAAGCAGCGCAAGGAGACAGACCTCCCCGCGGCCGTGACAAGGATGAAGATGACGACGACGATGAAGACATGGATGATGATGAGACCGACGAGCAGGAGTTCCAGAAAGCCACAGAGGTCCTGTGCGTTGACGGTGGTGCTTCTCTGCATACTTCGCACCGCCAACTCAAGCAGTGGATGCGTTAAGTCAATGCGGCAGAACCATCCATCGAGTCACGCAAGCCTCTGAAATGGTCCAGCACGCCTATCATCTTTGATATTGAGGACCACCCTGATCGCGTAACTGCGGTCGGGTGTTTGCCGATGTTGGTTTCGCCAACCATCCGCAACCTCAAGGTCACCAAGATGCTAGTTGACGGCGGGGCCGGCTTGAATGTGATCTCCTTCGCGGTTCTCCAGAAGCTTCAGATCCCTGATGGCGAGCTCGAAGAGACCGGCACATTCCAAGGAATCAATCCGGGAAGGAGCAAGCCGAAGGGAAAGATCATGTTGCCGGTGACATTTGGCAGCGAGTTGAACTTCAGGACTGAGAGGGTCACTTTTGACGTTGCTGATTTTCCATTGCCTTAAAATGGGATACTTGGCCGTCCAGCACTCGCCAAGTTCATGGCAGCCTCTCATTATGCATACAACATGCTCAAGATGCCAGGCCCAATAAGTGTCATCTCCGTCCCTGGCGACAAGAAGGATGCTCTTATCTGCGCCGACAAGATCTACTGGGAAGCAGCAGCCGCAACAGATCGCAAGTCACTTGCCGTTGAAGCTCCCGGGGGGAAGAAGAAGACCAAGTCTGGCAAGAGCTCTGATGCCCACTCCGGCAAGCGCACCTCTTCGGAGTGCTGCGCTACCGTCGAGGACGCACCATCGAGCTCCACCGGCAAGTACAAGAAGACGATGGCAGCTCCACTAGAGACCAAGAAGGTGTCCGCCAAGGAGGACGGCAGATGGTGGTACCTTCACCATCGGTGCCACTCGACCCTAAATAGGAAAGCGCCGTTGCTCTCTCGAGGTAACGCCGACGTGTTTGCATGGAAACCGTCGACATCCCCGTGTTTCCGGAAAGTAATTGAGCACCACCTTGCCGCCTGTCCTCATCGCGCGCCCGTCAAGCGTAAAGTCGAAACAGCGGTGGAGCGCCAAGAGTTCATCGCAGAAGAGATCAAGAAATTGGAAGCAGCAGGCCTTGTCAGAGGAGTGCTCCATCCTACGTGGTTGGCCAATCCTGTAGCCGTGTGTAAGTCAAACGGAAAATGGAGGCTTTGTATCGACTTTACCGATGTTAATAAAGCTTGTCCCAAAGACCCATTCCCCTTGCCGCGCATCGATCAGATTGTTGACTCCATGGCCGGATGTGACTTGCTTTCATTTCTTGATGCATACTCAGGGTACCATCAGATCTTCATGGCAGAAGAGGATGAGGAGAAAACCGCATTCATCACCCCATGTGGCACATACTGTTTCATACGGATGCCTTTCGGTTTAAAGAATGCTGGTTCAACATTTACAAGAGTAGTCCATGACGCTTTTGAGCCACAAATGCACAGAAATGTGGAAGCCTACATGGATGACATAGTGGTCAAGAGCAAGGACAAGGCGACTCTGATTCAAGATTTAGATGAAACCTTCGCAAATCTGCGCAAGATCAACCTCAAGCTCAACCCCGAGAAGTGTGTGTTTGGAGTCCCTCCGCAAGCTTCTCGGTTCTTCAGATCTCGCGGGAATTGAAGCCAATCCCGACAAGATCAAGGCCATTGAGCAGATTGAAGCACCAAAGCGCGTCAAGGATGTACGAAGGCTTGCGGTTGCATGTAGCTGCTCTCATCAGGTTTATCTCTAGGTCTGCTTGAGCGCCTGCCATTTTTCAAAATATTGAAAAGGCAGGTCCAATGAAATGGACTCGAAGCGGAGGCTGCGCTGCGAGACTTAAAGAGATACCTGTCCTCCACTCAACGCTTGTCGCACCTAAGCCACAAGAGAAGTTGCTGCTGTATATAGCGGCAACCAATCAAGTGGTTAGTGCTGTGTTAGTAGCGGAGAGGGAGGCGGATGACGAGCTAGCAACCACGGCAGATGCATCCCGCGACAAGCAAAGCACTTCACCGGCAGGCACTGGTCCCGACAAGGATGGATCTGCGCAGACGTGTGAGAAGATACAAAAAAGGATGGTGCAGCGCCCAGTTTACTTTGTCAGTTCCCTTCTGCAGGGGGCTAGGTCAAGGTACTCTGGTGTGCAGAAATTGCTTTTCGGCCTTCTCATGGCCTCAAGAAAGCTGCGCCATTACTTCCAAGCACATGAGATCACAGTCGTCACTCTCTTTCTGCTGAAAAGGATACTGCAAAATCCAGAAGCGACAGGCAGGATTGTCGAGTGGGCGCTGGAACTTTCAAGATTTGGCCTCAAGTTTGAGAGCACCTCAACTATCCAAAGCAGAGCATTGGCAGAATTCATAGCGGAGTGGACGCCAACACAAGATGAAGAAATTCCAGAAACGAGCATCCCCGTCAAGGAAGCAAGCAAAGAGTGGCTGATGTACTTTGATGGTGCCTTCTCACTGCAAGGCACCGGTGCGGGCGTGCTGCTTGTCGCACCCACCGGAGAGCACCTCAAGTACATAGTCCAGATGCACTTTCCCAAGGAGCAAGCAACAAACAATACAGCAGAGTATGAAGGTTTGCTTGCCGGTCTCAGGATTGCAGTAGACCTTGGGATCAAGAAGCTCATTGTCAGGGGTGACTCGCAGCTTGTCGTCCGCCAAGTGAAAAAGGATTATCAGAGTCTGTTGATGGAAGCTTACGTTGATGAAGTGAGAAAGCTAGAAGAGCACTTTGACGGCCTACAGATGGAACATGTTCCAAGAGCTCAGAACGATATTGCTGATGGCCTGTCAAAGTGCGCCGCACTCAAGTTACCTGTGGAACCAGGGATCTTTGTTCTCAAGCTGACTCAACCGTCTGAAACGCCATCAACTGGACAGAACAAGAAGAGGAAGTTGATTTCTGGTGACTATTTTCCGCAGAGCTTCCGAAGCCGCCGCCAAGAAGGTCCCCAAGATCAACACTAAGAATGCCGAGGAGCAGTCTGCTCCGACAAGCCCTAGGGTTTGTTTCGTTGAAGCGCACGCCCCGACAAGTTTTGTTCGCAAGCTTGCCGGGAACGCCAAGCTCCGGCTGAGTTCCGTGTTCTCGCCAGAGAAGCGGATGTTCCCGCAGCAGCAGATGTGCCTTTAGTCCTTGTTGTCGAGCCGCAAGCTCCAGCATGGGCGCAGCAGATTGTCCACTTCCTTCAGATAGGAGATCTTCCCGAAGAGCAAGAAGCGGAAAGAGTAGCCCGGCAGTCAAGTATGTACCAGTTTGTCGACAACACACTGCATGTAAGAAGACTCAACAGCGTGAAATTGAAGTGTATTCACCAGAAGATGGATGTAAGCTGTTGGCGAGAGATACATGGAGGCATATGTGGTCACCACATTGGCAAGAAGAGCACTTGCCGCAAAGCTGCTCCGGCAAGGTTTCTTTTGGTCGACAGCCCTCCAGATGCAAATCGCACAAGTAACAAAGTGTGAAGCGTGCAAGTTCCATTCCAAGCAGATACACCATCCAGCTCAAGCTCTCCAGACGATCCCTTTATCCGGCCATTTTCGGTGCAGGGGCTCGACATCTCGCCCCTTCCCCGAGCTGTCGGGGCTTTGAGTACTTGTACGCTGTGAGACAAGTTCACAAAGTGGCCGGAAGTGGAAGCAGTGAGGAAGGTGACAGCACAGTCAGCAGTCAAGTTCTTCAGGTCGATTGTTTGCCGTTTCGGGATTCCTAACAGGATCATCACCGACAATGGCACGCAATTCACGAGCCGCACCTTCATGCAGTACGTCCAAGATCTTGGCGCCAAGGTCTGCTTCGATTCTGTTGCTCATCCGAGAAGTAACGGTCAAGCGGAGAGGGCAAATGCTGAAGTGCTGCGGGCTCAAGAACAGGACTTTCGACAGGCTGCACAAGTGCGGAAGAAACTGGATTGAGGAGCTGCCGGTGGTTCTTTGGTCGATCAGGATGACGCCAAATCGAGCCACTGGCCAGTCACCTTTCGCTCTAATCTATGGAGCAGAGGCAGTTCTCCCCACGGAACTCGTATACGGTTCACCTCGAGTGCTCGCTTATGATGAGTTTGAGCAAGAGCAGCTGCGATAAGATGACGACCGCTCCTTGAGGAGGACCGTCTTCAGGCTCTGCAGACGAGCTGCTCGATACCAGCAAGCTTTGCGCCGCTACCATAGCCGCAAAGTTAATGCCAGAAGTCTCGAGGAAGGCGACCTTGTTCTTCGGCGCGTTCAATCCGCCAAGAAAACCAACAAGTTGACGCCGAAGTGGGAAGGCCCTTACCGGGTGAAACGAGTCACTAGGCCTGGCGATGTCCGCCTTGAGACCGAAGATGGCATTCCGGTGAGCAACTCCTAGAACATTGCATCTTCGTAAGTTTTACCCGTAGGGCGTGGTTGCCGGAAACTGTTCCGGCAACCACCTTTTGTACAAGTCTTGCCGATGTTGCATGTAATCCTTTGTACAAAGCCGGGCGCAGACCCCATGCATAAGTAAAGCTCACGTGCTTCGCACATCTTGTCAATTTCATGCTTTTTACTCTATTATTTTGCATGCATTATCTGACACTTTGTGCAGCACCTACCACCGGTAAGCAATAACGAGCCGCAAGGCTCCATAAATTTATTTTCTCTTCTTTCTCTTTCTCAAAGAAAGGAAGGTTCCTCGCCCACAAGTTAGCCGGGAGGAGAAGATAATGGTGTGGACCAAGCGCCGCCGAGGAAGTTTCAGCCTTACCGGGAAGCAAACGACGTAAGAGCTAAGTTGCTAAAATTTGAGCAATCAGCTTTAAATTTTTAAGTTATCTTCCTCGAACTAATCGTATTTTGTATGGAAAACCTGTCTTGCGGAGGAACCAACTCGTAGCTAGTTGCACCTTACTTTGTTTCGAGTCCGCCAACAACTTAAGTGAGCTGCAACTAGTTGCGATAAGGTTGCTTGTCGGAGCGCCACCGCCAAGCAGGTCAGCCGACGTCTCAAGACTCAGTCATGGCCAAGGTGCTCAGGCCGCAAGTTCCCTAAAAGCGTAGGGCAAAAACATACAAAGGAAGGAATCAAGTAAAGGAAATAACATTGCAATCACTGCCCGAGATAGAGTTATATTACAAGATAGCTTGTTGCAGCTCTAATATATTGTTCTCCTAACATGACCAGCAGCGACAAGGAAAAGATAAAATTGGCGGCCTAATCTACGCGGTCGCCATCAACCCTCTTGATCCCGCTCACCCTGTCCACGATGGGTGCGACAAGGGCCTTGAGCGCTTCCACATCAGCATCCGGCGGCAAGGACTTGAGGACGTTGGTGAGGTTGAGGCCTGGATTGCGGAAGGCCACCTTCATCAACACCTTTTGAAGAGCTCCCGCACAGATCTGGCGTGACTCGTCGGCCAGCTGCTTTGGGATCTCTTCCCGGAGTCGCTGGAGAGCCGTCACCACGCCTTTGAAGAACAAGCTGAGCTTGGCGCTGGGTTGGAGGTGCTCATCGGAGGAGTACCCGAGATCCACCATCCCCAGCTCCGCCAGCTCCCTGTCGATGGCTGCGGCAACATCCACGAGACCTTTGGTCCAGTGCTCCACATTCTCTCTGAAGGTGTTCTAGGCGGCAGTAGCACTCGCCAGCAGCGCCTCGTCGGCCTTGATCTTCTCCAACAAGGCCACCTCCTGCTCCCTGGCGCCCTCCAGCGTCTGAGTCAAAGTAGTCAGCTTCAGCTCGAGATCCGCGTTGGAGTCCTTGGCGGCGCTGAGCTCTTTGCTCCTCTCGGGGGAGACGGCCCTGCAGCTCGCCAAGAGTGTAGGCGTCCTTCTCATGCTCATGCTTGAGTGCAGCAAACTCCTCGCCGCTCTTCTTGAGATTGGCCTCCAGCTGCGTCACCTTCGTCTCCAACTCCTTCTTGGCGGCCTCGGCAATTGCGGCAGCATCCATTGCTTCCTTGAGAGCCCCGCCAAATGTTTGCTCGCGCGCGGCAAGATCCTCCTCGTGGCTGTCAAGATTTATCTTCCGCTGCGCCCTTTCGCCTTCTGCGCAGAGACAGCTTCTCGGCAGCAAGCCTCTGTTGCTCTTCACTTCAGCCTTCTCGAGGAGGAAGGCTTTGCGCCTTCTGCGAAGTCGCTCCCGCCTCTGCCAAGGACCGGAGAGCCTCGATTGATGCCCCGGAGCTCCTCTGGCGCTCTCGATGTCGCTCCGCCTTCGACAAGCACTTCCGGGATTCCAGCTTGGCTTGTCGGGCGCGGTAGAGCGACAGCAGCTTCCTCAGCAGCTCCTCCTCCTCAGACTCGCCGCTGCTGCTGCTTGGCGCGTCGACCAGCGTCCAGCTGGAGGCGAGAAGCTCTTCGTCAAAGGTCTCCCTTCGACCGGAGCTCCGGAGCTCGACGCCGAGGGAGCTTGATGAAGACGCCATCGCCGGCCTTGAGATAGGCGCGGGCTGGGGCTCTTGAACTGGACAGCTGCAGCAGCGGCAGAGGGATCGGCGGTTGGAGAGCGCCGACGCCTCCCTGCGGCCTCGGGGGCGTCGGTGCGGCCGGACCCTCGCCCGGCTTCTGCGGCGGCAGCTTTGGCGGCCTCTTCGCGGCAGGCTCGTCGGCTGCCGGCTTCCTCTTGATGGCGGCGGCGTCGTCGTTGTTGCCGCAAGCGTCCTCTCGCCCGGCGACCTCGGTCTCCATTGGCTCTGCGGCGATGGATCTGACGACCGAAAGAGAAAGAACAGTCAAGCAAATATTCAAAAAGAAAAATCAGAAGATCAGAAGAACCCAAGGGAAGTTTTCAGGCAAGAGGATTACCTGCGATGGGATCTGCAGCAGCGGTCTCAACCACCGGAGGGTAGCTGGTGTTATCCCTTGCCGGAGACGCCTCCCTTGCCGGGGGATCCTCCCTTGGCGGTGTGGTCGAAGCAGATGGCATGTCAGGAGCAGCTTCAGGGCACTCCTGGTGGGGCTGCTCTACTCCTACACGAATCAACAGTCAGATATCAGCAAAGAAAAAGCACCCATGCACGCCTAAAAGCAAGAAGTAAACCATATACTTACGCTGGGGGCTGCGCTGGGGGCTGCTTTGAGGAAGAGTTGCGGATCCGGCAAGGAGGTCTCGGACGCCTCCTGCTGCCCTGGTGGGTTCGTCCTCGATGACAATCACGGGGCCTTGGCTCTCTTCGACGCTCTCTAGGCCAGCGTCCTGAAAAGGAAAGGGTTCAGAGTGAAGCAAGTCAGATACAAGACAAAGCAACAAAGTCGAAGATCTACAAGAACAACAAAGAAGCTTACTCTTCTTCTTCCTCGTCGGAGCTGAGCGCGGAGAGATCAAATTCTGGCTCGCCTCCGGTGCGACGAGGCGGAAGAGTGGGTTCCCTTGGCCGCTTGGCGGAGGCGGCAGCGGTGGCCTGGGAGGCCCGCGCCCAGTTACGCAGAGCGGCGTGAGGTGCTCCGTGGCTTGATGCTTGCTGCGGGGAGGCCGCGTCGCATGGCGCCGGGCGGCTGTTGGCCTGCTTGTCGCCCGCCACGTCTCCAGCCTTGCGGAGACGCTTCTTGATGGAGCTGGGGCTCCGCTCGCGGCAAGCTGTTCGAAGGTGGGGGAGGCGCCCTCGGCTGGCTCGCTCGACTTCAGCTTCAGGCTCGGCAAGCTCTTCCTCGCCGGCAAACTCCTTCGCTCGACAAGGCTTGCTGCCTTCGCTGCCTCTGCCTCCTCCACGGTGAACCCGAACCTCGCCCGGCGGCAGCTGCTGCCGCCTCTTCCAGCCTGGTGGCGATGCGCTGCATCTCATCATCGGTGGTGTCGTGGGTGAGGCTCTTCTGTTCGTCGGGGCGGATCGGCACTTCTTCCAAGCTGTCAAAGAACTGCTTCACGACGTCATCTGCAGGCTCTTGCCAAGTGGGGACAATTCCATGCGAGTCGCACAATGGTATCATTGCACGGATGCGGTCGAGCAAGGAATTGTTGCACAGTGGAACGACGCCCCTCGGCAGCCTGAACATCTCGGGATGATCAGGATCAGACTTGAACAGCTCCAAGAGCATCGCGTCAAGTTCCAAGACTGTGAAGTTGAAGTTGAGGCCCGGGCGCAGCCTCATGATATCCGCCGCGTTTTGGAACTCCCGGTAGGTCTCCTCCTCTCTGCAAAGATGCGGCGGCGAAGAAAGTCTGCGCCAACGGTGCCTACAGTGAGCCCGGCAAGCCTGAGGCGCAAGATCTGGGTGGCGGCAATCTTCAGCCTAGCGTCTTCCAGAGCCAAGTTACTCCAATCTTTGCCGCGCACTATTGGGGTTTGGCGCTGGGCGGTGAAGGGCTGCGGGTTCTCCTCAAGAATTCAACACCAATCTGCCCTCCATTCCTCCCATTTGCTGCGGAGCTCTCCCTCCAGATAAGCGTCCTTCTTGCCGATCCTTGAGATCCAAGCGATTCCTCCGGCAAGTGGCTCTCCTCTCTCAACTCGGGGCATGAAGAAGTGGCGGAAGAGGGCTACGTTTGGGTGGACTCCGACAAAGTTTTCGCAGAGATGTGCGAAAACTGCCATGGTCAGGACAACATTGGGGGTGAAATCAAGGAGGCGGAACCCGTAGGTGTTCATGATGTCACAGAAAAATTCAGAGAAGGGCGGGCAGAGCCCGCAATAGAAGAACAGCGCGAAGAAAGGGTACCCATTTGGAGCCAGTTCCGAGGCAGCAGCTGGGAGTACCTTCCTGCGGCGGATGCTTCAGCGTCTCCGTCGACGAGAACAGGTAGTAGTACTCCCTCGGCTCCCTGCGGCGAGCTGAGGAAGATGGCCGCTCCTTAGCGGCGCCGCAAGCCGTTCGCGCCGGCCGACTTCATGGCCTTCCCTTGTCGGCTTTTTGAGACCATGGCGGAGGTGGTGGAGGAGATCGGCGGCGTTGGTGGTACTTGAGTGGCGATGAAGGCGAGCGCTGCTCTCTTGAGCCTTGGGAGGAGGGAGCAGCGGTGGTTTTTCGAGATTGGACAGCAAGCGGCAAGGTGGGCGGACTGCCCCTGCTTCCGCTATAAAGAGGGAGGGGGCGGACGCCCGCTTTTCGAATAAAGAAACCCCACGATCTCCCACGACGCCCGCGATCGGACGCGTGCCATTCGTGGAGGCGTGGTGGGTCCGGAGTGAGTTATGGCGTGACCCAGGCAGCGCGTGCACTGTAGCCTGTTTTGGGCCTGGCCCAACAGCGCTTCGGCACCGTGTGTGGCCCAGGCCCGGGCTCTGCCGGTGTACTAAAGTAGGGGTACCCTAGTATCCCGAACTTGTGCAGGCGATTCAGCAGCACCAGCTGCAAGGCTTGCCAGGTGACCGCCAAGGTCCTCCGTGGTTCCTTTGAAGCCATTCAAGAACAAAGTATTTTAGCCAAGGAGACAAGGCCCCGGCAAGAGGAGCTTGCCGGGAAGGCCAACCAAGGCACCTAGGAGACAAGGCCCCGGCAAGAGGAGCTTGCCGGGAATGCCCGGTGAGCGACAAGCTCCCGGACGCGACAAGGCAACAACCGCGGCAAGGCGCTTGCCGCGGCATACTACCACTCTTTTCCTCCGCTCCTGCACATCCACCAACGTGTCGCCATGGGACCTTTCCAGCGCTGGCGTGGCAAGAGCTGTCAGGCGCCAGAGCAGCCGTGACAAGCGGTCTCGACAAGATTGCCATCGTGGCAAGCGGTGGCGCCTCGACGGTCCCTGTTTGCACTGTTTGGGCGACATAGACGGGCATTTAATGCCTTTGTCCCCTGCCGTCAGGGTTAGGTATGATACACTGTACAAGTAGTTGTACCAACCGCGCTCTTTTTCCATTTTTGCCCTTGTCTACGTTGCCACCTGTCGGAGACCCCTTGAGCATATAAAAGGAGGCCCATGCGCAACGTAGAGGGGGGTTCGAACGGTTCGAAGCCAGAAAGCACCCACGCTAGATCTCGTTAGCAGCTGATGTGTATGGTAGCACTCAGCGCTCCCTAGCAAGAACACAATACAATCAGACATGCAGCAGTAGGAGCAAGGTTGGAAAAAGCGGTAGGCGTAAGCGAGGCGGTTGGCCTTCGCCTAGTGCCTAGGCGGTGCCTAAGCGCCCTAGGCGTGGCCTAGACGGTGATATAGTTTTTACTCGTAGTGCATTTATGATTATTATATGGGTATTGATATTAGTTTAGGGCATATAAATAAGTTAATTACCATCTACTGCCATTGGAATATAACCCGTTTGGCATATCAATGTAGTATGTGGCATGATTTCTTGCTTGGGTAGGCAATTCCTTGCTTGCCCTGCCTAGACCTCCATTTATGCCCTAGGCGAGGCGTTTGGCCATTGCCTAGCGCCTAGGCGTGCCTAAGCGCCTCCTAGGCACTGCCTTTTCCAACAGAGAGTAGGAGTATTATCTCTCCGGAGAGCTCCGAAGCTGGGTAAACTGCTCGTGTGCTTCGCCTCGATCTGCTCTTCGTGCGACCTCCGCCCCCCACCGAACCGAAAGGGGCTCGGTCCGCCGGTCCCATAGGTGTTCGTGGGTCAGATCAGCCTCCCCGACAGTCGGGTTCTTCCTCTTTTGCCGACACGTGGGACATCCGGCATCCAGGTCGTGTCATGAAAGAAAATAGAGTGGTAGTTGATAAGTTGAAGCCACGAGATGTGCATCTTGGATTAAACTGTAAGTAGAATCTTACTACTCTTGAGTAACTCCAAAAGCGGCCACCGAAGATCTTTCTTGGATTTGTTTTTCATCACGAGCACGTCGAGGTGAAAGATGTGCAGGTTCAGTGGGCCCGCTTGCATTTTCACTGACATGTGGGACCGCATGTGAGCAAACAGACGATGGGCTCCGCGCGTCCGCTAGCTGGCTGAGAAGAGAGATAGAGGAGTGCCGAGCACGGACTGCAGGAAATTTGTTCTACGTACTGTACCTCGATATAGGCTCGATATAGTGGGGTGGCATGGGCCATAACTAGCGTTCACGTCTAGCACTACGGCACACGCCACCCACACGAGTCCCATCCGACACCAATTTTCTTGGAGTTTGTGCTACAGCCATCTCTTCTCCCTCCTGTTTTCTTAGCCATCGTGTGGTGGGCGGGGTGGGGGTTTTCCGATAGTCGGTTTGCTCAACTATGGTCCCACTTGTAAGTGAAAATGCAACACCACACGCATTCCCGCTTGAGCAGCGTGCCGGACCAACCGTGTGGGGGTGCGACGCGAACACGGCAGGCTTTTCCTTTTGAACTCGTAACTTGTAAAATTTGGTTCTGCTCCATGGCGTGATCAATAGATAGAAAATAACGATTTTGCCTAGAGTAATGAGAAGTTTGGTTCTGGCGCCGTTCATGCATGGAGTACGTACGAAAATTATGAAGTTGATGCGAAAGGTAAGATAATTACTGTAGTATCATATACTACTACATGGATTTGACGGAAAGATAAAAATACATAGGATCCATCAACGACATCCTCACGCCCTAGTGCGCCGGGTCACCAACCGACGTGTGAGGAGCAGCGGCGTTGGCGGCGAGCTGAACGTGCTTCTGAACAGTGCCTCCAAGGTTGCCTTGCGGTCCAAGAAGGCCAGCGTCCTATTTTCCTCCTCTTGCATGCGCGTAGACGTGGGTGATTATGTCCATGGTGTCTTGCTGCGCCAGGCGCTGCGCGGCGAGCGCGACCTCAAGGTGGACATTCTTCGGCACGACGGCGGGAAGTCGCAGGGCCACCAGTGCGTCGAAGAGGTTGTCACCATAGTGGCCGTTGAGGGTGGCGGGCATCGCAGAGCCTGGGCGCGTCGGCTGAAGGCTTACGTCAAAGTCGTCCGCGAGCTTCTTGACGACGGTGAACTTGTCGAGGAAACCGACGAGGACCTCGTCGAACAAGGAGACAAGCTGTCGTCCAAGCGGCCCCTCGCCCTGCCGGCCTCAAGCAATACTACGTGGAGACGTTCCTCGTTGCCGGGCCGCAGGCCTGCGTCGTGGACCATCTGGCACAGCCGGCTGATGCTCGCGCTCATCGCCTCCATGGGTCTAGCTTAGCTTCTACTAGTCAACTGATCTTGCGATTCGAGTGATCACTCTTGCCCTTGGTTAGCATGCGAGGTGCGAGGATTTTCGTACTACTCCTCGGCACTCTACAGCACCTGCCTTTGGCTGTATGATAGGTGGGCCAGCCACCCCCTAGGCCCACGTGTCATTCACCCAAAGGCAGTTGTCGTAAGTCAATGAAGCTGCGCCCCCCTCCGTGCCGGTGCAGTATAGTCATCTCACCGGACCTCTAGTTGGGGCCAAACGAGAGAAGTTTGATGTTTACTGGTTTATTGGTCCCCTTTGCATTTTGCGCCAAGTTTTGACCTTTGATTTAACTAATAAAATGTTAATACATGTAAACAAAAATGTTGTGTAAGTCACATTACGAAAACCAAATAATCCCAAAACACTTAGGCACGGTGCATTAACTCCCTCTTGTTTCTTATTTCGTGACATATCAACCAATGAGAGATGTGGGCCGTGCATGCTGTCAATGACTTGAGACTACCAAACATGACATGCAGTGTTTAGTTCATTGCATGTAATCCTGTTAAGACCCTAGTTAGCAAGAAAACATTAAGTTCTCTCGCGATAGGAATAAAATACCATGTATTTATTTACAGAGGGAGTAGTACATTTTTTGTGACATGCATTACTAGATATTGCTAGTCAAATACTAAAATCCAGATGGACGTGGTATTACTCCTAAATCCAGACAGTGGTGCTACTAGTACTAGTAGTAGTACTACCAATGTAGTACTTCTAGGAGTACTAGCACCGTACTACCCGTTGGTCAAATTATTACGTGCTGCTCCTCACGGTGAAGTGACAAGACCTGCGCCGGAGATGACACCTGAGTATAGGCGCCGTGTTCGGCATACCATAGTCGGCCTCACCGTCTGCACTCACTATCATCATGGCTGTAGAGCTAGCCTGCTTACAACTAGCCCTGTTCGACATAATTTCCCGTGCACAGATGCCCGTGCATTGCACGGAACACCAAGATTGGGGGTGGACCGCTCCGGCAGCGGCCATCGCGCCAGATTTTTCCACGACCTTCTAGATGTGGTGGGGAGGAGATAAGGCTGATTGTGAGAGACAAAGAGTTGTTTGTAAATAGGGAACAAGTGCGGGCATTTTTTTTGAAAAATGGAGAAGCTTGGTTTGTATGCGTTAGATCTAGATCCGACGGCTACTGGTGAAAGATGGGAGGAACAACATCATCACCAACTCAGGACCTGTTTGATTCGCAGGATTTTGAAAACGCAGGAATAGGACACGGCAATATTACAAGTTTCAAACTGATATTACAAATATTAGGAGTAATGCTGCACCTTGGAAGAGGGAATTACTAGGAAGTTCACGTAAGAACTTTCGTTACTTTAGGTGGATGCGCGTTATCGTACAAACTAAAATCCACCGCCCTGACAAGTCACTAATGGGCAAATAAGTTTTCGAGTCTCTGGCCACTTGATGTTTCAAAAACAAATTCAGCTTCTGCGAAGACTTTTTCATTTAGGCTTAGACGCTTGCGGTGATCAGCACGCCATTCATTGTTGCGCCAGAGAACGCCAAAGCTCAATACCTTGAGCACACTTGCCTCCAGAACAAAGAACCTGGCCAATTTAATCTCAGTTGTGCTGCCTCGGTAGTCGATCAAATCAATTTCTATAAGATGGAGATCAAGGCATTCGATGAGATTGTTATAGTGCAACACATTTTTCACTTTCGTGTCTTTTTTTTATCTGCAAAAGAAGAGAACATATTAGAGCAGCTGGCTGCATAAGATTGCCGTGTCATCAAGAGG
This sequence comes from Aegilops longissima, assembly GCA_021605205.1. Taxonomy (NCBI): domain Eukaryota; kingdom Viridiplantae; phylum Streptophyta; class Magnoliopsida; order Poales; family Poaceae; genus Aegilops; species Aegilops longissima. The sequence continues at coordinate 281,853,741 of CM038678.1, forward strand.
TACCAATATCATTCGCTCATACGATAGGGTTGGCTGGCTAGTGATATTTTTTCACTCTCTGTCTCTCCCTCCCTCTCTCTCTCTCTGTTTCTATTTCCTCTCATTTAACTAGGAGCACGTGAAGAGCTTGGGCATTTGTTGCCTTCAACTATGTGGCCGATGCCATATTTCGCAAAAGTATGCCACATAATACGCATCAATGTCAAATCAAAAGATTTTGGCACCGCTCTCGCAATGTGAGAGAGCTGGCACCGCTGTGCACACAGACTCACATGTATAAACAAATCAATCAAACCAACTACACCAGCCTCTCACTCTCCCAAACAAGTGTTTTTTTATTGCCTCAGTCCTCTCTCACTCCCACACAGTGTTTTTTCATTGCGTGAGTTAATTTGACATCGGAGCAAAGTAGGTGCTCCAGATTGGGGCACCAGGTGAGCAATGGAGGGGCATCGATGCCAAATGCATCACAAGTGAATTTGGCACATGTTTTGTCCTACATAGCCCACTTTTGTACTCCCTCCGTCCCAAAATTCTTGTCTTAAATTTGTCTAAATACGGATGTATCTAGTTATATTTTAGTGTTAGATACATCCATATCTAAACAAATGTAAGACAAGAATTTTAAGACGGAAAACTCTACTCGTATTTAGTATAAAATTTTGACCATAGATTTACCTAAGAAAATGCCAATGCATGTCACTAAAAATTACACCATTTGAAATTATGTTCAAATATGAATCCAACGATATAGTTCTTAGTGACATGCATTAACATTTTGTCAGTTAAATGTATGGTCAAATTTTGATACTACAAAATTGGAAGAGTAAACCAGGACGGAGGTAATACTTGCCCTTAGGGTAACCATAGAGTTACTGGAGTAGTCTAAGTTACTTTCTGTCGGTGTACTAGAGTAGGGGTACCCTAGTATCCCGAACTGCGTGCCAGAGCGATCAGACACCTCAGGCGGGGCTTGCCTAGTGACCGCCAAAGTCCTCCATGGTTCCTCTGGAGCCATTAAAAAACAAAGTATTTAAGCCAAGGAGACAAGGCCCGGCAAGAGGAGCTAGCCGGGAAGGCCACTCAAGGCACTTGAAGACAAGATCGACAAGAGGAGCTTGCGGGAAGGCTCGGTGGCGGCAAGCTTCGGACGACGACAAGGATTCAGCCATGCAAAGGCGCTTGCAGCGAGCAACCTCTTCATCTCCGCTCCAGCTCATCCACCAGCGTGTCGCCATGGGACCATTCCAGCGTGCGTGTCAAGAGGCTGTGCAGCCGGCGGAGAGCAGCGGTGATGGCCGGCAGAGTGCCATCGTGGCAAGCGGTGGCGCCTGACGGTCCCTTTCTGCCTTTGTTTAGGCGACATGGACGGGCATTTAATGCTTTTGTCCCTTGCCGTCAGAGTTAGGTAGAATACACTGTACAAAGTAGTTGTACCAACCGCAACTCATTTTTCCATTTTTGCCCTTGTCTACGTTGCCACCTGTTGGTGACCCCTTGAGCCTATAAAAGGAGGCCCATGTGCAACGTAGAGGAGGTTCGGTTCGACTCATTCGAAACTACACACACACGCTAGGTCTTGTAGCTCTCTGTGCTCCCTAGCAAGAACACAACATAATCAGACAAGCAGCAGTAGGAGTATTATCTCTTCAGAGAGCTCCGAAGCTGGGTAAACTGCTCGTGTGTTTCACCTCGATCTGCTCTTCGTGCAATCTCCGCCCCCCCACCGAACCGAAAGGGACTCGGTCCGCCGGTCCCATAGGTGTTCGTGGGTTACGATCAGCTTCCCCGACACTTTCCACTATGACTAGCGTAGGCTACTATACTAGTACAGCATAAAAATGATGCAGGTGATCACGTGAGGAAAAAATACTAAAAACATTTCTTTCGGTGCAGTGCGTAGATGTAGTTTTGAACACTCCACCTGTCATCGTAATTTGGGAAAATTACGAAAAAATTGAGCTACGTTGTGATTACCGTTTACTAATAGGAAAGAAGTTTCACCTCGATGAGTAGCTTCTCCGTGCATGGAAAGCATGTAAGGAATCCAACAACTTGATCCGGATTGGAGCCGATAGATTTTAGTGCTAAGATCTTCACTGTGCGCATGGACTCGGTCAAGCTTGTGGGAATCATTTTCTGGAAGACGGTCGTAAATACATCAAGAAGAAATTAAAAAATGTGAATTTCAAGAAGACGGAGAAGAAGATGAATGTTGTACCGAACGATTACGGATCAATAAAGAGTCGGAGAATTTGGCGAGCGAGTACACCAACGCTGTCAATTTCGGCGCGTCAATGACCCTGATTTTTGTTGGACCTACTAGATCCGATACAAGCAATCTCTCAAGGAAAGGCGCATTCTCAATGACCATAACGTGGAACTGCTGGAGTGATCTCTTCCCAATTGATGTCTTGTTGCGGGGCCAGCAAGACACATAAATCCATCGGAGATTCGTCGAGGCGATGTGGAGGCTAATGAACCCGTGGATCTGCTCAAGACGAAGGTACTCGAGCGCAGTACAGCTGCGGAGCATGTGCTCCATAGCCTTCTTTGAGATGACAACGTCGAAGAGGTCGAGCTGCTTGAGTTGAGGGAGAAGAAGCGCGGGCGCGGCATTAATCTGGGGAAGATAGCAGGAGCTGAAGCTGGCGTGGCGCAGCGTTGGCGTGAAGCGGAGCGCAGACGGCGGCAGAGAGCGACATCGTCCAGCTTCAAAGCTGAGCTCCTCGAGCTGATCTAGGGCGGGGGATAAGAACCACTCTTGAACTTGGGTTGGACCTTGCGGTTGGTACTGGACATGCGGATGTCAAAGGCGTCTGGCTGGCCCGAGTGCGATGAAAGGATCTTGGAGACTTGACCATGCGTTTGCAATCCCGTCGCAGAGGCAGGCTATCGACGGTGAGGTTGAGTGGGACGCTTGGCACAGAGGGGCGCCACCGCCGGAGAGCGAGGCGGTCGCACGACGCAGATTTGGTGGGGAGGAGGCCGATGATGACGAGCAGCATGTGGTCGTGGAGGCTGCTGATGAAGTCGAGGCTCGCCGGATCACGGTTTTGGCTCGAGCAGCCTCCGCTTGTTGGCTGCCTCGCCGTCCATCTCAACCGCCGTGGGCGACGCCGTGTACACGCTGCGTCTTTGGTGTGTGTTGTGTGCTGGGTGTGCGTGAGTGCGTCCTTCATGCATGCCTTGTAGCAGAGTGGTGAATTGTGCGAGTGCATCCTTGGCAGCAAGAAGTTTGTCCTCAATCGCCCTCAATTTACTAGCATGCGGTGTGCTACGAGTGGTTTCAACTTTGTTTCCTTCACCGCGTGTCAGATGGGCCTCTAGTTTACTTATTTTCACCCATTGCCACATGGGCCAGCACACCAAGATACAGAACACGAGCTGACAACGCAACATGTGGATTGGTTGAACGGTCAACTAAACAATATACAGAGCTATACGCTTACATAGTGAGTGTATAATCCGTCGGTATAGAGAGTTTGAGTGAGAGGGGAGGCACATGAGAGATAGCAGAGAGAGAGATAAAGAGCTACTCCCTTCGTTCGATAATGTAGTTACAACATTTTTTTAAAGTCAAACTTTTGAAACTTTGACCAAGTTTATAAAGAAATTACTTATATCGGCAATAACAAAGATAAATGACAGTATGAAGTAAGTACATGTTGTGATGAGTCTAATGATCGTTCTAGATGTAAATGTTTTTCTCCACATATACCTAGCCAAACTTTTCTGTGGTTTGACTTTTCAAAACATCCATATGCTTATGGACATGACAGAGTCCCTGACGAGAGAGAGAGAGAGAGAGAGAGAGAGAGAGAGAGTGAAAAAAGTGTGTGTGCGTGTGTGAAAGAAACATGGACAACACACGATAAAAGTGGAGAAAAAGCGTGTGTGTCTTATGCAAACATATCACACATGCATCTTCGACAACGGAGGCAAGGTGAGGAGATAGTGTGTGGTTGTTTGGAACCGAGAGAGGAAGACCCTTAGCACGTGGCCAAGAGGGGTCTGACAAACAAGGGAGAGAGGTCGAGAGAGACGTACGGAGAAAATGCAGACATGGGGAGGAGAGAGTGTATGTTTGTCATAGAGAGATCCTCTGGAGATCGTGATGGGAATACATGGGTGGGAGATTGAGTGACAAGGTGTGTGTGCGATAGAAGATGCCCCGAGAGATATCGAGATAGACGTATGGATGGAAGGAGACAATACGTGTGTTCCTGATGGCTAGTAAGAGATAATCATAATTAGGAGGGGGGAGTGCTTGCGCCTATGGACCTGTTTGGATACTCTAACTCAGTTAGAGGTTAGAGTTAGATTCTAACCCTGAACAAGCTCTAAGTAAAGAGGTGTTTGGATGGCAGGGTTAGATGGAGCGCGGATACGGCGAGGCACCTTCACGGGCGGTGTGAGAGGGAGGAAGGGAGAGGACGAGAAGCTTTGAGGAAGTGGGGAGGGATCTGCTACGGGGAGAGCGAGAGAAAAAAGTGTTTATTAGTGGTCCCGAGAAGAACTAACCCAAATAAGCACCTCTTGGATGGGTTAGTTTTTTTGGATGGGTTAGATGCATCTAACCTGAACTAACCCTCCTGTTTGGATCTTTTTGGGTTAGTTGACTCCAAACTAACCCAAACTAACTCTAACCCATGGATCCAAATAGAGCCTATGATGGAGTGAGGGATTATGGTACTTAGGGGGGTGCGTGTCACATGGAGAGAGAACAAGGGCGGAGATTGTTGGATGGGTCTATATGTATAGCGCGAGCGAGACATGTGTATGTGTGAACTAGGGAGATATAAGGCCCGTTTGGCTTGCGTCGTGAGCATCTTTTGCGTGGCACAGGGTTGTGGCTGGATTTCATGCACGCTTGTTTGGTTGCTACCTGTGAAAAAGAAAGCCCGCTGGGCTGGGTTCCCTTGCACTTTAATTAGCCTGGCTGAACTCTAGACATTGCAAGTAGCACAGCCCAAGCGATCGATTTGAACGCTGGCCGTGCTCGGTCGTATGCGACCACGAGGCTAGCTAACAAGCAACATGGATGGATATTAGCATTAAATAATTGATGCATGGATTGATTGATGGGGCGTTGATGCTTTGCCTCGCCGTGCATGAACCAAACGCTTCAAAGACTACACAAGCTGGCCAGCAGAAATACTTTACATCTCACATCCACACCAGGCAGTAGCGACCATCAAGGCATGAGGGTCAGGTCACGAACCAAACTGACCAATAACGTTTGAGAGAGATTGAGGAGCTCCGATAAGACTAAGTGGTGCGTCAGATAGCTGAGAGGGGGAAAGAGATATTCCATCCGCTCGATAATGCAGTGCATGTAAATTTTTTAGAAGTCAAACTTTGGAAACTTTGATCAGGTTTACGCAAATGTTATTTATATCTACAATACCAAAGATACATCATACAAAACTACATCTCATGGTAAATCTAATGGTATATGTTTGCCGTACTAGATGTTTCTTTTTCTCCACGTACATGGTCAAACTTTGTGATGTTTGACTTTTCAATAAATCTATGTGCTATGGATGGAGGTGAGTGCCTCAGTCAAGACAGATCAAGTGCGTGTGAAGGAGAATGAGTAAGTGTGCAAAAAGAGTATGTGTGTGAAAGAGAAAGTGACAACAAATGATAAATTAGAGAGACAGTGTGTGTTTTTTCGTTTCTTATGCGGACATATCACGCATGCATCTCCGAAATGGAAAAGCGAGGCGAGGAGGTCCACGAAGATAGCTCGTGTGTGATTGTTTGCAACGGAGAGAGACACCCCTATAGCACATGTCCAATAGAGGTCTGGCCAACAGGGAAAAATGTCGAGAGGGACGCATGGATGGCATGGACGCATGGGGAGGGAGAGAGGGTGTGTTTGTGATAGAGAGATCCCCTCGAGATTGTGAGGGGACTATATGAGTGGGAGATCGAGGAGTGCGTCGCGATAGAAAGATGCCCCAGAGAAATCGAGATAGACCATGCACATGTTTGTGATGGAGACTAAGATTAGCTAGTCATATACATATAGGGGACTGCGTGTGCCTACAATTGAGTGAGAGACCATCATACTTGGCTAGCTGGGCATGAGATTGTGTGTGTGTGTGTGCGTGTGAGATGGAGAGAGAACGATGAGAGAGATAGAGTTTTAGATGGGCCTATCGAAAGTGCAGTGAGATATGCATGTGCATGTGTGACCCAGTGGATGGAGAGTTTGAGAGAGTGGGGGAAGAGCTCCGAGGGCGACATAGTGGTGCGTGAGAGTGTTACAGGCAAAGAGCCAAGGAATTTGTGTGCATCGATGAGTGCACCCAAGATATCTAGCTTGGACTAGCTAGAGTATCATACATAGTGTCTGAGAGAGACCTATAGATGGTGTATATATGAATGCGGACTAGAAAGACCCCCCCACACACAGAGAGATAGATAGAGAGAGAGAGAGAGAGAGAGAGAGAGAGAGAGAGAGAGAGTGTCAAAAGAGGCGGATCTCGGTGTCAAAGGGGATCTCGGTAGGGGGTGCGTCTAGGCGGAGGCGGATGGTAACAGGAGACAAGAGACACGATGTTTTTACCAGGTTCAGGCCCTCTCGATGGAGGTAATACCCTACTCCTGCTTGATTAATATTGATGATATGGGTAGTACAAGAGTAGATCTACCACGAGATCAAGGAGGCTAAACCCTAGAAGCTAGCCTATGGTATGATTGTTGTTCTGTCCGACGGACTAAAACCCTCCGGTTTATATAGACACCGGATAGGTTAGGGTTACACAGAGTCGGTTACAATGGTAGGGGATCTACATATCTGTATCGCCAAGCTTGCCTTCCACACCAAGGAAAGTCCCATCCGGACACGGGACGAAGTCTTCAATCTTGTATCTTCATAGCCGTGATGATAGTCCGGCTATCCGGACACCCCCTAGTCCGGGACTCCCTCAGTAGCGCCTGAACCAGGCTTCAATGACGACGAGTCCGGCGCGCATATTGTCTTCGGCATTGCAAGGCGGGTTCCTCCTCCGAATTGTTCATAGAAGGTTTTGAACACCAGGATAGTGTCCGGCTCTGCAAAACAAGTTCCACATACCACCGTAGAGAGAATAACTTTTGCACAGATCTGCTGACGTATTCCGTGGCGTGACATCACACCACGGCCAGGACTTTATATGAATCGTTTTTTACTGTTCCACCTTAACGCATTTAGCGAGGTGGTTTCCTTGGCACGTCTTATCAAAGCATAGATCGTGCTCCCTTATTCCGGGATTCTCATCAATACGGACGTGGGTAACCCATCCGCGCCATTGATTACGGCGCTTGGGAAATAAGCGAGTTTTACCAGGTGGTGGGGACGCATAGTCGTCCATCCATATAAGGGATAAGGATCCACCTTTTCACCCACGCCTTCTTCCTCCTTTGCTTATCCATTTCACAAGACACTCGAGCTCCAGCGCCCAAGTCCGCACATCCCACCTCAACCTTTCTCCAACCATGTCGGGAGGCGGGAGGCAGGTGGATGGCCTCCTCCGTCACGGGGGCACATCACAAGACTGCGGAGGCGGATACTTGTCGGCGGACGTCGCGCACAGCCTGCCCGATCTTGGGGCAGCTTATGCCAACCCAGGCCCCATGAGAGGTGGTGTTTCTCCCCACTTCCTCCATGAGACTAGGTTTTCCACTTCACCCATTTGTGCGGGGGCTCATGTTCTCACTACGGCCTGGACTTCCACGACCTGGCCCCGAATTTCATCCTCAACATCTCGGTGTTTATCGTCGTGTGCGAGGCCTTCCTCTGCATCCAGCCCCACTTCGCTTATGGTTGAAGATCTTCAACGTCCGGCCAAGGTAGTGGGCGGCCGTCTGTTGAGTCGGGGCGCCATGGTTGGCAAGATGGCCAAAGTCCTATGGCTTGAGGGCGCCTTCGTGGAGACAATAAAGGGGTGGCAATCGGGGTGGTTCTACATCACTGAGCCACGCGACCCCGAATGGGTGGCGGCCCCCGAATTCAGATCTGGCTTCCCCACACGGCTCTCGTCATGGAAAGAGACGGGCCTGATGTGGGGGAATTCGGACGAGCTATCCGGACTCCAAACATGCGTCCGCAACCTGGTGTACAAGAATCTCAAGCTTCTCGATGTAATCCAGGTGATGCTCATCCGCCAGATTCTCCCATGCCAACAACGGGCCTTTAATTTGTGGGAGTTCGATCCGGCACAGCACCGAACCTTGAGCCGGCTCTTCGACACTACATACGAAGATGCTTGGAAGGTGCTGTTCAAGGGCGCCGAAGCCCCCGCATCCGCTAATAAAGATCACGGATGCAGCTCGCGGCGTCAAGCCGGCGAGGTAAGTCATTTTACCCTTTACGGGACTCTTTTTTCATAGATTGACTCTATATGGGATCTAAAACTCCCTAATCTTTGACAGGATTGGCTGAAGACGTCCGGACAGATTAACTGTCCGGCTCCTTTGCCGGAAGACCCAGCGGACGCCCGGTTGCCGGAGAAGAAGGCCAAGAAGGAGGCTACTGGAACTCGAAAGAGTTCCCGACGCCAGGTACTGTCAGAATCTGAAGCAGAATCTTCTCCTAAGTACGAGGAGGAAGAAGAAGAAGCTCCTCCCAGTGGGAGGAGAGGAAAGGAAGGCCGCCTAACCGGGAGGGCGGAGGATCAGAAGGAAGAACCCTTCCTCCGGACTTCTCCACCAACGTCGACAGCGACGAGGAGGATTGGCCAACAAGGGCCAAGCCCCAGGCGAGATCGTAAATGTCCGGATACCCATGACTTTTTAATTATTGCATAGTGTTCTCTAATGTTGAACAATCATGCAGCCCGCCCAAGAGCGAGCTAGCCGCCTCGACGAGCGGGTCCCTGGGTTCGTCGGAAATGGAGAGTACTTTTCTTCCGACCGCCTCCTCGCCCCACACTGCGGACGACGCCGAGGTGGCGCCCCAAGGGGGGCCTGTTCAAGAGGAGGTGGCGCAGGAGGAGCCACAAGGCAACCTCCCGGACTCCAGGCGCATGGGGGGCAATACCCCCTGGGGCTCCAAGCCCGACCCTTGTCCGGACTCCATGCCGGAACCTTCAGCGGTTCCGGAGTCCGGCAAGCGGTCCCTTCGTAAGAAGGGTAAGACGCCGTGTCCTCCGTCCAACGGAGGCACCGGATAGCTTCATCGAGGCGCTTAACAGCGCTTCCATCAGGAGGAACACCGCCATTGTTATGAGTGCGGTGATCCGGACAGATTCAGTCCGCCAAGAGCGGATGACCAAAGCTTTATACCAGCCTTCTTGAGGCTTTGAGGTAAGTTTAGAATATGTGAAAATATTGCCGCATAGACAGTAGCCCCTGATGCTTAGTTCGGTGTTCGGAAAGAAAAACCGGACTAAGGATCTAAAAATATATACGCGGGAGTCTAACATAAGTATGTCAATATGGGAATGCAGGCTGCGCTGCTGACCTCTGCCGCGCTGACTGCGGAGGTCAATGCACTGAAGCAGAACCTCGAGCTGTCCGAGAACGAGCTCGGACAAGCCAAGAAGCAGCAAGAGGACAAGGAAGGTAAGTAATACCTTATTAAAGAAATACCTTATAGAAAAGGTTTTGGTTGCAAAAATAACAGGAATAACATGGGTGCTACGGGGGCCACGAGCAGGTGGCGACCACTCAAGGAAGCGTGTCCGTGGTCGAAACAAAGCGGCATGGAACGCACCGAGCGAGAGAAGGAGGCGCAACTGGCCAAGGTATGGCAAGAGCTCCAAGCTCGTGGAAAAACACGAGAGTTTGGAGCGTGACTCAAGACTTCGAGTCCGAGCTCGCCTCGGCTCTTGAGAGTGCCAAAGCTGCTAAGGCCGAGGCCCAAAAAGCCCTCCAAGAAATTGAATCATTAAAGAAGATAGCAGCGGGTAAGGCATTCTTTATGCAAAGCAAGCATGTGAAAGTGAATTACCTATTACTTACCCGGATTCGGAGCTCTCTAGGAGCGTTCGCAGATTTGCCCCGTAGTGCGTCTGATGCTGCCGCATTCTACCGCGCCAAGGAGGGAGCTCGGCGGAAAAGGTGTTACGGTCTCAAGATCTTTGAGGCGGACATCCGGTGCCCTTGAGCGACCAGCTGAAGCAGCTGGTCGAGCTCCACAAGGTCGCCGAGCAGGCCATGAAGGGCCTTATAGCGCGGCTGTGGCCATTGGAGGCCATGCCTGGGAGCTACTTCGGCTTAGTGCAGCGGCTGGTGGACGCTTGTCCACGGATTGAAGTCATCAAGCGCTCCGTCTGCATCGAAGGTGTCTGTCGGTCCCTTGCCCGTGCTAAAGTGCACTTGGGCAAGTTGGATGCGGAGAAGCTTGTGACGGACGGGCCACCGAAGGGCAAGGAGCATCGCACGCCCGAAATGTACTATGAGGGCCTCCTGAAGGGTGCCCGCCGAATAGCGGATGAGTGCTCCGGAGATGTAATAGTTGAATAGGCTCGCATTTGTTATCCTATACGCTGAAAACTTGTTCATATGCGCTAAGCAACGCTTGTTAATTTAAAATATTACCTTCTGTGCGGCCGTTTATCAAATTTGAGAGATGGCAAGTCGTTGGCTTCAGCCCCCATGCCACGAGTGCAGGGGTGTCCGGGATAAAATTGAGCACTCTTGTTCCCATTCTTGGGTCCATCTAGGGAGGCGCTCAACACAACGAACAAGGCAACCAGACTTATAATGCTTGAACACTCTCACTTAGCCATAGAATTCTATAATTTTAAATTTCGTGAAGCCCCTAGTATTCGGAAGACTAAGTTCGGGCGCTATCACGCCTTGGCGGACAATTCGGTTCCTCGCTCTAAGCGGCATAAGTCTTTAGGGACCCGAAAAAACCTCTCGAACAGCGAATCGCTCTTGCCCTATCATGACGGTCAGTTTTAGCTTTCTCCGAGGTGCTCGACCCAGCTCAACTGGGCACAATCGCGATGGTTCTCCGTGCTACCTTAGCCGATATAGCGGAACGTAAGGTACCAAAACACGGAGCAGGCAAACCCAACTATTGACCCAAGACATGATTCGAGCCGATTCATATAATGATATAAGTTCGGGGTGCCACACTTGTGAAAGTGTTCGGACTTATCACACCATAATTTTGGGATACTTAAGCCCGTGGTGTATTGGCCGTACCAAAGTGTACGGTTGCAACATGTCGTGAAATGAACACACATATATATATATATATATATAAAGAAAAGAGTGCAATAATAGGCAAAAGCTATGCATTGTTTATTCAAAAATGTACTGCAATGAAGGCAGGACGATACAAATAGTGCGATAAGCAAGGAATGGGACTATCTAATATGTCCCCCTCCAGGGGTAAGCTGCGGGATGATATGTAAAATAGGTATAATGCTCGTAATAGAGACCACCTGGACACTTGATGTGGCTTTCTGCTTCCCTGGCTGTTGCATCGTGAGTTCGGCGATTTTAGTACCGGACAGGACTTCTGGAAGGCGGAGTCCTGAGAGTAAGAAAAAAAATGACACAATCGGGAGCCCCTGGTGCGATCGAGCCGCATTCTTGGCGTTCCGTGGTCGTGCCCCTCCCCATATGCCCATGGTATCTCCAGAGCGTAATTATGTACGCGTAATACTAGCTTCGCAATTTCGCGAGGGCTTGGGTTGGGGCCGGATTGCTACGCGTCTTTGGAATCGTGCAGGCGGTCTTGTTGTAGGTTACTCGCGCTGGCAGCGGTGTCCGGATGCTTAGTGGCGGACTCGAGAATTGCTGTGAGAGGCTGCTTTGTACCTCCGCCGCGAGGGCCGCCGTGTGCTCCTCCGTTCGGAGAGAGCGTTCGGTGTTTCCGTTGACCATGATTACTCCTCGAGGGCCTGGCATCTTGAGCTTGAGGTATGTGTAGTGCGGCACCGCATTGAACTTTGCAAATGTGGTTCGTCCGAGCAGTGCATGATAGCCGCTGCGGAATGGGACGATGTCGAAGATTAACTCTTCACTTCGGAAGTTATCCGGGGATCCGAAGACCACTTCGAGTGTAACTGAGCCTGTACAACTGGCCTCTACACCCGGTATGATGCCTTTAAAGGTCGTCTTTGTAGGTTTATTCCTTGAGGGGTCTATGCCCATTTTGCACACTGTATCCTGATAAAGCAGGTTCAGGCTGCTGCTGCCGTCCATCAGGACTCTGGTTAGGTGAAATCCGTCAATAATTGGGTCAAGAACCAATGCGGCGAAACCGCCGTGACGAATGCTAGTGGGGTGGTCCCTTCGATCGAAGGTGATCCGGCAGGAAGACCATGGGTTGAACTTTGGGGCGACTGGCTCCATCGCATATACGTCCCTTAGTGCACGCTTCCGCTCCCTTTTGGGTATGTGGGTTGCATATATCATGTTCACCGTCCGCACTTGTGTGGGAAAACCCTTCTGTCCTCTATTGTTCGGCGGCCGGGGCTCTTCCTCGTCATCGCTATGCAGCCCCTTGTCATTGAGTTCGGCACTTAACTTTCCTGCTTGCTTGAATACCCAACAATCCCTGTTGGTGTAATTGGCTGGTTTTTCGGGGGTGCCATGTATCTGGCACAAGCGATCGAGTATTCGGTCCAAGTTGGACGGGCCCTGGGTATTTATTTTGAATGGCTTCTTCCACTGACCGGGTTTAGAGCCTCTGAATCCGGCATTGACGGCCGTATCTTCAGTATTATCGCCGTTAATGCGGCGCTTGTTCTTGTTGCGACGCGACCTGCCATTGCTGTCCTTGGTATCCGAACTATCAGGGTGTTTGGCCAAGTTGTTGCTTCTAGCTAGCCAGCTGTCATCTCCCGCACAGAAGCGGGTCATGAGTGTTGTGAGGGCTGCCATGGATTTCGGCTTTTCCTGTCCTAGGTGCCGGGCAAGCCACTCGTCGCGGATGTTATGTTTGAAGGCTGCAAGGGCCTCGCATCCGGACAAGAAGCGATTTGATTTTTCTTTGCGAGGAACCGTGTCCGTAATTGTCCGCCGATTCTTCGGCTGCTGATTTATGTGGCTAAGGTCATCGGCGTCTGGTGGTCGCACATATGTGCCCTGGAAGTTATCAAGGAATGCGGCTTCCAGGTCCTCTCAACAACCAATTGATTCTGTTGGCAAGCTGTTAAGCCAATGCCGAGCTGGTCCTTTAAGCTTGAGTGGGAGGTATTTGATGGCATGTAGATCATCCCCGCGGGCCATGTGGATATGGAGGAGGTAGTCCTCGATCCAGACCGCAGGATCTATGGTACCATCGTATGATTCGATGTTTACGGGTTTAAAGCCCTCAGGGATTTGATGATCCATTACTTCATCTATGAAGCATAGTGGGTGTCTTGGCGCCTCAGATTGGGCTATATCACGACGTAGCTCATATGAGCTTTGTCTCATCGTGTTCGCCCTGGCCGGTTTTTGCTGTATCCGCGCGACGGTAATCATCCCGTCGTTGGGTGCCCACGCGATCCGTAGATCGATCTTGTATGTTTTCCTTATCCTCCAATATATCTCGCAAGTCCGCGCGCGTTTTCCGTGCCTTGGTACTTTTTGAGCGGCGTCGGCGTGTGGCTTGAGTGGAGGCCGAGAGGCCTCTCTGTCGCTGACCACGGGTGGCGATCTGCCATGTCGTCTTGCTGGTGACTTGGGTGCTTCCTCCTCTGATCGAGGCAGCGACCTGCGTTTGGGGTAGCTTTTGGAGGCGTTCGAGTTCATACTCTTGGCTGCAAGGACTTCATCCATCTCGTCGACTAGCAGATCTTGATCAGCTCTAAGTTGTTGCTGCTTTTCTTGAGGCTTCTTGCCGTGGCTATAAGCCTGCGTTTGAAACGCCCTGTTGGCGGGATCCTCGAGGCACGACAAATTAAATCGTCGTCGAGGCTTGCCTCATCTTGAGACGGAGGCGCATAATTATCGTCCTCGACCTCTCTTTACGCCGACCGTCGATGCGGATTTGCTTCTCCCTCCTCCTGTCATCGAGTCCCTCTTGGAGGGGTTCTCTTCTGCACCGTCTGGGTGTTATTATCTCCGTGCGGAATCACCGTTTTCTTTGTGGCGGGATTTAGAGCGGCGCCGCTGACGTCGGCGCTTCGTTTGCTTCTTGGAGGGGTCATCCTCCGTTGTTCCATCGCCGTTCCCATCTTTTGGGATATCCACCATGTATATGTCATATGACGAGGTGGCCTTCCAGTGCCCTGTAGGCGCTGGGTCTTGGTCGTCTCCGGCGTCGGCGTCCATACCGTCGACGTCTTCGGAGTCGAAGTTGAGCATGTCGGTTAAATCATCGACAGTGGCTACAAAGTGGGTGGTGGGTGGGCGTTGAATTTCGTTGTCCGTATCCCAACCTTCCTGTCCACAGTCCGGCCAGGGCTCTCCGGATAAAGAGAGAGACTTTAGAGAATTCAGAATGTCACCAAAGGGCGAGTGCCGAAACATGTCCGCGGCAGTGAACTCCATAACGGGCGCCCAATCGGATTCGATTGGCAGGGGCGCGGAGGGTTTGGAGTTCGGAGAGGAGTCCGGCACCCTGGAGTCGAGGTCTTCGCAAAGGACAGGATGGAGTTCGGCTCAATCACCGTATAGATTGTAGCCCCCGAGGCGGTGTCCAACCACTCGTCCACGATCGGGGAATCCGGCTCCGGATTAAGGGTCGGAGCAGATGCTAGTGCGGCCTCCAGGGCACTGTTCGGCTGTAGAGCTAGATCATGCCCATCGAGACAGTGAGGCACGCTTGGCTGTGGCTCGAATCCGTCGAAGATCAAGTCTCCGCAGTTCTCGGCCGTATAGTTCAAACTTCCAAATCTGACCTGATGGCCAGGGGCGTAGCTTTCGATCTGCTCGGATGGCCTGCGAATTGCCCATGATGCAAAGCCGCCGAATCTGAAGATCTGTCCGGGAGAAAAGTCTCACCCTGGACCGTGTTGTTGTTGATGATCGAAGGAGCCATCGGGCCTATCGGTGATGACACAGAGGAACTCTCAATGAAAGCACCAATGTCGGTGTCAAAACCGGCGGATCTCGGTAGGGGTCCCGAACTGTGCGTCTAGGCGGATGGTAACAGGAGACAAGGGACATGATGTTTTACCCAGGTTTGGGCCCTCTCGATGGAGGTAATACCCTACTCCTGCTTGATTAATATTGATGATATGGGTAGTACAAGAGTAGATCTACCACGAGATCAAGGAGGCTAAACCCTAGAAGCTAGCCTATGGTATGATTGTTGTTCTGTCCTACGGACTAAAACCCTCCGGTTTATATAGACACCGGATAGGTTAGGGTTACATAGAGTCGGTTACAATGGTAGGAGATCTACATATCCGTATCGCCAAGCTTGCCTTCCACGCCAAGGAAAGTCCCATCCGGACACGGGACGAAGTCTTCAATCTTGTATCTTCATAGTCTTGGAGTCTGGCCGTGATGATAGTCCGGCTATCCGGACACACCCTAGTCCGGGACTCCCTCAGGGACCAACAAGGTTTTTGTGTCGGATGCGTGCGACAGAATTGAAGATTGTCCGCGAGAGAGTGAGAGAGAGAGAGAGAGAGCGAGAGAGAGAGAGAGAACAGGAGTCCGGGAGAGGGGGAGGTCGCGTTTTATGCATCAAAGACTGATATAAACTTGCATTCAAATATTTAAATTGGAGACCATGTTGTCTGCAATCGACACATGAACGGATATATGCGTATATCAAACAAGTTCATTAATTTGACTTTCAACATGTTCATGGAATACTATAATACTGTACAACATGCTACTCGATTGAGGTGTTCAATTTTGGATTTAGTTCACTATTTTGACCTACTGAACGAGCTAGTTCATTGAATCGAGATATTTCATTTTGGGTTTGATTCGCGTTTCTGAGTGGGTCGAACTATTTGTCATATAGTAAATCGCTAGCAACGAGCATGTAAAAAGACATTACTCCCAAGCATCATCTCTCCATCTAAAAAAGAAGTGGCAAGCTAATATTTCAAAATTTGATTCGAATCGACTTGGTAAGGTAGACATGGATGCTCGTTCTCCCAAAATTTGAACGAACCGTTAAACATCCTCTCCGCTCGGTGGAATTCGCCCGAGCAAATAAATGGGAGACGCGAAATTATCGTCCTATGTGGGACACGCATCAATTGGCCCGTTGTACATCGAGGGTAGGTTCGTAACTTCATCCAAGCGCGCCTTCTCCTCGGCCGAAATGACATGTGCCGAATAATTCATAATACATGGTCGGCAAAACACGCTCTCCTCGCCCGAAATAGCTCACGCCCACTATTTCAAAACACGCTCTCCTCGCCCGAATTCGCTCGCGCCCACTATAGTTCAAAACACGCCCTCCTCGCCCGAAATCGCTCCCGCCCACTGTTTGGGGAGAAGCAAAGTTACTCTACTATCCCCGATCCTCAGTACACAAACCCAAGCCGAGAAGCCTATAGGCAAGGGTAGAACTGTAACTCCCCCTCACATTTCTGACAAATGCGTTCGTAAGACATGGTTCCCTCCTCCCAATCCCCCCCCGCCCCCATTCATACCTCGTGGGCGCCAAATCACCTTCTCCCCGGGAAGCTCCCTTCTCCCGAGCCGCGAAACCTCAGCCCCACCTCCATGGCGCCCCCACCACACCAATTTCACAGCAGCCCTCCTCCCTATTGCCGGAGACGCTGTCCAATTGCCGTTGTGCACTGGGCCATGTGCCTCTTACTCCGTGCTGCTGGTGCTGCCTCAACGACGGCCGCGTGAACCGTACCGGAGCCGATTCACCCCCGCCGTTGTTCACGGCGCTGGAGCGGCTCCAACTTCGGATCCGTCCAGAGTCCTGGCGCTGCTTCCGCGTAGCCGTCGACCGTCGCTACATCGCTCTTTCCCTGCCGCCGGTCACCACCGCAACCGCGCCGGCCTCACCGGCTCGGCAGCTGGACCTGCCTACTTCACCATGCCGCCAGATAGGTCGCACCCTCATCTGAAATCACTTTATTTAGGCATCTGTTGTCTGAATTTTTATTCTAGGCCAATCGATTCCCAATGGGAAGCAGCACCCCTCGAGGCGGCGGAGCTCCTAGGCTGCCGGTTGGTTGGTGTCTAACGTAAGGGTGCGGGGCCGCAAGTTCGCCGCGGAAGCAGTGCTTAGATCACTATCTTTTAGAGTTGCGTGGGTTGAAGGTACTGCTGTCGCCGGATCTCGATGACGGGGAGTCTTTGTGGATTGGCTCGGGGGCGGCGCAACCACGGCAGTGCGGTCGGGCGGGGAGCGGTGTTTTGGACGGGGCCACGAACGGCGGAGGCAGCCTGCTCTGCCGTTGGTCACTGGCTCTTCGGGGAAGATTCCGAACAGTGTCAGCTGGGAGGCACAAGACGGCCATCAAGCCATCCGGCGTAGATCGGACAGATACCAAAATAAAATAAAATTGTGTGACCCCAATTTAGTCTTGATCAACAGGACGTGTGACCACTCGTACCTTCTTTGTTGATCTCTTAGTGTATTTCTTTGGATCAAAGAGATATGTCATTCTTAACTTTATGTGTTATCTGCATCTTCAGACACACCGTCTTCCGACTCACCGCAATTGCTCCAACAAGGGAAGCATACACCAGAAGGGAGCTACAGTCCCCACTCAACAGTTCCCTGCATCGAATGCGCGTGCCCGACATGGACAGCCACAACAACTGCAGGGCATCGACAAGTCAGCACATGATGCTCACTCCTATGGATGGCAGCCAGATAGGTTTTACCCTCATCTTACTTGTGTGCAACATTTGTGGCTTTGTTATTCATCTAAGCACGGAAAATAGATCATCACATTTCACTGTATATTCATGTCGATCTCTTACGGGTCTTGTTCAGGAGTTCACGCTGTTCCATAGTTCAGCTAAGATACTTGTTCTTTAGGTAACGTTGTTCCATAGTTATCATCCATCTGCCAATGCTATCCCACAGGCTGGTGATTATAGTATTATACCACTTCTAGTATTACCTATGTTGTTCTTTAATACTTTTGTGTGCCATCTAGTTAATCTCGAGTACAAACGATACATATTCATCTGTGTTCTCCCTTTAGTTTATGAGACCTGTTGCTGCTAGTTAACCCCAGTCCAACTATTCATGTCTTCTCCTACAGGCACTCATTTACATAAATCTAACTACTAGTTGTCTTCCATGCATGTTAGATATAATTGCACACACTGATATATCCACAAGAACCTCACGGAGCAATGTAAAGGCCAATAAACTTGATGTCAATGATACCCAATATGATGGAACATGTAAAGGCAGTTCTTCAAAAGACTTGCAGAAAGATGATGAATCCTCTTCACCCCACAAGGTCCTTGCTCTAACTTGGCCTGTGATATGGGTACAACATGCATATAATGTCCTGGAGTGTATCTACTCTGTTGCAATGCCATGTGCTTAGCATGCTGATCATGCATGTAAATATGTCATGCCTTCCTGTTTTTCAGTACCTATTCCATTCATGATAACATATTTTCAAATTCAAGTACTGTCATTCAACTGTATCGCAATGCCATCTGTTTAATTTGGACATCATGCTTCTGAATATCTTATGCATTGTTATTCATTAGCATGTACTTCATCTGTCTGCAATACCATGTTTTTTTACTTTGAAGTGTTGTTCTAGTGCTCTGTTGCAATGCCATCTTATTTTCCCAATCATACACGTGTATGTTGCCTTGGTTATTTTTGTACGTATTCCGCTATCATATAGTTTTACATTCAACTAGTATTTTTTTGCTGTGTTGTCTTGTCGTATCCCTAGCTCTTACACCATACTCCCTCCGTCCGGATTACATGTTGCCGAAATGGATAAAAAAGGATGTATCTAGAACTGAAATACGCCTAGACCCATCCATTTTTTTCCGGATGGAGGGAATACATGTCAATATGTCATCCCTTTCTATTCTTCAGTACCTATTCCATATCTCTGTTGTCGCATGTTTTATAATTAAAGCACCATTCTTATATACAAGGCATGCAAGGGGAAGACGACTATGTTAGAACCTGAAGGGTTACAAACAAGGCCTTTGCAAAAGATCCAAATGCCAGGAGATAATAAACCAACTCTAGTTTTTATAGATACTGCTCCAACACAGAGAAACCCAACTCCTACAGATAATAAGCAGATTCCAGTGGCCAAAGAACTAGTCCGCTCCAGTCGAGCAAAAATATGTCAACTCAATTATAAGAAGCATGTGCGTATCCTTGCATCATAAAATTTTATAGCATGCTGATCATATTTTCTACATGTTTCTTACCCATCTCTCTTTTAGAAAATAAGCTTAACAGATAGAAGAATTTCTGCAATGGTTTCATTTATGAGGAAAGATTCTTGCAGGAATTCTCTGTGCTCCAATGTAGATGTAAGTACCTGTTGTATATTACTATATTTTTACATCAACATGTATTTGGTTAATCGGTGTGAATCCAACCTTTATTTGATCTAAATTTAGTTGTAGCAAAATGTATGATTAAAGGCCACAATGTTAATTTTTGTAAGGAAAACTGCCTGGTAGTTTTGCATCCTGAGCTGCATGAGTGTAATATCTCATATCAGTGGGTTTGAATACTTTGGTTTTGCAGTGGGTTTTTTAGTGTTTTTTTACTGTGTTGTCCTGTCGTATCCCTTGCTCTTACATCATACTCCCTCCGTCCGGATTAAATGTCGCAGAAATGGATAAAATTGGATGTATCTTGAACTGAAATACGCCTAGACCCGTCCATTTATTTCCGGATGGAGGGAATACATGTCAATATGTCATGCCTTTCTATTCTTGATACCTATTCCATCTCTGTTGTAGCATGTTTTATAACTGAATCACCATTCTTCTATATAAGGCATGCAAGGGAAGACGGCTCTGTTAGAATCTGAAGGGTTACAAACCAGGTCTTTGCAAAAGATCCAAATGCCGGAGATAATAAACCAACTCCATTTTTCATAGATACTGCTCCGGCATAGAAACCCAACTCCCATCGATAATAAGCGATTCCGGTGGCCAAAGAACTAGTCCGCTCGATCAAAGCAAAAGAATGTCAACTCCATTCTAAGAAGCGTGTGCGTATCCTCGCATCATGAAATTTTATAGCATTCTGATCATATTTTCTACATGTTTCTTACCCATCTCTCTTTTAGAAAATAAGGCTAAACGATAGAAGACTTCCTCCATTGGGATCGTATTCGAGGAAAATATTTTGCGGGAATTCTCTGTGCTCCTATGCTGATGTAAGTACCTGTTGTATATCACTATATTTTTACATCAACATGTATTTTGTTAATCGGTGTGAATCTAATCTTTATCTGATCTAAAATTAGTTGTAGTAAAATGTTAAAGGCGCCAATGTTGATTTTTCTAAGGAAAACTGCCTGGTAGTTTTGCATACTGAGCTGCATGAATGTACTATCTGAAGGAAATATGCCCTAGAGGCAATAATAATGTTATTATTTATTTCCTTATATCATGATAAATGTTTATTATTCATGCTAGAATTGTATTAACCGGAAACATAATACATGTGTGAATACATAAACCTACAGAGTGTCACTAGTATGCCTCTACTTGACTAGCTCGTTAATCAAAGATGGTTATGTTTCCTAACCATGAACAAGGAGTTGTTATTTGATTAACGGGATCACATCATTGGTTGAATGATCTGATTGACATGACCCATTCCATTAGCATAGCACCTGATCGTATAGTTTGTTGCTAGTGCTTTTCTTCATGACTTATACATGTTCCTATGACTATGAGATTATGCAACTCCCGTTTGCCGAGGAACACTTTGGGTGCTACCAAAGCGTCTGGCGAATCGGGTGATTATAAAGGTACATTACAGGTGTCTCCGAAGGTACATGTTGGGTTGGCATATTTCGAGATTAGGATTTGTCACTCCGATTGTCGGAGAGGTATCTCTGGGCCCTCTCGGTAATGCACATCACATAAGCCTTGCAAGCATTGCAACTAAATGTGTTAGTTGTGAGATGATGTATTACGGAGCGAGAAAAGAGACTTGCCGATGCTAGATTGAACTAGGTATTGGATACCGACGATCGAATCTCGGGCAAGTAACTATACCGATGACAAAGGGAACAACGTATGTTGTTATGCGGTCGACCGATAAAGATCTTCGTAGAATATGTAGGAGCCAATATGGGCATCCAGGTCCGCTATTGGTTATTGACCGAGAGGTGTCTCGGTCATGTCTACATAGTTCTCGAACCCGTAGGGTCCGCACGCTTAACGCTTCGATGGCGGTTATTATGAGTTTATATGATATTGATGTACGAAGGTTGTTCGAGTCCGGATGAGATCACGGACATGACGAGGAGTCTCGAAATGGTCGAGACATAAAGATTGATATATTGGAAGCCTATGTTTGGACTCGGAATCACTCCGGGTGAAATTGGGAATTTTACCGAGTACCGAGGGTTACCGAACCCCCGGGGTCAATGGGCCATGATGGGCCTTAGTGGGAAAGAGAAAAGGGGGCCATAGTGCTGGCCGCACCTTCCCCCCTTCCCTAGTCCTATTAGGACTAGGAGAAGGGCGCCCCCTCTCTCTCTCTTCCCACTTGGGAAAACCTAGTTGGACTAGGATTGGGGGGGAATCCTACTCCTAGTAGGAGTAGGAAACCCTGGTGCGCCTCCTCTCTGGCCGGCCAGCCCTCCCTTCCCTCCTTTATATACAGAGGGCAGGGGCACCCATGACACACAAGTTGATCATTGAGATCGTTCCTTAGCCGTGTGCGGTGCCCCTTCCACCAAACTACACCTCGAATATACCGTTGCGGAGCTTAGGCGAAGCCCTCTGCGGTGGAACATCATCATCGTCACCACGCCGTCAGGTTGTGAAACTCTCCCTCAACACTCGGCTGGATCGGAGTTCGAGGGGCGTCATCGAGCTGAGCGTGTGCAGAACTCGGAGGTGCCGACGTTCGGTACTTGGATCGGTTGGATCGGGAAGAAATACGACTACTTCCTCTACGTTGCGTCAACGCTTCGTTGTTGGTCTCGAGGGTGCGAGACAACACTCTCATCTCATTGCTATGCATCACCATGATCTTGCGTGATCGTAGGAAAATTTTTGAAATTACTACGTTCCCCAAAAGTGGCATCCGAGCCTGGTTTTATGCGTTGATGTCATGTGCACGAGTAGAACACAAGTGAGTTGTGGGCGATACAAGTCATACCGCCTACCAGCATGTCATACTTTGGTTCAGCGGTATTGTGAGATGAAGCGGCCGGACCGACATTACGCCAGACGCTTACGCGAGACTGGTTTCACCGCTCCGAGCACTCGTTGCTTAAAGGTGACCGGCGGGTGTCTGTCTCTCTCACTTTAGTTGAATCGAGTGTGGCTACGCCCGGTCCTTGAGAAGGTTAAAACGGAGTCTATTTGACGAAGTATCGTTGTGGTTTTGATGCGAGGTAAGAACGGTTCTTGCTCAGCCCGTAGCAGCCACGTAAAATTTGCAACAACAAAGTAGAGGACGTCTAACTTGTTTTTGCAGGGCATGTTGTGATGTGATATGGTCAAGACATGATGCTGAATTTTATTGTATGAGATGATCATGTTTTGTAACCGAAGTTATCGGCAACTGGCAGGAGCCATATGGTTGTCGCTTTATTGTATGAAATGCAATCATACTGTAATGCTTTACTTTATCACTAAGCGGTAGCGATAGTCGAGAAGCATAAGATTGGCGAGGCGACAACGATGCTACGATGGAGATCAAGGTGTCGCGCCGGTGGCGATGGTGATCATGGCGGTTCGGAGATGGAGATCACAAGCACAAGATGATGATGGCCATATCATATCACTTATATTGATTGCATGTGATGTTAATCCTTTTGCATCTTATTTTGCTTTGATTGACGGTAGCATTATAAGATGATCCCTTACTAAATTATCAAGAAGTGTTCTCCCGAGTATGCACCGTTGCGAAAGTTCTTCGTCTTTGAGACACCACGTGATGATCGGGTGTGATAGGCTCTACGTTCAAATACAACGGTGCAAAACAGTTGCACACGCAGAATACTCAGGTTATACTTGACGAGCTATGCATATAAGATATGACCTCGGAACACGGAGACCGAAGGTCGGCGTGAATCATATAGTAGATATGATCAACATATTGATGTTCACCATTGAAACTACTCCATCACACGTGATGATCGGTCATGGTGTAGTTGATATGGATCACGCAATCACTTAGAGAATTGAAGGATATTTTTCTAAGTGGGAGTTCTTAAGTAATATGATTAATTGAACTTAAATTTATCATGAACTTAGTACCGATAGTATCTTGCTTGTCTATGATGTGTAGATAGATGGCTCGTCTTTGTTGTTCCGTTGAATTTTAATGCATTCCTTGAGAAAGCAAAGTTGAAAGATGATGGCAGCAATTACGGACTGGGTCCGTAATTTGAGGATTATCCTTATTGCTGCATAGAAGAATTACGTCCTGGAAGCACCGTTAGGTGCCAGGCCTGGTGCAAGGGCTGCGCCGAAGTTGTGAACGTCTGGCAAAGCAAAGCTGATGACTACTCTATAGTTCAGTGTGCCATGCTTTACGGCTTAGAACCGGGACTTCAACGTCGTTTTGAACACCATGGAGCATATGAGATGTTCCAGGAGTTGAAGTTAATATTCCAAGCGAATGCCGGATTGAGAGATATGAAGTCTCCAATAAGTTCTATAGCTGTAAGATGGAGGAGAACGGTTCATCGGTGAGCATATACTCGAGAATGTCGGATATAACAATCACTTGATTCAAGCTGGGAGTTAATCTTCCGGATGATTGCGTCATTGACAGAATTCTCCAATCACGCCACCAAGCTACAAGAGCTTCGTGATGAACTATAATATGCAAGGGATGACCAAAACAATGCCGAGCTCTTCGCGATCTTTGAAAGCAGCGGAGGTAGAAATCAAAAGGAGCATCAAGTGTTGATGGTTAACAAAACCACTAGTTTCAAGAAAAGGGCAAAGGAAAGAAAAGGAAACTTCAAAAGAGCGGCAAGCAAGTTGCTGATCAAGAGAAGAAACCCAAGTCTGGTCCTAAACCTGAAACCGAGTGCTTCTATTGCAAGCAGGCTGGTCACCGAAGCGGAACTGCCCCAAGTATTTGGCGGATAAGAAGGATGGCAAGGTTAACAAAGGTATATGTGATATACATGTTATTGATGTGTACCTTACTAATACTCGCATAGCACACGGTATTTGATCTGGTTACATTGCTAATATTTGCAACTCAAAGCAGGGCTACGGATTAGCGAAGATTAGCTAAGGACGAGGTGACAATCTGGCGTGGGAAATGGTTCCAAAGTCGATGTGATCGCGATCGGCACGCTACCTCTACATCTACCTTGGGATTAGTATTAGACCTAAATAATTGTTATTTAGTACCAGCGTTGAGCATGAACATTATATCTGGATCTTGTTTGATGCGAGACGGTTATTCATTTAAATCAGAGAATAATGGTTGTTCTATTTATATGAATAATATCTTTTATGGTCATGCACCATTGAAGAATGGTTTGTTTTACTTAATCTTGATAGTAGTGATACACATATTCATAATGTTGAAACCAAAAGATGCAGAGTTGATAATGATGGTGCAACTTATTTGTGGCACTTGCCGTTTAGGTCATATCGATTAAAGCGCATGAAGAAACTCCATCTTGATGGACTTTTGGAGTCACTTGATTATGAATCACTTGGCACTTGCGAACCGTGCCTTATGGGCAAGATGACTAAAACACCGTTCTCGGAACTATGGAGAGAGCAACAGATTTATTGGAAATCATACATCCGATGTATGTGGTCCAATGAATGTTGAGGCTCGTGGCGGATATCGTTATTTTCTCACCTTCACAGATGATTTGAGCAGATATGGGTATATCTACTTAATGAAACACAAGTCTGAAACATTTGAAAAGTTCAAAGAATTTCAGAGTGAAGTGGAAAATCATCGTAACAAGAAAATAAAGTTTCTACGATCTGATCGTGGAGGAGAATATTTGAGTTCTGAGTTTGGCCTACATTTGAAACAATGCGGAATAGTTTCGCAACTTACGCCACCGGAACACCACAACGTAATGGTGTGTCCGAGCGTCGTGTCGTACTTTATTAGATATGGTGCGATCTATGATGTCTCTTACTGATTTACCGCTATCGTTTTGGGGTTATGCTTTAGAGACGGCTACATTCATTTTAAATAGGGCACCATCTAAATCCGTTGAGACGACGCCTTATGAACTGTGGTTTGGCAAGAAACCAAAGTTGTCGTTTCTGAAAGTTTGGGGCTGCGACGCTTATGTGAAAAAGCTTCAACCTGATAAGCTCGAACCCAAATCGGAGAAATGTGTCTTCATAGGATACCCAAAGGAGACAGTTGGGTACACCTTCTATCACAGATCCGAAGGCAAGATTTTTGTTGCTAAATTGGAAACTTTTTGGAGAAAGAGTTTCTCACGAAAGAAGTGAGTGGGAGGAAAGTAGAACTTGATGAGATAACTGTATCTACTCCCTTATTGAGAAGTAGTACATCACGAAAACAGTTTCGTGACACCTACACCAAATAGGGAGGAAGCTAATGATGATGATCATGAAACTTCAGATCAAGTTTCTCAGAACTCAGAGATCAACCAGAGAAAGATCCGCACTGAGTGGTACGGTAATCCTATTTTGGAAGTCATATTCTTTGGAACATGATGAACCTACGAACTATGAAGAAGCGATGGTGAGCCCAGATTCCACAAAATGGCTTGAGGCCATGAAATCGAGATGGGATCCATGTATGAGAACAAAGTGTGGACTTTGGTTGACTTGCCCGATGATCGGCAAGCAATTGAGAATAAATGGATCTTCAAGAAGAAGACCGACGCTGATGGTAATGTTATCGTCTATAAAGCTCGACTTGTTGCAAAAGGTTTTCGACAAGTTCAAGGGATTGACTACGATGAGACCTTCTCACCCGAAGCGATGCTTAAGTCCGTCCGAATCATGTTAGCAATTGCCGCATTTTATGATTATGAAATTTGGCAAATGGATGTTAAAACTGCATTCTGAATGGATTTACGGAAGAAGAGTTGTATATGATGCAACCAGAAGGTTTTGTCGATCCAAAGGAGCTAACAAAGTGTGCAAGCTCCAGTGATCCATTTATGGACTGGTGCAAGCCTCTCGGAGTTGGAATAAGCGTTTTGATAGTGTGATCAAAGCATTTGGTTTTATGAGACTTTTGGAGAAGCTTGTATTTACAAGAAAGTGAGTGGGAGCTCTGTAGCATTTCGATATTATATGTGGATGACATATTATTGATCGGAAATGATATAGAAATTCTGGATAGCATAAAGGGATACTTGAATAAGAGTTTTTCGATGAAAGACCTCGGTGAAGCTGCTTACATATTGGGCATTAAGATCTATAGAGATAGATCAAGGCGCTTAATAGGACTTTCACAAAGCACATACCTTGATAAAGTTTTGAAAAAGTTCAAAATGGATCAGCAAAGAAAGGGTTCTTGCGGTATTACAAGGTGTGAAGTTGAGTAAGACTCAATGCCCGACCACCGCAGAAGATAGAGAGAAAATGAAAGATGTTCCTATGCTTCAGCCATAGGCTCTATCATGTATGCAATGCTGTGTACTAGACCTGATGTGTGCCTTGCTGTAAGTTTAGCAGGCAGGTACCAAAGTAATCCAGGAGTGGATCACTGGACAGCGGTCAAGAACATCCTTAAGTACTTGAGAAGGACTAAGGATATGTTTCTCATTTATGGCGGTGACAAAGAGCTCGTCGTAAACGGTTACGTCGACGCAAGCTTTGACACTGATCCGGACGATTCTAAATCGCAAACCGGATACGTATTTACATTAAACGGTGGAGCTGTCAGTTGGTGCAGTTCCAAACAAAGCGTCGTTGCGGGATCTACATGTGAAGCTGAGTACATAGCTGCTTGGAAGCAGCTAATGAAGGAGTCGGATGAAGGAGTTCATAACCGATCTAGGTGTTGTACCTAGTGTATCGGGTCCAATGAAAATCTTTTGTGACAATACTGGTGCAATTGCCTTGGCAAAGGAATCCAGATTTCACAAGAGAACCAAGCACATCAAAAGACGCTTCAACTCCATCCGGATTTGGTCGGTGGGAGACATAGAGATATGCAAGATACATACGGATCTGAATGTTGCAGACCGTTGACTAAGCCTCTTCCACGAGCAAAACATGATCAGCACCAAGACTCCATGGGTGTTAGAATCATTCTTGTGTAATCTAGATTATTGACTCTAGTGCAAGTGGGAGATGAAGGAAATATGCCCTAGAGGCAATAATAATGTTATTATTTATTTCCTTATATCATGATAAATGTTTATTATTCATGCTAGAATTGTATTAACCGGAAACATAATACATGTGTGAATACATAAACCTCTGAGTGTCACTAGTATGCCTCTACTTGACTAGCTCGTTAATCAAAGATGGTTATGTTTCCTAACCATGAACAAGGAGTTGTTATTTGATTAACGGGATCACATCATTGGTTGAATGATCGATTGACATGACCCATTCCATTAGCATAGCACCTGATCGTATAGTTTGTTGCTAGTGCTTTTCTTCATGACTTATACATGTTCCTATGACTATGAGATTATGCAACTCCCGTTTGCCGAGGAACACTTTGGGTGCTACCAAGCGTCACAACGTAATCGGGTGATTATAAAGGTACATTACAGGTGTCTCGAAGGTACATGTTGGGTTGGCATATTTCGAGATTAGGATTTGTCACTCCGATTGTCGGAGAGGTATCTCTGGGCCCTCTCGGTAATGCACATCACATAAGCCTTGCAAGCATTGCAACTAAATGTGTTAGTTGTGAGATGATGTATTACGAGCGAGAAAAGAGACTTGCCGAGAACGAGATTGAACTAGGTATTGGATACCGACGATCGAATCTCGGGCAAGTAACATACCGATGACAAAGGGAACAACGTATGTTGTTATGCGGTCGACCGATAAAGATCTTCGTAGAATATGTAGGAGCCAATATGGGCATCCAGGTCCGCTATTGGTTATTGACCGAGAGGTGTCTCGGTCATGTCTACATAGTTCTCGAACCCGTAGGGTCCGCACGCTTAACGTTCGATGGCAGTTATTATGAGTTTATATGATATTGATGTACGAAGGTTGTTCGAGTCCGGATGAGATCACGGACATGACGAGGAGTCTCGAAATGGTCGAGACATAAAGATTGATATATTGGAAGCCTATGTTTGGACTCGGAATCACTCCGGGTGAAATTGGGAATTTTCCGAGAGATACAGAGGGGTTCTGGAACCCCGAAGTCAATGGGCCATGATGGGCCTTAGTGGGAAAGAGAAAAGGGGGCCATAGTGCTGGCCGCACCTTCCCCCCTTCCCTAGTCCTATTAGGACTAGGAGAAGGGGGCGCCCCCCTCTCTCTCTCTCTTCCCACTTGGGAAAACCTAGTTGGACTAGGATTGGGGGGGAATCCTACTCCTAGTAGGAGTAGGAAACCCCGTGCGCCCTCTCTCTGGCCGGCCAGCCCCTCCCCTTCCCTCCTTTATATACAGGGGCAGGGGGCACCCCATGACACACAAGTTGATCATTGAGATCGTTCCTTAGCCGTGTGCGGTGCCCCCTTCCACCAAACTACACCTCGAATATACCGTTGCGGAGCTTAAGCGAAGCCCTCGCGCGGTGGAACATCATCATCGCCACCACGCCGTCGTCGACGAAACTCTCCCTCAACACTCGGCTGGATCGGAGTTCGAGGGGCGTCATCGAGCTGAGCGTGTGCAGAACTCGGAGGTGCCGACGTTCGGTACTTGGATCGGTTGGATCGGGAAGAAATACGACTACTTCCTCTACGTTGCGTCAACGCTTCCGTTGCTGGTCTCACGAGTGCGTAGACAACACTCTCATCTCATTGCTATGCATCACCATGATCTTGCGTGATCGTAGGAAAATTTTTGAAATTACTACGTTCCCCAAAACTATCTCATATCACGCACATTACTGAATTGTAGTGCTTCTCTGGTTGCCCATTCATTCATTGTGTCAATTTGCTTTCGTACTACCTTACCTGGCTGATGATAGCTGTGCCATATTGTGTTAATTTGGTGTAGGCTACTTGCCCAAACGTTCGTTGTGTCAATGTTGCTTTCCTGTTATCTGACTTGGCCAATGATAGCAATGCTAGTGTGTTAATTTTGTGCAGGCTCTTTGAAGATAAGAAGACAAACTCGAAAACAGCAAGGCAACCCCATTGTTTCTTTCCAGTAAATCTAGGCCAGGTAATATGGCAATAACTCATGATTAATCTGTTTGGTTCCCGTCCTAATTTATGTTAGGATGCAGTGGTCGAGACACTATCCACTATCAATAATACAAGCCTGCCAAAATCTCCATCTGAATCTGTTCAGTATCCTCTGTCTCGAATGCAACGGAATAAATTTATGCTTGTGAACCAATTAATGGCTGAAGCAATGGTGAAAATGGTGGATGAATCAGAGGTGCAGAGTCGTGCGACACAACAACTGATCAATGTTTTCAGAGAAAGTGTAGCAAAGCAGAAAGAACTTGCCAACATGCTTATGGGCGTCATCATGCTTTGAGGTTGCAGATTGTGACGTTGTAGATGGTTAGGTTCTGCTCATTTATTTGCACTGGCATCAATCTTTGATTGCCCAGTGGATGTAATTTCCTGTAGTATATGCTGTATGTGCAACGTTATTCCCTGTATGCCGTACCTTTGTGTGATCGATTTTGGTCCTGTGCATAATTGCTCGTCGTAATGGGCTCAAATTATCTAATTTGGCCTAAAGACATGTACGAACTTTAGTGTGCCCATTAAGTTAATGGGCGGTTACTAGGCCGAAAGTTAATTGTCAGCCCTCTTACCTCCCGGGTCGTTAACAGGCCGACATCGAAGCGGGCAACAGGTGGCCCCAGTTTATTTCACAGGCCGTTAACAGGCCGTTACTAAGTTTGGGCTACATATGGCCCAACTATACTGTAGGCCTTTAGTAGGCCGAAAGAGACAACGGGCCTGTACTGGACCATGAAGACCATGGGCCGCTAAGAGGCCGAAAGTCAGGTCGTATTGTAAATGGCCCAACTGTGTTGTGGGCCGTTAGCATGCCGAAAGAGAAACCGGGCTGGTATTGGACCATGAAGGGCATGGGCCGTTAAAGGGCCAAAACTAAGGTCCGACTACAAATGGCCCAACTCATTTATGGTCCGTTAACAGGCCGAAAGTCACACAGGGCCGGGAATTGGCCCAACACTTAAATGGGTCGCTAAAAGGCCAAAACTCAGGTCCGACTAAAAATGGCCCAACTAATTTATGGGCCGTCAACAGGCTGAAAGTGACACCGGGCCAGAAAATTGGCCCAACACTTAAATGGGTCGCTAAAATGCCGAAACTCAGGTCCGGCAACAAATGGCCCATCAGATTTATGGGCCGTCAACAGGCTGAAACACACAACGGGCCGGAAACTAGCCCAACATTTAAATGGGTCGCTAAAAGGCCGAAAGATGTACATCCTGAAAATTACCCCATCCATTAAATGGGCCGTTAACATGCCGAGATATTGAGCCCAGATATATAGCAGGTTGTTAACGGGCTCGAACTAACGATGGGCTGCAATGGTGTCAAATCTTTAACGGGCCGTTGATGGGCCGAATTGGTTCATCTCGTATGGGCCGTGGGCTTAAATGGACCTGACACAAGTAGGGCTTATATGGGCTGGCCTGGTAATTTTTACTGGGCCGGCCTTTTCATAGGAATGGGCCTCTGTTGTGCCGTGCCACGTGTCGACGTACCATAGGCGGCTTCCGTCCAATGAGTGGATGACATCTGTCCTAACGGTGAGCCGACACGTGTTTCCTCCAGCCAAAGATGATTTTACACGTGGAAAATCCCCATTGGTCGGGGATGTACGGGTTATCGGATCCAAAACCCAACCCGATAGCTTAACGATGTTCCGTTACGGTGGATGCCACGTGTCGGTCACCCTTGACGAAAGCACTTCTGTGACGCGCGATTTATCGTCATGGAAGTGGACACTTCCGTGATGATAATTTTGGTAATGTCATGGACCACTTGTATGACAGCACAGGTATGACTATCTTGATTCTGTCATAAATTTGTCATGGATGTACATGCATGACAAAAACGCGACCTACTGTGAGAAACACGTATCATCACGGAAGTGTATTTTTTTTGTAGTGAAATGAGTGAGGCGCCTTATTGTTACTCTCCACTGTGACTAGTCTGGTGGGAAAAGCTGGGGAAGCCGCAAAAAGAACTGGACCTAGGAGTAGTAGCTAGGGATCGAGTGTGGGAGATGAACAGGAGAAAGTAAATGCGAGAGATGAAATGCAAAAAGACGAAGGATGTGATGGTTGCTTGTCCGTTTATATTACCAGGCCACTTATTCTTTGGGAGTGGTTGGGTTTTGTGATATGACGGCTTTACTACCGCGCCACAGTGAGAGGTGAGACTCTGTGCAGCGCCGCCCTCTACGTGTACTACATCGGTCGTGGTTTATTAGTCCCCATTGAATTTGATGAAGATTTAAGCGACAAAATGTTAGTGCATGTCAACTAAAACTATATCGTTGGATTCGTATTTGAACATAGTTTTGAATGATATAATTTTAGGTGACATGCATCAGTATTTATCATACTATATATAATGTTAGTTCAATTTTTGGTCGTACTAATCTATAGTAGTAAGGTGCCCGTGCGTTTCACCGAAGAGTGAAATGCATTGATCGGGGAGTTGTTTATTTTGACAAAGGATGTGGGGGTCATCTCATGTGTAACGGGTATCGATAGGTTTCTTCGGATATTATCTCATCTCTAGAGCTCACAAACATACGGGTGAAATAGATAAAAAGGTATCTTTTGCAAACAAAAGCGTTCAACTGTTCAACCTGCATCCAAAACTTGTGAAGAAATAACACTTATTGTGCTTTGCAAGAAATGATCTTTAAGAATTAGTTTTTGAGTATCGATTGTTATACATGTTGGCTACAGATGACATGACACTTTCTTATAGTCAACAATTGGCTATACTATTAAGTAATATTAAGCATGCCCTTATACACCTAGACGGAGGGATTAAATCAGGATGACTTGCAAGGGGGCAGAGGAGATGTAAGGAATGGTTCATCGTAAGTCTTTCACCAGTACTGTAGTAAAAATTCATACATGGAAGATTCTAGACTAAACCATAAATGGATACACTTCTATTCATGTGCGATACTCCAATAGAGCAAGATCCTGCATGGAAGTCTCCACATGCTTAGATAGCGGATTACATTGAGCGAAGACTAATGATCAACATTTAACTTGATAATGCGTATTATTTTTAGAAGAACAGGGAGGCTCCTCCCCGGTTCCATTATCAAATGAAACCCAAAGTGTCTTACATCAGCTCACTAAGAGGAGCAGTTCAAAGGAAGGACTGCGGCGAAAGCCACTCAAGTTTAATGACAAGCTTACAGAATCAAAAGCGGCAAAGACACGGGCCATAAGCGCCCACACACACACTACATGTTTTCTAAGTGCACCTGATAATGCGTATGTCCAGGTGAACCTCCTTGGAGTCCCCGTGCACTGAGTCGGCGGGTAAAGGATAGAACGATGCCATGGGTTTTCCAAGTCCACATTGGCGGGATAGTCCCAGCTCCTCAGAGTCCAAGTCTGTCCGATGAGGTCGGTTTCACCGCCCACGCGACCCGGAGGGGTAGTAACATTGACCACGCACCCGTACATCTGCCTCGTGTCAGTGTTAGCGTCAGCGGCGATGCCCCTGACGCACGTTACAGAGACGGGGTGGCAGCCTGGGCTGGCCTCGCCGGTGCCCACGATCAAGAGGAAGACGCTGCCGTCCTCCTCTGAGACTAGCAGGCGGCGGTGATCCTCCAGCGACTCCGGCATGGTGAACCGGTAGCATGTGTCATACTTGATGTTCTATGCCAAGGGCCAGCAGTGACCGCTGCACACATCCGTGAGGTGGCGCACCATGTCCGCCGGCAAGCAACAAAATGGCATCGGGCACTCATAGCAATGGATGAAGGGCTACTTTGAGGCATCGACCAGGCCGTCCTTGAAACTGGAGTGGCTGTAGGGGACGTTGCGCCAGTTGAATATGTGAGAAAGTTACTACGAGATTTAATCCGAATAAGCACAAAATAAATCATGACGGCTATAACAGAGATGAAACTAATCATGTGGACTAGCATAGTAGTAGGATACAGAGTAGAAACATGAATTCTACCACGATTTCGAACAGGAAGGACAGAAACACATATAGTGCAACGGGAGCAGCACCGTTGGTGTTGAGGTTGTTGCCCATGTAGTTGAGGAAGAGGTTGTCGAGGTCGGGGAAGAAGTCGTCGTCGGTGAAGTCATGGCTGCCAGCAGTCGCGAGGGTGCGCTCCCCAGATTTCAACAACGCCCGCCGAATGGAGCGCAGGAGGGAGTGGCTGTAGGGGACGTTGCGACCGCCGAATGGAGCGCAGGAGTAGCACACGAAGCAGTAGATGGTGTCCTTACTAGTAATCCCTAATTTCTATCTATCTATATCTATATATATCTACTCTTATAGAAAACCGAGTTGGTGATGATGGTATGCCTGCCATCTTGTAATATAGACCGTCCGATCTATATCTGACGGATAGAAAGCCAACTATGACAATTTTACAAAAGATACCCGCACCTCTCTCCACATTTACAGATAAGGCCTTGCCTCGTTCATCCTTATCTCCCACGACCTCGTGCTCCTCCCTATGTCTCTATCTCTACTACTTTTCTTTTATAACAAATCGAATAGTGTTGCGCCGTCCGCTGCACGCCCGGCTGAACACGCCTCCTCGCCTCCATCATCACCAACTGAGTCTTTTATAGGAGTAGGAGTAGAGAAAAAACGGAGTTGGTGATGATGGTGTGCCGTGCAATGCACGAGCATCATGCTTTTTTTTGCATATAAGTCCAAACACCACGTAGACACGGTCTTTGAGCACTGTTTGTAGTCGTTCCACGCTCGGGCATTGAAGTTTGTAACTATTTTAGATTAGAATATACTACTCCTCCGGTGCTAGTAGTAGAGCGAGTCCTACTCTACTACTCTACTCTAGCAAGCTAGGGCATAATATTGTAGTAGGTCTTGTAGGGAGTACTAATCTTGTGATCACTCAAGCAAGTTATGCAGCATCGATATGACCCTCACGCTTTGGTATGTGTCTCGTAAGTCAAGCGGCGTGTTGTAGTCATCATCACCAGTCCACTTCCCGCAGCACATATTCGCTTCTCCATCTTTATGCACATAATCTCATCAAGCTTCCATCCCCGCTAAGGCGCCTCCCCTCGTCAAACCCAAGCACTAACAATGGCAGAACCGAGCAGCGTCCGCCGAAGAGTGGCTGGAATTCGCTACCCACAGAGGTAATCAAGCTCATTGTTTGGCGTGTGGACAATCTCGATACCATGCCGCTCGCTTGGCGTGCTCATCGGGCTGTCTTGTTTACTCAAAGCCCTCGGGCGGAGCTTTTAAGCCAGCTCCTTGCTTGCGATGCCGCTGATCTTTAGAAAGCGGCATGTCACGCAGCATAACGATCGAGGGTGGTGAGCATCAACCCCTTCACTACGATCCGATCCCGTCACCTCGGCTACATTAACGGTATGTCTTTGGGTCGGCATGAACACGTCTTGGATGGTGCTCGTCGACGGTCGCGGCAGCTGGATGCTCGAGAGGTCTACACCGCGATTGATCCCCTTCCTTCGATTAACACTGCACTGCTTTGGCACCGCGGCCCAGAATACTCAGAATCTTACAGTAGCCAACATGATACCAAGTTTGATTTGCTCAAGGTTGTAATCTGCCAAGTGCCCACAAGATCTGTGAATTATAAAGATTTCAGGCTAATTGCGTTCTTCAACCGCGGTTGCGCCTATCTGACAGGTCACTGCGGTAAGTGGATAAATCTGCACGTCCATCGCAGGATCATACATCCTCCATGGTTCTCTGATGCCATTGAACACAAGGGCTTCATTTACGCTGTCAACTCCTTCTTTGGCTGGACGTATTGCTGGCCTACCCCAGTCATCGCTACAAACGGCTGTTACAGCAGTATGTTACTTTCCTATGATATCATGATGGCTTGCTTATATTACTGTCAACATTTACTGAAAAAATATTCATGCTCATAACATGCTGTTCTTAAGATTGATTAAATCAAGAGCCCTTTTATTTGACTCAACTTGATATGATGTTTTAGGCACTTTGGTGTCCCTACCCTTCCTAATCCCAGAACCTTTCAAAGAAAAGCGGTATGGCGATTGCGGTGGTTCTGGATCGATCGCAACGACGAAAGATTGATGATCGTTAGACGCATCGGACGTGTTGTTTCGCGGAATACAATCACGATCCTTTGCAAGGTCTTTGAGCAGGATCCCAGCTTCTCGGGCCTTGAGGAATTTTTGATTGGAGGCTGGTAAGTAGCCTTGGTACATGCTCTCTATTTGTCGGATTGAATTATTCGATTAACCAGGAGATAACCGACGGCAAGGATCATGATGGCAGCGCGGTTTCGTTCATCAGGCAAAACTGTGTGTACACAGCGTACCATGCATCTCTGCATGCACCATACCCTGATATGTGCCGCCACGCTCTGCAGCCCAAAGTAGGAGAGAGGGTCGCAAGTATCATACCGACCGCTTTGGCTGGAGTTTCCCCGTCGAGCACCCATCTGGTTCAAGCCGTCACCAATCTCCACAGCTTAATAAATAGTAACGTCTAAGCGAGGCAGTTAGTTAGATGCGTACACTTGGTGTAGTAGGATCTTTATCTAGTTTGATGCATACACTTGTTCTTTTTGGTAGCCCTTTTGTAATGATGGCTGATGTTTGGTTTGGAAGAGAGCTGCGTCTTCACTCTTACGGCCTGCTTCTTTATACATTGCACCCCAGCCCTGGTTCTTGCTGCCGCTGTTTTCAATGTACAATCAGTAGTATATTTAAATCATTGGTTGAATAAATGTGTTGTTTTGGAAGTCGTTGCACGGTTCGATCCTTTAGTGCCCCATACCGTGCGTAGCTCCTACTATTTTTTGTACGGAACACATTTTCCACTTGTTGATAACATGTAGCCCACTGATGAAGGCCCAATAGAGGAGCCCATAATTAACTGGAAGGGAGGCTCTCACATGAATCCGGCCAGTACATGCTCATGGTCCCTAAACATAAATAAGTAAATAAATAAATAAAGCTAAATGCTCATGCACAGTTCTTTGGGAAAATAGGTAGCCAGTATTTCTTTTGAAGAATACCCAAGCTAGGCCTATTTGTTTTCTCCGAATTACTAGGCTGCAAATCTTTCAAGACGAGGAGGATGCATTCCGTCTGGCCAAAAGTATGGTCAATGTCATTAAAAGTTATATCAAAAGGGTTGAAAATTCCAAAAATTTATAGCAAATGGGATATTAGTTTTTTGAATTTTGTTCTTCCTTGATATCTTATCGTATTTCATTGGATTTAACATGACATAGTACTACTTTATTTTTAAATTTGTTTTAGTATGGTTATTATTTTTTGGATTAAGAATGTTTCGTTCCCCAGCAAAAATTTGCGAATTTTCAAAATTTACCACATATTTAGTTAATTTTTTGACCACGCATCTTGACGAGAAAATGGCCGGCAATTCTAAAAATGGAAAATGGGTTGCAATAAATTCCATATGAATTAGAAAATGAGTAAAAATTATAAAAATAATAGCAAATGGGCTGTACACGCCACAGATTTCGAGGCTGACTTGTTTACGCAAGGCTTTGTTAGTGAACACACGATTCTAGCAAAGAAGATGGCGTTGGATGTCCATCCAACGGTGACGTCTTCTTCAATCTCTCGATCTTCTTGCTCGGCCGCCTAAACTAGCGCTGGCGGGACTGCCTGCTCCCTCCTCTTGTGGCCCACTGTGATACCGCGCAGGCTTCCCCGGCCCACCCTACTCCCTCCGCTGGCCTGGCCGCACGCAATCAACTGCCTCCTTATTACGCGAAAAAATGATTCCTCCCATCGACATCTAGGGCACACGGTTGGGAGGCTGACACATGGGCCTACTACGTTAGCAGCGTGTCATGGGGCTTGTCAACTTAGTCAACAAACGATTCTAGCAGCGAGAACGTTGGATTTGAATCGAGCGGTCCTGCTGCTTCTTCAATCGCTGCTCTTCTTGCACCAACCGCCCAAACCAGCGCCGGGAGACCTTTGCTCCTCGCCTCCGATGGCGATCAGGTTGCTGTTGAGGCCTCATCGCCCCTACTACTCCCACCGCTAGCCAGGCCCTGCGGCGACGGCAGCTTCACACCGTTGCCAAACCAGTGAACCCTCGTACTCCTCTACGTGTGGGCATCCACTGCCACGTCTTCCCCGGCTCCGCGTCGTCTCCTTCCTAGGCCTCGCCGTCGTCCACCGCCTTGGTGCTCTCGGCGCGGCGTGGTCAATGTGGTCAACGACATTCCATCGGAAGAAATCTTGACGTGGAGAGGTGACAGCTGGGTCCATGGCCACAGCCCAGTTTTTTTGTGATTTGCCAAGTAAGTCGCTTTGTCAGGCCTGTTGGGCTGCAAATCTTTCAAGACGAGGAGAGCTTTCATTCGACAAGCCGAGAAAATGGCCCATCAGTAATGAGAAATGGGCTGTACATTTTTAAAACACATCAAACCGGCAATTAGTTTCAAATATCTTTTTTTTTCATTTCGAGATTTTAAATTACATTAATTTTTATGCGTGGAGAATTTGTTGGATTTTATCTTGATATACATTTATTTTTAAAATCAGTTTGAATGTTAGTCGAAATTTCGGGATTAAAAACAGTTCAGACCGCACCGAAATATGCAATATTTCGTATAATTTTTTAACCGTGGCCACAGTATGGGCTGTAATGCTAACAAAAAGAATATGGGCTCCAAAAAAACCTTAAGAATTAGCAAATGGGCTGTAAATTATTAGAAATAATGGCAACTGGGTTGTATGCTGTTTTCCTTAGATTTGAGGCTTTCCTAAAAAAGGTTGGCAGCAAAGGATTGTTGGATGTCCATCCAACGGCCGTCGTCTTCTTCAATCTCTGCTCTTCTGCTCCGGCCGCTCAAACAAGCGCCGGTGGGACTGCTGCTCCCTCCTCCCCGCTGATCGGCTGTCTTTGCCAGCAAGACGCCTCACCGCCCCACCGTACTCCCATCGCTGGCCTAGCCATCCTCTACTCACTCACACTGCTGTTATTCTCCGCGACGGTAGGCGAACCAATAAACCTCGTCAGATCGTACTCCCCTCCGCGTGGGAAACAAGCTGCCGAGTCTACCCGCCTCCGTGTCATTCCCTTCCTAGGCCTCGCCGTCGTCCATCGCCTGGTGCTCTCGGCGTGGCCTGGTCAGCGTGGTCAACGACCGACATGCATCTGAAGTGGATCATGTCGTGGAGAGGCCGACAGCTGGGTCCACGGCCGCACGCAAGGAAATGCCTCCTTATTACACGCAAAATAATGATTCCTCCGGTGACATCGAGGGACCCACCGAAGGGCCTTTGTATTTCGCGAAAAAATGTTACCACCCGACGGCTCGGACCCATCAGCTATATCTTCGCGAGCAAGGAAGTGCCTTCTTATTACATAAAAAATGAATACTCCCCGTTAGCTGGGACCCAGTATAGTGGCAGGCTGACTTGTGGGCCTACTAAGTTGACGGGGACGGAGGGCTTTGTCAACTTAGTCAATATGCACGATTCTTGCTCCAGTGACCGTACGATGTCCATCCAACAGCCGTAGCGCTTCTTCAACCTCTGGTCTTCTTGCTCAGCCGCCCAAACCAGCGCCGGTCGTGCCTCGTGCTCCTGCCTCCCGTGGCCGGCTGCGATGCGGCGGAGGCCTCACCGCCCCCTACAACTCCAACCGCTGGCCAGGCCATCCCTCTACTCACCCACACCCCCTGTTATTCTGCGGCGACGGCAGGCTCACACCACAGCGAACCAGTGAACCCACGTACTCCTCTATGCATGGGCATCCACTGCCACGTCTTCCCCGGCTCCGCGTCGTCCCCTTCCTAGGCCTCGCCGTCGTCCACCGCCCTGGTGCTCTCGGCGCGGCGTGGTCAAGGAACGGCTTCCATAGGACGTGGACTGTACGTGGAGAAGCTGACAGCTGGGTCCACGGCCGCAGCAAGGTAGTGCCTCCTTATTACGCGCAAAATAATTATTCCTCCACCTGACAGCGGGGACCCATCGGATGGGCCACCATATTTCATGAAAAAAACGTTTCCCCCCTGACTGCTGGGACCCACCAGCTACACCTTCGCACGCAAGGAAGTGCGTCCGGGCAAAAAAACAAAATGATTCGCCCCCCTGACTGCTGGGACCCACCAGCTACATCTTCGCACGCAAGGAAGTGCGTCCGGGCAAAAAAAAACAAAGCGATTAGCCCCCATTGCTGGGATCCACCGGCTACATCTTCGTGAGCAAGGAAGTGCACGGCGGTCGGGACCCACCGGTGAAGCGTGCGTGGCGTTGTCATTCTGGTCGCGAACGGTACGTATATATATATACTGGTGGATGTAGAGGCGCGCACGTGTCATATTGGAGGTGCGCACGTAGCATGTACACGTACGTACAACAGCGAGGGTGCAAGAAAGAAAATACGGCCACATACGTACATACGGGGAGGGTCTCGAACGCCTACTCGCGCATACGTACATGGCTGGTTCGGAACGGAGAAACATCATCGTCGTCGTGTTCATGGGGAGGCAACGGAATGCGTCGTGTTCATGGGGAGGCAACGGAATATGTCGTGTTCATCGGGAGTCAACGGAACACATGGGAGCCAACCGGCTGGGTCCGAACGGAATGCTTGGTCGTGTTCATCGGGAGGGCTTGGACGGAACAGGCGATGGAAATGAGGCCTGGCGTACCGCACAATGGAGGAAACGGCCTTGTGTTCGACCGCCACGTTGAAATGGGATCCTGTTCGCCGGGAGAAGTGCGCGCACCGCAAAGCGGAGAAGCGGACCTCCTACGGTCGAAAGCAGAAGTCTGTTGGTCGGGAGGGTGTGGCGTGCCGCAAAAGCGGAGAAGCGGACCTCCTACGGTCAAAGCAGGGGTCTGTTGATCGGGAGGGTGTGGCGTGCCGCAAAAGCGGACCAAAGCGGACTTGTGTTGGGCGCTTCGATCAAAGCGGGGTCTGTTCGCCGGGAGGGTGTGGCGTGCCGCAAAGCAGGACTCCACAGGATCTGTTCATCTCCACCGTCGACCCCTCCGGCCTCCACGGGCTACCGTCGACCTCCTCCATCTCCATGGGCTCCTGTTCATCCAGCCTCCACCGCGCGCTACTCCACGGCTCTTGTTCAACCACCCTCCACGGGCACCCCTCCACCGTCTACTGTTCATCCAGCCCTCCACACCAGAGGGTCCTGTTCAACCACCCCTCCACGGCCACCCTCCACCATCTATTGTTCATCCAGCCCTCCACACCACGGGTTGCTGTTCATCTAGAGGCAACGCCACCGCTCCTTATTCATCCAAACCCCCATAGCGCTCCTTTATTCAGCCAATCGATCGGCTTGATTAGCAGCAATCTTGAAGAATCGCTCGATCGGCTTGATTAATAGCCATCGATCGATCGCTCGGGTTCAAGATGTAGCGTAGCTGCGGTGCTGTCGCTTTCGGGTTGATTAGAGCCCAACGCCTCGCTTCGGGTTGATTAAATGACGCGCACACACCTGCAGCAGCGTCGTCTGAGAAAGCGTGCATCGCTCGGCCCCGACCTCCCACCGCAAGCAACTCCCGAAATTTTCCTCCCCTCGCTTCTACCACGGTTTTTTCCATCATGGACGGCCCAAAGAATGTCATGCAGCTGCGTCTCCGGCCCGCCCAGGAAGAAAAGCCCATTTTCTGTAATGATTTTTTGTCATAGAAGTAGGAGCCCACCACATCTATGATGATACCGGGTTTTGTCACAATTATCGTCATAGAAGTGTCATATGTATGACAGAAAAAAATTTCGTTCAGCCCAAAATGTCACAGATGTGTCTTTTTTTTGTAGTGGATCCTTCAAGTAAGTTGTCATCGGTCCAAAAAAGGCAATAAAAATTGCTCATAAATGTGTTTGATCTTTTAGTGTAAGGGAAAATAAGCGTTGTACGAACTTGTGATGGCAATGTAATAAATGCGACGGACTGCATAATAAAGGTTGCTATCATAAGGGGCAATATAACGCGACGTTCTTTTGCATTAAGGAATTGTGCATACAAAACCAAAAAGTGCATCGCAACCTCTGCTTCCCTCTGCGAAGGGCCTATCTTGTACTTTTATGCAAGAGTCAAAGTATTTTCCACTATTCCTTTTATTTTTTTTCTTCAGAAAGCATCATGTGGTGGGGAAAGATCTAGGCACATATATCCAGTTGGATATGAGTGAGCATGAGTTATTATTGTTGACATCATCCTTGAGGTGAATAAGTTGGGAGGTGAAACTATAAGCCCCTATCTTTCTATGTGTCCGGTTGAAACTTTTTGGTCATATATATGTTGTGAGTGTTAGCAATCATAGAAGACTAAATGATGGGTGAGTATGTGGACTTGCTAAAGGCTCCAATACGAGACCCTTTCCTGAAAATAGGATGAATTGTAGTTGCAAAGTTGACCGATAAGATAGTTTGTTGGTTTTCAGTAAAGTTTATGCTTTCTACTTCGATGTTGTGATGAATTATTACTTGTTCATGAGAAGCTATATGATAAAGTTTTTTGTTGTTACAATAATAAGCATGATGCTACTATGTTCGTATTTTGTTTTTATTGAAACCTCTCTCTCTAAACATGTGGACATGATTTTCGATATCAGC
Source organism: Aegilops longissima (assembly GCA_021605205.1). NCBI lineage: Eukaryota > Viridiplantae > Streptophyta > Magnoliopsida > Poales > Poaceae > Aegilops > Aegilops longissima. Next base: position 281,895,639 of record CM038678.1, read on the forward strand.
TTTTGCTTGAAGACAAGCGAGGTCTAAGCTTGGGGGAGTTGATACGTCCATTTTGCATCATGTTTTCTTACTGTTATTTATAGTATTTTTTATGCAATATAATACATTGTGGTGTAATTCTAATGCCTTTCCTCTCATAATATGGAAGGTTTACACAAAGAGGGAGAATATCGGCAGCTGGAATTTTGGACCTGACAAAGCTATGTCAGAGATACCTATTCAGCACATCTCCAAATGAGCTAAAATTTTGTGGAGAATTATTTTGAATATATAATAAATATTGGAGATAAGAACTACCAGAGGGGGCCACCTAGGTGCCCACAAGGCACCAGGGTGTGCCTGCCCCCCTGGCGCACCTTGGTGGGTAGTGGGCTCCTCGGCCCACCTCCGGTGCCCATCTTCTGGTACATAAGGTCTTTTGACCTACAAAAAATAAGGAGAGGACTTTCGGGATGGCGGGCCACCGTCTCGAGGAGTAACTTGGGCAGGAGTACTTTTTCCCTATGGTGGAGCGATTCCGCTGGGGGAAATTCCCTCCGGGACGGTGAAATCGAAGCTATCGTCATCACGAACAACCCTCTCATCTTTGGGAGGCCAATCTTCATCAACATCTTCAACAACACCACCTCATCTCAAACCCTAGTTCATCTCTTGTGTGTAATCTTTGTATCAAACCTCGGATTGGTACCTGTGGGTGACTAGTAGTGTTGATTACATCTTGTAGTTGATGCTAGATGGTTTATTTGGTGGAAGATTATATGTTCAGATCCATTATGATATTTATTACTCCTATGATCTTGAGCATGAATATTATTCGTGAGTAATTGCCCTTGTTCTTGAGGCCACAGGAGAAGTCATGTTGCAACTAACCATGTGAATTTGGTATTCGTTCGATATTTTGATGATATGTATGTTGTGATTCCGTTAGTGTGTTATGTGAACGTTGACTACATGACACTTCCCCATTTTGGGCCTAAGGGAATGCATTGTGGGGTAGTTATTATATGATGGTTTGCTAGAGTGATAAAAGCTTAAACCCTAGTTTATGCACTATTCCGTGAGGGGCTGATTTGGATCCATATGTTTAATGCCATGGTTAGATTTGGATCCATATTATTCTTTCGTAGTCGCGGGTGCTTGCAAGGGGGTTAATCATAAGTGGGAGGCTTGTTCAAGTAAGAATAGAACCCAAGAACCCCACCCACATACCAGTTTATCAAACTTGCGAGCGTGAATCAAACCAACATGATGAAAGTGACTAGATGAAATTCTCGTGTGTCCTCAAGAACGTTACTTATTATCTGAGACCGTTCTGGCCTGTCATTTGCTACAAAAAGGATTGGGCTACCTTGATGCACTTATTGTTACTATTGTTACTATTGTTACTTGTTACTTGTTACAAATTATCTTACTATCAAACTACCTATTACCAACAATTCTAGTGCTTGCAGAAATTACCTTGCTGAAAATCACTTGTCATTGTCTTCTGCTCCACGTTGGTTCAACACTCTTAGTTATCGAAAGGACTATGATTGTTCCCCTATACTTGTGGGTCATCAGGCCACAACCACCCTCTCGCCCCTCTGTCATGCCCTCGAGCTTCGCGCCTTTGTCCTCGTCATCTCCACCGAGCTAAGCAAGCCGGGATGTGCCATAGCATCATCATCGCCACTGTGTTCCGCCTTGGGATCCGATCATCACCATCGTCAATTCACTACCGACAAGACGTCCCCAAGCTCGTCGTCTGCCGCATCTGACTCCTTCTGAGCTCCTGATCCATCTGACGCCATCTTCCGCTCGAGCTCGTGGCCGGCGATGCTCCAGTGAACATCTCGTCATTCCAACGTGCCCATTAGCTTTGTCAGCATCTGTAGACACCATAAGTGCTAAGAAAGGATTGCCACGGCCTTCGTAACCTCGATCCTGAGCTCACCCGAGATCCAATAGCCGCACAGCTCGACGCCGGCAAGGATTTTGGCCACCCCAGCTTGCCCTACTTGCTCCTTTGGATGCACGTGAACGCCAGCTACGCATAGATGCTCCCTACCGTTAGAATGTTCGCCGAAATGCGGTTTCTGATGCTCTCTGCCGTCGCTGGTCACCGTCAGTGACTCAGCACGGGTCAAACCCTGATTCAATTAGTGCAAATGATCTTTTGTGACACTCGCAAGTGGGTCCGGGCAATCTAACATTTTTTGGTTAAGCTTTATTAAATCTCTGACTAACGTCGTGCCTGTGACAAATGGGTCCCACAGGTCAGTTTGACCCGCTGACGCCATGCTAACGTAACGTTGACGCCATAGGTAATTTCTAGATTTTAAATAAATCAGAAATGATTTATTAATTTTAGAAATTGCTTAAACTTCTAAAAATCATAGAAATTAACCGTAACTCCAAGTGAAATAATTTATATATATGAAAAATTATCATAAAAATATGAAGAATCTTTTTATGCCATGTTCATGCATGTTTGAGCATGTTAACATCACCAACTAGGACAATTCATGATTATGGAATATATGGTAATTAGTTTTGGAGTTGGAATTTGCTATATATTTAAATTCCACTTCAATTAAAATGACTTGTTGGTGCATTAGCTCAATTCAGTACCTTAATAAGTCATATCTTTCATATGATTGTGCATTTCATTTATTGTGTTCCTTCTTTGCTAGTCAGTATGTTGTTCCTTCTCGTTAGCCGATGCTTCCTACATTGTGATCATTGTCATTGATGAAGAGTAGTACTATCTTCAGAAGTGCCAAGCAAACAAATCCCCCTTGATCACTCCGATACAATCCCACTCTCTTTTATTGCATTAGGATCACAACAAGTCAACTATTAAATGTTGTGACGCCTCGAGACCGACACTCCAGTTGCCTTCCATTAATTTTCGCGGTCACTGAGCGTTTTGTTTGTTTTCTGCATTCATTATCGCATCATTCGCATCGCAGAGGCACTTCGTGTCGTCATTCTTTTCAAAACTTGCATCCGTTCATAGTTGTAGTATCTCCTCGCTCGCTCGGTTGTCCGTTCCGAGACCTCCATTAGTTTGTGTTATGCACATGCTTGCTTGCTGATACGTCTCCAACATATCTATAACTTTTTATTGTTCCATGCTGTTATATGATCATTCTTGGATGTTTTACCATCATTTTATAGCAACTTTGTATCATTTTTTTGGACTAACCTATTGACATAGTGCCCAGTGCCCAGTGCCAGTTTCGCAGAAAATCAATACCAAACAGACTCCAAACGTAGCAAAACTTTTTGGAGATTTTTTCTGGACCAGAAGACACCCAGTGGGCCAACAAACTACCATAGGGGAGTCCATGGTGGGCACAACCCACAGGGCATGCCTAGATGGGTTGTGCCCCCCATGGAGCCCCCCTTCACCACCTCTTCACCCTATAAATTCCCAAATATTCCAGAAACCCTAGGGGAGTCGACGAAACACAATTCCAGCCACCACAAGTTCCAGACCCACGAGATCCAATCTAAACACAATCATGGAGGGGTTCATCATCCTCATTGGTGCGTCTCCGATGATGCGTGAGTAGTACACAATAGTCCTACGGGTCCATAGGCAGTAGCTAGATGGCTTCCTCTCTTTCTTTTGATTTTCAATACAATGGTCTCTTTGAGATCTATTTGATGTAACTCTTTTTTGCAGTGTTTTCGTTGGTACCCGATGAACTTTGTGTTTATGATCAGATCTATATCCATGAATATTATTTGAGTGTTCTTTTGATCTCTTATATGCATGATTATTTATAGCCTCGTATTTCTTCTTCGAATCTTTGGTTTAGTTAGGTCAACTGGATCATTTTTTCTTGCCATGGGAAGAGGAGCTTTGTGATGGGTTCGATCGTGCGGTGTTCATTCCCGGTGACAAAAGGGGATGCAAGACACACATGTATCATTGCTTTTACGAGAAACAAGATGGGAACTATTCCTACATGAATAGATGTCGTCTACATCATGTCAACATTTTTATTGCATTACTCTGTTTCTTCATGAGCTTAATACAATAGATGCATGCTGGATAGCGGTCGATGTGTGGAGTAATAATAGTAGATGAAGGCAGGAGTCGTCTATTAATGTGGCACCCCGGCTCAGAGCAACCGGTTTACTAAGCATTGCCAGCCCAGAGACCATGTCTTCTGGCAACACACAACATCTAGGTACAGAAAACAACCTCTTTATTGATGCTAGCGGATCATAGTTTATATTACAACAGGTGGTGAGGCCAAGCGGCACACACGGTGCGGCTGAACAATATCTACATTATTTAGTGAACATAAAGGGGCCTCGATCATAACAACTACGCGGCAGCGGAACAACGTCGTAGCGGAACTCCATAGCACAGGGACAACGATGCGCACACGATCTTGACTCGAACATCACTCCTTTCCAACGAGACTTTCCTGAAATCTGGCATGACACCCAGGTCAGTACATTGAATGTACTTGCAAGCTCACAACAAGGATAAACATAATGACAAACAATATCATGATATTTAACCAATTGTTTAATAATGTAACAATATATCCAACGGTGATCGCTCTCGGATCACAAACGAACCAACCTCATGGTCTTAGATCGGGTTACCTCTCCAAACGGTGATCTTTCCAGCGATCACAACCATGACCAACACTTGGTGTCAAATGGTGATCTTTCCGGCGATCACAACCATGACCAACACTTGGTCTCCAACATCAAGATGGTCCATTGTGTGACCTACTTTCGAGCGTGTCCGTAACCGTGGACTCGGCTATCGATAGATTTATTACACTCTGTAGAGGTAGCGCACTGTACCCACACCACAGAACCCATGGCCTCGTACTCCCATTCTGGTGGACCAACGGCCTTCCGACGAAACCCCTCCATTGCCATGACACTCTCTCGGCCACTCCGACTCACTCCCCACTGGGCTAGTCCTGGGTGGCCCTGTGTCTACCAAAGACACCAAAGGCCACCGTCGTGGCAAAACATAAATGGTCCCAAACGGGGACAAGGTACCATAACATCAACAACGGGCACACAAGGTTATATGCGCTTACGGGCCAGGTACCGACGCCCATAACATTCCCTCGTTGGAGGCACCGACCGAGGCATGACAACGGACCGAATAAAGGCCTTCCCATAAAGGCAAATGTGGTTGCACCGGGAAAACTCGATTAAGTGGCACCATGACCCGGTTAACGATATATTCAAGTTGATTTATTATCAGGTTCAACTTAAAGTGAAGGTAACCGGTGTCATAATATGCCATGAAAATGCAACACGAATATATGCATCATATATCATCGGAAATAACTAGGTCAACTATATCCACACTAAGCAAAAACATCACAACTCATAACACATCTCTGGTTATGATTAATCATCACTTTAAACAAAATCTTTACTTAGCAAATTTATCATTTTTTCTCCTCCAAGAAAATAACTCAAAATAATAACTTATATCCATAACCATATTACTTCTTCATAACAACTATTTCTTCTAGTTTTTAACCAACTTAGTTAGCTTTAAACTTCTGTAAACTAAGCATATCAACTTAAACAAGCAACCAACAGAATACAAATAATATAAGAGTGATTTAAATGCATGGATTAAATCATTAATTCAAGTTGAAAATCACAAATATTGTAATGGCACCATGAAAATGTTGATGTGGCTTGCTTTAGTGCAGATGAGGTTCACAATCCTCCTGGTGATCCTTAAGACAAGCTTCACTTTCTGAAAAAAATTATAAACACCAAAAGAAAACATCAAGAACCCTCCTGAAATTCGCCAGAAAATCTAGACAGCAGAGAAAAATCTCATTTTTGGTGAGCTGCTAGATTTCTTCATAAAGAACACAATGCAAAAAGAATCAATTCATTTGGACTTATGTTAAAAAAATTTAGCTGTTTGAAGCTCTCTAGATAAAATTAAATTTGAATTTAAATAAAAGCAGGCGAGGGGGGTGGCGTTGTAAACCTCAGGGTGCCACCACACGTGCCGCCAGCAGCGTCTGAGTGGCTAACTAGCAGGCCCCGCTAGTCAGGTGAGAGGGAGGGGGAGAGGGAAACAGAGGGAGGCGCGGCTCCGCCGGAGCACACGCCAGCGAGGAGAGCTCCTTGGCCAGAACTGGAGGAGGGATCGAAAGAAGAGACGGAGACGCACCTGCCCGTACCCGTAGGTTAGCTAGGGTGGTCGGACGGTGTCGGAAACAACCTCTCTAGCGGAGACAAGAAGCAGAGGTCGCTGCAGATGAAGACGACGGCAACCAGAGGCGACACCAGGGGCTCCAACCGGCCGTAACGGCACCACCGAGTCATGGCGGAGGTCCTGGAAGGGTGGCTCGGGCCTGGGAGGGGCCGAAGCCGCGTTGACGGCCCGAGGGGATCGCTGGCGAGCTCGAGCTCGGGGACGGCGCCCCGCGGCCTGCCCGGCCGGGCTACGGCTTTCTACGAGATTGTGGAGTGTGTGGGAGGAGTGGATGATGCTCGAGGAGGCTAGGGAGGGCTCTATTTAGAGCCAAGCGTCGAGAGGGGATCGGGCTCCGCCAAAGGACACCTGGACACGGTGCCCTGTGACGAACAGCGTCAGTGAGCGAGGGGGAAGGCGACACAGCTCACCGAGGCTGGGGCGGCGGAGGCGAGCACAGAGGCGAGGGTGGCGGCGAACACGGTCGCAGCGCCTTTATTGCGTTGGCTGGACCGCGCCCGTGCTCACTACGGCGAGCTCCGGCATCGACGAGCACCAGGAGGGAGTTAAGAAGGTCAGGACAAAGATCATGGCGAAGTTTGGCAAGGCTTGGCAGTCGGGGAAGCGAGCACGCGATCGACAAAGGCTCGGGCGCGTCGCAGAGCGAGTCGACCGTATGCCACCACGCCTGGACGAATGCGGTCACCGCGTGAACTCTGACCTCAGGCCGACCTAAGCCTAAACTTCATGTCTGGCGTGTAGTTCGTGGTAGTTTTAGAGGTTACCACACTTGGTTTTGATCGCAGGCGCAGTAGAATGGATTTCAACTGCCTGGTAAGTTTCTGGTCAGTAACTTTGAGAGCTTACTGTGGTCAAACTACTGAGAGTTGGGAGCTGGGCTTTGGAGGTTAGCAACCATCTATTAAGGTGATGATGCACAAGAAAAATCAGCCACAATAGAGCAAGTAAAATGGTAGTTGCTGTAGAAACTACCATTTCTGTCCAGAACAGAAAATATTTTCTGTAGCAAAAATATTCCAAAAAGTGATGAAATATTTTTGATCGGGAAGGTGCCCTAGGGTTCAAAGAATATTTGGGAATTTTGTCAGATTTTTGTGGCAATAAAAATTGGGGTTGCTTTGGAGCACATTGAGCTAGCTAGGGTTTAAGAGAGGGAAATGAATATTTTTCATTGAAGAAAAATATTCAAAATATTATTTTGAGGTGAACCAGAGAGAAAATGAAAGTTAGAGAGGGAAATGAGGCACATGGGTGAAAGTCAAGGGGTACCCAAGTGTTTAAGTCCATATGAAAAGATTCAAAACTCCAGATTTCAAAACCAAATCAAATGAAAATTAGACAAAGGGAAGAGGGCAAAAACCAGGCTGTCACAACTAATCTTGGACGTGGTGCCTATATATTGATCATTGCCTTGCGTATCATCATAATTATTCGATCTTCTATCAATTTCCCAACAGTAATTTGTTTACCCACCGTGTGCTATTTGTTGAGAGAAGCAACTAGTGAAATCTACGGGCCCCAGGTCTATTCTTTATCATATTTGCTTTCCGATCTATTATTTGCCACTTTTATTTTCAAATATATTATTCCAAAAACCCAAAAATACCGTGTTGCATTTTTATTTGCATATTTTGTTTTGCGTTTTATCGAGATGTATTTATCCAATCTATCAAAATTATTATCACGTCAACTTTCCAATTTCTAATGCCGTTACCAAAAAGGAATTAACAAACCCTCATAAGCGTCAGGTTGCAAGTATTTGTTCTTTGTGTGTAGGTACTATTGGGGATATAACCCCATGGTGTAACTCGCCCTGTAAGGGCCGGGTTAGGTTATTGGCAACTTAGACTATGAAGCTGAAAGTGCAACTATCCCTAGGTGGTTTTGGTAATTCATAACAACATATAGCTCATTGAGCTAATGCTATTCCAAGAAAAATATTTCAGGAAAGCTCAATAAATGGCATGACATGGATGATGAAAGTGGATCCCTCAAAATGTCAAGGACAAAGGATTGGCTGAAGCTCAAACGCTCAAGACTCTACATTTTACATTTTAGTGATCCAAGATCACATTGAGTCTATAGGAAAAGCCAATACTATCAAGAAGGGATGAGGTGTTGCTTAATGAGCCTCTTGCTTCATGTTTAGTGATATGCTACAAAACCGTCCACTACTTTCTCACATCCACATATGACCTAAACCTAAAGTCAAACACGGCCCTACCAATTCTTTCTATCCGGCACCACCGAGTTCAAATGTCATAGCCACTGCCACAAACCCTAGGCAAATCGGTCTCACCGATAGGGATCTCGGTCTCACCGAGATGGGATTCTAATCTCTCTGTTTCCCTTCGTAAGGTTTTGGTCTAACCGAAGTGAGCGATTGGTCCCACCGAGATTGCAATGTAAACTCTCTGTTTCCCTTTCGTAACTTTTTGGTCTCTCCAAAAGAGCGAATCGGTCCCACCAAGTTTACGACCAACTCTCGGTTAGCTAATTACCAAAATCGGTCTCACCGAGTTTGTATGTCGGTCTCACCGAGATTACGTTATGTCTAACCCTAATCATATCGGTCCTACCAAGTTGCATGTCGGTCCACGAAAACCCTAAGCTGTCACTAGATTTACTAAATCGGTCCGGCCGAGTTTGATGATTCGGTCCCACGAGTTTGGTAAATTGTGTGTATGAGTTAAATTTTGTGTGGAGGCTATATATACCCTCCACCTCCTCTTCATTCGTGGAGAGAGCCATCAGAACAAACCTACACTTCCAACTTACCAGTTCTGAGAGAGAACCACCTACTCATGTGTTGAGGCCAAGATATTCCATTCCAACCACAAGAATCTTGATCTCTAGCCTTCCCCAAGTTGCTTTCCACTCAAATATTCTTTCGCCAAATCCAAATCCTATGAGAGAGAGTTGAGTGTTGGGGATACTATCATTTGAAGCACAAGAGCAAGGAGTTCATCATCAACACACCATTTGTTACTTCTTGGAGAGTGGTGTCTCCTAGATTGCCTAGGTGTCACTTGGGAGCCTCCGACAAGATTGTGGAGTTGAACCAAGGAGTTTGTAAGGGCAAGGAGATCGCCTACTTCGTGAAGATCTACCACTAGTGAGGCAAGTCCTTCGTGGGCGACGACCATGGTGGGATAGACATGGTTGCTTCTTCGTGGACCCTTCGTGGATGGAGCCCTTCGTGGACTCGCACAACTGTTACCCTTCGTGGGTTGAAGTCTCCATCAACGTGGATGTACGATAGCACCACCTATCGGAACCACGACAAAAACATCCGTGTCTCCAATTGCGTTTGAATTCTCCAAAGCCTTCCCTTTACATTCTTGCAAGTTGCATGCTTTATTTTCCGCTGCCTATATACTCTTTGCATGCTTGCTTGAATTGCGTGAAGATTGCTTGAATTGTTCAAAGATAGCTACCTCTAGACATACTTCAAGGTCCTACAAGTGGTATCAGAGCTTTGGTCTCCATTTGCTTTGATTTCCATAGCTTTTGGTGGTCATAGCCTTGGTTTCACAACCTAGGAGAGTATGGCGTCTAGCGATGGAAATTATCACCGTAGAGGTCCTTACTTTGATGGCACTAATTTTGGAAGTTGGAAGCATAAGATGAAAATGCATTTTCTCGGACATAACCCCGTTGTTTGGGCTATTGTGTGTATTGGTTTGCAAGGTGAATTCTTTGATGGGAGAGAACCGAACCGTGAAGCTAGCGCGGAAGAGTTGCAAATGCTGCAATACAACGCTTAAGCTTGTGATGTCCTCTTCAATGGCTTGTGCCCCGAAGAATTCAACAAAATCAGCTGTCTTGAGAATGCAAAGGAAATTTGGGATACTTTGATTGATATGCATGAAGGTACCGACTCCGTCAAGGAATCCAAGTTGGTTGTGCTCCAAAGTCAGCTTGACAAGTTCAAAATGAAGGATGGTGAAGGTGTCGCTGAAATGTACTCTAGGCTTGCTCTTATCACAAAAGAGATTGCCGGCTTAGGAAGTGAAGAGATGACCGACAGATTCATCATCAAGAAGATCCTAAGAGCATTGGATGGAAAATATGATACCGTGTGCACATTGATCCAAATGATGCCAAATTACAAAGATCTCAAGCCAACGGAAGTCATTGGAAGAATTGTTGCTCATGAGATGTCACTCAAGGATAAGGAGGAACTTCACAACAAGTCAAGTGGTGCTTACAAAGCCTCATGTGAAACCCCCACATCATCAAGTGAGAAATGAACCTTCAATGAAGAATTGAGCTTAATGGTGAAGAACTTCAACAAATTCTACAAGAGTAGAAGCAAAGAAAGAAGCTCTAAGTCAAGGTCCTACAATGAAAAAAGATCTTCTAGTCGAGAGCGCAATTGCTACAATTGTGGGAGACCCGGACACTATTTCAATGAATGTACGGCACCCTACAAAAGAAGACAAGATTCTCCCAAGAGAAGAAGTAGAAGAGAAGAATCACCACCAAGAGAGAGAAGGAGTAGAGATGATCGTTATGAACGAAGACCCTCACGGAGAAGCAAGGATTTGGAAAGGAAGGTCAAGTCATCAAAGAGCTACACAAAACGAAGACATCAAGCTCATGTTGGTGAATGGGTATCCGGCTCCGACTCCGACAATTACTCCGAGAGAAGCTATCACTCCAACTCCGAATACAATCAAAGATGAAGGTGTTGCCGGTCTAGCACTTGTGTCAACCAACTCCAACGACATATTTGAATCACCAAATGAAGGAATTGGAAGATGCTTCATGGCCAAAGGTCCTAAGTTAACATACCCCGAGTATGTTGATTTTAATAGTGATGAAGATGATTTGTTAGGTGATGATGATTTACTTATTGACAACTCTAGTGATGAATACTATGATGAAACGTTAATTAATCATGCTAATCAAGATGAAACGAATGACAATTATAAGGAGAAGATTGAGCGTCTAACTAAAGAACTATATGTTGGGGAACGTAGCAGAAATTCAAAATTTTCCTACGTGTCACCAAGATCTATCTATGGAGAAACTAGCAACGAGGGAAGGAGAGTGCATCTACATACCCTTGTAGATCGTTAAGCGGAGCGTTCAAGTGAAGCAGGGTTGATGGAGTCGTACTAAATGCGTGATTCAGATCACCGATGATCAAGTGCGAATGCATGACACCTCCGCGTTCAACACCGTACAGCCGGTGGCGTCTCCCATGCCTTGATCCAGCAAGGAGAGAGGAGAGGTTGAGAAGACTCCATCCAGCAGCAGCACAGCAGGCGTGGTGGTGATGGAGGCGTGGCAATCCCGAGGCTTCGCCAAGCACCTAGGGAGAGGAGGAGGAGGAGGCGGGGCTGCGCTGGAGAGGAGAGGCTCTCTTGTGTTATGGGCAGCCCCAGGGCCTCATATATATAGGGAAGGGAGGGCTGCGCCCTCTGGGTTTCCACCCCTAGGGGCGGCCAGCCCTAGATGGGATCAAGGGAGGCGGCCAGAGGGAGGGAGAGGAGGCGCCCACTAGATGGGCCTTAGGGCCCATCTGGACTAGGGTTTGGCCCCTCCCACCCATCCTTGCGCCTTGGGCCCCTAGTGGGGGGCGCACCAGCCCCCTTGGGGCTGGTTCCCTCCCACACTTGGCCCACGCAACCTTATGAGGCAGGTGGCCCCACTTGGTGGACCCCCGGGACCCTCCCAGTGGTCCCGGTACATTACCGATAAACCCCGAAACTTTTCCGGTGACCAAAACAGGACTTCCCATATATAAATCTTTACCTCCGGACCATTCCGGAACTCCTCATGACGTCCGGGATCTCATCCGGGACTCCGAACAACATTCGGTAACCACATACAAGCTTCCTATATAACCCTAGCGTCACCGAACCTTAAGTGTGTAGACCCTACGGGTTGGAGACATGACGAACATGACCGAGGCGTTCTCCGATCAATAACCAACAGCGGGATCTGGATACCCATGTTGGCTCCCACATGTTCCACGATGATCTCATCGGATGAACCACGATGTCAAGGACTCAATCGATCCGTATACAATTCCCTTTGTCTAGCGGTATTGTACTTGCCCAAGATTCGATCGTCGGTATACGATACCTTGTTCAATCTCGTTACGGCAAGTCTCTTTACTCGTTCCGTAACACATCATCCGTGATCAACCCCTTGGTCACATTGTGCACATATGATGATGTCCTACCGAGTGGGCCAGAGATACCTCTCCGTTTACGGAGTGACAAATCCGATCTCGATCCGTGTCAACCCAATGGTCACTTTCGGAGATACCATGTAGTGCACCTTTATAGTCACCCGATTCGTTGTGACGTTTGATACACCAAAGCACTCCTCGATATCCGGGAATTGCGATCTCATGGTCTAAGGAAGAGATACTTGACATTGGAGAAGCTCTAGCATACGAACTACGATCTTTGTGCTAGGCTTAGGATTGGGTCTTGTCCATCACATCATTCTCCTAATGATGTGATCCGTTATCAATGACATCCAATGTCCATGGTCAGGAAACCGTAACCATCTATTGATCAACGAGCTAGTTAACTAGAGGCTTACTAGGGACATGGTGTTGTCTATGTATCCACACATGTATTGCTGTTTCCGGTCAATACAATTATAGCATGAATAATAAGCGATTATCATGAACAAGGAAATATAATAATAACTAATTTATTATTGCCTCTAGGGCATATTTCCAACAGTCTCCCACTTGCACTAGAGTCAATAATCTAGTTCACATCGCCATGTGATTAACAGCGATAGGTCACATCGCCATGTGACCAACATCCAAAGAGTTTACTAGTGTCTTAAACTAGTTCACATCACCATGTGATTAAGTCTCAATGAGTTACGGGGTTTGATCATGTTTTGCTTGTGAGAGAGGTTTTAGTCAGCGGTGCGAACCTTTCAGATCCGTGTGTACTCATAAATCTCTATGTCATATTGTAAATGCTGCTTTCACGCTCCACTTGGAGCTATTCCAAATGGTTGCTCCACTATCGTATCCGGTTTGCTTCTCGAGTCACTCGGATAGGTGTTAAAGCTTACATCGGCGTAACCCTTTACGCCGAACTCATTATCACCTCCATAATCGAGAAACATGTCCTTATTTACTCCAAGGGCAAATTTGACGCTGTCCAATTATCCCAATTCTGGATCATTCTTGTACCCTTGGTGACTCATGGCATGGCACACTTCGGTGCGGTACACAGCATAGCATACTATAGAGCCTATATACGAAGCATAGGGGCGATCTTAAATCCTTTCTCTCTTTTCTGCCGTGGTCGAGCTTTAAGTCTTAACTTCACCTTACATCTCGGGCAAGAACTCCTTCTTTGGTGATCCATCTTGAACACCTTCAAGATCATGTCAAGGTATGTGCTCATTTGAAAGTATTATTAAGCATTTTGATCTATCCTTATAGATCTCGATGCTCAATGTTCAAGTAGCTTAATCCAGGTTTTCTATTGAAAACACTTTTCAAACAACCCTATATGCTTTCCAGAAATTCTACATCATTTCGATCAACAATATGTCAACAACATATACTCATCAGAAATTCTATAGTGCTCCACTCACTTCTTTGGAAATACAAGTTTCTCATAAACTTTGTATAAACCCAAAATCTTTGATCATCTCATCAAAGTGCACATTCCAACTCCGAGATGCTTACTCCGGTCCTTAGAAGGATCGCTGGAGCTAGCATACCTTTTAAGCATCCTTAGGATCGACAAAACTTTTACGATTGTATCACATACAACCTTTCCTTACGTGAAGGTAAGGAAACTCGTCTTGACATCCATCGCAGATTTCATAAATGCAGCTTGTGCTAACATGATTCCGACGGACTTAAGCATCGCTACTGAATGAGAAAATCTCATCGTAGTCAACTCCTTGAACTTGTGAAAACTCTTTGCCACAAGTCGAGCTTCATAGAAGGTGACATTACCGTCCATGTCCGTCTTCTTCTTAAAGATCCATTCATCTCAATGGCTTGCCGCTCATCGGGCAAGTCCACCAAAGTCCATGCCTTGTTACGATACATGGATCCTATCTCGGATTTCATGGCTTCTAACCATTTGTCGAATTTGGGCCCACCATCGCTTCTCCATAGCTCGTAGGTTCATTGTTGTCTAGCAACATGACCTTCAAGACAGGATTGTTGTACCACTCGAGTAATACGCATCCTTGTCACCCTCACGAGTGCGGTAGTGACTTGATCGAAACTTCATGATCACTATCATAAGCTTCTACTTCAATTGGTGTAGGTGCCACGGAACAACTTCACTGTGCCTGCTACACACTAGTTGAAGTGATGGTTCAATAACCTCATCAAGTCTCCACCATCCTCCCACTCAACTTTTCGAGGCGAACTTTTCCTCGAGAAAGGACCCGATTCAAGAAACAATCCCTATTGCTTTCGGATCTGAATTAGGAGGTATACCCAACTGTTTGGGTGTCCTATGAAGATGTATTTTATCCGCTTTGGGTTCGAGCTTATCAACTGAAACTTTTTCACATAAGCGTCATAGCCCCAAACTTTAAGAAGCGACAACTTAGGTTTCTCCAAGCGGTGTCGTCTCAGCGGAATTACGTGGTGCCCCATTAAAGTGAGTGCGGTTGTCTCTAATGCCTAACCCATGAGCGATAGTGGAAATTCGATAAGAGACATCATAGTACGCACCATATCCAATAAGGTGCAACTATGATGTTCGGACACACCATCACTCTATGGTGTTCGAGCGGTATTAATTGTGAAACAATTTGAACAATGTCTTAATTGTGTGCCAAAACTTCGTAACTCAGATATTCATCTCTATGATCATATCATAGACATTCTATCCTCTTGTCACGAAGATCTTAAACTTCACTCTGAAATTACTTGAACCATTCAATAATTCAGACTTGTGTTTCATCAAGTAAATATACTCAACATCTACTCGAATCATCGTGAAGTAAGAACATAGCGATATTCCTTTGCATGCCTCGGCACTCATTGGACTGCACATATCAAAATGTGTTACTTCCAACAAGTTGCTATCTTGTTCCATCTTCTTTGAAACCGAGGCTTTTAGGTCATCTTGCCCATGTGGTATGTTTTGCATATCTCAAGTGATTCAAAATCAAGTGAGTCCAAGCGATCCATCTGCATGGAGTTTCAACATGCGTATACACCAATAGACATGGTTTGCATGTCTCAAACTTTTCAAAAGCGAGTGAGTCAAATATCCATCAACATGGAGCTTCTTCATGCGTTTTACACCAATATGACTTACATGGCGAGTGCCACAAGTAAGTGGTACTATCATTACTATCTTATACTTTTGGCATGAAAATGTGTATCACTACGATCGAGATTCAATAAACCATTTATTTAGGTGCAAGACCATCGAAGGTATTATTCAAATAAATAGAGTAACCATTGTTCTCCTTAGATGAATAACCGTATTGCGATAGACATAATCCAATCATGTCTATGCTCAGCATAAACACCAAATGACAATTATTCAGGTTTAGTACTAATCTTGATGGTAGAGGGGCGTGCGATGTTTGATCACATCAAACTTGGAAACACTTCAACACATATCGTCGACTCACCTTTAGCTAGTCTCCGTTTATTCCGTAGCTTTTGTTTGAGTTACTAACACTTAGCAACCGAACCGGTATCTAATACCCTGGTGCTACTAGGAGTACTAGTAAAGTACACATTAACATAATGTATATCAATATACTTCTATTGACCTTGCCGCCTTCTTATCTACCAAGTATCTAGGGTAATTCTGCTCCGATGGCTGTTCCCCTTATTACGAAGCACTTAGTCTCGGGTTTGGGTTCAACCTTGGGTTTCTTCTTTGGGCACAACTGATTTGCCGTTTCATGAAGTGTCCCTTATTGCCCTTGCCCTTCTTGAAACTAGTGGTTTCACCAACCATCAACAATTGATGCTCCTTCTTGATTTCTACTTTCGCGATGTCAAACAACGCGAATACCTCAAGGATCATCATATCTATCCCTGATTTGTTATAGTTCATCACGAAGCTCTAGCAGCTTGGTGGCAATGACTTTGAGAAACATCACTATCTCATCGGAAGATCAACTCCCTCGATTCAAGTGATTGTTGCACTCGGACAATCTGAGCACAAGCTCAACTATTGAGCTTTTCTCCCTTAGTTTGCAGGCTAAGAAAATCGTCGGAGGTCTCATACCTCTTGGCGTGGGCACGAGCCACGAAATCCCAATTTCAGCCCTCGAAACATCTTATATGTTCATGACGTTTGAAAGCGTCTTTGGTGCCTCAACTCTAAACCGTTTAAGCGAACTATCACGTAGTTATCAAAGCGTGTATGTCGATGTTCGCAACATCCACAAGCGGCGTTTGGGGTTCACACCTGTGGCGGTGCATTAAGGACATAAGCTTTCTCTGTCGCATAATCGCTACTTTCAACTTTCAACTATATTTTCTCTAGGAACATATCTAAGCAGTGGAACTAAAGCGCGAGCTTTCGACATAATTGCAAAAGGTCTTTTGACTATGTTCAGGATAATTAAGTTCATCTTATGAACTCCCACTCGAATAGACATCCCTCTGGTCATCTAAGTGATTACATGATCCGAATCAACTAGGCCGTGTCCGATCAACACGTGAGACGGACTAGTCATCATCGATGAACATCTTCATGTTGATCGTATCTACTATCGACTCATGCTCGACCTTTCGGTCTCCGTGTTCGAGGCCATGTCTTTACATGCTAGGCTCGTCAAGTTAACCCTAAGTGTTTCTGCGTGTGTAAATCTTGCTTACACCGTTGTATGTGAGCGTAAGAATCCATCACACCGATTAACACGTGGTGCTTAGAAGCGACGAACTGTAGCAGCGGTGCACGTTAGGGAGAACACTTCTTGAAATTTGTGTAAGGATCATCTTATTTACTACCGTCGTTCTAAGTAAACAAGATGCATAAACATAATAAACATCACATGCAATTATATAGTAGTGACATGATATGGCCAATATCATATTGCTCCTTTGATCTCCATCTTGGGGCTCCATGATCATCATTGTCACCGGCATGACACCATGATCTCCATCATCATGATCTCCATCATCGTGTCTCCATGAAGTTGTCTCGCCAACTTATTACTTCTACTACTATGGCTACGGTTAGCAATAAAGTAAAGTAATTACATGGCGTTGTTCAATGACAGCAGGTCATACAATAAATAAAGACAACTCCTATGGCTCCTGCGGTTGTCATACTCATCGACATGCAAGTCGTGAATCCTATTACAAGAACATGATCAATATCATACATCACATATCATTCATCACATTCTTCTTGGCCATATCACATCACATAGCATACCTGCAAAAACAAGTTAGGCGTCCTCTAATTGTTGTTTGCATGTTTCTGTGGCTGCTTTGGGTTTCTAGCAAAACGTTTCCTACCTCATAAAACCACAGCGTGATATGCCAATTGCTATTTACCCTTCATAAGGACCCTTTTCATCGAATCCGTTCCGACTAAAGTGGGAGAGACTAGCACCCGCTAGCCACCTTATGCACCAAGTGCATGTCGGTCGGTGGAACTGTCTCACGTAAAATGCGTGTAAGGTCGGTCCGGGCGCTTCATCCCACAATACCGTCGAAACAAGATTGGACTAGTAACGGTAAGCATATTGAACAACATCAACGCCCACAACTACTTTGTGTTCTACTCGTGCAAAGAATCTCGCAATAGACCTAGCTCATGATGCCCTTTGTTGGGGAGCGTGGCAGAAATTCAAAATTTTCCTCGTGTCACCAAGATCTATCTATGGAGAAACTAGCGAGGGAAGGAGAGTGCATCTACATACCCTTGTAGATCGTTAAGCGGAAGCGTTCAAGTGAGCAGGGTTGATGGAGTCGTACTCGTCGTGATTCAGATCACCGATGATCAAGTGCGAATGCACGGCACCTCGCGTTCAACACCGTACAGCCGGTGGCGTCTCCCATGCCTTGATCCAGCAAGGAGAGAGGAGAGGTTGAGAAGACTCCATCCAGCAGCACTGGCAGGCGTGGTGGTGATGGAGGCGTGGCAATCCCGAGGCTTCGCCAAGCACCTAGGGAGAGGAGGAGGAGGAGGCGGGGCTGCGCTGGAGAGGAGAGGCTCTCTTGTGTTATGGGCAGCCCCGGGCCTCATATATATAGGGAAGGGAGGGCTGCGCCCCTCTGGGGTTTCCACCCCTAGGGGCGGCCAGCCCTAGATGGGATCAGGGAGGCGGCCAAGAGGGAGGAGAGGGAGGCGCCCACTAGATGGGCCTTAGGGCCCATCTCGGACTAGGGTTGCCCCTCCCACCCATCCTTGCGCCTTGGGCCCCTAGTGGGGGGCGCACCAGCCCCCTTGGGGCTGGTTCCCTCCACACTTGGCCCACGCAACCTCTCAGGGCAGGTGGCCCCACTTGGTGGACCCAGGACCCTCCGGTGGTCATTACGTCCGATAAACCCGAAACTTTTCCGGTGACCAAAACAGGACTTCCCATATATAAATCTTTACCTCCGGACCATTCCGGAACTCCTCGTGACGTCCGGGATCTCATCCGGGACTCCGAACAACATTCGGTAACCACATACAAGCTTCCTATATAACCCTAAGCGTCACCGAACCTTAAGTGTGTAGACCCTACGGGTTGGGAGACAAGCGGAACATGACCGAGGCGTTCTCCGATCAATAACCAACAGCGGGATCTGGATACCCATGTTGGCTCCCACATGTTCCACGATGATCTCATCGGATGAACCACGATGTCAAGGACTCAATCGATCCGTATACAATTCCCTTTGTCTAGCGGTATTGTACTTGCCCAAGATTCGATCGTCGGTATACCGATACCTTGTTCAATCTCGTTACGGCAAGTCTCTTTACTCGTTCCGTAACACATCATCCGTGATCAACCCCTTGGTCACATTGTGCACATTATGATGATGTCCTACCGAGTGGGCCCAGAGATACCTCTCCGTTTACGGAGTGACAAATCCGATCTCGATCCGTGTCAACCCAATGGTCACTTCGGAGATACATGTAGTGCACCTTTATAGTCACCCGATTCGTTGTGACGTTTGATACACCAAAGCACTCCTACGGTATCCAAGGAATTGCGATCTCATGGTCTAAGGAAGAGATACTTGACATTGGAGAAGCTCTAGCATCTGAACTACGATCTTTGTGCTAGGCTTAGGATTGGGTCTTGTCCATCACATCATTCTCCTAATGATGTGATCCGTTATCAATGACATCCAATGTCCATGGTCGGAAACCGTAACCATCTATTGATCAACGAGCTAGTTAACTAGAGGCTTACTAGGGACATGGTGTTGTCTATGTATCCACACATGTATTGCTGTTTCCGGTCAATACAATTATAGCATGAATAATAAACGATTATCATGAACAAGGAAATATAATAATAACTAATTTATTATTGCCTCTAGGGCATATTTCCAACACTATACACTCTTAAGTTAGCTCATGAAACTATCTTCGAAGATCATCGAGAACTTTTAAGGGCTCATGAGAAGTTACGCTTTGAAAAGCTCAATCTTGAGCAAGAGCATGAGTTCCTAAAAGCGATCAATGATGATCTCCGTAAGAAAAGTTCTTCTTATATTGCCAAGCGTTTACTCTTATCTACTTACATGCCTCAAGTCAAGTCTAGTAACAAGAACAAGAAAGATTCTTCTTCTAGTAGTAACAATAACAATGCTAAATCAATATTGTTGCTTCTAGTAGTTCTCTTGATTCCACTAATTATTCTCTTAGCCAAGTTACACTTGAGCAAGAAAACAACTTATTGAAGGGAATTATAGAAAGGTGTATACAAGAGCCTTGCGGGAGTAAGAAATTTGAGAAAATTATGCGCAAGCAAGGAAGGCACCGGAAGAATCAAGGTGTTGGTTTGAACGAAAGTTCAATGCCAATGGAGTTGAGTGGGAAGAAGATCAATACCCCAAGGCGAAGTTTGTTCCTCAACAAGAGAAGTATGATCCTACTTCCTTCAAGGGAACACAAGCACAAGATGATCTTCGCCACAAGACCACAAGAACAAAGGCAAGGACAAGCTTCAAGAGGAGATTGATGCATTTGAAGAAGCACCTAAGGCCTTGGTCAAGTGGGTTCCCAAGACTACGTCAAGTTCTACTTCATCAAGCACAACTACTACACCAAGGATTCCCATCAAGATGATGTGGATCGAAGAAGAAGAACTAGAGAGTTCTTGAGGGTGACTCCTAACATTTTCACTCACATCATTATGGCAGGACAAGTGCAACCACCTTCCATATCTTGCACTAGTTCAAGGAGTCACAAACCCTCATGTTGGTAAGGCAAGGGACAAGGTAACCTAATGTTTTCATGGACATCATTTTGTGTGTGCATCACTCTATGTCTATGGATATTCTTGTTTGTTCCTTGTGGGACTAACCCATGTAGGTATTGAAAGTGCAACTCACTCCAAAGGATTGCTCCAAGAGATCTACATCAACATTGAGCATCCACATCTTCAACACCTACATGAAGTCATCATCGACAAAACCCAAGGTTAGTTTATCCCTCTAAGGGGGGATCTCACATCTAGGGGGAGCTTAACTCTAAAAATTGATTCAAAGCAACTCTAATGATGTGAACACATAAATGCTTTATGTAAAAGTGGTAACCCCACTTGAGCTTAAACGATGAGTATGACCTATGATCAAATGTTCTCATTTGACTCCTAAGTCAATATACTCATATATAGATGACCTAGTCATCGCCAATTGTTTGATAGATGCTAGAATTGGTTGTGCATGCTTTGTCACATATTTCATTTGTCATTTAATTGTGTGAGCATGTTGGATGCATATTTTACTCATTCGAGGACATCCACTTGTTGTTTTGATTGATTGGCTTCTTTTTCTTTGGCCAAGTGGATGGACAAGAATACCTAAGAACCTTATCTAGCTACCTATGCTTTTCTCGTCTCAAACTCTATTCATGCTACGTCACAAAATTTGATCAATTCAAATTCGAACCACTCTGTGTGAGGAGCACTTTCGAGTCCCGATTAGTCATAGACTTAAACTTCCAAAACTTCTTTGTGATTTTCGGTCGACCGATTCCTCCATTTCGGTCATACAGAGATCACTAAGTCGATCTAGGTTTTCATCTCGGTGCAACCGATTTGAACTTCGGTCACACCGAGTTCTGTATGCTGTTAGCAGTTATGCATCTCGGTGCCACCGAGTGTTCCACTTTCGGTCACACCGGCGATGTCGGGCTATATATTCTCATGGGCAAATTTTGGAAAACTTTCTCTAAAACTCCTCGCCCGCGCATAGATCGCTCTGCCTACTAGGTCTATGGATCGTCGACCTCGTCACCAGCCGCCTCCTGTCGCTGGTCTTCGCCCGCCGTCAGCGAATTCTTCTCCGTCGTTGCCGCCCGTGGCGAGTTCTTTGCCGAACTAGGGTATGAACTCGATCACGATGCTATCCTCGTCGATTCTCAGCACATTGTGTTCGTAATGCTTCTTGCCACGATTGAAACACTTCTATCTAGTCAAAACAATCCTTAGAATAGGTGTGATTGAAAATTTAGGGATAGGTTTCATGAAACCATCTCGGACCCACCGAGTTGAAAAACTTCGGTCCCACCGATTGGCAAGCGCCATTGCACTAGTAAGTCTCGGTCTAGCAGAGAATTTCTGTCGGTGTGACCGTTTTAAAACTTTGTGAAACCCTAGCAGTCTCGGTGCCATTAAAGCTGTGACTCGGTCGACCGAGTTCACTAGTTTAGGTTCCAAAACTTCTTCGGTATCACCGAGTTTGAAAATCGGTAGATCCGAAATGCTTTCTATGGAAAACTAAAACTAAGTTTTTTGAATCATTCTTTTGTAAAAATCTCTGCATTTTGTGATGCTCATCCGCTCTACCTCATCTATAACTATTCACAGGGTCAGCAGTCAGTGTGTGCAGCATGTCAGACCAAAGTGACAGCCAGAACAAGTCAGAAGAGCAGATTCACATGAGTGAGGGCAATAGTCCCTCTAGCAGCTCAGATGATGGGAGCAGAAGCACTCCCAGCAATCTGCCCAAGGCTGCCACAAGGACAAGGAAGAAGAAGACCTCAGAGTCTGAGGATGAGGATTATGTGGCAGTTGAGGATGAGGCAAGTTCAAAGAAGAAAGTGCTCAAGAAGAGTGCAGCTCAAGCTGCGAGTAAAGCCAGGCATGAAGATCAAAAGGCTGCAGGTAGACAACCAATGTCCAAAGCGAGTCTCCACTCAAGCTTCTTTGGAATCCCAACCCAAAGACTGCTGCTCTTCTGAAGAAATGAAAAGGAAGGAAAGGGTCAAGAAGACCATGGCCAGAGTGATTGGGAAGCCTTCTATGATGGAGGAAGAGGAAGAAGAAGAGGTTGCTGAGCCAGCACCCAAGGCACAGAAGCTGATGGGTGATGCCATAAAGTCAGGGCTGCAACTTCAAAGCCCAAAGTAGCACCCAAAGCTGCCCCCAAGCCTAAGAGTGCACCTAAGAGGAATACCAGGAGTATACCAGCTGCTGAAAAGAACAAGGCCCCAATGCCTCATGTTGCTGCTGAGGAAGATGAAGAAGGGCATGTCTTAAGGAAGCTCAAACCCAAGATTCGAGACCACAATGATGCTCATCCTGTGGCTGAGAACATGAAGATCAGGAGAGATTTAGGGTTGAGGCTATGGAGAGATTCAGATCCATATGCCACCAGGAGAAGGACTTCTATGAGACCATCTTATTGGATAAGAAGCCCATAGTTTGTGATATGAGGTGGGTCGACTGGACCTACATTCATGAGAATGCAGAACACTATCCTGGAGTGTATGACAGCTTCAGTGCATGTGGAGTTGCAGATTTTGCTGGGCATAAGCTCACAAACTGGAATGACAAGCTCATTATGCAATTCTACTCCACATCACATTTCTATCCAAATGGCAGGATAGTTTGGATGTCAGAAGGAACAAGATACCAATCAACCATTGAGGAATGGTCAAGTCAGATCCATGCCCCCAAGGAGAGTGAAAATGACTTGGACATCTATGCAAGAAGAAAATGGATCATAACTCAATGTCACAGATGTACAAGGAGATCCCTGATGATGCACTTGAGACTTTCAAGTTTGGATCAGTTCATTTTCTTCTGTCAGGGCTTCCTACGATCAACTGGATCCTAAGGCACACTCTATTGCCCAAATCAGGTGACCACAACATGATTAGAGGGCATGCAATTAATTTGTTTCACATCTTTGATGTGCCCCAGAAATTCAAGGTCATGAGCCTCATAGTTGAAACTATCAAGAGGACATGACGAGACCAAAGAGGGCGTGGATATGCCCCACAGATTCAGGAGTTGATTAACTCAAAAATGGGCGCAGAGAAGTATCATTGGATAAGGAACACTTGGTTCTCTATCCTGAATTTGAGGACAATCAAGTTGTCATGATGAGAATGAACCATCATCAATACAAGCTCAAGAGAAGAAGGAGAAGGCAAGGAAGAGAAGGCTGCCAAGATGCCAACTCAAGCGAGAGGCATCGAGTACTTTATGAAGAACAAGCGGGAGCAGCTTGGTTACTTGATAGCATCAACTCTGCGGATTGAGAAGGAGTTGGCCACGATAACTCAAAACCAGGAGAGCACGGAAAGAATCATGGAACAAAAATTCTATGATCTTGATGTCAAAATGGCGAGATTGATCGGTGTGGAGCAGCTACATGATGACATCTTGAGGAGAGGAAGGCGGGACAACAAGCGATGCATTTGCGAGTCGTCAAGCTTAGAGATCATTTGTAGAGCGATTACCGATCAGCGAGTCACTTCATACTGCTCCGGCTACAACTCCAGCAATAACCAGCTCCGGCACCCACTCCTTGACTCCATCTACATCATTGAAGCCTTTGTTCTTGGAGTTCTCGGACACCACCACACGAAGACCAAGCACGAGAGCGATATAGTCCTATGCATTTTCTAGGAACTTTTTGGTAACTTGTTACCAAAGGGGGAGAAAAATGTATAGATCATAGGCTTCGAGAGAGAGATTTGCTGCTGTTGTTCTCTCTTGTCTTCTTGGTTGAACTTTGTTTGCTTGATATACTATGCTATTACCTATGAGACATTGATGATCATGTGTTTGATCATAAGCTACACTTATGCTTGTTATATGTTATTGTCTTACTTATCCTCATATGATCATTCACTGTGCTTGGTGATGAGTGCATGTATTCAATCTTTATTATTTTGAGCGCTCCACCAAGATGTATGTGACATGGAAGAGTAACCCATGAGTCTAATTCCTTGTACATTTGCAGTCCAAAGCAAATCTTAAAACATGCACAAATTTAGGGGGAGCTCTTGCTTATCACATACTTCTCAAAGTGACGATGTTTTTCAATCTTATTATCATTTGTGAAGCTTTGATCTATGTGTTGTCATCAATTACCAAAAGGGGAGATTGAAAGTGCAACTATCCTAGGTGGTTTGGTAATTCATAACAACATATAGCTCATTGAGCTAATGTTATTCAAGACAAATATTTCAGGAAAGCTCAATGAATGGCATGGCATGGATGATGAAAGTGGATCCCTCAAAATATCAAGGACAAAGGATTGGCTCAAGCTCAAAATCTCAAGACTCTACATTTTACTTTTTAGTGATCCAAGATCACATTGAGTCTATAGGAAAAGCCAATACTATCAAGAAGGGATGAGGTGTTGCTTAATGAGCCTCATGCTTCATGTGCTTAGTGATATGCTCCAAACCCCTCCACTACTTTCTCACATCCACATATGATCTAAACCTAAAGTCAAACTCGGCCCTACCGATTCTTTCTATCCGGCGCCACCGAGTTCAAATGTCATAGCCACTGCCACAAACCCTAGGAAAATCGGTCTCACCGATAGGGATCTCGGTCTCACCGAGATGGGATTGTAATATCTCTGTTTCCCTTCGTAAAGTTTCGGTCTAACCGAAGTGAGCGATCGGTCCCACCGAGATTGCAATGTAAACTCTCTGTTTCCCTTTCGTAACTTTTCGGTCTCACCGAAAGAGTGAATCGGTCCCATCGAGTTTACCTGACCAACTCTCTGGTTAGCTAATTACCAAAATCGGTCTCACCGAGTTTGTGTAACCGGTCTCACCGAGATTATGTTATGCCCTAACCCTAATCATATCGGTCCTACCGAGTTGCATGTCAGTCCCACCGAAAACCCTAACGGTCACTAGGTTTACAAAATCGGTCCGACCGAGTTTGATGATTCGGTCCCACCGAGTTTGGTAAATTGTGTGTAATGGTTAGATTTTGTGTGGAGGCTATATATACCCCTCCACCTCCTCTTCATTCATGGAGAGAGCCATCAGAACATACCTACACTTCCAACTTACCAGTTCTAGGAGAGAACCACCTACTCATGTGTTGAGGCCAAGATATTCCATTCCAACCACAAGAATCTTGATCTCTAGCCTTCCCCAAGTTGCTTTCCACTCAAATCTTCTTTCCACCAAATCCAAATCCTATGAGAGAGAGAGTTGAGTTTTGGGGAGACTATTATTTGAAGCACAAGAGCAAGGAGTTCATCATCAACACACCATTTGTTACTTCTTGGAGAGTGGTGTCTCCTAGATTGGCTAGGTGTCACTTGGGAGCCTCCGACAAGATTGTGGAGTTGAACCAAGGAGTTTGTAAGGCAAGGAGATCACCTACTTCGTGAAGATCTACGCTAGTGAGGCAAGTCCTTCGTGGGCAGCGGCCATGGTGGGATAGACAAGGTTGCTTCTTCGTGGACCCTTAGTGGGTGGAGCCCTCTGTGGACTCGCGCAACCGTTACCCTTCGTGGGTTGAAGTCTCCATCAACGTGGATGTACGGTAGCACCACCTATCGGAACCATGAAAAAAACATCCGTGTCTCCAATTGCGTTTGAATTCTCCAAACCCTTCCCTTTACATTCTTGCAAGTTGCATGCTTTATTTTCCGCTGCCTATATACTCTTTGCATGCTTGCTTGAATTGTGTGAAGATTGCTTGACTTGCTCAAAGATAGCTAAAATCTGCCAAAGTCTAAAATTGGGAAAAGGTTAAGTTTTTAATTGGTCAAGTAGTTTAATCACCCCCCCTCTAGACATACTTCAAGGTCCTACAGAAGCCTTAGAGAGGCCCAAGAAACCAAGACACGGAGCCAGGAGGCGGCTTACGAGGTGGGCCGATTGAAGGCCTAAGACCAGAAGACGGTGTGTGACCCAGAGGTGTAGGCCGCCCGGCGGTGACTTGCCCAAGAAGGCAAGGCGACTTACAGCAAGGGTCCATTGTGAAGTATAATCTGACCCGGACTCTAGTAAGCCCAAGGCATCGACCTGTGTATATAAAGGCGAGTCATTGCGGCGTGTTAGAGTTAAGGTACAATCAATCGATAGCTAGGTCAAGCGGCTCCCATGTAATTGATACTCAAGCAATAGTCCCCAAAGGAGGAGTAGGCTTTTACATCCACCGTGAGGGGCCGAACCTGGTAAACTCGTGTGTCTCGCCCCGCTCAACCCTTTTAAGGTAATCATTGTTACCATGGCATCTGCCGTGCTAACCCCACGACAGTTGGCGCCCACATGGGGTCATCGCAAGGTGGTTTTAATTTCTTGAAGGGCTCTTTCCCAGGAATCGAGGGATACGCCATTGGCAGGATTACCAAGAGGCGCCGCGGCAAGCTCTACATCGACGATGCTGGCTGGGGCCCCGAGGCAGGCTCAATCGAGTATGGGTACCGGGTCCCTTTCGGCGGTATACATGTCTTCATCGGCAAGATCGGTGGATCAGAGCCTGAACCGGACATCAGCACTGACATCATCTAGCCGACTCGGCGCGTGAAACCCGCCCGGGTTCAACCTGGCCGGAAGTTTGTTTTCGTTGGCTTCACACAGGGCAAGGAACTTGTGGAAGATTCTGCATCTGGGGGAGAGACTCTCATCTACTCAGGTGATGAGTCCTGAACCGAAGAGACAAAGTCGATCTATCAGCTTGAAGATGGTGGGCTGTTATCTTCATGATTGGCACATGACTGGGTCCCAATTCTTCGACGACGGCTACAATGGCCTCTGACCCGGCAGAAGCAAAGGTCGGTGGGTCCGGGACTGGCAGGCCGCCGGCTCAAGTATGCTGTATCTCAAGGATACCTTGATAGCCTTGCTGGCAACATAGGTCACTGTGATGAATCAGGCAGAGCACAACACAGAGGTCATAAGGATTCGTGCGGAGATAATCAAGGCTCAAGAGGATATTGTGGCTGAGAATAACCAAACAGTTGCGGTGAAGGCTCAGATTGATGCAGAGGCAGGGCGTGTCAAGGCTGAAGCTTGGCGTTTAAGTCTGGATATGAACGCTTCCAATGCGGTTCTTCGTAGGAGGCACCAAACCCGTCTACCTTTATATTATGAGCCGATGAATCTATTTAACACGCTAGGGCAGGTCCAAGCACTCAAGATGCATGGGTGAACCCTATGTTAAACCCAGACGTGCCAGGGAATCAGTCGGCGGCTCAACCTCGCCAGCCTGAGCTGGCATGGAGGGAGGAGCGGGCGTCTAACCCGCCCCAACCAGACACCACCTCAACGTGCTTTGACAACACCCGGGCACTTTTCTAGCCCGGTGGATAACATGTTAGCAGCACCTTCCTGGCTGGCGGCGATCCCGATCACCGGTGAGTCACTAGTCGTGGTTGGTACTCGGATTGTAGTTGAGCTCCTAGAAACAGCCATTGCTCAGTAGGCGGCTTATTCCTACAGCCGTGATCATGTGCACTCGACTCCCCTCCTGAGTC
This sequence comes from Aegilops longissima, assembly GCA_021605205.1. Lineage (NCBI taxonomy): Eukaryota > Viridiplantae > Streptophyta > Magnoliopsida > Poales > Poaceae > Aegilops > Aegilops longissima. Next base: position 281,923,703 of record CM038678.1, read on the forward strand.
ATAGTTATAGCCGGCGGATTGAGTCGCCCGCAGTCTCCAGCAGTGAACAGCGTCGGAACCCACCTCACGTTAACCCGCCCGATCCTCGGAGTGCGGCTCGAGAGCTCCTGGACGCTGCCAGGGCCCATCAGTCGGCGGAAATAGCAAACAAGGGGCTTATGGGTCGCCCCGTGTGATTCCTTCAGCTTCGACTGAGGCCGGGTTGAGCAGTAGAAGTCTCAGGGTGCCGTGTCTAGTACCGGCTTTGCGTAATGAGTGTCTGCCAAAAGATTTTAAGGGTCTTCGCAAGATACCTAATTATATGGCGGACCTCCCTCCAGAAGGTTGGATTGAGAGTTAGATGCATGATGCGCCTGAACTCGTCTCTAGATAGGCAGGAGCATATAACAGCCTTCACCGTGATATCCAGAAGATTATATTTCTGAACGTCATCAGCATGCGCCATCTTGCATAAGTCGGTGCAACCAATCTCCGTGACGGTCCAAAGCTCACTGTCCATCGCAAGGAGGCGCTTCCTCATCATAGCCTTCCATCTGGGATAATCATGACCATAAAAAATGGGGCACGCAGCGGAGACCTTGATTATCCCTACAGTCGACATAGCTAAAACTCCAGGTGGTTAAACCTAATCACACAGAACAAGGGAGCACCTTGCTCTGATACCAATTGAAAGTGCTAGTTATCGACTAGAGAGGGGTGAATAGGAAATTTTTATGAAAGTCTTCAAAACACGAGGTCTTTGAAGACAAATAGTAGAAATGAACCTATTGGTATGCAGCGGAAGATAGACTACACTAGACAAGCCATAGTAAAGTAAGCAATGTAGTGAAAGCATGAAGGCTATCAGCAGCTAGGTAGTATGGATCAGGATGGAAGACAATATGAAGCCAAACTGTAAATAGTCTTCACTCAGTGAAGTCAATCAGATCAGACAAGCAGGCAATGACTTCACAAAGACAAACTGTAAAGTAGAGGGAAGTGGAGGATAGAACCAGTTGCTTGGTGAAGACAAGGATTTGGTAGGCCAGTTCCAGTTGTTGAGACAACTGTATGTCTGGTTAGGGAGGCTGAGATTTATCTCAGAAGACCGTGTCTTCACCTTATTCCCCTTAAGCTAAGGACACCCAGTCCTCGCCCAATCACTCTGGTAAGTCTTCAAGGTAGACTTCCAAACATTCACAGACTTCGTTCACCGGCTATCCACAATAACTCTTGGATGCTCAGAACGTGACGCCTAACCGACTGGAGGATTCACAGTCCTCAAGTGTAACAAGTCTTCAAGTCACGCAGACAGACAGACTTTAGTGATGCCTAACACTCTCTTTCTCTGGGTGTTTTGGGATTTGTCCTCGCAAGGATCTCTCTCTCTCTCAAATGCTTCGGAAGTGGGTTGCTCTCAAACGACAAAAGTCGTGCACTAACTCTGAGCAGCCACCAATTTATGGTGTAGGGGGTGGGCTATTTATAGCCAGGAGGCAACCCAACCAGATATGTCTGAAATGACCCTGGGTCACTAAGGAACGGACACGTGTCCAACGGTCGGATTTCAAACACACAAGGCAGCTATACTTGGGCTACAAGCAAAGCTGACTCATCCAGCTCTGGATACGATTTGCTCTCATTGTCTTCACTCGAAGACATAGGATTTAGGCTGAGCATCACTTCAGTCACTATGACTTTGTTCACTTGGACCCCACTTAACAGTAAGGTGGTTCCTATGACTCAACAAAGAAGAAAAGGAAACTATGAAAAAACTATGTCTTCGTACTCCATAGTCTTCAAGTGAATGTCTTCACATGTCATAATCTTCATCATGAATGTCTTCACGAACCACCATTGTCTTCAATGTCTTCACACATTTTTAGGGGTCGTCTCTGGTAGGTAAACTGAATCAATAAGGGACTACTACCTGTGTTATCCTGCAATTCTCACAAACACATTAGTCCCTCAACCAAGTTTGTCGTCAATACTCCACTACCCACTAGGGGTGGCACTAGATGCACTTACACTGTTAAGGTGTGTCAGCAGGAGTGGTTCTACATCACCGAACGATGCGGCGCCCGATGGGCGGCCACTCCTGAGCTTAGATCTGGACCCCCCTATGTGGCTCGCGTCATGGACCAACTAGGGTCTGGACTGGGGGTCGACCGCGGAAGTGCTGACACTACAGAAGCATATAAAAAACATGATAAGTAAGAACACCAGTCTCACTGACGTGATTCAGGTGATGCTCTTCCACCGGATCCTCCCCTGCCAACTCCAGCGTCTCCATATGTGGGAGTTCAATCCGGAAGGTCCTCGGACCCTACAGCGCTTCTTCGGCGCAACGCTCGAAGAGATCTAAAAGCTGCTCTTCAAGGCCCAGAAGACGTGGCCAAAGAAGACCGAAGACATCGGCCTCGACAGCACGAATCCGGCCACTCCGGTAAGTGTCTTATTTGAACATACACCTTGCTCCATAAATTTTTAGGTATAATGAGTTTTCTATCCCTCTCACAGGGCTGGACAACGAAGGCGGAGCGGATCAAGTGTCCGGCACCGCTGCCTGAAGATCCGGCCACACCCCAGTTTATGAAGATGCTGGTTCCGGTGCCCTATCATGCGCCGGAGAATAAGGCCTAGAAGAAGAGCAAGGAGGCCAAGGGTGGCCTCCGCCGTAAAGGTACTTCGGATGTAGTGTCCGGAGAGACCGAAGTCCCCTCCTCCCACGAGGGAGATGAAGACGAAGAGGAGGAGGAGGCGGAAAGTTACTCTTCCCTCAAGGGGAGGAAAAAGAAGAGAGCAGCCTCCGCAAAACTGGAGGAAAGGGCGTCCAAGAGGGAGAAGATAACCCTTTCAGATGGTTCGGATACAGATGCCGAACAGACCCCCAAGAGGCGCCCCAGGGAAAAGCCCCTGACCACATCGTAAGTTTCAAAGGATACATTAAATATATTAGGTTTTTTATGGTTGTAATATAACATATTATTTTGTGTGTTTTAGTCCGGCCTGCGACCTCCCCCAACCATCGCTATCGGAGGGAAACTCTCTGGAACCAGAGATGGTGGAGAGCGAGATGCCTCTGCAATCCTCTCCGCCAACCATCGCGGATGACACCAAAGTGTTGTCCCGAAGGGCCTCTCCGAGCCACGGAGAGGTCAGGGAGGCTGCCAATACGGTGTCTGAGGCCTCGGCTGCTGAGAACATGGGGGGCGCAACACCCATGGTGACTGACGGGGGCTGACCAGTCCGACCCCAACCGAACACTATTCCGGAGACCCATATGGCTCCCGAATCGAGCGAGCAACCCCCTTCGAAGGAGGGGCGAGCAACACTATGATGGAGGCACTACGATGTGCTTCCATCATGGAGGAGCACCGCACCCTGATTGGTGTGGTGGTTGAGAAGGTTCAATCTGCCAAGAGCGGGCTGAACAAAGCTTTCACCAGCCCGCTAACAGGTTTCAAGGTATGCGACGTAATACTCCTATACGCTTTTCATACGGAGGAAATATGTATGTATATATAGTAGCCCCTGAGACTGTGTTCGGTTTTGAAAAAAGCCGAACAGAGGATCACATAGTATTCGGAAGAGGTGACGTACTTTTCTGTTTTATAACAGGCTTCCCAGTTCGCGGAGACCGCCCGGGCCGGCTATGTTTCCGAACTCAAGTGGAAGCTGAAGCTGGCAGACGATGATATTGACCGCATTAACAAGCAGTTCGATGAGGTGCAAGGTATGTTTAAAAGAGCTCTTATATGCCTGAAGTGATTTGCAAATTCAGAGTAAAGCTCATGGACTACTATCAATATGATTGTAGGTAGCGCGGCCGACATGAGACTCTCAAGAGCACCCTTGCCCAAGCGAAGGAGGAGGCAAAGGCGAGCAAGGCGGCCGCTGACAAAGCAGCTGTGGATTTAAAGGCCGAACAGGTCGCCCGCCGCCAGCATGAGGAGAGGGTGACCGAGGTAGAGCAAGAGCTGAAGGACGCCTACGGCAGCTGCGAGGCATTGGAGGAGAAGAGTACGACCCAGGCGGCCAATCTCGCCAAGGCCCTCCAGGAGGTCAAAGAGGCGCGCACCGAATCCTGGAGTGCTCAAGAGGAGACCTGGCAGGCCGAATAGATAGCGGCTGGTAAGCCCTTTCTCTTGGAGAGTCTATCTGGGGGTCAAAGATATGCTTTGATCACTCGACTATGGAGTTCTCCAAACGCCTTTGTGGATCTTCTGAGGAGTGCCGCCGACGCCACACAGTTCTTCTGAGCACAGGAGGGGAGCTCAACGGAGAAGCTCTTCTGGTCACAGATCCTGGCACCAAAACACCCGGTGCTTTTGAACAACCAGATGAAGCAACTGGCGGAGCTGCATAGGATGTACGGCGTGGCCATGAAGGACGTCATAGTCCGGCTGTAGCCGATGTCAGTGTCAAAACCGGCCGATCTCGGGTAGGGGGTCCCGAACTGTGCGTCTGTGGATCGAAGGTAACAGGAGGCAGGGGACACGATGTTTACCTAGGTTCAGGCCCTCTTAATGGAGGTAATACCCTACTTCCTGCTTGATTGAGTATGATGAGTATAGGGGTTACAAGAGTTGATCTACCTCGAGATCGCAATGACTAAACCCTAGATGTCTAGCATGTGTGAATTCTGATGATCTCTACGGACTAAACCCTGATACAGGATCGGGGGCTAGGGTTGTACAGAGTCGGTTTACAGAGAAAGGAAGTTTCATATCCGAACGCCAGGCTTGCCATCCATGCAAAGGAGAGTCCCATTCGGACATGGGCGAAGGCCTTCAATCTCATATCTTTATGGTCCATTAGTCCGGCCCATGTCACATAGCCCGGATACTTGGGGACCCCCTAATCCAGGACTCCTTCAGTAGCCCCCGAACCAGGCTTCAATGACAACATGTCCAGCATGCAGATTATCTTCGGCATTGCAAGGCGGGTTCCTCCTCCTCCGAATACTCCAAAACAATTTGAACGAAAGAACTGTATTTGGCTTTTCGATGACGACGTAGTATCCGGCTTTATATCTTCAGCTTTGTAAGGTGGGCCCTCCCTGATACTTCGGGCAGCTTCGGCCTTACATTAAATATCATACCCTTCAACTTCTGCACCACCGTCGCCTCGGCTTCCACGTGTCAGATGAATACAAAGGGTCCAAGTGTTTTTAAAGATAACACCGTGACTTTGTAGGGAAGGCATCTATTTAAGGAGATTAAATCTCAAATGCCATTCCACAATAGGCAAAAATCCTTAGAGCTTACGGTAGGAAACCGCGCAAACATGGCTGGTGCTCCCAGTTCTTCCTCACGCCCCCACGGCCCTCAAAAAGGAGATTGGGAGAGTTGCTCGGTATTCCACACCCAGTTGACAAAGCTTCAGACGCAGGGGTATCTCCCTCGCGCTGATCTAGTCCCCGTTCGGGTGGGATTAACTTCTATCAATGGCGAAGCCCTGGCGGAAAACTTCCCCAATCCTACTGAAGGGGAGCGAGTGTGCTTTGTTTCCTTCCTATTAAGAGGCATTGGATTTCCAATCCACCCTTTCCTCCAAGGTCTCCTAGAGTATTATGGCCTCCAACTGCACAATCTTACGCCGGGCTCTATCCTGCACATCGCGGGTTTCGTCGTTCTTTGCGAGTTGTTCCCAAGACGCGAGGCCCATTTTGATTTATGGAGGAAACTTTTTTGCCTCGTCCCCCGCTCCCAAAAGGGATCCATATTGGAGGTGGGCAGTGCTGAAGTATGGCGCGTAGCGGGGACAGGATACCTGTCCGGCACTCCGAAGAAGGCATCCGAAGAGTGGGCCTTAGAATGGTTTTATATTGAAGCCGTTGTTCTTCCAGACCCAATCCGGCGAGGCCATCCTAGATTTTCTAATCCTCCGTTAAAGAAGCGCACCAGCTGGCGCCCCCGAAGCCTTGAGGAGGAAGACAGTGCGGAGATTAAGAAGCTAATGAGGAAGATAAAAATACTCGCCCAATCCGAACTATCTATAATCGAGGTAGTGGCGATTTCAATAACGCGAGGCGTTCAGCCACTCCAATCAAGGGGACTCCCTATGTGGCATTACAACGGGGAAGATGACGCATCACACTACGGGCGTCTAACACCCCGGATGTAACTTTCCATATTTGTAACTCCAACTCTTGCCATTTTCGGCATTGTGATATTATTTTCCCTCCATGGTTAGGTTTTTGTCTTTCGTTTTGCTTTTTGCCCATGTCATGCATTTCATATCATGTCATCATGTGCATCTCATTTGCATACGTGTTCGTCTCATGATTCCGAGCATTTTCCCCGTTGTCCGTTTTGCAATCCGGCACTCCTATGTCCCCCGGCGTCCCCTTTTACATTTTTGCGTGGCGGGTACTAAACTTTCTCGGAATGGACCGAGCCTTGCCAAGTGGCCTTGGTACACCACCGGCAGACCACTGTCAAGTTTGGTCATTGAGCTCGTTGGTACTCAGCAGTTAACCGCACTCGCAAAAGCCTCTTTTAAGTTGCATCCCAACACCTCCAAAATAGTCCAATAACCCATCTAAGTCACTTCCATGCTCTCCGTCGTTCGATCACGATCGTGTGGAAAACCGCACCTCATTGAGACTTCCTAGCTCCTTCTACCTATAAATATGCATCTCCCTCCAAATCCGGATCCGAAACCCTAGCCCGCTCCCTCCGCGCCGGACACGTCCGTCCGCCGCCGACGAAACCGCCGCCGCCCGGACGAACCCGCGCCGCCACGGGCGCCTGCACCTCCCGCCACCACGAAGCCGCCGCGACCGTGCAGGGCCCTCTCGCCGCCCGGCGCCGCCGCCCTTGCCGTGCCGTCGCCGCCCGCTCCTTGATCGCCGCCGCCGCGCGCGCCGCCGCCGCCCGCGCCGCCTGCCAACCGGCCGCCGCCCGCCCGCCCGGCCCGGCCCCGGCCGCCCGCCGCCGCTCGTCGCTGCCTCCGCCCGGCGCCGCCCGCCCTCCTCCGGCCGGCCCGCCTCCTCTCCGCCGCCCCGCCGGCTCCCAGCTCCGGCGAGCAACCGCTCCGGCGACCTCCGGCCAGATCCGATCGGATCCACCACGGTTGACTTTCCCCCGAGCCCCCGATTCCCTTAAGTCTTTCCTGTCATAGTTTTGTTGCATTTTCACCATGTCATAACTCTCTGCATATTTCTCCGTTTCATGCGTGTAATATGTCAAAATGTTCGACTCGAAGAGTAGATCATTTCATCTCATTGCATCATTTTCATTTGAGCTCATCTTGATGCCGGAAATGCTGTTAGAAGAGGGCTACGTGATGTTAGTTTGATTCTTATCGAACATGCACTTTTGTCATTTTGCCATGATTGATGTGTGCACCCTATGAACTTGAGTCCTACATGTGTTTTGTAATATGCCATGCCATCTTTACAGGGGTGTATGCCATGTACTTTTGTGATCTCTGTGGTGACTAGCACAAGCATGCGAACTAGGCTTCATGATGTTGCTGATTTCAGCCCTGTTTTGCTGATATTTTTATGCCATGTTAACTTTATGCTACCGAGAGATCCATGCATATTTTGAGATACTTCACTAAGGATATTTTGAACATATGGTTATGATATATCCATCCATGCCTTTGTTTGCAATTATGGAGTGCCATAGCTTGAGTAAATCGAGCTCTACTTTTGCTATAAAATGTTTCCTGGCAGATTGTTTACACGTTATTCAATTTTGCCAAGGTTGTTGTAGTTGATCCGTGTATGCTATGATGTTGTTCTTGCCATGTATAGATTCTATGACATGTCTTCTTGATGGATGTATGCTTAGTTTATCATGTAATGCTCTGTAGTGAGTGCATCGATCTCTTAAACATGCCTACTTGTTATCTGTTTTTGTCATGCCACATTCTTTGAATCATTATGAAACTTGCTATGTTGACATGGGTGTTATTATATTTTCTGATCCTTTTGGCTCATGGTCAGTAAGGGACTTTTGTTCTATGCTTTGAGTAGATTCATGACATGCCTTGTTTTGCTATTATAAGTGCCTGTAGCATATCGTTTGCTTGCTCTGAACATTGCTTCCTGATGTTGTTTCTGCCATGTTCAGTATTTTCACCAAGTCTGTGAAGCTGATATGTTTTGCACTTTTGCCATGCTTGTTTGGACCTGTTATGATGTGATTTAGCCGTAGCTCAGTGTTCATATTTTGTCAAGCATCTTGAGTAGATCAATGCCATATGCTTTTCTGGTACGTTTGGGTGCAGTAGCTTAATTTCTTGTTGCTTGCTTTGTGGCATCATGCTGTTAATGGCAGATTAGTGCCATTCTTGTTTTGCTTGTCATTTGCAAACCGTGCATCCGATTCCGGTGATCTTTATATCGATTTCAACCGAAACCATCTCACCTTTCCAGCGGCATACTTGGTTTGCCAAGTTGATGCCTGGCTCATCATTTTCCTTCCGGAGCACGCATACGCATTGCATATCACATCTCGCATATCATGCCATGTATTGCATCATGTTGCTTGTGCATTGCACCGTGATTGATTGTGGTTCCTTTGTTTGTATTCTTGCTTTGGGTAGAGCCAGGAGACGAGTACGTGAACGAGGAACCTGTTGAGAACGCATACGAGGATCAAGCTTTCGACAACTCTGAGAACTTTGCAGGCAAGATGACCATACCCTCGAAATCACTTCTATCTTTGCTTGCTAGATGCTCGCTCTTTTGCTATGCCTATGCTACGATGCCTATCACTTGCTATATCATGCCTCCCATATTGCCATGTCAAACCTCTAACCACCCTTTCCTAGCAAACCGTTGATTGGCTATGTTACCGCTTTGCTCAGCCCCTCTTATAGCGTTGCTAGTTGCAGGTGAAGATGAAGTTTGTTCCTTGTTGGAACATGGAGATGTTGTTCCTTGTTGGAACATGTTTACTTGTTGGGGATATCACAATATATCTGCTATAATTAATGCATCTATATACTTGGTAAAGGGTGGAAGGCTCGGCCTTATGCACGGTGTTTTGTTCCACTCTTGCCACCCTAGTTTCCGTCATACGGTGTTATGTTCCTTGATTTCGCGTTCCTTACGGTTGGGTGATTTATGGGACCCCTTGACAGTTCGCTTTGAATAAGACTCCTCCAAAGCAAGGCCCAACATTGGTTTTACTATTTGCCACCTAAGCTTTTTCCCCGGGTTTTCACGAGCCCGAGGGTCATCTTTATTTAACCCCGGGACCGGTGCTCCTTTGAGTGCTGGGCGAACCGCAGGCTGCGGGCCACTGCGGGCAACTCGAGGCTTGGTTTTACTCGTAGGCTGACCTATCCGGATGTGCCGTGAGAACGAGATATGTGCAGCTCCTATCGGGATTTGTCGGCACAACCGGGCGGCTTTGCTAGTCTTGTTTTATTCTTTGTCGAAATGTCTTGTAGTCCGGGATTCGAGATCGATCGGGTCTTCGGTAGAAGGAATATCCTTCGTTGACCGTGAGAGCTTATTATCGGCTAAGTTGGGACACCTGCAGGGTATTATCTTTCAAAGCCGTGCCCGCGGTTATGAGGCAGATGGGAATTTGTTAATGTCGGTTGTAGAAAACCGAAGTTGACCTTAATGAAGATACATCAACGCGCGTGTGTGAACGTGATGGTCTCTTCGTGAGTCCGGGAAGTGAACACGGTGTTGGAGTTATGTTTGACGTAAGTAGTTCAGGATCACTTCTTGATCGCTACTAGCTTCACGACCGTGCCTTGCTTCTCTTCTCGCTCTCTTTTGCGAATGTAGCCACCATATATGCTACTCGCTTACTGCAGCTCCACCTCACAACTCTGTCCGTCCTATAAGCTTAAATAGTCTTGATCTCGCGAGTGTGAGATTGCTGAGTCCCCGTGACTCACAGATTCTACCAAAACAGTTGCAGGTGCCGACGATGCCAGTGCAGGTGACGCCACCGAGCTCAAGTGGGAGTTCGATGAGGAATGTGGTCGTTACTATGTGTATTTTCCTGATGATCAGTAGTGGAGCCCAGTTGGGACGATCGGGGATCTTTGTAGCATTTGGGGTATCTTCTTTTATTTTGGTTCCGTAGTCGGACCTTGAGTGTAATATGAATGATGGATGTTTATTTATGTATGATGTGAAGTGGCGACTGTAAGCCAACTATGTATCTATTTCCCTTATGTATTACATGGGTTGTGTGAAGATTACCTCACTTGCGACATTGCTTTCAATGCGGTTATGCCTTTAAGTCGTGCTTCGACACGTGGGAGATATAGCCGCATCGAGGGCGTCACAGGGCGCAAGGGTCCGAACAACTTTGCCGCATTGGCTGCCATGTTGGCTGATCTTTACAAAGGGGAGAAAGAAGATTTTACTCGCCTTAAATGCCAAGAAGGTCTTTCCATGTACAACCCTGCTAGCTAGGTGAGCTTTCGATCAGTAGCCTTATTCAATCCTCCTCCTGAGTCATACTTAGTTGAGCTTAATCTGACCATTTTTAACAGGAATGGAGAAAGGTCGTCGCGGGGATCCATAGTCTCGCTCCGCAGCCGGAGTACCATGTTCGAGACCTGGATCCCGGATTTGAAGAAGATCCGGATATTTTTATAGATCTTAAGGAGGGGGTCTTTTATCAGGCGAGCTACGACGGCACGGAAGTGGCAAATATAGCCGATTACCACGGCCTTCTCCCCTCCTCCCATGTAAGTACCCATGAGACGTCTCCTCCAAAAGAGTTTTCTCATTGCGCCTCACCCACTGCACTGTATCGTGCTCAAAAGGGGCGGCGCTCGTCTCGCCACGCCGTATCAGAGGCATCCTTTAAGAAGGCGATGCCTGCGCAGGGCGGGTCTTCAGAAAGAAAGGCGGATGGCGATACTACTGAGCCCCCACCTTCGTCGAAGCGGTATGGTTTTTAATATGCACTAGGCAGACATACCGGATTGTGACGTTTCCTGTTGTGCCACATTTTTAGGAAGAGCATACGTCGAACTATGTCCGGAGACTTCGCTCGTCATGCATCAGCCAATCCGACCCCGGACCCCTGCCCCAAGGAGTAGGGTTGATACGGGTGCAATGCCGAATTGTCTTGTCCCCGAAGATTCAGATAATGTATCCGTCACCAACTCCGAGGTGGAGAGTGCGATGAACCATCGGCGCGGGAGGGCAGCTATGCGCGACCCGAATTTCACCAAAGAGGCATTCAATGCTTTCAACGCAGCAGATGCATACGTCCGAGCTGCTCGGGGTGGGCTTGCTGGAGCCACTCCCTAGCTTTCAAAGGATACGCAGGTAAGCACTGTTGAGTAGATTTAATAATCATATGCCAGTAGCCCCCGATCCTTGAAGCAGTTCGCCCAACTGATTTAAGGGTCGTTACGCCATCAGGTACTCACGGAGAAGAATAACACATTATCCAAGGAGCTGGAAGAATGTCGAACTAAGCTAACTGTTGCCACCGGGTGGCCTTGAAAATTGAAAGAAATCCAAGGGGGCACCCAATGGTAAGCACAACAGTATCTGAATAATATTATTCCATACCCACAATGATTCTAACCATGCATTGTTTTTCTATGCAACGACAGGATCGTCAGACCGGTTGGACGAAAGGCTAAGGGCTACTCAGGAAGAAAAAGAACATGCTGAAGGGCAAGAAGCCGCTGATCAACGTGTATTAACATGGACCATTAATGAGAAGAACAAACTACAAGATGCAAATATCAAGCAAGTCGAAGAGCTGAAGGACATACGAGCCCAACTGGCGGATGCTTTGAAGGAGAACAGAAAGCTGAAAGGCAGCAAATTCAGTATGCTCTTGAACCTCACTTTCGTATGGTCCCCTGATGGAAAGTTTAACAAGTTTGTCTCTGTAGGTGTACTGACTGGGCGGCCCGGAGGAGAAGTTTCTGGATTTCAAGGCGATCTGCTACAAGAGCTGTCCAGTCAGCACATCTCCGGAAGGCAATGAGGAACATTGCTAAGGCTTTATGGCCATCCGATTCTCCTCCAGAAAGTATGGAGGAACTCGTGAATTTATTCAAGGGAGCTCGTCAAGAAGATATCAACATGCCGAGAAGGCGCTCGAGAGGCCTGGGCCATGGTGAAAACACGGTACATCGGACTTGATCCGAATCATATGCCCCGGGTCAGACCTCGTGGACCCGATGGACAAGAAATTCCCGTTATCTTGGTGTATGACCAAGTAAAGATAGCCGCCAAGTTTTCACAACAGGATTGTAAACTAGACAACCTGTTAGATGGTATAGAGGAGGAAGAAGTTTTTGAGTCCAAGTAGCAATGTACTATTATCGGCAAACTTATCTCCACCCGAATTGTAAAATGATTGTCATGGCAGACCTTCTGCTTCAACCTCCGAAAACCAAGGTTTGGACTGTTTCCGAATACTATACCATTGGTAAACACCAAAGTATGTTCGGAAACCACGCAGTCCAGTCATAGTTGCTTGAACATACAAGTTGTATTCAGGGAGTTATGTTATATTACATTTGATCGTAAGAAACATCTTCCAGAGAGAATAGTTTAGTTAAGGGTTCCTCTCCCTGGGCCAGCATGCATTGTTGTGGGCTTATATTGCAACGAGGGCAGTTCGTCTTTTGTCCGCCGACCAATTATTCCCTTAAGAACGCTAGCTTTCGGCTTCACCTGTCTGAGGTACACGTCCGGATAACCCGGCTGTAACAATCGCACAGGTGATCCCTTTATGCTAGTCAAGACCTCGATCATAAGTCAGACCAATCTAGCATGTAACACATCATATTGTGACTCTAAAAAAAAATTTGTTTGGTTTCAACAAAAATCTTGTTGGTTATGAAGAAGGTCATTTAAACCCTTCCAAAAATCTCTCTCTCTCAAAATTTTCCCCTTTGGCAAAGGATTTTTATTTTGGCATCTTTTCAACCATGGTGTTTGGTTATTAAAAATCTTTCTTCTGATTCTTCCCTTCTCAAATTTAATTCTTGGAATTTTTTTAAAGAAAACCCTAGGAGTTTTGGGTCTTCTCTTATATTGAAACCACCCATGGTTTTACCATGCCTCATGTGGTAAATCTTCCCAAAACCCCTCCTTCCACTTTGGGGCAATCCAAATATTCTGTCCCAACAAGTCCAACTCATTTTTGGATTTTATTTCATTTATTTCTTTCCCCAAAACAATTATGTCCATTATTTTTAGCCTAGGTGATTTGCAAAGCAAGTACCTAATTGCCTTTGAACTTTGATCTCAAACCAACTCCTCTGGATAGTCCCTAGCACCCACAACCTAGAACCATCAAGATGCACTCTTCTTCTCTTCAAAATTTTCAAGTTTCAGCTTCTGCAAGTTTGGACCAAATTTGTCAAATTTGGTGAAATTCATATCTCCTCTTCTCCAAAAATCCCACCAAAATTCAGGCAGCCCCCAGATGCAGTGAGAGGCCACCTCACCAAAAATCAGCTCAAGGAAAAATCCCCACATGCCAAAATCATTTCATCGAACACCTGGCCCGCGCTGTTACTTTGCACTTTCAGAGAAATTCAGAGATTCAGAAAGTTCAGTGTCGTTTTCTTCGTCAGAGTTCAGTCACCTGTCAACAGTGCGCCCTGGCGCGTTCGCCTGACCCCTCCTCCTGGCAGGGGCGCCTCCCCTTGGACGGGTGCAGGCGTCGGTGGCGGCGAGCCTCGCCGGCATTGGCAGTTTCTGCGGTGGCTGCGCCACCCGGCGCCGCCCAGTGCTCCCTGGCCCTCCGCGTGGCTCATGCATGCCAGCGCACTCCCGCTGCACCTTCGCCGTGGCCCGACAAGCACAGGGCACGCCCTCTGCCGCCGACGGGCCCGCGCCGCCCCGTTCCGTCGAACCCCCCCAAAGCTTCTAATCCAAGCACGTTTAGTGCCTAAATGGAGCCAGTGGACCTCCACGATGACGCTCAACCACTAAACCACCCCGACCAAGCCCTGCGCCGCCATAACCTTCGCCGGAGAACTCCGTTCACGGCCATCACCTCGGATCGCCTATAAAAAGGGGCCTCGAGCTCGCCCTCGAGCACGCACCACCTCTGCTCCTCACCAACACTCCGCCAGACCACTAGGAGGACCTCGAGGAGGTCTCCTCCCCCAACTCCGGCCGCCCCGTTCCGCCTCGGCCTCCACCTCGATTCACTCCGGTGAGGCCGTCCCCGGCGCCCAAACCTCGTCAGCAATCCCCTCGAGCACCCAGAAGTCTAACCCCCACTTCAATTTGCCTTTTGCAGCACTCTTCGGCGAGACCCAACTCCACCCGAACCGCCGCTCGCCGGAGCAAGGGCCGCCGTCGACGTAGTGCTCGCCGGCGACCACCACCCACCGACGCGGAAGGATGCACTAAGAACGGAGGTACCACCCGATCCCCCTGCCTCGCCGTGGATCGCCGCCGGCGACCACCGCAGCTCTCGGGCGCCGACGTCTTCGTCTCCCCGTTTTAAATTTTTAAACCTGACAGGTGGGACCCGTCTGTCAGTCTCTCATTTTTTTAACGAACCATTTTCTAAAAGCGTATTCTGGCAAAATGCGCTTTCCAGTCTGAATCGTTTTCTGTACTTTTCTGCTTGGCCCCCTGGGAAGTTTCTGTTTCATTACAGAAAGGTCCTTGGACCAAAACACTTATTTTAAACAGAAAATGATTTTTGAGTGATTCTTTTTCTTCCCTCTTCAAAATTTTGTCTAGTTTTTTATCAGATTTATTTGAAAAATATTTGGTGTATTTCTGTACACCTCACGGTATTTACGATAGCGCGTGTATTTTTATATACCGTAGACACCGAAGGAGGTGACGGAACCACAAACTTCACCGAGCTAGGCCCCGACTACTCCGAACCAGGCAAGCATTTTTAAACTTTTGATATGATGAGTGTCTTGGCATGTTTGCATTAAGTAGTTCCATGGCATGTTTTTGGAGAATCTCGATGAAGGTTATATTACATGCAAAGTTGAGGCAAGTGAATTTCGATAATCCATAAGTTGTTGGATATGAGTTTGCATGGCCATGAGATGGCATGAGAATGGGTAAGATGGCAGTGTTGTAGCATGCCAGTCTTATGTCTGACTGTTTGACCAGTGTCAACATGAATCGGTCCAGTTCCATCCGTTTCCCTCCTGTACTACCACATGTTTTTCCGCAAGGAAATATGGCTTAGTAAGTTGCGAACCGCTTTCTGGTACACACCAAATCGAGAGGCCGGGATGAGGATTCCATGGCCCTGGATTAAAGCCTATCATCCGGTCAGGGGGCATGGGTGTTTCCGGTTGGGACCGAGAGGGGGGCACCCCTTAGAGCGCGCGTATATAAATTTGATCGCATGCTATTCGATATTGTGATCTCCCCGTCTCAAAGTTTTTATTGAACGCTGTCTAGGGTGATTCCTGGCATCGTGAGGTGGGATGGGTGTGTACTGGTTAGATGTGTTTCCTCTGAAATACCGTAAACGGAACTAGTCCTTCGTGACTACGGAAATCCGTTGGCTGTGGGTAATTTAGTACAAACTCTGAAGAGTCAAAAATCCTTGAAATCATCTTATCCATGTCCAGGTACCGTGCTCATTATCTTTAAATGACAAGGTCGGGTTTCGTGATGAAACTCCTGAGAACCACATGAGTGTTAAGTCTGATTAAATGTTTATTTCCTATGGATGAACTAACCCATTTATTATCATGTGTTGAATATTTTCCTATGAGCACTATTTCTTGCAAGTTAACAGATATGAAAAGTGAATTATAAGCCCTTTCTGCGATGTCGCTCAGAGGTCCGACTGCGGCATTGTTATTATTTACTTTTGATATAAGCCCTTTCTGCGATGTCGCTTAGACGACCGACTGCGGCATTGTTATTATTTACTTTTCATATAAGCCATTTCTGCGATGTCGCTCAGACACCGACTGCGGCATTGTTATTATTTACTTTTGATATAAGCCCTTTCTGCGATGTCGCTCAGACGTCCGACTGCGGCATTGTTATTATTTACTTTTGATATAAGCCCTTTCTGCGATGTCGCTCCGACGTCCGACTGAGGTATTGTTGTCATTTATTTTCAATATAAGCCTTTTATGTGGTGTCGCTCAGACGCCCGACTGTGGCATGATTTATTTATTTGTTCACCCTTCGAGGCGTCGCTTCAGACACCCGATCGGTTTTCAGTTATTTTTACTACCACCTGACTTCGTTCTTACTAATTAATGTCATGTTACTTCCTCATTTGGATGTACATTACTTATTGCTCATGACACATTCATGCATGCATTTGTTATATCTGATGTCCGAACTTTCTTGCGAGTACTTTCAAAGTACTCACCTGGCTTGTTGATTTGGCTAGATGCTGACGAAGGCGATCTCATGGATGAAGAGTTCGATAGCGAGTCCGATGCCTAGAGGAATCCCAGTCAGTCTCGTGCGACCTTGGTATTGGTCACTGTGTTATATCCGCTTCCGCTACCCAAATAAATTCATCGAGCCTCTCCTCGACGCTCGATGAGCCGCCAGTGTAGGAGTCATATTATCCACTCCACTGTGATATTCCACCATCGCTTTATTCTCGAGTCAGTAGTAAGCCACTCCATTGTGTCATATCCGCCATTATGTATAATTATTGGCGTGCTTGAAATAAAGGGTTGAGCACCCCAGCTCGGCCCTGTAATATATTCTAAGGCTACTGGCTTATTGTATCAAGATTTTCTCTACCAGTCAGGAGGATTTTTCCTCGTACTGGACTCAAAAGGTCGGTTTCTCAATAAGCATTTTTTTGGAAAACCGGTCGTGACAAGCTTGGTACCAGAGCCAGGCTGACTGTAGGAAGCCACTAGGTGCGATTGCTAATCGGTTATTAGCATAATAGAGCTAATTCATATTTTTACAAATGTAGTCAATTTCGACAACAAGATAAATTTATGATCGACCACTCAGAATTTTTGCCTACTTTTGTAGATGGTCGGCAACGCATCATGAAGTCACAGATGTTCGCCAACATGCCCGATGGGTTCGCTGCTTCTCTCCTTCATCGCTCAAGTCGCGATGGGGCCATCTCAGGCGCCTAGATCTTCACACTCTCTCAGACAAGGTCAACGACAGTCTAACCATGCACCAAAGTCATGTGCAATTCAAGGAGGGCGTGTTGAGTTACGCCGCTTCCGGTTCTTGGGGAGAGCCATGCCTACGGAGAAGCATGCGATGCAGATGGCTGCCCGTGTGGCAATAGCTCGTCTCAGGGATGTCCTTCCTTCGATGAAGACCCGTCGTTACCGCTAACTTCCATGTCACGTGCCATACACCTGTCACTACGCGTTCTCTTGCCCCAGAGGAGAACGAGACGAGGCTTTTGAGATGCTTATCGAGTATCTCCGGGTTCTGGAGGCAGCCTTCAACAACCTGGTGGACGACCTTGTGGCTGCCCGCATGAACTCAGTCCATGGCTGTGCCGTCAAAAGGAGGGAGCTCCTGCGCACCGCACCGCCACTGACTTTTGTCTCGTCATCAGCATCTTTTGCACCTACTACTCTCGCTGCTACACGTCGCCTGCCTACCACTGAGGAGTTCAATCCAGTCATTGCGCCTACTCCAGTTCGTTCTGCACCACCCCTTGCGCCCACTCATGTTCGTGTTGTCCCGCATAGGGCGCCTGTTCCACCAACTCAGCGCAGCACTTCACGTTTGGAGCCTATTAGCGAGGAGGAGGTTGAGTTCCCAGCCTCACTGCGCCTCACCCTCGGCAAGGCCAAGGGAAATCCTTACCATCTCCGACTGAGTACACTTAGCCGCCATGTGATGTACCGACTTGTACGATATGTTTATATGTACATAGGCTGTGAGAAGTAGCTTGTTTGTGCATCATGTAGGAACTGGGAGAAGTGCACTAGCCTAATAACATGTCAGGTATATGTACGCATATCCTGAGTGATGTATTGTATAATTACTGCTTGCGTGTAAGATATGTAATGAGCAGTCCTTCTCCGTGCGCAAACGTTTATTCTCTTGAAAAATCTTGGAGAATTTAAGACTTTTTCCGTCTTCATGAATTTATTGATTTTTGCGACTCAATTTCTTTTCTTATGAGTTTTACAAAATATATCCCCAGAGTGATCAATGTCTCGTCCTTGGACGCGCTCCATGCCAGCTGGTTGTGCACACCTTCCCAGATTTTAAAACGCTGGTGGATAAGGACATTACCTTGGAAAATGAGAGACGCATCTTGGAAGATTTCCGCAAGCGAAAAAGGGACCAGACTAATCATGATCGCAACCACCGCAGCAAGACAGATTTTCAGAAAGGTGGGACACCCAAACCCGCGACAAACATCTCACGCCCAATCAAGAATTTCCATGCAAGGGACAAGGAGTTCACATACCGTCCAGGCGTTACTTGCTAGACTTGTGGAGAAGAAGGGCACTATGCCAAGCAGTGCCCCAAGCCAAGGAACTCGACCCCAAAGCCGAACAACGGAGGCAATAATTCGGCGCCAAAGCGCAACAATTTCAACCCAAATAACAACCACAGGAAGGGTCATCTAAACCACGTGACCAAAGAGGAAGCACAGAATGCCCCAGATATCGTACTCGGTATGTTTCCTGTCAACACAATACCTGCCATGGTTTTGTTTGATTCTGGAGCTTCTCACTCATTCATTTCGAAAAGTTTTGCCTTGCAAAATAATTTTTCGACGCTTCCCTTGGAAAAATCTATGTTCGTCAAGTCCCCTGGGAATAAGCAGGTTACCCAGAGTTATTGCCAAGGTGTGGTTATTGAGTTCGAAGGGTTGGAGTTTCACGCCAATCTTATTGTGTTGGAAAATAAAGGACTGGATGTCATCTTAGGGATGGATTGGTTAACCACCAACAAAGTTTTTATTGACTGCTTCAACCGGAACGTAATTCTCACCCACCACCACGGGAAGACAATAAAAGTTACAGCCAAAGAAAGAAAAATATCCCAGCAACCGAGATTGCACAAGGTGGATATTTCTGAATTAAGCAAGGTTCCAGTAGTGTGTGAATTTCCAGACGTATTTCCCGAAGAACTACCAGGCATGCCACCAGACCGAGAGATAGAATTCAGCATTGAGCTAGCACCCGGAACCGCCCCTATATACAAGAAACCATACAGAATGGCACCATCCGAATTGGTAGAACTGAAGAAGCAAATAAAAGAATTACTGGACAAAGGATATATACGAGCCAGCTCCTCACCTTGGGGTTCACCAATTTTATTTGCCAAAAAGAAGGATGGAACTCTGAGATTGTGTATAGAATATCGAGCGCTTAACATGGTCACAATCAAGAACAAATACCCGATGCCACGGATAAATGATTTATTTGATCAGCTCGCTCAGGCCAAGGTATTCTCAAAAATTGATTTAAGGTCGGGATACCATCAATTAAAGGTACGAACAGAAGATATTCCCAAGACGGCATTCACCTCCAGATACGGATTATATGAGTTCACCGTAATGCCATTTGGACTAACGAACGCCCCCGCATATTTTTTTCACCTCATGAACAAAGTATTTATGAAGTTTATGGACAAGTTTGTTGTGGTATTTATCGATGATATTCTGATATACTCCAAGACACCAGAAGAGCACGCTGAACATCTCCGAATTGTACTAGGGGAACTCAGGAAACATCAATTGTTCGCTAAATTCAGCAAGTGTGAGTTTTGGCTAAGGCAAGTAGGTTTTCTGGGCCACGACTAACCCAAGAGGGTATTGCCGAGAACCGAAAATGTCAAGGTCGATTTGGCTGGAAACCACCAGCCAGCCAGAACGGACGTCTGAAGTTTTCAAGATTTATTGAAGGATTCTCCACCATAGCAAAGCCAATGACGCAGCTACTCAAGAAAGACAAGAAGTTTGAATGGATGGAAGCTTATAGACAAGTTTCCAAGAATTAAAAGGAAATTAACGACAGCACCAAGATTAATTGTGCGGATATACACAAGAATTTTGAGGTGGACAGACGATCCCTAAGGGCCTCGGATGCGTGTTGATGCAAGAAGGCAAGGTAGTCGATATGTCTCCGCATAACTTCACAAGCATGAGGAAAATTATCCTACTCATGACCTGGAGTTAGCAGCAGTTATTCATGCACTCAAGGAATGGAGACACTTTTACTTGAAATCGCTAGAAATATACACAGACCATAAGAGCCTCAAGTATATTTTCACACAACTGGAACTGAATTTACGGCAACGACGCTGGTTGGAATTAGTGAAGGATTATGACGTTGGAATCCACTACCATCCAGGAAAAGCAAATGTAGTGGCAGACGCTCTAAGTCGGAACCCTAGCCCAAACGATTTACAACCTATCAAACCCGAGACCTGAATTTCGCAGGAGTTTACTAAACTCAACTTGCTGGTAGTTACCAAAGGCAGCATATCGAATTTAGAAATGCAGCCTACCTTGATAGAAAAGATTAAAGAGGCTCAGCATGGACACCCCAGCATTGAAGGCATTAAACGGAAAGTGAGTTTGGGCAAGGCCTCAGAGTTCGTTATCGATAAGCAAGGGATATTGTGGTAGGGAGATAGACTTTGCGTACCAAATATCAAGGACCTTAAACATCAAATCTTAGCTGAAGGCCACACTGCTCCGTATTCAATCCATCCCGAAGGAACAAAATGTACAAGGATATTCAGGAGAAATTTTGGTGGAACGGTCTAAAAAGGGATGTCGGTGTCAAAACCGGCGGATCTCGGGTAGGGGGTCCCGAACTGTGCGTCTAGGCGGATGGTAACAGGAGACAAGGGACACGATGTTTTACCCAGGTTAGGGCCCTCTTGATGGAGGTAAAACCCTCACGCCCCGCTTGATTAATATTGATGATGTGTGTTACAAGAGTGGATCTACCACGAGATCAAAGAGGCTAAACCCTAGAAGCTAGCCTATGGTATGATTGTTGTTCGCCCCACGGACTAAAACCTCCGGTTTATATAGACACCGGATAGGGTTAGGGTTACACAAAGTCGGTTACAAAGGTAGGAGATCTACATATCCAGACGCCAAGCTTGCCTTCCACGCCAAGGAAAGTCCCATCCGACACGGGACGAAGTCTTCAATCTGGTATCTTCATAGTCTTGGAGTCCGCCGATGATGATAGTTCGCTATCCGGACACCCCTAGTCCGAACTCCTCAAGAGCTCCCGAACGGGCTTCAGCGACGATTTAGTCCGGCGCCAGATATTGTCTTCGGCGTTGCAAGGCGGGTTCCCTTCAATCTTCATGTTCCCGCCGAATAGTGTCCGCTTCTTTATAAATGTTGCGCCCTTGGCTTCTACGCCCAATAATGGCCTTCTTCCATGTGTCGCATTTAATGCGAAAGGATGGGATATTTTTTCATTTTACCCCCTAGCCGTGCGAACGAGCCGCCTATAAGAGAGACGAGGATCTAGATCCAGCTCACACCATCCTCCATCCGCAAGTTCTCATCGAAGCGCCTCTGACAAAAATCCATTCCATCATGGATAGCCGACGCGGCTCCTCCTCTTGCGCTCCCAGCCCTAAGCTAGGAGATTGGGGGAGATGCTCAGTTCCACACAGCGAGCTACTGGTACTCCAATCCGAGGGATATCTTCCCCCAACATTCATGGTTCCGGTTCGAGCCAGACTAGCCACCTACAAGGGTGGAAAACAGGCGGAGAGCGTCCCCAACCCTTCCAAAGGGGAGCGGGTATGCTTTTTCCCCTATCTAATAAGGGGACTCAGATTTCCCATACATCCGTTTCTCCGGGGGCTCCTAGAGTTCTACGGACTCCAACTTCACCACCTCATGCCCGCCTCCATTTTGCACATCGCGGGCTTCGTAGCTTTTTTTATGAGCTGTTCTTGGGCATCGAGCCCCATTTTGCCATGTGGAAGAGATTGTTTTGTCTCGCACTCGTTCTCATGAGGGGTCGATATATCAAGTGGGCGGAGCCGAAATATGGCGATCGCGGGACCGGATATCTATCCGCACCTCGAAGAAGGCGTCCGAAGACTGGCCTTCGGAATGGTTCTACATGGAGGACGCCCCTCTGCCGGATCCAGTCTGGATCGGCCTCCCGGAGTTCAACAATGCTCCCTTGAAGAAACGCCTAAGTTGGCGCCCGCGGAACCCTCAACGGGAAGATGATAGGAGCGTCCATTATCTGATGGGCCGGATTAGGTTACTGGCCCACTCTGGATAGACCATGATTGGATTCATGGCCACGTGCATTATGCGAGGGGTGCAGCCACTCCAATATAGGGGCCACCCTATGTGGGATTTCAACGGGGAAGATGATGCCACCCGTCATGGCCGCAAAGGGCCAGGCTCGGCAGCCGATCTGGCGAAGATCCTGTCCGGCTTGTACAAGGGAGAGGAGGAGGACTTCCTCCGCAAGAATCCATTGAATGGATTTTCTATGAATAACCTTTGGAGCTGGGTAAGCGGATGTTCATCTACCCGATCCATTCTTTTTTAAAGTCAAGTATCTTACTCTGCGATGTCGACGCAGGAGCTGCGCCGGGACGTGGAGGGCATCTGGCCTAACTCCACAGCCCGAGGACCTGGAACGATCCCTTGATCCGACCTCCGAAGAGGATCCGGACATAAAGGTGGAGCTGATTGACGGGGTGTTCCACCAACGTAGCATAGACAATGCCCTAGTCGCCATTACGGCTGACTATCCCGGTTTGTTTCCGGCCTCCCAGGTGACTACGACCAAGATCTTGACACCATTATTTGATCCGCGCTCAATTCTGACCATCCCATACTGATGGTGCATTGCAGGAGGCGCCTTTAAGGTGGGAAGCCGAACCCGCGGCGGCCGGCCAACAAGGGTCAGTCCGGCCCAGCAGGAGGAAGAGGAGCGCGACGCGAACCGAAACATCGCCGCAACGGTACGGACCACCGCTATTTTTAAGGGAAGGCCTAGGAGGTATATTAATGCTCATAACTTCTCCAGAAAGAGCGCTCGCCGGACAGTGTCCGAAGAGGTTGCCAATCAAGCCTCCGCCGGACATGCTCCAACACATGGTCCAGGAGGGGAGGCGAATACAAGGCGTGAGCCGGACGCTCCTTCGACGGAGGATGCCGACAGGCTGTCCGCCACCCGGTCTGAGGTGGAGAGCGCCATGAATCACAGGCGTCGCCGGACAGTTCTTCGTGACGCGTGTTTCTCCCCGGAGGCGTTAAATGCCTTTGAAGCGGGAAACGCGCACCTCCGTGCCGCTCAAGATGGGTTAACCAGAGCCACGGAGCAGTATGTGAAAGACATACGGGTAAGTAATTTTAATATTTATATATGCTAGTAGCCCCCAAGACTTAAAATAGTTGAAATAACTGATTTAAGGATCAATTATTATGCAGGGTCTTACGGAGAAGAATACCCATCTGTCCCAGGAGCTCCAAGAGTGCAAGGCCCAACTTGAGGCCGCACTGGCCGCCACAGAGACCCCCGCTGGTAAGACGTACTTTGAAAAAAATAATTATTTAGCAAAGTGCGGCGTGAATCTGACAATAATATTGCAGAGGGCGCCGGACTAGATCCGGACAAGCAACAGCTACTGCGTCAGCTAAATGCAAGCGAGGGTGCTTATGAAGGTGCAGCAGAGAGAAACAAGCTCCAAGATGCCCACACCCAGCAAGGAAAAGAGCTGAAAGGTGTTCGGGCCCAGCTGTCTGGCTCCGTGAAGGAGAATCAACGGCTTCGTCGCGGCATTTATAGTAAGTGCTTGAACAAATTCCTTTAAAAAGAAGAATTTGGCGAGGAAGTCGATTGATGTAAATATGTCTTTAGGTGTGCTCACAGTCGCCTCATGGAGGAAATGCCCGAGTCAATGGGTGACCAACTTCCCGAGCTAGTGCAATTGCTCGAACGTGTTCGGCAAAGCGATGAGTGGCGCTGCTCATGCTTTATGGCCATCCGCCTCCCTACCCGAGGGCCTTGGTGAGCTTGCTAAGAAGCTTCAGGAGCACGGCGACCTCCGCTTGTGGAAGATATCGGCTGCCGTCGTGGCGCCAGGAGGCTGGGCCATGGTGAAGACATCGCATTCAAGTCGACCCAAACCACATGGCCGAGGTCAGACCTGCGGGGCCTGATGGGAAGGAGATCCCTGTGAGCTTGATGTACGGCCAAGTAGAACTGGCCACGAAATATTCCCAACAGGACTGTAAATTAGACAGCCTATTAGATGGGATTGAGGAGGACTACAATTAGTCGGTTTGATGATGTAATTTGAAATGACATGTAAAATGCCTTCTAGCCGGATTGTAGATCGTTTGTCTTTGCGGACCGTTTCGCTTCAACCTCAGGACCCAACAGTCCGGAGTGTGTTCGAATACCCTTGCGGTTATAAAAGAACCGGGGCATGCATGGAGACAAGGCGTCGGGGTCATAAGTGCTTTATCAGACAAGTGCCCAACTAGTTATGTTATATTACATGGTTAGTAAGAAAGATCTTCCAGGAGAATAGTTCCGTTAGGGTTCCTTTTCGGGAGGCATGCCCTAAAGTGCAATGCCGGACTGCGAAAATAGCAGAAAAAGCATCTCGGGGCAGATAAATAAGTAAGTAATAAATCATCTTTCAATTCACCGACCGAATATTCTCTTAAGAACGCTAGCTTTCGGCTTCACCCGATCTAAGGTACACATCCGCTGACCCGCAAGAATAATCGCAGAGGTGCTCCTTTACCTCCTAGCCGAACAATCGGGAACGAGGGGTAAGCACAGAGCCAGCAACCCAGCTTGGCCAAAACTTAAGTCATATCGATGCATATAATGGTGAATAAAAGGTACATGCGGAAGTATGACACATGTGTTGGGCATGAAGCTCAGATGAATAAGCTTCGTAAAAGAAGCCCCTGGTATAATGAGTGCCGTGAGCACATCAAGTGTAAAGTAACAAAGTGCAAATCAGCCCATAAAAGGTATTGAAAAAAAGTGGGAAGAAGGAGGAGGACGAGAGACAGTAAAAAAAAGGGGTGGACGGGGGAGTGAGACAAACCCGGAGTCGGGCGCTAGGCGTAGAATCTTCGGAGACGGGCTGCGTTCCATGGGTTCGGCTCGAGTCGGTTGTCAGATGCGTTACGTAGATGGTATGCTCCGCCGGTCAGGACTTGGTCGATGATGAAGGGACCTTCCCACTTGGGCTTAAGTTTGTCCTTTTTCTTGTCCGGCAGGCGTAGAACAAGTTTGCCAACATTGTAAGTTTTGGCCCGTACTTCTCTGCTTTGATATCTTCGAGCCTACTGCTGATAAATTGCGGAACGAGCCTTTGCCACGTCTCGCTCCTCCTCTAAGGCTTCCAGACTGTCCTACCGATCCAACTCGGCTTTTCTTTCTTCGTACATGCGCACACGAGGTGAGTCATGAATTATATCGCAGGGCAGAACTGCCTCTGCGCCAGATACCATAAAAATGGTGTGAATCCAGTATTCGGTTTGGCGTGGTCCGCAGCCCCTGTGGTACGGAGTCGAGCTCCTCTACCCAGGCGTGTTAGATTCCTTGAGGGACCGCACTAGTCGGGTTTGATGCCGCCATGATTAGACCATTTGCTCGCCGACTTGACCGTTAGTTTGGGGTGATAGATCAAGCGTAATCGAGCTTGATGCCCATGTTTTTGCACCGAGTTTAACCTCGTCGGCCGTGAAGTTCGTGCCGTTATCGGTGATGATTTGTGGGGACGCCAAAACGGTGTACTAGCCCGGATATGAAGTCTATCACCGGTCCGGATTCTGCCGCTTTAACCGCTTGGCCTCAATCCATTTGGTGAATTTGTCCACCATGACCAATAAGTATTTGTGCTTTTGGGTTCCCCCTTTAAGGGTCCAACCATGTCAAGCCCCTGCATCGCGAACAGCCGTGTAATGGGTATAGTTTTGAGGGGTGGGTGGCATGTGGCTCGATTAGCAAAGAGCTAGCAACCGACGATGGTTGGACTAAATCGAGCATCCGCCCGGCTGTCGGCCAATAAAATCCTGACGGAAGGCCTTGCCTACAAGGGCCCGGCTGCAGCGTGGTGCTCACGAGTCCGGGCGTGAATTTCAGCCAGGAGATTTCGCCTTCCTCTTCGGAGATACACCTTTGAAGGACTCGTTGTGCTTTTCTTATAAAGTTCTCCTCATGGACCTTGTAGGCTTTAGATCGCCGAACTATGCAGCGGGCCTCATTTTGGTCTTCGGAAGTTCCTGCCGCATTAAGTAGGCTAGGAATGGTTACATCCACGGGCAATTACTGCCATTATTTCGTGAGTCAAGGTGTTATTTCATTGGCCGAGCCGCCGATTGTGTCGTAATGGTCTGAGTTAGGTGATGCAGGTGGCTCCGGATTGTTATTTCCGACTCCTCTTCACATAATACGGATGGCTTAAAGAGCCGCTCCAGAAGATGTTAGGAGGACGGCGCCTCGTTCGGCGCCGATGCGTGCTAACACGCCTGCTGCTCGGTTATTATCCCGGCTATATGATGGAATTCTAGTCCTTGAACCGAGCTGACATTTTTAGGACGACGCTATGTAAGCTGCCATTTTGGATCTTTACGCCAAAGTCTCCATTTACTTGGGATATTGCGAGGTTTGAATCTCGCGCACCTCTAGGCGTTGAATGCCCTTGAGATTGCCATCCGGAGGCCATGTAGAAGGGCCCCGATTCGCTCTGCGTTGTTGGAGTCCGTGTACATTATTTGAAGTACGATTGATTGTGTCTCAGCTAGACGTTAGGACGACGCCAGCCCCCAAGCCAGCCAGCATTTTGGATCCGTCGAAATGCATGATCCAGTTGAGTACGCGCCGCATCTTTAGGGAGTTCAGCCGTCCATTCGTCGATGAAGTCAGCCGTAACTCGCGACTTTATAGCTCGCCGTGGTTTGTAGGTTATGTCAAATGGTAAGAGCTCGATAGCCCATTTTGCAATCCTGCCCGCTCGCGTCGCGATTGTTTATAATACCGTGAGAGGTACTTCGAGGCCACCGTTATTGAACACTCTTGAAAGTAGTGTCGCAGCTTCCGGATGCTATGAACACCGTGACACGCTGTCTTTTGATAATGTGGGTACCGTCATTTGCATGGAGTTGGAACAGTGGATACGTAGTACACTGGTTTTGAAGAGGGAATTTGTGCCCTTCGCTTCTCGCTCAACGACGAGTACCGCGCTGACAACTTGATGTGTTGCTGCGACATAAAAAATCATAGGTTCGCCCAGATTGGGCGCGGCCAGAACCAGATTTGTTGCCAGTATGGCTTTTATTTCTTCGAGTCCGGCTGTGGCAGCATCCGTCCATTCAAATGTTTTAGCGCGCGGAGGAGGCGGTAGAGGGGCAGAACCTTTTCTCCCAAACGGAAGATGAAGCGACTTAAGGCTGCTACGCATCCGGTTAGTTTTTGTATCTGCTTGAGGTCTTTTGGAATATCCAATTGTGACAGAGCTTGGATTTTGGCCGGGTTTGCTTCAATTCCTCTACCAGATACGATGAAGCCCAAGATCTTTCCGGCTGGTACGCCGAAGACGCATTTTTCCGGATTGAGCTTAAAGTTATATGCTCGGAGGTTGTCGAATGTCACCCTCAAGTCTTCTACTAGATTTCCGACGTGTTTGGTCTTGACGACCACATCGTCTACGTATGCCTCTACTATTTTGCCTATCTGGGTAGCCAGACATGTTTGAATCATGCGCTGATATGTTGCGCCGGCGTTTTTGAGTCCGAAGGGCATTGTGTTGAAGCAGAATGGCCCATATGGAGTAATGAATGCCATTGCGGCCTGATCTTTCTCCGCCATCTTGATTTGATGGTATCCGGAGTATGCATCGAGGAAGCACAATGAGTCGTGCCCTGCGGTAGCATCGATGATTTGGTCGATGCGAGGGAGGGGGAAAGGGTCCTTTGGACAGGCCTTGTTAAGGTCTTTAAAATCGACGCAGAGGCGCCAGGATTTGTCCTTTTTTGGTACCATTACTAGATTGGCTAGCCAGTCCGGATGTTTTATATCTATGATGAATCCGGCTTCTAAGAGTTTGGCTATCTCCTCTCCCATTGCCTGTCTTTTGGGTTCAGAAAATCGCTGAAGAGCTTGTTTGACTGGCTTGAATCCTTTTAGGATATTTAGGCTGTGCTCTGCCAGCCTGCGTGGGATTCCTGGCATGTCTGAAGGGTGCCAGGCAAAAATGTCCCGATTTTCCCGAAGGAATTCTCGTAATGCGGCTTCGACATCCGGACTTAATTGTGCCCCAATGGAGTCCGTCTTTGTGGGGTCCGTTGGATGGACCTGAAATTTGACTATTTCGTCTGCTGGTTTAAAAAAGGTGGACTTGGACCTCTTATCGAGTATCACATCGTCCCTATCCACCGTGGAGCGCAGCGTAGTTAGTTCCTCCGCCTCTAGGGCTTCGGACAATGCCTCTAGGGCCGGTCGGCTGTCTTATTTTCAGCGCTGAGTGTCAGATCCGATCATCGGCGAGAGTGATTATCCCATTGGGTCCGGGCATTTTGAGCTTCATGTACCCGTAGTGGGGTATATCTTGAAGATTGTGAATGCCTCTCGCCCTAACAAAGCGTGATATCCGCTGTCGAATGGGGCCACTTGAAACGTGACCTCCTCGGACCTGTAATTGTCCGGTGAGCGAACACTACATCTAGTGTGATTTTTCCGCGCAGCGCATTTCTCGACTAGGGATTATCCTCTGAAGGTTGTGCTTCTTCGCCAATGCGGCTCCGCCAATTTCCATTTTTGAAGGGTTTCATAGATGAGGTTTAATCCGCTGCCGTCATCCATGAGTACCTTAGTAAGACGAAAACCGCCCACCGCCGACCGAGGACCAATGCGGCTGGTGCTCTAGCTGTTCGAATTTAGGTTCGTCGCTGGCGCTGAAGGTGATAGCCGTGTCGCCCATGGATTTGTTGTTGCTACTTGGTAGACTTCGCGAGGCTGCGGATTGTTCGCTTCCGCATGTTATTTGATGCAAAATTCTCGAAGACTGTTAATACCGTACTGGTACTGCTGGGTTGGTTGCCCGGGGCTAAAAAGCCTATGCCACTTTTGGCCACTGCCGTAGTATCCAACACGCCAAGGCTGTGTGTTGGAGTGGCGCCCGCATCTTGTGGATTTTGCAGGTCCGTTGAGCCAACCCTCCAAAGACGGTTCCGCACTTTAGGGGTTTTGGTTTTTGAGATTCAACCCGGTGCTTGATAATGATGCACCCGCTTGTTTCGGATCGGGATGTATTCGGGGCGGATTATCCCAAAATTACTTTCGGTTTTCCAGCGCTTCCATCGCACAAGACTTTTGTACTATGGTCACCAAGTTAGTAAAGCGTGTAATTTCGCGACGACTTATGGCGTTTAGGATTCCCTTGTCCGTGCAATTATTGCAGAAAATTGGGATTGCGTCCTCCTCTCGGCAGTCCTTTATCCTGTTCATAACCAGGAGGAATCTGGCCCAGTAATGATGTACTGTTTCATAGGTCTCTTGCCGAATTTGAGAGAGATCGCTAATGTTTGGGTGGGCGGGTGGAACTAGATCCGGAACCCCGTCCAATTTAGGACTCAAGGGCCGAGAAGTTTCCGAACTTGGAAGTTTGGATTTTTAAGTGTTATCCCATGAGTCCAACCCACCGCCTGACTTTAAGTTCACGGCTTGATCAACGTCCGTCCCTCTGCGGGAATCCGCATGGAGGGATCGAACCGGACGAACTAGTCCTTAAGATACAAGAAGAATCGCCACATTGCTGCTCTATCACAGCAACATGATGGGTAGCCCGGGAGAGTTGATCTCTCAGATCGGTTTTAGGCCCGATCCGGTCGTAGTCTGTGGCGACTCCTGTGGCGGCGATGCGATCCAAGAGCTCGTTTATGGAGGAGAGCTCGATCGATCTAACTGTTCGCAAGTTCAATTAACTCGGAGATTGGTTTCGATGACTCGAGAGGTCATCGTCGGTGCGGTGGCCGGACTGGAGGTCATAAGAAAACCACCTAGTCAAGAGTCTCGCCAATGCCAAGGCTCCTTTGGCGATAGTATCGCCTTTAAAGACGAGATGAGGCATCCTACCGACGGCGATTTACACGAGGAACTCTCAATGAAAGCACCAATGTCGGTGTCAAACCGCGAATCTCGGTAGGGGTCCCGAATGTGCGCCTAGGCGGATGGTAACAGGAGACAAGGGACGCGATGTTTTACCCAGGTTCGGGCCCTCTTGATGGAGGTAAAACCCTACGTCCTGCTTGATTAATATTGATGATGTGTGTTACAAGAGTGGATCTACCACGAGATCAAAGAGGCTAAACCCTAGAAGCTAGCCTATGGTTTGCTTGTTGTTCGTCCTACGGACAAAAACCCTCCGGTTTATATAGACACCGGATAGGGTTAGGGTTACACAAAGTCGGTTACAAAGGTAGGAGATCTACATATCCGTATCTCCAAGCTTGCCTTCCACGCCAAGGAAAGTCCCATCCGGACACGGGACGAAGTCTTCAATCTGGTATCTTCATAGTCTTGGAGTCCGGCCGATGATGATAGTTCGGCTATCCGGACACCCCCTAGTCCGGAACTCCCTCAAGGGACATAGCCACGTTCATCGCATGTTGTGACTCTTGTCAACGCATCAAGGCCGAGCACCAGAAACCGGCCGGACTTTTACAGCCAAATAAAATACCCGAGTGGAAATGGGACGAGATTGGAATGGATTTTATTGTTGGGCTACCTCGGTCACGACACGGAAATGATGCCATATGGGTCATCACTGATAGACTGACTAAAGTAGCACACTTCATCCCCGTGAAGACAACCCACACCAATCAGAAACTTGCCAGGCTTTATCTTTCCCGTATCGTCTGCTTACATGGAGTCCCAAAGACAATAATATCGGACAGAGGCACTCAATTCGTCTCCCGATTTTGGGATCACTTACAGCAAGATCTGGGAACTCAACTGGCGTTTAGTACCGCATACCACCCCTGCATCGATGGACAAACTGAACGCGTAAACCAAATTCTAGAAGACATGCTAAGAGCATGTGTCCTCACCTATGGAACCAGTTGGGAAGAAATTAAGCTTACCATACGCAGAGTTCACATACAACAGTAGTTACCAAGCCAGCCTGCAAATGGCACCATTTGAGGCTTTGTACGGGCGGAGATGTCGTACCCTGCTAAATTGGTCAGAAACCGGAGACAGCCATATCTTCGGCCCAGACATGCTCAAGGAGGCTGAAGATAAAGTTAAGGTGATTAGGGATCGACTCAAGACAGCCCAAAGTCGACAGAAGAGTTATTACGATCAAAAACATCGGGGAGTCAGTTTTGAACCCGCTGAGTTTGTGTACCTACGGATATCTCCTATGAGGGGCCTGCAACGATTCAAGATAAAGGGGAAGCTAGCACCAAGATTCATCGGACCCTTCTACATAGTGGCACGGAGAGGCACGGTAGCCTACCAGCTAGACTTACCCGAGGATTTATCCGACGTCCACGACGTGTTCCACGTCTCGTAGTTGAGGAAGTGCGTAAGCAACCTAGAGAAGCAGGTATCCCATGAAAACATTGACGTGCAGCCAGACCTCACATATCGGGAGCATCCAATAAAAATCTTGGAGGAGTCTGAAAGGAGGACCCGACAGAAAACCATCAAGTTTTTCAGAGTGAAGTGGAGCAATCACACCGAGAGTGAAGCTACTTGGGAAAGGGAGGATTTTCTTCGGACAGAGCACCCACATTTATTTGAGGATCAGCTGAAATCTCGGGGACGAGATTTTTCCTAAGGGGGTAGGTGTTGTGACTCTCAAAAAAAATTTGTTTGGTTTTCAACAAAAACCTTGTTGGTTTTGAAGAAGGTCATTTAAACCCTTCCAAAAATCTCTTTCTCTCAAAATTTTCCCCTTTGGCAAAGGATTTTTATTTTGGCATCTTTTCAACCCTGGTGTTTGGTTATTAAAAACCTTTCTTCTGATTCTCCCATTCTCAAATTTAATTCTTGGAATTTTTTTTAAAGAAAACCCTAGGAGTTTTGGGTCTTCTCTTATATTGAAACCACCCATGCTTTTACCATGCCTCATGTGGTAAATCTTCCCAAAACCCCTCTTTCCACTTTGGGGCAATCCAAATATTCTGTCCCAACAAGTCCAACTCATTTCTGGATTTTACTTCATTTATTTCTTTCCCCAAAACAATTATGTCCATTATTTTGAGCCTAGGTGATTTGCAAAGCAAGTACCTAATTGCCTTTGAACTTTGATCTCAAACCAACTCCTCTGGATAGTCCCTAGCACCCACAACCTAGAACCATCAAGATCCACTCTTCCTCTCTTCAAAATTTTCAAGTTTCAGCTTCTGCAAGTTTGGACCAGATTTGTCAAATTTGGTGAAATCCATATCTCCTCTTCTCCAAAAATCCCACCAAAATTCAGGCAGCCCCCAGATGCAGTGAGAGGCCACCTCACCAAAAATCAGCTCAAGGGAAAATCCCCACATGCCAAAATCATTTCGTCGAACACCTGGCCTGCACTGTTACTTTGCACTTTCAGAGAAATTAAGAGATTCAGAAAGTTCAGTGTCGTTTTATTCATCAGAGTTCAGTCACCTGTCAACAAGGCGCCTGGCGCGCTCGCGACCCCTCCTCCCTGGCAGAAGGCCGACGCCCCTTGACGGGTGCAGGCGTCGGTGGCGGTGAGCCTCGCCGGCAGCAGTTCTGCGGTGGCTGCGCCACCCGTGGCGGCCAGCGAGGGCCTGAGCCTGCTCGCCACGCCACCTGGCGCCGCCCATTGCTCCCTGGCCCTCCGCGTGGCTCATGCATGCCAGCGCACTCCCACTGCACTGTCGCCGTGGCCCGGTAAGCACAGGGCACGCCCTCTACCGCCGACGGGCCCGCGCCGCCTGCCCGTCGAACCCCCCCAAAGCTTATAATCCAAGCGCGTTTAGTGCCTAAATGGAGCCAGTGGACCTCCACGATGATGCTCAACCACTAAACCACCCCGACCAAGCGCTGCGCCGCCGTAACCTTCGCCGGAGAACTCCATTCACGGCCATCACCTCGGATCGCCTATAAAAAGGGGCCCCGAGCTCGCCCTCGAGCACACACCACCTCTGCTCCTCACCAACACTCCGCCAGGCCACTAGGAGGACCTCGAGGAGGTATCCTCCCCTAACTCCAGCCGCCCCGTTCCGCCTCAGCCTCCACCTCGATTCACTCCGGTGAGGCCGTCCCCGGCGCCCAAACCTTGTCAGCAATCCCCTCGAGCACCTAGAAGTCTAACCCCCACTTCAATTTGCCTTTCGCAGCACTCTCCGGCGAGACCCAACTCCACCCGAACCGCCGCCCGCCGGAGCAAGGGCCGCCGTCGACATAGTGCTCGCCGGGGACCACCACCACCACCCACCGACGCGGAAGGATGCACTGAGCACAGAGGTACCACCCGATCCCCCTGCCTTGCCGTGGATCGCCGCCGGCGACCACCGCAGCTCTCGGGCGCCGACGAGCTCCGTCTCCCCGTTTTAAATTTTCAA
The DNA here is from genome assembly GCA_021605205.1 of Aegilops longissima. Lineage (NCBI taxonomy): Eukaryota > Viridiplantae > Streptophyta > Magnoliopsida > Poales > Poaceae > Aegilops > Aegilops longissima. The sequence goes on from CM038678.1 coordinate 281,957,119, forward strand.
ACCTGACGGGTGGGACCCGCCTGTCAGTCTCTCATTTTTTTAACAAACAATTTTCTGAAAGCGTATTCTGGCAAAATGCGCTTTCCACCTCAAGCGTTTTCGACTTTTTCGCTGGCCCCTCAGGAAGTTTCGTTTATTACGTAAAGGTCCTTGGACCAAAACACTTATAACTTTTAAACAGAAAAGGATTTTTGAGTGATTCTTTTTCTGCCCTCTTCAAAATTTTGTCTAGTTTTTATCAGATTTATTTGAAAAATATTTGGTATATTTCTGTACACCTCACGGTATTTACGATAGCGCGTGTATTTTTGTATACCGTAGATACCGAAGGAGGTGACGGAACCACAAACCACGCAGGCCCCGACTACTCCGAACCAGGCAAGCATGTTTGAACCTTTGATATGATGAGTGTCTTGGCATGTTTGCATTAAGTAGTTCCATAGCATGTTCTTGAAGAATCTCGATGAAGGTTATATTACATGCAAAGTTGAGGCAAGTGAATTTCGATAATCCATAAGTTGTTGGATATGAGTTTGCATGGCCATGAGATGGCATGAGAATGGGTAAGATGGCAGTGTTGTAGCATGCCAGTCTTATGCCTGACTGTTTGACAAGTGTCAACATGAATCGGTCCATTTCCATCCGTTTCCCTCCTGTACTACCACATGTTTTTCCGCAAGGAAATATGGCTTAGTAAGTTGCGAACCGCTTCTGGTACACACCAAATCGAGAGGTCGGATGAGGGTTCCATGCCCTGGATTAAAGCCTATCATCCGTCGGGGTATGGGTGTTTCGGTTGGGACCGAGAGGGGCCACCCTTAGAGCACGCGATATAATTTGATCCCATGCTATTCGAGATTGTGATCTCCCGCCTCAAAGTTTTTCTTGAACGCTGTCTAGGGTGATTCTGGCGCCGTGAGGTGGGATGGGTGTGTATTGGTTAGATGTGTTTCTCGAAATACAGAACGGAACTAGTCCTTCGTGATCACGAAACCGCTGGCTGTGGGTAATTTAGAACAAACTCTACAGAGTCAAAAATCCTTGAAATCATCTTATCCATGTCCGTGTACCGTGCTCATTATCTTTTGTACGTTGTCGGTTTGGTGATGAAACTCCCGAGAACCACATGAGTGTTAAGTCTGATTAAATGTTTATTTCTATGGATGAACTAACCCGTTATTATCATGTGTTGAATATTTTCCTATGAGCACTATTTCTTGCAAGTTAATAGATATGAAAAGTGAATTATAAGCCCTTTCGCGATGTCGCTCGACGTCCGATCGCATGCATTGTTATTATTTACTTTTGATATAAGCCCTTTTCGTGATGTCGCCGATGCCCAACTGCAGCATTGTTATTATTTACTTTTGATATAAGCCCTTTCTGCGATGTCGCTCGACGCCCGATCATGCATTGTTATTATTTACTTTTGATATAAGCCCTTTCTGCGATGTCGCTCCGACGTCCGACTGCGGCATTGTTATCATTTATTTTCAATATAATCCCTTTATGTGGTGTCGCTCAGACGCCCGACTGTGGCATGATTTATTTATTTGTTCACCCTTCGAGGCGCCGCTCGCATAACCGATCGGTTTTCGATTATTTTTACTACCACCTGACTTCCTTCTTACTAATTAATGTCATGTTACTTCCTCATTTGGATGTACATTACTTATTCCTCATGACGCATTCATGCATGCATTTTTTATATCTTATGTCCGAACTGTCTTGCGAGTACTTTCAAAGTACTCACCTGGCTTGTTGATTTGGCCAGATGCTGACGAAGGTGATCTCATGCATGAAGAGTTTGATAGCGAGTCCGATGCCTAGAGGAATCCCAGTCAGTCTCGTGCGACCTTGGTTTTGGTCATTGTGTTATATCCGCTTCCGCTACCCAAATAAATTCATCGAGCCTCTCCTCGACGCTCGATGAGCCGCCAGTGTAGGAGTCATATTATCCACTCCACTGTGATATTCCACCACCGCTTTATTCTCGAGTCAGTAGTAAGCCACTCCATTGTGTCATATCCGCCATTATGTATAATTATTGGCATGCTTGAAATAAATGGTTGAGCACCCCAGCTCGACCCTGTAATATATTCTAAGGCTACTGGCTTATTGTATCAAGATTTTGTCTACCACCAGAGGATTTTTCCTCGATCGACTCAAAAGGTCGGTTTCTCAATAAGCATTTTTTCAAAAACCGTCGTGACACATATCACTTTATGCCTCATGCACGGTATTCCCACGGGTGCCACCTTACCGACCCAGACCGCTTATGCCTTTTGGCTCACGATATGATAGTGTTGCTAGAATCCATATGATGAGAAACCAGGCCGACATGACTAGTCATGAATCCAAAGTGGCACTAACTTACAGGACATGCATACATGACTCCAAAGAACGAACGTGTCGGTCATCAACGATGAACCCAAGTCGTAACAAGCTACAAGGACTTAAAGGAACAACGCATGACATTTCAAGGGATGTATGAGAACGAAGAAGGACACATGCCGGCCAGCCTAAGTGTTCCGGAGCAATAGCAAGCTACCATGGCTTAGTGGAAGCACTAGGAGACATTTCCCCATAAGAGAGGCTACCAAGAATAAACAACTAGGTTGTCGGATCCCACACATACCAAGCATTTCAATAACATACACACAATATGCTCGATACGTGCAAATACAACATGGCATCACAACAGAACTCTATGACTCAAAGAATTTATTCATTAAGCTCCGAGGAGCCAAGCATTACAAACATGGGTCTCATGACCCAACATTCAGAGCATACAAACAACGGAAGCATAATATGTTTGAGTACAAACAACTACAAATGAAAAGGGCTGAGAAGCCTGACTATCTACAAGATCCTCCCAAGGCTACAAGATCGTAGCTGAGGTAATAAGCTAAACATCAAAGTCCACGCGGGACTACTAGTGAGACTGAAGTCTCTCTGCAAAAACATAAACTAAGCAAACGTGAGTACAAATGTACCCAGCAAGACTTACATCAGAACTAGCTACATATGCATCAGTATCAACAAAGGGATGGTGCGGTTTAACTGCAGCAAGCCAGCTTTGACTCAATGGTTATCCTAAACTACGATTGCAAGTAACTCTTTTGAGGTGGCGCACACGGGTCCACATATTCACCATATCAATACACCACTATGGATCCTCTCCCGTCTCCCTACGAGAACGCCATCCATAGCACTCACGCTTATCTTGCGCATTTTAGAGTATCCACTTTCACTTGTCTATGAACTGCATAAGCAACCCAGAGGTCCTTTACCGCGGACGCGGCTATTCGAATAGATCATTTATAACCCTGCAGGGGTGTACTTGTTCACACACGCTCTTGCCACTTACCACCATGTATACGTCATGTATCTCGGCAACCTACAAGCGGAAGCCTGGTGAGGGTGTCGGCCATGACTTGTCTCACCATGCAAGACTCTAGTCCAGGTTTATCGCCTATTCGGGTTCCATCCGCAAGGAGATCCGGCTAGGGTGTCGCTCACGGTCGCAAATGATGTGAGCACGGTTCCTAAGCCCACCAAACGGGTGACGCTTGGTACACCGTGCCACTGCACCTAGTTTGTCCCAAGCCCACCTGTACCGGGTGCCACTTGGTAGACTACTAGCACTACCTACAAACAACAAAAACTAGTTGCAACTCCTGGACAGAGATCAGGTTGATTAATAAGTCGAGAGAGCTTGGAGTGCCCGAAGCCCAATGTGTGGTAGTAGCTGTTCATGGATCACAAACACAGAACTCAGTTCCTGAGGGTGGTTTCAATGAGACAACCCGCCATGTACTCCTACATGGCCTCTCACAGCTACCTTTACCAAATCATGTTCACACACTTACAGTACAAAAAAAATACACTTCCGTGATGATACGTGTTTGTCACAGTAGGTCGCGTTTTTTGTCATGCATGTACATCCATGACAAATTTATGACAGAATTAAGATAGTCATACATGTGCTGTCGTAGAAGTGTTCCATGACATTACCAAAACTATCATCACGGAAGTGTCCACTTCCATGACGATAAATCGCGTCACGTAAGTGCTTTCGTCAAGGGTGATCGACACGCGGCATCCACCGCTACTTAACGCCGTTAAGCTATCAGTCCGGTTTTGGATCCGATAACCGCTAACAGCCCGACCAATGGGGATTTTCCACGTAAAATTATGATTGGTCGACGGAAACACGGTCACTCGCGCTGGCACAGGTGTCACTCATCCAATGGGCGAGATGCGCGTATGATATGTTGACACGTGGACCGGCCCAAAGGGGCCCATAAAGTTTAAATGGGTCGGCCCAACTAAAGGCCCACAAGATTTTGCAGTCCATAATGGGCCAGCCCAGCAGAAGGCCCACGAGATTTTGTGTATCATAATGGGCCGGCCCAGCTAAAGGGCCACGAGATTTTATGGGCCATAATGGGCCTGTCAAGCTAAAGGCCCGCGAGATTTTGCGGACCATAATGGGCCGGCCTAGCTAAAGGCCCAACATTCTCAGTTAAGGCCCGTACGGCTAGTGTCAAATTGGCCCGTCAACGGCCTATCCTAAACTTTTCATCATCGCGGCCCATGGTCACTTCTGACCTGTTAATAGTGCGCTAAATACATGGGCTGAATTACGGCCCGGTGTATTTCTGGCCTATTAAAGGTCCTGCTTCATTTGGGCCCATTTACAGGCCATTGAAACTTTCGGCCCATAAACGACCGTGAAGGATTTGGGTCATATTCGGCCATGTTTGACATTCGGCCTGTTAGAGGCCCACTATAGTTTTGGGCCACTTCGGCCTGTTCTGATTTTCGACCGTTAAGATCGGACGAAATCCATGGGCCATATGTGGCCCAACGTCACATCGGGCCATTAACGGCCCATATAAAAATGACGATAATCTAGCCCAACCGAACTTCTGGACTATTAAAGGCCCGTGTATTAGGTCGGCGCATTTACGACCCGTCTGAATTTCGGCCTCTGAAAGATCCGCATCGTAAATGGGCCCAATCTCACTTTCAGCCTTTTAAAGGCCCATATTTTTTATGGGCTCGAGATATTTACACCTGTAAATGGCCTATTGTTATTGAGGGCCCAAATTATGTTTAGGCCTGTTAAAGGCCCACTATGGGCACAGGCCTACCAGAAAAATATGAAATCTTATGTGGATTTAGGCCCAGATATTTTTAGTGGGCTACATGCAAATTTCGGCCTATAATCGTTTTTAGCCAAATTGGAATGGGCCCGACGAATGTTGGCATGTTGGGCTCCTATGAAGCTTTCGGCCGAATACATTACTAAGATAAACCTACACTATACAAAAATAGCATCGTAATTATTGCAGCCTTTGGCAGCATCATAAATGTTGTATCACAACAAAAGGCATGTTGGCATAAAGTTTATAGTCCTTGCAGATAAAAGCACCATAAGATGTATAGAAGCACAGATCATTTGACCCGAGTGCTAATGTTTCAGGCTGTAGAATCTGATGGAGTATCACGATCTTCACCTTTTTTCCGCCATTGCTCTTAAACAACGAAGCGAATGTCTGATAGTCTGGTTTCAAAACCATTCATATCTTGACGACATTTGTCAACCACTATTCTTGTTTCCAAAACAACGTCCATTAGGGATTGGACTTGTGTCTAGAGCACAGATATATCACTCTGTCTAGCAGGAAGATTTTATTCAGTAGGCGATTTGGACAAGGTTACCTTGACAACCAACCCAGAATTACGCAGGAAGGTGCTTTTTGTACTGTTAGTGGAGAGATACTGACGCACTGCAGCAAGAGGTGACATTGTGCCTGTGGTAGCCTCGTCACCTTCAGGTGGTTGTGGCTGTTCAATCATTTTTCCATAGATTCCTGAAAGTTTGAACTTGTAGATTAGTGTACCAGATAAGTTACTAATGAGACAAAAACAAACAAAGTAGGTTACACGTTTATACATAACTTATTTTGGTGAACTACTGTAATACATTAGCATGTATTGTAGTGCCAACTACATAATAAAATCACTTTCGAACATATGTCCATGTAGCATGCCCATCAGATTGTCTATTTCCTCACATTCGTTGACATCTATGGATAAAGAGACATGGTTTAAAGTAGGACGAACATAGTATGACATCATTCATATCATGGGCGAGTAGATATAAAACAAACAGGCTATTTTATCATTGTGTGCGCATGTGAACATAACAACTAGAATACAGATCAAGACCAAAAGAATATCCTTCATCTCTTTTAAACCATGTAAGGTGAAATGATACGTTAAGACAACTGTTATAAAAGTGAACAGAGTAACTGACATTGGCTGCAAACAAAGTAGTTAAATGAACAGATCACAGTACCAATCAATTCAAAGGCAGGAGGAGTAAGGACTTACAACAGCGGCTTGAACTGGTGTGCTCATGCCCTTCATCTTGCTGGTGTGGCAATCCTTGAAGATTTGCACTTCATTCGGTTCAGTTATTTTGGTCCGCATGGCTTTCTCTCAGATTTGGAACAAGTCAATATAGATACGATAATATGGCATGAAAAAAGAAGGAAGTAGCGGTATTTACAAGAGCCTCGCAGCAGTGCAATATAGCTACGAGATCCTGTTGTCTATTGGAATTTCACTTTAGAACGGTTGGTCTTGTTCTTCAAACAGTTAGCCTAGAAGAAGATACACTTGTAAGACACATACATAAATACAAGTTCAATATGTGGTCCGATCAAATACATATAGCCTACGATACTTTGGATCGGACCAGATTTAACAAGGGTTGTCCGGTCTTCATCGTAATATATTCCACTCGAGATGTTTGGGCGATTTCATTGTTAGCCTTGCCTTCAAAGTGAGATTTTCTAAGGTGGTACCGACATCGTCGCAGAAAGCGCATCGAAAAACATGAGTGCATGCTTGTTTAGTTGCATCATCTTTCGGATCCAACTTGAACGTCATCTGTTGAAAAAAGAATGTGAGTCTTATTAGGAGGAAGCTAGAAAGTATGGGATAGAGCAATACAATATTACTAATTGCGATGAATAACATTACTTATGGATAAATGGTCAAAGAAGGTGTTAAACTGGGTATTGTCTTTCTCATTCCTGTACTGGATCCACGTTGGGAGATACGTGCACGACACCTAACGGCAACGGCTGCCTCTGATACTAACTTGGCTGACTCTGTAGCATCACGTGGCCTTTTTAAACCTTAATGGATCTCCATTCTTCCTCCTTTAGATTTTGTTAATCTGTCAAGCATTATCCCTGATGTCTGTTTCCACTTGCATTGTGGTGCTAGTTCAACAACGAATATGGAAAGTGTTAGTGTACATCAAACTCTGAGAGTACATATAAAGGAGCCAGCAACTACAACTTGACTCGGTCACACTACTACAAAAAGGGCTGCTAGTGGCGCACTTTTCGCTACTAATGGTGCACTACAAAAGCGCCACTAGCACCACGCCATTAGATTTTTTTTCTAATGGCGCACAGAATCAGGCGCCATTAGTATCGGCATACTAATGGGGCACCACTGTGCGCCATTAGAATAGCCCACGGTGCGCCATTAGTATACCAGATACTAATGGCGCACCTACAATGCGCGCCATTAGTAACAATATTTTTTCAAAAAATTCATTTTTTTAATTTTTTTTTAAAAAAATTAAATTTTTTTTGTTTTTTTTCTTAATCTCAGTTCACTATGGCTTAATCTCGGGTCAAATCGCTCTCCGTGGTCAAACTTCACAAAAGGTCACCCATCCTCACACTACTCCAGCCCAAGCACGCTTAACTTCAAAGTTCTATCCAACCCCAGCAACAGCTCACTTCACAGGCACTTGTTGACATATCTAGCATATCAATCCTATTATACCTTGTTGATGTCTAGGACTTTGTTCATGTTCATGACTATGATGAAATTTAAAAATATATTTCAAACTTCCTGGTGATATTACGTATCATTTTTTTGAAGAACAATTCAAAAAAAATTCAAAATCAATTTTTTTTTAATTTTTTTGCCTCCAGATCTTAAAAGCCCCGTAACTTTTTTCTGATACGTTTTTGAGGATTTTGAAAATGTTTAACGGGGAACTTTTTCATCCGAGTTCGTATGCAGAAGTTATGCCCATTTTACAAATTTCCAGAGAGATTTTGCAAATAAAGTCGAAATTCATATTTGTAAATTTTCCCAACAACTAGACCACATATCACATGGGAAACTTATTTTCTTTTATTTTTTTGACATTTCCATCATTTTCTTTTATTTTTTTAAAATTGAAAAGGCGATCCACACGGGGGTGCATTCGTGTTGGGGCAAGTTAGTAATGGCGCATCGTGGGTGGTGCGCCATTACTAGTTTTGAAAAAAATTAAAAAAATTGATATTTTTTGAATTTTTTTGAAAAAATTTATAATGGCGCACTAGCATAAAGGCGCCATTACTAGTTAAATTAGTAATGGCGCAATCGAGACATGGTGCGCCATTAGTAACAAATATTTTTAATTTTTTTTATTTTTTTTCAAAACTACTAATGGCACACGGTGGGTGTGGTGCGCCATTACTATGTCAACATAGTAATGGCGCACTACCCCACCGCGGCGCCATTAGTAGTTTTTAAAATTTACTAATGGCGCACCGTGGGATGTGGTGCGCCATTAGTATTTGCACACTAATGGCGCACCAACACATGGTGCGCCATTAGTATTTAGTAATGGAGCACCACATGTATAGTGCGCCATTAGTGTCCATCCCGTCTATAGCCCTTTTCCTAGTAGTGTCAGGTACCGTCTTGGTGTTGATGCTCTGAGGTTCATCTGATCTTGCCAAGTCATGTTGTGTCAGCAGTGCTTCGGAAGTAGTGTTAGGTGTGAAGGCAGCTTGGGAACTGGCCCGTTCCGAGCAAACGAACGAGTAACTCGTTGAGATGCTGGTACAGTTGAAGCGGATGCTGCAGCAGGTGGAGCAGGTGATACTGTGTTTGTAGATTTAGTCGGTGGACTTGGACCTTCTACTGCACTATAAGTACCAGCAGAATCTGGACGGTAGATCCTTTTCCGTTTCACCCAACGAGTAACACCACTCCCTACTATATTATTTTCCTTGCTCTTTTTTGACTTTGCCATGTCAAGATGTACCCACAACTCAAAAGAATAAAATCGCTCTTCAGAACTCATTGATGCATGATACAGACAAGCAATACTTTGATGTAAGACAATAGTATGAGGATGGAATATGTAAGAAAAATAGGATGACATGACATATTCACAGCTACGATGTGTGAACTAAGCAGAAGGATTTTGAAGAAAATAGAAGTAATGCAAGCTAGACACCATATGAAAGATGCAACCAGTATTACTCTGCCAAGTTAAAAGTGTCTTGTCATAAGTGGCATTTCGAAAAATTAGAAGCAGTACAACGTAGAAATCAATGCAAGATGCAACCACTATCAAACTTCCATGTTAAAAGTGTCCAATCATGAGTGACTGATGCGGGATACACAACAGCAGTACTTTGATGTAAGAACATGGTATGACAGATAGATGCAGTGTATTCTAGACACAGAATGCCATGTCATATGCACATGTATAACATATAAACTCAGCAGGTGCAATTTAATCAAAATAGAAGAAATACAGGCTAGACAACATATGCAACATGAGACCAATTATCACACTGTCAACTTAGAGCAAGCACCTGCGATGGTGGAGTACGAGAGATGAACTCATCATGTAAACTTGGGACTTCAACTTTATTAGCACTAGCAGTGGAAAATCTAGAGAGTCTCTATTTGCGTCGGTGCGGAGGACCACCAACATCCCCTAACTTACTCTTTTCCTTCCTATTTTCTTATATTGCATTATGAAGTCAAAACCACAAGAAGATGAATAAAATTAGCTCTGAATAACTGGTTGATGCATGATATAGACGAACACTACTTTGATGTAAGGCAAGCGTAGGATAGGAGGATGGAATATATCCAAAAAAAGACAGCGTTTCATATTCACACGTACGATAGGAGGATGGAATATGTATGAAAAAACAGTAAGAGGAAGGCATTTCAACAGAATTAGATGAAATGAAAGCTAGGCACCATATGAACATGCAACCAATATAACTCTATCAGGTAAAAAGTGTCTCGTCGTAAGTGCCATTTCAAGAAATTAGAAGCAGTACAAGCTAGAAGACAATGCAAGATGCAACCTACATCACAGTCCCAATTTAAATGTGTCTTATGGGTAAGTGATCGTTGTAGGTATAAGTTGTAAGCTACGCAGATGCAATTCAACATAATCAGAAGCAATACAAACTAGACAACATACAGAAAAGGCAACCACATATAACAGTTCCAAGTTAGAGCAAGCACCTGTGATGGTGGAGTAGGGGAGATGTGCTCATCATGTACACGTATGTTCTAGAAATAGGAACACGTGTCATATTCAAAGGCATAATGTGTAAAGTAAGCATATGCAATTCAACAAAGTTAGAAGCAATACAAGCTAGACATCATACGCAACATGCAACCACATATAATAGTGCCAAGTTAGAGCAAGCACCTGTGATGGTGGAGTAGGGGAGATGTGCTCATCATGTACACGTATGTTCTAGAAACAGGAACACATGTCATATTCACAGGCATTATGTATAAAGTAAGCAGATGCAATTCAACAAAGTTAGAAGCAAGACAAGCTAGACATCATACGCAACATGCAACCACATATAATAACGCCAAGTTAGAGCAAGCACCTGTGATGATGGAGTAGGGGAGATGTGCTCATCATCTACACAGCTATGTTGACTGTCTAGCCTTGCGTTGTCTTGCGAATCTTGTTGGGAGGATGGCGGAGTAGAATCTGTAGAGAACCTCCATTTCAGTTGCTCGGAAGGACCACCTTCATCCAATGCCTTGCCAATTTCCTTCAGCTTTATTGATTTTGCATTGTGAGGTAAACCGACAAGAAAAAGGAATAAAATTTGCTCATCAGAACTCATTGATGCATGATACTGACGAACACTACTCTGATGAAAGAAAAGTCAAGATACGAGGATAGAATATGTACGAAAAAATGGACGGATTGACATATTCACACCTAGAATGTGGTAACTAAGCAGAAGGCACTTCAACAAATTAGAAGCACTGCAAACTAGACACCATATAAAAGGTGCAATCAATATCACTCTGCCAAGTTAAAACTGTCTCGTCATAGGTGGCGTTCATCAAATTAGAAGCAATACATGCTAGAAATCATATTCAAGACGCAAACCAATATCACACTGCCAACTTAAAGGTGCTCCATCATAAGTGGCCGATGCAGGATACACAAGAAGAGTAGTTTCATGTAAGAACATGGTGTGATAGACATATATAGTATGTACCAAAAACAGGAAAGCGTGTCATATTCACATGTATCATGTGTAAGCTAAGCAGATGCCGTTTACATTAATTAGGAGCAATACAAGCTAGACACCATATGCAACATGCAACCAGATATCACACTGCCAAGTTAGAGCAAGCACCTTGGATGGTGGAGTAGGGGAGCGGAGACTTGGACCTTGTAATGCACTATCAGTACAAGGAGAATCAGTACAGATGCTCCGTTTATGTTGCTGCAGAGGACCACCTTCATCGCCTTCCTTACTCTTTTCCTTCCTCTTTCTTGATTTTGCCTTGTCAAGTCAAACCCACAAGAAAAAGGAATAAAATTTGCTCTTCAGAACTCATTGATGCATGATACTGACGAACACTACTCTGATGAAAGGCAAAGTCATGATACGAGGATGGAATATGTACGAAAAAATCGACGGCTTGACATATTCACACCTATGGTGTGGTAACTAAGCAGAAGGCACTTCAACAAATTAGAAGCACTGCAAACTAGACATCATATGAAAGGTGCAATCAATATCACTCTGCCAAGTTTAAACTGTCTCGTCATAGGTGACGTTCATCAAACTAGAAGCAATACATGCTAGAAATCATATTCAAGACGCAAACCAATATCACACTGCCAACTTAAAGGTGTTCCATCACAAGTGACTGATGCATGATACACAAGAAGAGTAGTTTCGTGTAAGAACATGGTTGATAGACAGATATAGTATGTACCAAAACAGGAAAGCGTGTCATATTCACACATATCATGTGTATGCTAAGCATATGCAGTTTACACTAATTAGGAGCAATACAAGCTAGACATCATATGCAACATGCAACCAGATATCACACTGCCAAGTTAGAGCAAGCACCTTGGATGGTGGAGTAGGGGAGCGGAGACTTGGACCTTGTAATGCACTATCAGTACAAGGAGAATTGGTAAAGATGCTCCGTTTACGTTGCTGCAGAGGACCACCATCATCGCCTTCCTTAGTATTTTCCTTCATCTTTCTTGATTTTTCCTTTTCAAGTCAAACCCACAAGAAAAAGTAATAAAATTTGCTCTTCAGAACTCATTGATGCATGATACTGACGAACACTACTTTCATGTAAGGCATCCGCATGATAGGAGGATGGAATATGTATGAAAAACAAGACGGCGTGACATATTGACATGTATGATATATAAAGTGTAAACTAAGCACAAGGTGCTTGAACTTGTTAGAATCAATGCAAGTTAGAAACCATATGAAAGATGAAACCAATATCACTCTGCCAAATTAAAAGGGTGCCTAACAAATGCATTTGACAAAATTAGAAGCAATACATGGCAACAGGCTAGAAATAATATACAATATGCAACGAATAAAGGTGACTCATCGTAAGTGATTGATGCAGGATACAGAAGAGAGGTAGTTTCATGTAAGAACAAGGTTAACACATAGATGTAGTGTGTACCAAAAATAGGAAGGCATGTCATATTCACAGTATAATGTGTAAACTAAGCAGATGCAATTTACCCTAATTAGAAGCATTACAAGCTAGACACAGATGCAACATGCAACCACATATCACATCTGGTTAGAGCAAGCACTGTGAAGGTGGTGTGGGGAATTATGCGGTCATCAACTAGCGAGCTACGTTGCCTATCTTCATTTAGCCTTGATGTTTCTTGAGAATCATGTGGGAGGATGACACCTTGCACTCTTTAAACGAGTATGGCGCCTCACAAGAACTCCACCCGGTGACTGTCTCATCATAAGTGATTGACGAGGATACAAAAGAGCATTAGTTTGATGTACGGACATGGTTAATAGACATATGTAGTATGTATCAGAAACAAGAAGGCATGTCATTATCAAAGGTATAATGTGTAAAGTAAGCAGATGCAATTTAACCAAATTGGAAGCAATACAAGCTAGACACCATATGCAACATGCAACCACATTTGATAGCTGAAGTTAAAGCAAGCACACAGGATGGTTGTGTGTGGCAATTCAGATCATCAATCGCAGAGCTACGTTTCATCGTCTCCAACTGCGACATCGCATCCTTTAGAGTGCTGAAACGCTTAGTGCTTATATTCGAATTACACTGGAGCAACTTCTGTCTTTTCTTTTTCAGCATTCATCAATACCGCGTCAGAGTCTGAAATACCCATGCATAAAAAAACAATAGTGTGAGTATGGGTGAAGTGTGTGCACAATTAGTACAGTGTAAAGGTAGCAGATAGTAGGTCGGTGAGAAATAAATGACGGGAGACATATGATAGCTCTACAACATGCATGGCACACTAAATTACTACAGGATTCTATGAAAATAACATTCGACTGAAAAAAAATAGGTCAGTCCATTTTTTCTGCACCGTCTGATGTACAAAGAACGGGCAAATCGCCTTCATCTACCTCCAGCTAGTCAGTGTTGACGATCTTCCTCGAAACGGTAGAGACCACCGGCCCAGTCCCCTGCCTGTGCCCGCCCCTTGACCTCACCACACCGCCGTGCTTGGCACCGCCCCCGGCAATCCATTCAAGCCCCGCCGACCTCCAAAGCGGGCGCAAGCAGCTCCTACGCCCCACACCCCTATGATAGACACCGATGCGCCGCTTCCCCGGCGAACAGGCGGACTAGGTGCTCCGCGCGCCTAAGCGGGTGCTGCTAATTTAAATTGCGGTTCGACTGACCCTGAATTGAAATCCAGGCGGGCTACTGACCTCTAGCAAAGGTGAAATAATAAAGGGAGGAAACCTTGTGCATTTAGTATCACGAAGAAGATGTAGTAAGAAGCGCTCAACTAGTTTCTTTCATGGGATGAATACGGTGTGAGCAGAGACGTAAGGTTTGCACGAATAAGGGAAGAGGAGTACCTCTTTCTGCTGGCAATGCTGTGTCCTCCTTCTGTTTCCAACGATCTTCTTGTGGTCCGCCGGAAATGAGAAGTTGTGGAGGACGGTGCAGCCTTGGACGAACCCATGGCCAAGTTGTTGAGTGTGGTGCAGTGGCCGTCTGTCGGCGGTGGGGAAGCAGATCCAAGGCGGCAAACGATGGCGTAGCGGGAACAGCTCCGGTGCGGTGGACGGTTGCAATAGTGGAGCGGCAGCAGTGAGGCGCAGGACGGCGTGGTCAGAGTGGTTTTGGTACGGCGCACGTTGGCGTCGGTGTCGTGGATGCAGCTCTACCTCGGCTTCAGCTGCTAAGTCCTTGATGGCGTTGCGGTTGCGGTTGCGTTGGACGACGACGTCGGGGTATCGGCTCCGGCGAGATGGAGTTGGGCGGCGGTGGATTGGGCGCTATGGGGTGGAGGATGGAGGAGGCTGGGGTTTCGCGGCTGGTGGAGAGGGCGTTTTGGTGCCCATAGAGTATGAATGGGGAAACGGAGGGAGCCAGGGAACTAAGGGGGAACAATGTTTCGGTTTGGGACGCGCTTGTTTGAAATTTGGGGAAAGTTACAAACTTTGCCCCCATCTAAAATTTCAGACATATTGCGGGTTGGGGGTAGGACAGTAATCTCAGGTTCCCAAATGTGGGCGGGATAGATTTCGGCCGAGCGCATGGGTGTTTAGGCGCCCACGGCGTATTAATGCTTCTCGGAGGCGGTTGAGACTAGCGTCTTGGTGAAGTTACAAACCTACCCCTGTTTAGACCTTTGGACATCGGGCCGATAGGCTACACGGGCCAGAGTCAAGACAGTAATTTCCTACCACCAAACATTAGTCTCGCGCGGTTCCGGGTGACCAGAGGCCTATTTGGCACTTCGTTCAATATTTGGGAGCAGAAGCATTAATGTTTTCAGTTCTCTTGAATTGAACATTCATGATTTGTCAAACTTCACAAATCTTTACTCTTGAAAATCCTAAAGCTACGATTATTTTGGAATGGAGGTGGTACATTTGAATATACATTGTAGACGAGTATGTATTAAAAAATATGCAACTTACCTCAGTTCATGCATGGTTCCAGATATAATCTCCTTGGTTGCAATAAAAAGTTAGACATGCGTATAAATATATATAGCATGTTCAAGCGCACAACAAAGATTGATGCCCCCTTTTAAATCTGATTTACAAATGCCATTATCTCGGGTTCAAATAGATGAATGCACTTCCTATGAATTCGAATCCTCGAAACCCCCTTCATGTTGAATTCAACATGTACTATATTTCGTAACTAGCAATTTGGAAAGTATCCATGCAAGTGACAAATGTATAAAGTGCTTCACACTAACAACATGGAGTGCACTAATTAATGTTTATATATGAATTGCAAAAGCATTCATTGCCTGTATTTCAAACTGCTCTCACTCTATGGATTGATAATGTGAAATAAAGACATGCACATGCTAGAATTCAATAGAGTATGGGTGTCTGATAGACCGATTTTCATCCATATGCAATTTGCAAAATTCATGATCTCATCCAAAAATAATAATGCCATTTATATTTTAATTTAATCTGTAGAACCGCCTTTTACACGTAGATGCACTATGCCTCGGCCCATTCTCACAAACGCGCTATATATCTCTATATCTACCGCATAAGTGCACACACTTTATATGCATCGGCATTTCTCTTTCACACATGCTCACAATCTCTCTCGGGGTGTCAGGGAGTCTCACGCACATGCTCTCTCTGTATCTCTCTCTCTCTCTCTCTCTTTCTAGCTACTATGTACCTCTCTTTTCACTAAACTCAGTTGGAAAACACTATTTCTCTCACATGCATATATACACACGCACGGTCTCTACTAGCCCTCTATACGCACGTATATGTGCCTACGTGTCTCCCGCACGCACATTATCTTTAGGCCTCTTTCGCACACATTGCCCCCCCCCCCTAGACACACCTCTCTCTTAGTAGTTGGCAGATATGATTCCATCATATCATTCAGTAGGATATCCCTGACTGTTAGGCTGGATGGTAATACGAGGCAAATTTTTACCCTAGTTCGGACCCTTGCAGTTGAGGAAAAAGCCTACTCCTGGTACTGTATATTAGTGATAGGGGTGTGTACAAAGTACACGTGAATACCAGGCATTGTGAGTGTGTGTATACTATCGACGAACTAGCCCCCAATCTTCTATAACATACTGGAGGCCTAGGGTTACAAATCATATATAGTCGGCTTATCACCAGCGGGGATAGAGTCCTCCACGACTCTGGTAGCTAGCTTCGTGTTGTACGCCGAGTCCTCCACATGGGTCTTCGTATAACGCGTCTCGATCCAATCTATGTGGCGCAGGATGGAACCGACCCATGAGTCCTCATGTTGACCCACCACAACTAGAAATGATGTGCCCACCACACCACACACGCAATCGGCCACTAAGAAAATAACGTATACAATAGTACAATGTTATACATGAAAGTTAATTGCATGGTGCATCCAAAAATATTTGTTCTGCATTGTGAATGTTTATATATTCACCTAAAATATTAGTCACGGGAATGTGAAACGAAGAGCATATATCTCATTGTCTCCACCGGACATCCCCTCTTTCTACACCACTTTCACGTACGCACACAAACTATCTCTCGGCCCTCTAAAAGTATGCATGCCCACGACACATTCACGCATGACGGTCACTATATTTCAAGCTAAAGCACTATACGGTCACTGTAGTTAAGAATATTCTCATTACGGTCACCGTATACATTCTCGTGGTGATCATACGATATCTAGCTCACGGTACGTCTCCGTATTTTCTTGATGAAACTGACGGACTTTGCATTTGATGCATGCTCTGTATTTTGTTGACGACACTTACGGTCACTGTAGTTAAGAATATTCTCATTACGGTCACCATATACATTCTCGTGGTGATAATACGGTATCTAGCTCACGATACGTCTCCGTATTTTCTTTATGACACCGACGGACTTTGCATTTGATGCGTGCTCCGTATTTTGTTGACGACACTTACGGTCATTGTATTTGAAGCGAAAGCATGATATGGTCACTGTACTTCAGAATAAGCTCATCACGGTCACCACATACATTTTGTCATGCTAACCAACATGTGGTTGGACGGTTAGGAGGACAGTGGTTTCTCTAGCCCACCAGGGTTAAAGTCCCGGTGCTCGCATTTATCCTGGGTTAATTTCAGTATTTTCTGGCGTGTGCATTCAGTGGGAGGAGACGTTGCACTTGACTACGAGGCACCTATGGTGACTTCATAAAATCTCAAGATCATATGCTGGCCCACTCTCTCGAAGGTGCTCATAGGGGTAGGGCCTGCGTGTGTGCGCTTATAGCGGTGAGTGCTTGGACGTATATATGAGCCCTTGCGTCTGTACAATGTTAAAAAAATACATGTCATGATTATATGGTCACTGGCTCACCCGTAAAACTCCGTATTTTGTTGATGACACAATCAATTGACCAGTCAAATGTTCCACGTGGCGCAACTAGTGTTGCACCATCGGGGCGCGTAACCATGGGGCCCACCTGTCAGCCCGTATATGAAAGAAAGAAATGGTAGTTTGAGTCTGTACTATGTTAATAAAATACATTTTAGGGTGATCATGCGGTCACTGGCTCACCATACAGCTCCGTAATTTGTTGATGACACGATCAATTGACCAGTCAAACGGTCCACATTCAGCAGCGCACATTACCATAGGGCCCACCCGGTAGCAGATATGAAAGACTGAAATGGTAATAAATTAGTGGTCTGTGGGTACTCGAAGTCGTGAGACCTCCGGTTGGCGGTCGGCAGTGGTGGGGAGGGGGAGCGTTGAATGGGCGGTGGGGTGGGGATCGCCAAGAAAAAGCTTGGCGCTGGGGAGGGGGGCAGAGGATGGCGGGCGGCGCGCATCGGTGGTGAGGAGGGGGTTTGGGCGGGTGGGCGGCGTGGCGGCGCGGGCCGGGCAGCTGGCAGCGGGGCCGGGCGGTTCGCCGGTGGTGGCTGGCGGCTCGAGGGGTGGAGTTTGATGATAAATCAGAGGCCCTTGATTTCGTATCCAACGGCTAGAAAATCTAATGACCAGAGATGAAAAAGTTAGTCGACTGACGTGTAGCCTCACCCCGCATGTACACATGCACGCACGCAAGACACGCACGCATGCAGGCGTGCAACACTGACACGTACACATAACGAACACACGCACACATGCAGGCGTGCAACACTGACGCGTACACATGCACTCACGAACACACACACGTACACACACATGCATGCAACATTGAAATGTACCCTTGCATGCACGCAACACTCGCACGCCTGCATGCACATAGCACACGACGCAAGACACACGCTCAACCTATACGTGCATGCACCCTTTGTTAAGGACATGGATTGTTACGGGTATTAATCAATCTTATCTATGATAAACAGAACATTGATATTTGTAGTGGTCTTTATGAATCACAATGTATCGAACGGGCTATCAACATAGTAGGCTTATCTACATGAAAAGGATGATGTCACACTCAATGAACAATCATCGGTTTATGAAATGCCCGCTTCTGACCGCCCTGGCCCACCAAAGGTTCCTCTGTTGTGCGCTGCCTACGTTGGGTCACCTACATGCAGGCCATGTACCCAAAGAGCCCACACCTCAGTGGGAGAACAGCGCGCTGTCCTATGTCAGAGTCGAGGGCGCCACTCGCTGCACGCCCGGCTGAACACGCCTCCTTGCCGCATTCAAACGCCTCCATGAAACCCGCCCGTGTGGAAGTCGAGAAATCCACTCTGGACACACGTCCGTTCATGACCGGGCCGGCATTAAAGGCAACACCGGCCGAGCTCCTCCCGCCTGCCGTCTATTTAATATCCTATTTAAACGAGGCCAAACGCCAACCAAGAATTGCACACCTCCACTGCTCCCCTATCTCCTCCTTCACCATTTTGTCCACTCTTACAATGGCTTACGAAGAGTAGTTATTCTGCATCCAAGCCGGCTGGGTGGCCTGCCGAGCCCGCCGGATACGAGCTATGCAGCTAGCTGATCAACCTCCCTCCCCTCGCCCGATGGAGCCACTTGCCCTAAGCCAAGCGGTAGCGGTTCAACAACTTCGCCGCTCGAGCCAGCTCGACGAGGAGCAGCCGACGGTGTCATTGCTGCCGCCCACGCCGCCGCCTCGTCACCGCGCCTCCGTTTACGTGGCGAGACTCCCATGCCGGCGGCCGCGCCATGCAAGCAGCGACAGAAGCCAGGTGCCCGGAGAGCGACGAGTCGGTGGCCAGCGCCTCCGCGTCCGCCACATTCATCGAGGAGAAGTAGAACATGGGAGGCCACCGCCGCTTGGGTCCCATGAAGGCCACCACGGAAGCGCCGCCGTACACAGCAGGTGTCTTGCCAGATTATTTTGTTGCGAGGACCTTTGTCGACCCCGCGTATACCTCCGGGGCTCCCGGCAGTCCGGTGATCGTGCTGCCAGACATGAGGAACACAAATCGATCGGCGGGCGACCATTTAGGCCAGGTATTATATACCTGTGCTGTCTAGAACTAGCACTGCGTAGTTCATTTGAATGTCATGAAATTCGTCATGTTTGTATGAAAATCCGGTATCTTATATGATTTCTATCGTTGTTTATAT
Source organism: Aegilops longissima (assembly GCA_021605205.1). Taxonomy (NCBI): domain Eukaryota; kingdom Viridiplantae; phylum Streptophyta; class Magnoliopsida; order Poales; family Poaceae; genus Aegilops; species Aegilops longissima. The sequence continues at coordinate 281,977,038 of CM038678.1, forward strand.
GAAATATCATCGTGTTTGCGTGAATTTCGTCCGTTTGGTTGACTTGCTGTCATAATGTGTGCGGCTACGGTTGGATGGCGTAATTTGTGGGTCGTTGGTTGGTCTGCGGACGGCTCGAGCGGCGTGGTGGGACAAAAAGAACACATCTCGCGCGAGCTCGTCTCCAATGCGCGCTGGAGGATGCATGAGAACCCGAGCCATTCCTCGTTCATCGGTGGCAAAGGCACCGGTGGACAAAAGGGTCGCCAATATTTTGGCTACCCCAGGCAAGATCCAAATAGCCCCTCCCAACAGATTCAAATCCCTCGTTCGTCGTGGAATTTTGCCATGTGTTGTTTTCATGAACTAGCAAGATGCCTGTGCATTGCACGGAACATCAAGATGCATTTTTTTTACAAAACACCTGTTGTGATTGACCCATGCAGCAGTAATTCCATTTTGTAAAAACTAATGATTGCTCGAGAATTTTATCGGATAAATGGTATCTCGAGAATTTTATCGGACACCATTTTTGTATACAAGGCCACAAACCCATATTACAGGTACCAAGGCAAAAATTAATGTCTTCTAACTCAATGTAGCAAGCCACCTTGTTTCCTTGTTTGCCGTGTAAATTAATGTGTATTCTTCTCATTCATGCACATCAAGCCAATGCTCACAGTCGGTGGGAAACGACACCTATGGGATCACGAGAATCCCTACTACGGTTGCCGGGGCGCGGGGTTGTGAGAAGAGCAGGATTAACAGTCAGCACAAGGATCGTTTGCCCAGGTTCGGGACGCGAGGATGCGTAAATCCCTAGTCCTGCTTTGGTGTGTATTTGAGAGAGTTCTTGAGCTCTCGAACTAGCTATGGTGGCTGCTCAGTTCAAAAGAGCCGAATCCCTCTCCAGTATGCCATGGGCCTCCTTTTATAGTCGAAAGGGGCTGCCACAGTGGCACACAGGAGGTGGGAAGGCCTATAGTACTGTGAGCTTATCGCCCGTACTATAGGACAAGACGCATTTAATGCGTCGCTTAGGTGTCCCCTAGCTTTATCGGGGACGGGGAGTGAGACCCGTCCCGTCTGTCGCCGCTCCTCTTCGCTTCGACACACGTCCTGGCCAGCGATGCATGCGGTGCCACATAGGCAGGCAAGCAGTTGAGGTGGCGCGGTGGCAGGGTCTTCATGAAGATCTGCATGCCGCCACGCAGGCACTTGCTGATCTGGCCTGGAAGCTGCATGTTGCCACGCAGGTTCGAGCCCAACTGGTAGGGCTGGCAGCTGCATGCGAAAGGTGGTAGAAACTTGGCTGATGCAGGCCTGGCAGTGGCCCCGCTGATATCCTCGGCAAGGGCCTTGCCAGGGGTCCAACAAGGGTCTTGCCATGGAGCGCAGTCGTCCCCGGCAAGGATCTTGCCGGGGGGTCTTGTGGCCTTCCTCGGCAAGGATCTCGCCGAGGGTTGCCGTCTTCTGGCTCTTCATCTGATCTTGTGTGTTTATGTTCTTAACAAAGTTCTGGATGCCACCACGGAGGTGCCTCCTGAGCCCTGGTCCCAACATAGTTGGTTGGGTTGGAACCTATGGGCTCAAGGGCGGCTCACTCCGTTGGTGTGGGCGAGCTACCCCGGCAAGGGTCTTGCAGGGGGAACCTGCTCCGTCCCTCTGATTCTTTGTGTTGTTGGCCTTGGTGTTGTCCTTGGCTTCGGCTTCTCTCTGGCCCCCTCCTCTTCCCTGCTTTGTGTGGCTGTGGCGCGCGGCTCCGACTGCTCGTGCACAAGTAAATGGGTACAAAGGTGTGCCCCTACTTTTGTACACAGACACTTGCATGCAAGGGATAATTAATGTCCTCCTTTGCTTGTAGTACTATGAGGCAAACACCATTTATATTGCATCGATTAGTGTTAGTGGCCTTGTATATCTGCAAATTGTAATATTGATAGTTGCCTTGTATATAAAAATGGAGGGAGAAAGATGAGAGATAAGGTGAGGAGGAGTGGGGCGTGGTGGTGACTGGTGGTCGGACTGGGCGGAGGCATGGGGATGGACGGCGCATTATGTCTAGGTTTGTATCTCTGTAGTCCCTCTCACACACACCCACGTATGTGGGGGATGTGCACGAAGAGAAGAGGTGCACGCACGACACACGTACTCCCGTCTCTTTCCCAACCACACCCGTGCGGGTACACGGTGGAGCTCATTTCTGTACGAAAAGGCAGCCCACGTGGTAACTTGACACATGTACTAGTTGTCCACTAGATGGAGGGAGGATCATCTACCATGGGTGAACAAACAAATTGCAACTTGACGAGTTATGTTAAAAAAGAGGCAAACCATGTGGGGCCTACCTTAGAGGCAAGGCTCTATACACTGGAGTACTTTTGATGTGTCCCGTCAACTCGCAGAACGAGGGGAAGCTTGTTTAGTACGCCGTCTCCCCCGCCCACGGGCGAGGTGGCTCGCAGGATGAGGTGAAGCTTGCTTAGTACGACTTACGCCCGCTCCCTCGCCCACGCGCGCGGTGGCTCGCAGGACGAGGAGAAAATTTTACTACTCCCTCCGTTTACTCCTCGTCCCTACTACCTTGGTTAGGGAGATTATCATATTGTTTGGAATATATATGTCCTTTAGTACTCCCTCCATTTACTTATACAAGGCCACTATAAAAAATACATTTTGCATCTATACAAGGCCACAAATAGTAATCGAGACAAAAGTTACTACTCCCTCCTTTCCAGTTTATGGCTCAATTTCAAAATCTCTCCAACCAAGGTAGACGGTGAGTGGTCGAATTAATTTCGTACTCTAGTTTGCACAAGTAATTAGTACGCCATTTTCTCAAGAAGTTATGTTTACCGAGGCATTAATTAGAACGAATGCATGAATGACCACTAAATTTCCATGAAATTCTACATGCATTGGTGAGTTTTCTCTTGACACTGCTTGCATCGGGTAATCTAACTCACCTCGAAATCCAACATGTGATGGTACTACTACTAGTAGTAGAATTGAGACTTATAAAACGGAAAAACGAATGTTTTTTAGATGAGCCCTATAAACCCTAGTGGGTACGTACTCCATAAAATCAGATTTTACCAAAGCTAAGTCGCTCAACCTTTATTTGCTTGTTTCCCTTCCTGCCTCCTTGCCTCAAACAGACTATGCCAAACTCCCCTGCCTGCCGTGCGGGAAAAGACCCACCCTCGCATTTTCTTAGTCCGGGTTTGTATCGATGGATCCGCGAAGCAGAAAAAACCCAAGCCGTGTCTTGTACTCCTCCGTCAACGCTTGCTTTCATGAATTTTGTACTTCATGTCGCTGACATGTGGGACATATAGCAACCAGCTCGACGTGTGCAGAACAGCAGGGGGGACACACCCCAGTCGTACCGCCCCAGTAGTAGTAGTAATGAGCAATGAGACGTCAAATCACAATGCCGCACCTTCCCAGAAGGACGAAGCAACCATTATTTCACACTTCGGTTCGCCATCATCTCAAACCACGTAGTATTGCTTCTGCCTCAAAAGGGACACGTGCATCACCTTGGTACATCATGACACGTGGGACCGCATGACAGGCCATGCTCCCCCGCTAATCGCTCGGTAAAATCACCTCATTTTTACTACTATACTTCCTCCGTATCGGTTTACATGGCATGCATGTCGTTCTAGGTTGAGAATTTAACTGGCTATATATGTGATGAAAAGTATATGTTTAGAAACTACATCCGCTTAATAATCCAATGATATACTTTTTGTGACATAGTAGCCCAGATTTAGTTAGTCAAATGGATGACCTAGAACTATGTGCATGCCCTATAAACCGAGACGTCTAAAAAACGAGACGGAGAGGGTAGTTCAGTACGTATCTTTTTAGATCAATATAGTCAGGATTCACATAGGAGCAAAACCAAGTGGTAGGTTGCACCTGTCATGTCGGCGTAGCGACTCAAGCAGGGTCAGTCCGCACACGAAATGGTGACACACTTAACAGGACCCCTTTGGCCGACATGTGGCTCATCCACCTTCTTGTTCCACGTGCGATGCACCAAATTACAGTTTGGAGCAGCGGTTGGAATTGGAGGCACCCGGTCAGAAGCGCCCTTGATAGTAGAAAATGAGCGATGAGGGTCAAATCAAAAGCCCCACCTTTCCCGCATTAAGCTGGACGGACGAAGCAACGATCATTTCACTCTAGGGCGCAAGAGCATAAAGAAAAGAGAAAACCAATGATGCGTGCGGCAGCTACCTAGGGCACCCTAGGGTAGGGGTCTCCACTACAAATCATTTTTTTTGAAAGCGCCTCCACTACAAATCGGCTTCTCCCTCGTCGTCTGAAGAAAACCGATGATGCGTGCGGCGGTAGGGTTTGTAGGAGTACTACTAGGGCGTGTGGGGCCACTTCATAGTAAATGGGAGAGGGATTGAGTTTGAGTCGACGCCTTAAATATGTGTGGGCCGCTTGGTTTTAGGGGAACGAGGCAGCATTTTGGGTTTGGGGACTAGTGGAGATATAGTACGTACAAAAAATTGTGGACGTAGGTTCGACCGAAAGGCAATGATGCATGGGCCCTGCATTTTGATATACCCGGGGCCGCGTGAAATTTGCTACTCTACTCAAAACTAGTAAGGTACACGTGCATCGAACGCATGCAATTTTGAAACCAAATTATGAATAAATACACACTATAGCATGTAAAGCTTTGAGTCATATATGCATGATGTAGATGTTCGTTTAGTTCTTATAGTTCATCTCATTCAAAATCAATTAGTTTTATAAAAATGTTAAGATTCATGGGGTTGTGCATTGTAAAGCATAAAGTAAAAAACAAATAATGGCAATTCATTTAGAAAAAAACATCAATTATGATACGGAAGATTCTAGAACAAAGGAGAACTGCTTGTGTTTTGAGGTTTGTGCATTATGCTTAAGTTCAACCATGGAGTCTTCTAAATTGTACATGTGGTAGATCTGGTGGAATGTTGATGATATCCAACGGCCAGTAGTGCTCGTATTTGCCATCTCTACACTATCGGATTAGCTTCATCCAGCAACCATCTTTCAAGTTATTCGCACACTATATAGTTCTTGTGCCATAGCTGCATGTCTTGGAAAAAAGCTACTAGTGGGTTGTACTAGCTATTTAGGAATAGAAGATGTATACAGGGAAGTTGTAGGGAAAGAGATGACATGGATTATCTCAATTCCTATGAGTAGGGATTGGAAAAGAGATGTCATTCAGTTGACATCATAGGAACTTTTCTATTGAATCTAGAGATGACATGTATCTCAATTCCTATGAGGAGGGATTAGAAAAGAGATGTAATTTGGTTCATATCATAGGAACTTTTCTATTGAATATACGCTAATGTTTATTTTCCTTTGAAATTATGGGAGTATAGGAATCCATTCATATGAACCAAGTGGCTCTAAAGCTATAGAAATGATATCATGTTTATTACCTTTGAAATGTGGAGTATATGAATCTATTCCTATGAACCAATTGGCTCTAAAGGAAAAAATCCTATAAAAATCATATCATATAGAGTTCCTATGATATTCCTCCACACCAAAGGATGGTTGAAATTTCTGCAGGTGATACGATGGTGTTTCTTTGTAGACTCCTCCCCCATCTTTATAGTTACCTCTTGAAGATGAATGAAATGATATATATATATATATATAGGGTATTCTACATGTGCAATATGGTACACGAAAACTCGGTAAAAGTTTGCGAGGTTCGAATTTTCAATAAAGCTATATGCACTGCATTTTGGAGCAGAGGGAGCATACGGCAGTTGCTAACACTCACGTGGAAGATTTCTGTGTAGGAGGAGTGGTTGTTCTGTTAAATGACATGGAAAAACTGACACTGTCAGATGCCGATCTAACGGTTCTTACGGTGTTCATCATGAAAACGCTTGTGGCGAACGTTTGTCGGATAATGATTTACGGACACATGCATTGCATTGATACGTGCCCCCTCTCTCTCATGCACACGCACCCTCTCGAGTCCTCTCGCACCCACCATCTATCCGCGGGTAGACGTCACTGAGGGAGTCCTGGATTAGGGGGTCCTCGGACAGCCGGACTATATGCTTTGGCCGGACTGTTGGACTATGAAGATACAAGATTGAAGGCTTCGTCCCGTGTCCGGATGGGTCTCTCCTTAGCGTGGAAGGCAAGCTTTGCAATACGGATATGTACATCTCCTCCCTTGTAACCGACTCTGTGTAACCCTAGCCCCCTCCGGTGTCTATATAAACCGGAGGGTTTAGTCCGTAGGACGACAACAATCAGACCATAGGCTAGCTTCTAGGGTTTAGCCTCTATGATCTCGTGGTAGATCAACTCTTGTAATACTCATATCATCAAGATCAATCAAGCAGGAAGTAGGGTATTACCTCCATCGAGAGGGCCGAACCTGGGTAAATATCGTGTCCGCGCCTCCTGTTACCATCCGCCTTAGACGCACAGTTCGGGAACCCCTACCCGAGACCCGCCGGTTTTGACACCGACATTGGTGCTTTCATTGAGAGTTCCACTGTGCCGTCATCATAAGGCTGGATGGATCGTCTCGTTGTCAAGGACAACATCACCTCTGGGGGAGCCCTAGCTGTAGACCAAACTCTCCGACTAGGCGGCTTCGTCATGACCGCCCGTTCGGTCGCTGCACCGATGATGACTTCTCGGGTCATCAAAAACAGTGTCCACGTCGGCTCGGAAATTGCCGAGCAGATGGATCCAATGGAGCTCTCTTCTTTGAACGAGCTCTTGGATCGCATCGCCGCCATGGGAGTCGCTACGGACTATGATTGGATCGGGCTTAAACCCGACCAAAGGGATATTAACTCTCCGCCAGTTACCCATTAGATAGCGGTGGTGGAGGACCAACACAACGATTCTTCCTCTATCTTGAGGACAAGCTATGTCCGGATTCCGAAGCTCTCTAAGCCGGATACCCGTCTACGGGAGGACATGGCCCAAGCTCTAAACCTAGAATCAGACAGCGGGCCAGACCTATTGGGCAACAAACCGGAGCCTGAGCTTTCAAGATCGAAAACTCCGCCGCTCCTGGGTCTCAGATCGGGTCAGGGTTTAGACCTAAATCTACCCACCCACCCAGATATAAGTGATCTTCCCACATTAGACAAGAGCCCCAAGAGACAGTATGTAACACCCCGGATGTAACTTTCCATATTTGTAACTCCAACTCTTGCCATTTTCGGCATTGTGATATGATATTCCCACCGTGGTTGGGTTTTTCCTCTTTTGCATTTTGTCCATGTCATGCATTTCATATCATGTCATCATGTGCATCGCATTTGCATACGTGTTCGTCTCATGTTTCCGAGCATTTTTCCGTTGTCCGCTTTTGCAATCCGGCACTCCTATGTTCCCGGCGCCCCTTTTACGCTTTTTCCGTGAGCGGTACTAAACTTTCTCGGAATGGACCGAGGTTTGTCTAGTGGCCTTGGTATACCACCGATAGACCACCGGTCAAGTTTGGTCATTTGGAGCTCGTTTGGTACTCCAACAGTTAACCGTGACTCTCGCAAAGGCCTCTTTTAAGTTGCAGCCCAACACCCCTTCAAAATAGTCCAATAACCCATCTAACTCACTTCCATGCTCTCCGTCGTTCGATCACGATCGTGGGGAAAACTACACCTTATTTGGACTCTCCTAGCTCCCTCTATGCCTATTTAAACACCTCCCCGTCCAAATCCGGGTCTTCTTCCTCCGAAACCCTAGCCTTCCTCCTCCACGCCTGGACACGTCCGTCCGCGGACGGACGAACGCCGCCCAGGCTTGCCCGGCCACTCGGCCAGCGCCACCTGTCCGCCATTGGCCGCCCGTGCCGCCTGCCCGCCGGGCCCACGCTGCCCTCCCCCGTCTGACAGCAGCAGCCCTTCCAGCAGGCTGCCGCCGGCCAGGCCACCACCGTCCCATGCCGAGCCGCCCGAGCCGCCGCCGCCGCCGTCACCACCGCCGGCGCCTCCTCCGGCCGGGCCCGCCCGCCTCTCCCTCCTCCTCCTCGCCGGGCGAAACTCCGCGAAACCGCACCGCCGCCGTCCCGATCGGATCCCGATCCGGATCTCGATCTACTCCGCGATTGACTTTCTCCCCCCTCAAATTCGTCTAAGTTTTTGTCTCGGTGATTATTTTGTGGCATTTTCAACGTATCATAACTTTGCATCTGTAGCTCCGTTTCATGCGTATAATATGTCAAAATGTTCGTCTCGATAAGTAGATCATTTCATCTCATGGCATCATTTTCATTTGAGCTCATCTTAATGCCCGAAATGCTGTTGGAAGAGGGCTATGTGATGTTAGTTTCTGTTTCTTAACAGAACATGCACTTTTGTTATTTTTGCTATGATTGATGTGTGCACCCTATGAATTAGAGTCCTACATGTGTTTTGTAATATGCCATGCCATATTTCCAGGGGTGTATTCCATGTATTTTTGTGATCTATGTGGTGACTAGCACAAGCATGCAAAGTAGTCTTCCTGATGTTGCTGATTTCAGCCCTGTTTAGCTGATATTTTGATGCCATGTTAACTTGATGCTACCGAGAGATCCATGCATATTTTGATATACTTCAGTAAGGATGTTTTGAACATATGGTTATGCTCTATCCATCCATGCCTTTGTTTGCAATTATGGAGTGCCATAGCTTGAGTCAATCGAGCTCTACTTTTGCTACAAAATGTTTCCTGGCAGATTGTTTACATGTTATTCAATTTTGCCAAGGTTGTAGTGGTTGATCCGTGTATGCTATGATGTTGTTCTTGCCATGTATGTCTTCTATGCCATGTCTTATTGATGTATGTATGCTTAGTTTATCATGAAAGGCTCTGTAGTGAGTGCCTTGAGCTCTTAAACATGCCTACTTGTTATCTGTTTTTGCCATGCCATGTTGCTGAATCTGTTAACGAAACTTGTCATATTGACATGGATGTTACTATATTTTCTGATCCTTTTTGGCTTATGGTCAGTAAGGGACTTTTGTTCTATGCTTTGAGTAGATTCATTCCTTACCTTGTTTTGCTATTGTAAGTTCCTGTAGCATGTTGTTTTCTTGCTCTGAACATTGCTACCTGATGCTGTTTTGCCATGTCCAGCCTGTTATATTTTTTGCACTTTTGCCATGCTTGTTTGAACCTGTTGTGTTGTGATTTAGCCATAGCTCAGTGTTCATCTTTTGTCAAGCATCTTGAGTAGATCAGTGCCATATACTTTGTTGGTACGTTTGGGTGCAGTAGCTTAATTTCTTGTTGCTTGCTAAGTGGTATCATCTTTGTTAATGGCGATTTGTGCCATTCTTGTTTTGCTTGTCATTTGCAAACCGTGCATCCGATTCCGGTGATCTTTATATCGATTTCAACCGAAATCATCTCATCTTTCCAGTGGCATACTTGGTTTGTCAAGTTGATGCCTGGTTCATCATTTCCCTTCCGGAGCGCGCATACGCATTGCATATCACATCTCGCATATCATGTCATGTTTTGCATCATGTTGCTTGTGCATTGCACCATGATTTATTGTGGTTCCTTTGTTTGTGTTCTTGCTTTGGGTAGAGCCGGGAGACGAGTACGTGAAAGAGGAACCTGTTGAGAACGCTTACGAGGATCAAGCTTTCGACAACTCTGAGAACATTGCAGGCAAGATGACCATACCCTCGAAATCACTTCTATCTTTGCTATGCTAGATGCTCGCTCTTTTGCTATGCCTATGCTATGATGCCTATCACTTGCTATATCATGCCACCTATATTGCCATGTCAGCCCCTAACCATCCTTTCCTAGCAAACCGTTGATTGGCTATGTTACCGCTTTGCTCAGCCCTCTTATAGCGTTGCTAGTTGCGGTGAAGATGAAGTTTGTTCCTTGTTGGAACATGGAGATGTTGTTCCTTATTGGAACATGTTTACTTGTTGGGGATATCACAATATATATCTGCTATAATTAATGCATCTATATACTTGGTAAAGGGTGGAAGGCTCGGCCTTATGCAGTGTTTTGTTCCACTCTTGCCACCCTAGTTTCCGTCATACGGTGTTATGTTCCTTGATTTCGCGTTCCTTACACGGTTGGGTGATTTATGGGACCCCTTGACAGTTCGCTTTGAATAAGATTCCTCCAAAGAAGGCCCAACTTTGGTTTTACCATTTGCCACCTAAGCCTTTTTCCCGGGTTTTCCGGACCAGTGCTCCTTCGAAAGTGCTGGCCTTAAACGAGTAGATCTGCAGGGGCCACCACGGGAAACTCGAGGCTTGGTTTTACTCGAGGATGTCTCATCCGGATGTGCCACGAGAACGAGATATGTGCAGCTCCTATCGGGATTTGTCGGCACAATCGGGCGGCTTTGCTGGTCTTGTTTTATTGCTGTCGAAATGTCTTGTAGTCCGGGATTCCGAGATTGATCGGGTCTTCCGGTAGAAGGAATATCCTTCATTGACCGTGAGAGCTTATAATGGGCTAAGTTGGGACACCCCGCAGGTATTATCTTTCAAAGCCGTGCCAGCGGTTATGAGGCAGATGGGAATTTGTTAATGTCCGGTTGTAGAAAACCGAAGTTGACCTCAAATAAAATACACCTCAACGCGTGTGTAACCGTGATGGTCTCTTCTCGGCGGAGTCCGGAAGTGAACACGTGTTGGAGTTATGTCGACGTAAGTAGTTCAGGATCACTTGTTGATCGCTACTAGCTTCACGACCGTGCTTTGCTCCTCTTCTCGCTCTCTTTTGCGAATGTAGCCACCATATATGCTAGTCGCTGCTGCAGCTCCACCTTACAACTCTGTCCTTCCTATAAGCTTAAATAGTCTTGATCTCGCGGTGTGAGATTGCTGAGTCCCGTGACTCACAGATTCTACCAAAACAGTTGCAGGTGCCGATGATGCGGTGCAGGTGACGAACCGAGCTCAAGTGGGAGTTCGATGAGGAACGTGGTCGTTATTATGTGTCTTTTCCGATGATCGTAGTGGAGCTCAGTTGGGACGATCGGGATCTGTGTAGCATTTGGGGTATCTTGTTTTATTTTGGTTCCGTAGTCGGACCTTGAGTGTACTCTGAATGATGGATGTTTATTTATGTATTGTGTGAAGTGGCATCGTAAGCCAACTATGTATCTCTTTCCTTATGTATTACATGGGTTGTGTGAAGATTACCTCACTTGCGACATTGCTTTCAATGCGGTTATGCCTTTAAGTCGTGCTTCGACACGTGGGAGATATAGCCGCATCGAGGGCGTTACAAGTTGGTAATCAGAGCCTTCCCCAACTTAGGAGCCCCCCTACTTGATTGTTTGCTGGCGTTGTTGAGTCTAGAACGGAAAATGTTTTGGGTCTTAGGATTATATATATCGGAGAGTAGGATTCTTTTTACTCCCAGTCCTTAAATCGCTCTGTGAGGTCTCCGACGAGAAGTTTTGACTCTCCTCTCCTCAAATTTCACTAAAAAATTTTTTAGGATCACGCTGGTATCTTGGGATCGTTCGATGGTTTTGTGACGAGAACATTGTTCTTGGTGCCTCGACATTTAGGGGTTGTGGCGGTGTCCGGGAGTTGAGCTCCGAGGTGTTGTCGCCACAATTTTATCGTTGCAGATTCTGGAATACCGAGTTTTGCCGACATCGAAATCTCTTTTGTGCAGTTGTTAGTGAGATAACCCGATAACCTTGAGATCGGGCGAGCTCGGGAGTATTGCCATGACTCGTATAACGGATGTTTTTCGAAGGTCGAGGTACACGATTTCCGAGGATTTCTTGGTTATGTGTTGACGGATGGATACAGCTGGATCTAGGTATTGTTAGTTTGGGTGATATATTTTGTGTCCCCTGTATCCCCAACAGCAGATTGCATAACCAGAAATTTTCGGGAGTTTATAGGTGGGATTCAAGTAGCTCCTAGCATTTCTTCCCGCAGATATTTGGTTCGTGATTGGGTAATCCTTACCACTTATTTGTTCCAGTCTTACCTTGTTTTTTTTCATCAACCTTTAATCAAGTGGCTTCTCACCTTAATGGACGTGTGATGTTAGCTTTTTGGAATTCATTCGTTCATCCTTGTTCGAATGTTTATTGTGAAGACTATATGTTGCAATTTCTATCCGTTGATTCAACTTGACTAATTGTCTATCAAGTGCTAACGGATGTCACCCTCTTCAGGATGGCTCCGCCAACGCGTCAGAATCCGGAACGAAATGATGGGAATCAGTCGAACCCTCCACCTCCACCTCCGCCTCCGGAGGCCTGGCGAGCTTTCATGGCAGCCACCAAAGCCAATGCTCAGATGATTTTGCAGCTCTTGCAAGAGCGTACTCAAGGGCAAGGCAGTCAAGGAAATCAAGGTCAAGGCAACAATCAGCCGCACTTTGCTACTCTCAGTCAGTTCCTCGCTAATCAGCCGAAGTCTTTTAGTTTCTGTGTCGAGGCTACAGACGCTGACGATTGGCTTGTGGACATCTGCAAACACTTTGAATGTAGCAATGTCGGACACGAGGACTTTGTCAAGTTTGCATCGTTTCAACTCAAGGATCAAGCTGCTGAGTGGTACCCAGCAATACAAAGATTCCAGAGGAGGTCGTGTCATTACAGGATGAGTTCCACGAGAATTCAGAGCTCACCACATTCGAAAAGTGTTGTTGAGAGCAAGCGTGAGGAGTTCCGCAATCTCAAACAAGGCAACATGTCGTGTATCAATACAATATCCAGTTCGAGTAAACTCGCTCGCTTTGCTAAGCAAGACGTCCACGATGAAAAGAGTATGATCTATCAATTCAGAGGTGGTCTCAGAGAAGATCTGCAATTAGCTCTTGTGCTTTTGAGCGTAAAAGTATGATTAATTCTACAACATGGCATGAAGCAAGAAGCTGCCTAGCTCAAATGTGAGGCTTCTAAGAAGAGAATCGGGGATGCAGATTCAGTCTTCTTCTTCCTCTCAAGTGGCAGCTAAGCAGCAGAAGTTCTACCTTCCTCCTCCTCCGTTCCGTCGGCCTTATCGCCAGAAGAACTCAGGTGGTCGTGGATCTTCCCAACCGCCCAACCCAGCTATCGTAACAAGTCTAATTCTCAAGCTCCAAGGTCAAATGCTCCTTACCACCGTCCGCTCTCGAGGTGACTTGCAACAAGTGTCGCAGAAGGTCACTATGCGAACAAATGCTTCAACCAAAGGCGCCTTCCGCCTCCTCCTCCTGTGAAATCTTCCAGCAATGCAGTGGTCAAGCATAATCCAAAGCATGCCAAGGTCAATATGATGAATGTAGCTCAAGCAGAGGAATCTTCTGATGTGATAATAGGTAATCTCTCAGTTAATGATATTCCTGCAAAAGTCTTATTTGATACTGGTGCATCGCATTCTTTCATGTCATATCCTTTTGCATCGAAGCACAATGTTGACACAGAGATTTTGTCCAAAGTTATGCAAGTTGTTTCTCCAAGAAAGCTTATGACTTCTAGTTTGGTTGCTCCCAATGTCTCTATCAAGATGGGCGACTATAGATTTCTGGCTAAACCAATTGTTCTCGGTGACTCGGATATTGATCTTATTCTCGGAATGGATGGCTTTCTCAAAGACAAAGCTCAGCTTGATTGTGCTGCTGGAAATTCAATTGACTCACTCTTCTAATGATGTGATCATCTATGCCTTCGTGATGAAACCATTCGGTTGTTTTCTCTCAATGAGAAGGGCGAATTGGATGCTATCTCTCGATTCGATCGTTTGTGAGTACCAAGATGTCTTTCCGAAGAGCTTTAGGGTATGCCTCCTCATCGGCCGCTTGAGTTCGTTATCGATCTTGAGCACCGCATGAACCCGTTTGCAAGCGCCCATACAAGCTTGGACCTGATGAGCTGAAGGAATTGAAGAAGCAGCTCGATGAACAAGAGCGTCTGGGTTTGATCGGACCGAGTTCATTTCCTTGGGGTTGTGGTGTTCTTTTGTCCGAAGAAGGATGGCACGGACCGACTTTGCGTCGATTACCGTCCATTGAATAAGAAGACTATCAAGAACAAGTATCCACTTCCCAACATCAATGAGCTTTTCGAGCAACTCAAAGGTGCTAAAGTGTTCTCCAAGCTTGACCTTCGTATGGGCTATCATCATATTCGCATTCGTGAACAAGATATTCCCAAGACAGCATTCGAACAAGCTTTGGTTCTTATGAATATCTTGTCATGTCTTTCGCCTTGTCAATGCTCCTCCAACATTCTCTCGGATGATGAACTTCATATTCAACCCCTACACCAATGAATTCGTCTTGGTCTATCTTGATGATATTTTGGTCTTCTCCAAGAATAAGAAGGATCATGCCAAACATTTGCGATTGGTGCTAGACAAGCTCAGAGAGTATCAATTCTATGCGAAGTTTTCCAAATGTGAATTTTGAATTGATGAAGTGCTTTATCTTGGCCATATCATCTCCGCCAAGGGCATCGCTGTTAACCCAGAGAAGGTGTCTGCAATTGTGAATTGGGAACCTCCTCAGAATATCAAGCGACTCCATGATTTTCTTGGTCTTGCAAGCTATTGTCAAGATTCGTTGAGAACTTCTCCAAGATTGCAAAGCCTCTTTCCAACCTCCTCCAGAAGCATGTGAAGTATGTCTGGTCTCCTGAGTGTGATGTTGCTTTCAATACTCTCAAAGAGAAACTCGTCACAGCTCCTGTCTTAACTCCTCCTGATGAATCCAAGCCATTTGAAGTTTTCTGTGATGCTTCTCTTCAAGGTCTCGGTGCTGTGTTAATGCAAGAGAAGAGAGTTGTGGCCTATACCTCTCGTCAGTTGAAGCCCAACGAAAAGAACTACCCCACTCACGATCTTGAGTTGGCGGCAGTTGTCCATGCATTGATAACATGGAGACATCTCTTGTTGGGAAGGAAAGTGGACATTTTCACCGATCACAAGAGTCTCAAGTATGTCTTCACTCAACCCAACCTCAACCTCAGACAGACTCGATGGGTCAAAATGATTCAAGAGTACAACCCAAATATTGAATATACTCCAGGCAAGGCCAATGTCATTGCAGATGCTTTGAGCAGGAAGGCTTACTGCAACAGTTTAATCCTCAAGCCCTTCCAACCGGATCTTTGTGAAGCTTTCCGCAAGCTGAATCTTCAAGTTGTTCCTCAAGGCTTTCTTGCCAACCTCATAGTCTCTCCTACTTTGGAAGATCAGATTCGTGAGGCTCAACTTCTGGATACCATGGTGAAAAAGGTGAAACGTGGTATCGACAAGGGCATTTCCAAGTACAAGTGCTTCCACATTGATGACAAAGATACTCTTTTCTTTGAGGACCGGATTGTGGTTCCAAAGGGTGATCTACGTAAAGTCATTATGAACGAGGCTCACAATTCGCTTCTATCCATTCATCCTGGAAGTACGAAGATGTACCAGGACCTCAAGCAGTCATTTTGGTGGACTCGAATGAAGCGAGAAATTGCTCAATTCGTGAATGAATGTGATGTCTGCAGAAGAGTGAAAGCAGAACACCAACGACCAGCTGGTCTCCTTCAACCTCTTGCTATTCCAGAATGGAAGTTCGATCATATTGAAATGGACTTCATGACTGGTTTTCCAAAGTCCAAGCGTGGAAATGATGCTATCTTCGTTGTCATTGACAAGCTTACTAAAGTGGCTCATTTTCTTCCTATCAAAGAATCTATCACAGCAGCTCGGTTGGCGAGCTATACACCTCGAGATTGTCTCCTTGCACGGCATTCCACAAGTGATCTCTTGAGACCGTGGCAGCATCTTTACCTCCAAGTTTTGGGATTCTTTCGAAGGCCATGGGCACCAACATTCGCTTCAAAGACAGCTTTCCATCCTCAAACAAGTGGCCAAGTCGAGCGAGTTAATCAAATCCTTGAAGATATGCTCGGGGCTTGTGTCATTTCCTTCGGTATGAAATGGGAAGATTGTCTCCATATGCCGAAGTTCTCCTACAACAACGGCTTCAAGCGAGTTCGGCAAGGCCCCATTCGAAATTCTTTATGGCGAAAGTGCCGTACTCCTCTCAATTGGTCCGAGACAGGTGAACGCCAACTTCTTGGCAATGACTTGATCACGAAGTCAAGAAATGTGCAAAGTCATTCGTGAGAATCTCAAAGCCGCATAATCGCGCGGAAGAGCTATTATGATTATAAGCACCGTGATGTGGCTTTTGAAATCGGAGACCATGTCTACCTCCGCGTCTCTCCAATGAAAGGCACTCGTCGCTTCGGTATCAAAGGGAAGCTTGCCCCTAGATACGTGGGTCCTTTCAAGATCATTGGCAAAAGAGGCGATCTTGCCTATCAACTTGAGCTCCCGTCCAACTTCGCGAACGTGCACGATGTGTTTCACATGTCACAGCTTTGCAAGTGCTTCAAGACTCCTGAACGCACTATCAACTTCGAAGAAATTGACCTTCAAGAAGATCTCTCTTATCATGAGCACCCCGTGGCTATTCTTGAGGAAACCGAGCGCAAGACTCGCAACAAGTCAATCAAATTCCTGAAAGTGAAGTGGTCACACCATTCCGACCGTGAAGCCACATGGGAGCGCGAGGATCACCTCCGTTCCGAATATCCGGAGTTCTTTTCGGTCCTAGATCTGGGACGAGATCCTCTTGTAGTGGTGGAGTGTTGTAACACCCGGATGTAACTTTCCATATTTGTAACTCCAACTCTTGCCATTTTCGGCATTGTGATATGATATTCCCTCCGTGGTTGGGTTTTTCCTCTTTTGCATTTTGTCCATGTCATGCATTTCATATCATGTCATCATGTGCATCGCATTTGCATACGTGTTCGTCTCATGTTTCCGAGCATTTTTCCCGTTGTCCGTTTTGCAATCCGGCACTCCTATGTTCCCCGGCGTCCCCTTTTACGTTTTTCCGTGAGCGGGTACTAAACTTTCTCGGAATGGACCGAGGTTTGTCTAGTGGCCATGGTATAGCACCGATAGACCACCGGTCAAGTTTCGGGTCATTTGGAGCTCGTTTGGTACTCCAACGGTTAACCGCACTCTCGCAAAGGCCTCTTTTAAGTTGCAGCCCAACACCCCTTCAAAATAGTCCAATAACCCATCTAAATCACTTCCATGCTCTCCGTTGTTCGATGACGATCGTGTGGGCGAAAACTACACCTCATTTGGACTCTCCTAGCTCCCTCTATGCCTATTTAAACACCTCCCCCGTCCAAATCCGGGTCTTCTTCCTCCGAAACCCTAGCCTTCCTCCTCCATGGCCGGACCGTCCGATCGCGGACGAAACCGCCATGGCGCCCGGCCACACAGCCTTGCGCCACCTGTCGCCCTGCCGCCGCCGCGCGCCCGCCTGGCCCGCCTGCCTTGCTCTCCTGCCCGACCCAGCGCGCCATGCGCCGCTTGCGCCAGCAGCCCCGCCGCCGCCCGCCCTGGCAGCCAACCCGCCGCCGGCCGGCCATGCCACCGTCACGGTCCCCGCCTGGCCACCGGACCTCGACCCCGCGGCGCCGCCCGCCGCCACAAGACCGTCGCCCGCCGCCATGGCGCCCTCCTCCGCCGCCCCGCCCGGCCTCTCCCTCCTCCTCCTCGCCCGGGCGAGCTCCGGCGAGCCGCACCGCCGCCGTCCCGATCGGATCCCGATCCGGATCTCGATCTACTCCCGCAGTTGACTTTCTCCCCCTATCAAATTCAACGTATCATTACTTTGCATCTGTAGCTCCGTTTCATGCGTACAATATGTCAAAATGGTCGTCTCGATGAGTAGATCATTTCATATCATTGCATCATTTTCATTTGATCTCATCTTAGTGCCCGAAATGCTGTTGGAAGAGGGCTATGTGATGTTAGTTTCTGTTCCTTAACAGAACATGTACTTTTGTTATTTTTGCTATGATTGATGTGTGCACCCTATGAATTAGAGTCCTACATGTGTTTTGTAATATGCCATGCCATCTTTCCAGGGGTGTATTCCATGTATTTTTGTGATCTATGTGGTGATTAGCACAAGCATGCAAAGTAGGCTTCCTGATGTTGCTGATTTCAGCCCTGTTTAGCTGATATTTTGATGTCATGTTAACTTGATGCTACCGAGAGATCCATGCATATTTTGAGATACTTCAGTAAGGATGTTTTGAACATATGGTTATGCTCTATCCATCCATGCATTTGTTTGAAATTATGGAGTGCCATAGCTTGAGTCAATCGAGCTCTACTTTTGCTACAAAATGTTTCCTGGCAGATTGTTTACATGTTATTCAATTTTGCCAAGGTTGTTGTGGTTGATCCGTGTATGCTATGATGTTGTTCTTCCCATGTATGTCTTCTATGCCATGTCTTATTGATGTATGTATGCTTAGTTTATCATGAGAGGCTCTGTAGTGAGTGCCTTGAGCTCTTAAACATGCCTACTTGTTATCTGTTTTTGCCATGCCATGTTCTTTGAATCATTAACGAAACTTGCCATATTGACATGGATGTTACTATATTTTCTGATCCTTTTTGGCTTATGGTCAGTAAGGGACTTTTGTTCTATGCTTTGAGTAGATTCATTCCTTACCTTGTTTTGCTATTATAAGTTCCTGTAGCATGTTGTTTTCTTGCTCTGAACATTGCTACCTGATGCTGTTTTGCCATGTTCAGCCTGTTATATTTTTTGCACTTTTGCCATGCTTGTTTGAACCTGTTGTGTTTTGATTTAGCCGTAGCTCAGTGTTCATCTTTTGTCAAGCATCTTGAGTAGATCACTGCCATATAATTTGTTGGTACGTTTGGGTGCAGTAGCTTAATTTCTTGTTGCTTGCTAAGTGGTATCATGCTGTTAATGGCAGATTTGTGCCATTCTTGTTTTGCTTGTCATTTGCAAACCGTGCATCCGATTCGGTGATCTTTATATCGATTTCAACGAAATCATCTCATCTTTCAGTGGCATACTTGGTTTGCCAAGTTGATGCCTGGTTCATCATTTCCTTCCGAGCGCGCGATACGCATTGCATATCACATCTCGCATATCATGTCATGTTTTGCATCATGTTGCTTGTGCATTGCACCGTGATTTATTGTGGTTCCTTTGTTTGTGTTCTTGCTTTCGGTAGAGCTGGGAGACGAGTACGTGAACGAGGAACCTGTTGAGAACGCTTACGAGGATCAAGCTTTCGACAACTCTGAGAACATTGCAGGCAAGATGACCATACCCTCGAAATCACTTCTATCTTTGCTATGCTAGATGCTCGCTCTTTTGCTATGCCTATGCTACGATGCCTATCACTTGCTATATCATGCCACCTATATTGCCATGTCAGCCCCTAACCATCCTTTCCTAGCAAACCGTTGATTGGCTATGTTACCGCTTTGCTCAGCCCCTCTTATAGCGTTGCTAGTTGCAGGTGAAGCTGAAGTTTGTTCCTTGTTGGAACATGGAGATGTTGTTCCTTATTGGAACATGTTTACTTGTTGGGGATATCACAATATATATCTGCTATAATTAATGCATCTATATACTTGGTAAAGGGTGGAAGGCTCGGCCTTATGCCTGGTGTTTTGTTCCACTCTTGCCACCCTAGTTTCCGTCATACCGGTGTTATGTTCCTTGATTTCGCGTTCCTTACACGGTTGGGTGATTTATGGGACCCCCTTGACAGTTCGCTTTGAATAAGACTCCTCCAAGAAGGCCCAACTTTGGTTTTACCATTTGCCACCTAAGCCTTTTCCCGGGTTTTCATGAGCCCGAGGGTCATCTTTATTTTAACCCCGGACCGGTGCTCCTTCGAGTCTGGCCCGAACGAGTAGAATGCGGGCCACCACGGGAAACTCGAGGCTTGGTTTTACTCGAGGATGTCTCATCCGGATGTGCCACGAGAACGAGATATGTGCAGCTCCTATCGGGATTTGTCGCACAATCGGGCGGCTTTGCTGGTCTTGTTTTATTCTTTGTCGAAATGTCTTGTAGTCCGGGATTCGAGATTGATCAGGTCTTCCCGGTAGAAGGAATATCCTTCGTTGACCGTGAGAGCTTATAATGGGCTAAGTTGGGACACCCCGCAGGTATTATCTTTCAAAGCCGTGCCCGCGGTTATGAGGCAGATGGGAATTTGTTAATGTCCGGTTGTAGAAAACCCGAAGTTGACCTCAAATAAAATACACCTCAACCGCGTGTGTAACCGTGATGGTCTCTTCTCGGCGGAGTCCGGGAAGTGAATACGGTGTTGGAGTTATGTCTGACGTAAGTAGTTCAGGATCACTTCTTGATCGCTACTAGCTTCATGACTATGCTTTGCTCCTCTTCTCGCTCTCTTTTGTGAATGTAGCCACCATATATGCTAGTCGCTTGCTGCAGCTCCACCTTACAACTTTGTCCTTCCTATAAGCTTAAATAGTCTTGATCTCACGAGTGTGAGATTGCTGAGTCCCGTGACTCATGATTCTACCAAAACAGTTGCAGTGCCGATGATGCCAGCAGGTGACGCAACCGAGCTCAAGTGGGAGTTCGATGAGGAACGTGGTCGTTATTATGTGTCTTTTCCCGATGATCGTAGTGGAGCCCAGTTGGGATGATCGGGATCTGTGTAGCATTTGGGGTATCTTATTTTATTTTGGTTCCGTAGTCGGACCTTGAGTGTACTCTGAATGATGGATGTTTATTTATGTATTGTGTGAAGTGGCGACTGTAAGCCAACTATGTATCTCTTTCCCTTATGTATTACATGGGTTGTGTGAAGATTACCTCACTTGCGACATTGCTTTCAATGCGGTTATGCCTTTAAGTCGTGCTTCGACACGTGGGAGATATAGCCGCATCGAGGGTGTTACACAGTACATCACTATTGGGCCAGATTCCTCCTTGTAATGAGCAAGGTCAAGGACTGTCGCGAGGGAGATGCAATTTCATTCTTTTGCAAAAACTGCACGGACAAGGGAATCCTCAACGCCATAAGTTGTCGTGACATAGCACACTTCACTGACTTGGCGGCCATAGTACAGAAGTACTGTGTGATGGAAAGCGCCTGGAAAACCCAAAAACAATTCTGGGATCCTCCGGCTCTCACTAAACCCCCCGTCCGAACTAAAAGGGCGTACTCTCATAAGTCACCCGATCCAATTACAAAGAAACAAAAGCCCATTACAGGGCGTGGAACCGTATTGGAGGGATGGCTCAACGGGCCATGCAAAATTCACAGTACAGCGGATACCATACCAACAAATAGCCTTAGAGCATGTTGGGTACTCCGGCAGGTGGCCAAGAGAGATGAGGATATCTTCATCAACAATACTGCAGAGCACCATCCCGTGGAGAACAACAATATAGTATTAACAGTCTTCGAGACCTTCGCCTCAAATAATAGGCGTAAGCGAGCACTTTGCAGCCTTGCCGAAGTCTGCCAAGTAGCAGCAATAAATCCATGGAGCGATACGGCTATCACCTTCAATGCCAGTGACAAACCTAAATTCCGAATAGCCCAAGCACCAGCCGCCTTGCTCCTAAGTCCAATTGTGGATGGCTTCCGGCTTACTAAAGTTCTCATGGACGGCGGCAGCGGATTAAACCTCATCTATGAAATAGACGGAAGCCGCATTGAGCAAAGCAGCACGACCTTCAGAGGAATCATCCCTAGTCGGGAGGCACGATGTGCTGGCAAAATCACACTAGACGTAGTATTCGGCACGCTAGAGAATTTCAGGTTCGAAGAAATCACATTCCAAGTGGTCCCGTTCAATAGCGGATACCACACCCCTCTAGGTCGGGAGGCATTCACGATCTTCCAAGCTATACCCCATTACGGGTACATGAAGCTCAAAATGCCCTGGCCCAAAGGAATCATCACTCTAGCTAGTGATCCGGACATAGGACTCCGCACTGGAAATAAAACAGCCGCACTGGCCCTCAAGGCGTTATCCGAAGCCCTCGCGGTCGAGGAACTAACTGCGCTGCGCTCCACAATGGACAGGGACGACGTAATACTTGACAAAAGATCCAAATCCACCTATTTTAAACCAGCGGATGAAATAGTCAAATTCCAAGTCCATCCAACGGCCCCTACAAAAACAGCATCCATCGGGGCACAGTTAAACCCCACAATAGACGCCGCACTATGGGAGTTCTTGCGCGAGAATTGGGACATCTTCGCCTGGCATCCTTCAGACATGCCGGGAATCCCACGCAGGCTGGCCGAGCATAGCCTTAACATCCTAAAGGGATTCAAACCGGTCAAGCAAACTCTTCGGCGCTTCTCTGAGCCTAAGCGACAAGCCATGGGAGAGGATCTAGCCAAGTTACTGAAGGCCAGATTCATTCAAGAAATAAAACATCCGGACTGGCTAGCAAACCTGGTGATGGTACCAAAGAAGGACAAATCCTGGCGCCTATGCATCGACTTCAAGGACCTTAACAAGGCCTTCCCAAAGGATCTCTTCCCCCTCCCTCGCATTGATCAAATTATCGATGCTACCGCAGGACACGACTCATTGTGTTTCCTCGACGCATACTCCGGATACCATCAAATTAAGATGGCGGAGTCCGATCAAGCCGCAACGGCATTTATCACTCCATACGGCCCCTTCTGTTTTAACACCATGCCTTTCGGGCTCAAAAACGCCGGTGCAACCTATCAACGCATGATTCAGACATGCTTGGAGACACAGATTGGCAAAACAGTGGAGGCATACGTAGACGATGTGGTAATTAAGACCAGACACGTCGAATCCTTAATAGACGACTTGAGGCTCACGTTCGACAATCTCCGAACATACGACATTAAGGTCAACCCAGAAAAATGCATCTTCGGTGTGCCCGCCGGAAAGCTCTTAGGCTTCATCATCTCTAGCAGAGGAATCGCAGCAAATCCGGCTAAAATCCGAGCTCTGTCACAGTTGGCTATCCCAACAGACCTCAAGAAAATCCAGAAACTAACTAGATGCGTGGCTGCCTTAAGCCGCTTTATCTCCTGATTAGGAGAAAAGGCACTGCGTCTTTATCGCCTTCTGCGACTCACCGAACACTTCGAGTGGACGGATGCGGCCACGGCCGGATTAGAGGAAATAAAAGTCGTTTTGGCCACAAACCTAATCCTGGCCGCACCCAACATCGGTGAACCAATGCTGCTATATATAGCGGCAATACACCAAGTTGTAAGCGCAGTGCTCGTCGTTGAACGAGATATGGACAGACATAAGTTCGCTTCAAAAGCCGGTATACTATGTATCCACTATCCTCACTCCATGCAAATCACAGTACCCACATTATGAAAAGATAGCATATGCGATCTTCATGGCATCCCGGAAACTACGACACTACTTTCAAGAGTGTTCAATTACTGTGGCCTCTGAAGTGCCACTCAACGACATAATAAACAACCGCGAAGCCATCGTTCGGATTTTTAAATGGGCTATTGAGCTCCTCCCGTTCGACATAATATACAAACCACGGCGAGCCATTAAGTCACAAGTACTAGCTGATTTCATCGCCGAATGGACAGAAGCCGAACTCCCAAAAGAGTTCGGTGCGTACTCCAACTAGATTATGCACTTTGACGGCTGCAAAATGCTGGCTCTTCTGGGGGCTGGCGTCGTCCTGACGTCCCTCACCGGAGATACAGTCCAGTACGTACTCCAAATACTATACACAGATTCCAACAACGCGGCAGAATATTAGGCCCTGTTACATGGTCTCCGGATGGCAGTCTCCATGGGAATTCAACGCTTGAAGGTGCGTGGGGACTCGAACCTCACAATATCTCAAATAAATGGAGACTTTGACACCAAGGATCCAAAAATGGCGGCTTATCGCAACGCCGTCCTCAAAATGTCAGCTCAGTTCGAGGGGCTTGAATTCCACCATTTGGCCCGGGAAAACAATCAGGTGGCGGATATCCTTGCCTGCATTGGCGCTAAGTGCGACCCTGTCCCACCTAACATCTTCTTAGAAAGGTTGTTCAAGCCATCCGTGGTATGGGAAGGGGAGACCGGTAACAATAGTCTGGACCCGTCCACAACAACAGATACCGAACACTCTGACATAATCGGAGGCTCTGCCACCGAAATAACACCGTTCGCCCACGTAATAATGGTTGTCATTGCCCCGTGGGCAGAAGCATTCCTGGCCTACCTAACTAGGTAGGAACTACCCGAGGACCCAAACAAGGCGCGCTGCATTGTGCGGCGGTCTAAAGCCTACAAGGTCCATGAGGGAGAGCTTTATAAGAAAAGTTCTACCGGAGTCCTTCAAAGGTACATCTTCGAAGAGGAAGGGCGGCAGCTTTTGGCAGAAATTCATGCCGGACTTGGCGGCCACCGCGCCGCAGCTCGGGCCCTTGTAAGCAAGACCTTCGGTACAGGTTTCTACTGGCCGACGGCCCGAGCAGACGCACAGGACCTTGTTCAACGTTGCATCGGCTGCCAGCTTTTTGCAAACCAAAGCCATATGCCGCCTACCACTCTCCAAACAATCCCCATTACTTGGCCCTTTGCGGTATGGGGGCTTGATATGGTCGGACCCCTTAAAGGGGGAAGCCATAAGAAAAAATACTTATTGGTCATGGTGGATAAATTCACCAAATGGATAGAAGCCAAACCAGTTATAACGGCTGAATCCAGACCAGTGATAGACTTCATATCCGGGGTTGTACACCGTTATGGCGTCCCCCACAGCATCATCACTGACAACGGCTCGAACTTTACAGCCGATGAGGTAAAACTTTGGTGCAGCAACATGGGCATCAAGCTTGATTATGCTTCTGTCTATCACCCACAAACTAACGGTCAAGTTGAACGAGCAAACGGTATTATTATGAGCGGCATTAAACCCAGATTGGTGCGCTCCTTGAAAGAATCAAACACACACTGGGTAGTGGAGCTCGACTCCGTACTATGGGGGCTGCGGACCACGCTGAATCGCACTATCAGATACACACCTTTTTAATGGTGTACGGCGCAGAGGCAGTACTACCCTGCGACATAATTCATGACTCACCTCGAGTGCGCATGTACGAAGAGAAAGAAGCCGAGCTTGATCGGCAGGACAGTTTGGACGCCCTAGAGGAGGAGCGTGACGTGGAAAAAGCCCGTTCCGCATTCTATCAGCAACAAGCTTGAAGGTACCAAAGCAGAGAAGTACGGGCCAAAACTTATAACGTTGGCGAACTCGTTCTACGCCTACCGGAGAAGAAAAAGAATAAGCTCAAGCCCAAGTGGGAAGGTCCGTTCATTATTGACCAAGTTCTGACCGGCGGAGCGTACCATCTGCGAGATGCATCGGATAATCGACTCGAGCCAAATCCATGGAATGCAGCCAGACTCCAAAGGTTCTACGCCTAGTGCCGGACTCTGTGTTCGTCCCCCTACCTCTGTCAATTTTTAACATATTCATTATCTGTCTTTTCTTTCTTTCTTCTCCTTTTTCTTGAAGACCTTATAAGGATACAATGTGTCTTCACTACACAATCTTGACGAGCTAGCCGCGCTCATTATACCTGGGGGCTTCTTATATAGAAGCTTAATATAACTACTTTCCGGGCTCTATGCCCCGCACATGTGTTATTCTTCCACATATACCTTTTTTCTCCATTATATGCATCGGTATGACTTAAGTTTTGGCCAAGCTGGGTTGCCTGACGCTTGTGTTTATGCCCTACGTTCCCGTTAATTCGGCTAGGGCATAAGGGGAGCACCTCTTTGATTGTTACTGCCAGGTCAGCCGGATGTGTACCTCAGACTAGATGAAGCCGAAAGCTAGCGTTCTTAAGGGAATACTCAGTCGGTGAACAAAAGACGATCTTTATTTATTGTAATACATGCCCCCCAGATGTTTATATCCTGCGCCTCTTTTCACATCTTGGACATGCACATTAGGGCATGCGTACCCAGGGAAAGGAACCCTTAACGGAACTATTCTCTCGGGAAGATGTTTCTTACTACCCATGTAATATAACATAGCTAGTTGGGTACTTGTCTGTTCAAGCAGTTATGACCCCTACGCCTGGTTTCCACGCGTACCCCGATTTTTTTAAACTTAGCGGGTATTCGGATACACTCGGACTATAGGGTCCAGAGGTTGAAGCGAAAAGGTCCGCCAAGACAAATGATTTACAGTCCGGCTAGGGACAATATATGTCACTTCAAGTACACAGTCACTTAGACTGACTAAATTCTTCTTCTATACCATCCAACAGGCTGTCTAACTTACAATCCTGTTGGGAATACTTTGCGGCTAATTCTACTTGGTCATACACCAAACTGACAGGGATTTCTTTCCCATCGGGCCCCACAGGTCCGACCTCGGCCATATTGTTCGGGTCAGCCTTGGTATATCAAGTCTTCACCATGGCCCAGGCTTCCCTCGCACCTTGTCGGCAGGCCGATATCTTCTATAATCGGAAGCGCCGCCGCGCTCCCTTGAGCTTATCTATAAGCTCCCCCACACCTCCTGACGGGGAGGCGGATGGCCACAAGGCTTGGGCAATACCCTGCATCACCTGCCAAACTTGTTCGTGTAGTTGTGAGAGCTCTGGCAGAAGATCACCCGCAGAACCGGGCATCTCCTCCGCGGGACGACCCATCAGTATACCTGCAAACATAACTCTGATAGCTGGCTTCTTTGCCGAGCTCTTTAAAAGTTCGTTCAAGCACTTAATGAAAATGCCGCGTCGAAGCCGCTTATTCTCCTTTACGGAGTCAGCAAGCTAGGCTCGAACATCTTTCAGTTCCATGCCCAGATGGATATTGGCATCTTGGAGATTGTTTTTCTCCTGCCTAACCCGCGTAAGCACGCGCTCACCAGCATTTAGGCGCCGACAGCACGCGTTCGCATCCTCGCACGGCCTCCGGATTCACTCCGGAGTCATCTGCAGCATCTATTGTTAGATTTGCACGCATGCCGCATACTACCTGGTACATGACATTCTTCTCAATGGAAGCAAGTGTTACCTGATGGGGCCTTCTCGGACTCTTTCATTGTGGCAATTGCGGCCTGAAGTTGGGCTTTACACTCCTCCAGCTCTTGAGACAACTGGGTATTCTTCTCCTTAAGAACCTATGCAAACAATGATCCTTAAATCAGTTGTGCCAACTGTTTCAAGTCTCAGGGGCTACTGATATACATAATTATTAGATTTTCTTACCCGTATATCCTTTACATACTGGTCCGTGGCTCTGGCAAGGCCATTTTGAGTAGCTCGGATGTACGCGTCTCCTGGGTTGAAGGCATCGAACACCTCTTGGGAGAAACAAGCGTCACGGAGTATGGCCCGGCGACGCCTATGATTCATGGCGCTCTTCACTTCAGAATTTGTAGCGGATAGCCTATCCGCATCCTCTGTAGGAGGAACATCCGGCTTTGGCCCCATGCGAGCGTCCGCCTCTATGTCTGGCTCTGGAGCCCGACTGGTGGAGGCGTGACCGGCAACCTCTCCGGATATAGTCCGGCGAGCGTTTTTTCTACTAGGAAACATGGGCGTTATTATATTTTCAAAAGACGACTACCACGGAGCGGGGTTCTCTTTTGTACCTCTGCGACGGCGTCTCAGTCCTGACCGCCTTCCTTTTAAGCCAACCCGGCTTCGATGCCCCTTGTTGGCGAGTCACTGCGGGTTCGGCATGGCGTCCCGAGGGCCTTCCCTGTAAAACACCATATGTGTGCGGTAGGTGAAGTGCAGAAAAAGGGATCCTTCTTGAAAGTTAGTGATCCGGTTTTACTTACATGCGATGCGGGAGCAGTCTAGGATAATCGGCTATGATTGCCAACAAGGTACCGTCACAGCTCAATTGATAGAACGTTCTGTCGATGAGCTCCACAAATGTGTCCGGATCTTCTTCGAGTCCGGGGTCGAGGGTCCGGTCAGGGTCCTCTGGTTGTGGAGACGGGCTGTGGACCTGCCTCAGAGCTTTTCGCAGTTCCTGCTATGAAATAACAAGGTAAATACTTATGACAAAGAATGCGGAGAGGTCTGGAGTGGAAAGTAGCAGCTCACCCAGCTTGGGTGGTTGTACATGGAGAATCTGTCCCGTGGCTTAATACGGGCGAACTCCTCTTCTTCTCCTTTATACAAATCAAACAGTATCTTCGCTAGGGCAGCGATGGAGTCCAGACCTTTACGACCGCAGCGGGTGGCATCTTCTTCTCCATTGAAGTGCCACGTGGGTTGTCCCCGATATTGAAGTGGCTGCACCCCCCGCATTATACATATGGACATAACCTCGGTTATTGTCAATCCTGATTTGGCTAGCATCTCTACCCGGCCCATCAGGTAAAGGACTTCTCTGTTATCTTCCTCCTGGGGGCTCCGAGGGTGCCAGCTGCCGCGTTTCGTCAAAGGGGCGTTGTCGAACTCAGGGAGGCCCATCTGAATAGGATCTGGAAGGGGAACGTCCTCCATATAAAACCACTCCGAAGGCCAGTCTTCGGACATCTTCTTTGGGGTACCGGACAGGTATCCGGTCCTGGCGATGCGCCATATTTCGGCTCCACCCACTTGATATATCAATTCTTCGTGTATGGGGCACGGTGCGAATAGCCTCTTCCATAGCTCAAAATGAGCCGCAGCCCGAAACAGCTCGCAAAGGGCAACATAGCCAGCGATGTGTAATATGGAAGCGGGGGTAAAGTTATGCAACTGGAGGCCGTAGAACTCCAAGAGCCCGCGGAGGAACGGATGGATTGGAAATCCAAGTCCCCTTAATAAGTAAGGGACAAGGCATACCCGCTCCCCCCTGGATGGCTTGGGGAAACTCTCCACTTTCTCCCCGCCATTGTTAGGTGGCAAGCCCGGCTCGAACGGGGACCATATACGCTGGAGAGAGAAATCCCTGGGTTTGTAACTCTACTAATTGGCTGTGAGTGACAGAACACTTCTTCCAATCGTCGGGCTTAGGGCTACGGGAGCGAGAGGAGGAGCTGCGATGGCCAGCCATGTTGGAATGGATTTTTTCAGGCGCGCTCCAATGGATACTCGCTGGGGGAGGATGGGGTGATCTAGATCTGAGAATCCCCGTCTCTTTAATAGACGGTTTACTCACAGGGCTAGGGTGGCAAATGTAAAAATACCCTGGCTTCTCGCATTCGCTCGACACGTGGAAGATAGCCATTATTAGGCACGGAAGCTGAGGAATGCAATGTCTATGGGATGCCGAACACTACTCAATAGGTACTCAGAATTTGGAGAAGAACCCGCCTTGCAATGCCGAAGACAATCTGCGCGCCAGACTCGTTGTCATTGAAGCCTGGTTCGGGGGCTACTGAGGGAGTCCTGGATTAGGGGGTTCTCGGACAGCCAGACTATATGCTTTGGCCGAACTATTGGACTATGAAGATACAAGATTGAAGACTTCGTCCCGTGTCCGGATGGGACTCTCCTTGGCGTGGAAGGCAAGCTTGGCAATACGGATATGTAGATCTCCTCCCTTGTAACCGACTCTATGTAACCCTAGCCCCCTCCGGTGTCTATATAAACCAGAGGGTTTAGTCCGTAGGACGACAACAATCTGACCATAGGCAAGCTTCTAGGGTTTAGCCTCTACGATCTCGTGGTAGATCAACTCTTGTAATACTCATATCATCAAGATCAATCAAGCAGGAAGTAGGGTATTAACTCACACGAGAGGGCCCGAACCTGGGTAAACATCGTGTCCACCGCCTCCTGTTACCATCCGCCTTAGACGCACAGTTCGGGACCCCCTACCCAAGATCTGCCGGTTTTGACACCGACAGTCACACACATATTTGCTCTTCACACCCTACCCTCAGAACTTCTAAAAAACAAAAGACGTCGTGCGCAATTTATTTTAACTCACACGTCACACACTTATATTATTACTCTTGTGGCGAACGTTCTTTGGGCATAGTATATTGTACTCTCACGAGGAGAAGCGATGCACGCACACACTAGTTCTCTCACACCCACTCGCGGGTACACGTAGGAGCGCATTTTTTTAAGCTGGTACAACAAAATCACTCCACTATATATATATAAGCAGGAGCCTTAGCGCTTGCTTTACTAGGGTTCCTCCTGTTCACTCTGTCATGCTCTCCAGTTCCAAGCAAGACATAGGTGGCCACACTCTGTCTCAGCTCACGGCTGGTCACAAATCCGGCCGGACAACCTCAACCGGGGCAGGGTTGTAGGTGCATCGTTCACACTGTCGTTGGCGGCGAGGGAGGAGACCAACGGCTGCCCGCGCGTCCTGATCGGCGGCCGTGCCGTTCTCTCCGAGAGAGCGCCGGCTCCGGAGGGCCTCCGACCCCTTCTTCCTCCCTGCGGTATTGTGGCCAAGATCTCGGCCTCCCGCCGTCTTTGCCACATGCCGATTTCCCTCAGTATATATTCCTTGAAACCTACCTTGCTCTACTGCCCAGCTCTCACTTGGCTTCATGTGGATCTTTTTCTACTTCCGTCCACTGTTCCAAAGCCACCTAGACTTTTACTATTATTAGAGGTAAAGCTAGTTCATACAGTCGACTCTAAGAGTTGGTTCAAATAGGGAAGAAAGTGGGAAAGCTGTAGCATGAATCTAGGACTTGGTTCTAAGAGGAAACGGGGGAAAGTAGTAGATATTGGCTACCCAACCGGTGTCTTGGTTGAAAAAACGAAGAAAACATGGTGGATGGCGAAGGGTGGGGGGAAGTGGACCTATCTCTTGGTTAAAAAAGGAAAGAAAGTGACGGGTCTTGGGGGACAACGCAAATGAGAATGAGCAGGTCTAGATTTCCTGTGCTCACATAGGAAAATGTCGCCGAGGAGATAAAAAATGGGACAAATGCAGACATGCTGCCTGAGTGTTTGCCGCTCTCGGCAACCCCATCTGCCTCACCACTTTATGCCTCTATTGTCCCTACGCCCATTTCGCTACTGTTAATGCAAAATCACATGAAGTGTCGGTGTACAAACGAAGGGGCGCATCTTTGTACCCCTTTACCTGTGCACGGGCAGTCGGAGCCGCGCCCACGGCCACACCAAGCAGAGCAGGGGAGGTGAACCAAGGTAAAATCGAAGCTCGAGGCAGCCAGAGTAACGCCAAGACCAAGGACGCAAAGAGGCAGAGGGGCGGAGCAGTTTTCCCCAGAAAGACCCTTGCCAGGGACGGCCTCAGCAGTCCTGGCAAGACCCTTGCCAGGGCAGCACGCCCAAACACCAACAGAACGAGCCACCCCTGAGCCCACATCCCCAGCACCATCAACCACATTGGGCCAGGGCTCGGGAGGCACCTCTGTGGTGGCATGCAGATCTTTGTGAAGACAAGGAACACTCAACATCAGATGAGGATTAGAAGACGACGACCCTCGGCAAGATCCTTGCCGAGGAAGGTTGATTAGATCCCGGCAAGGTCCTTGCGGGGACGACAGCGCCACGCAGAAGACCCTTGCCGGGCCACCCGGCAAGGCCCTCACCGAGGACGCCAGCAGGGCCACTGCCAGGCCCGCACCAACCAAGTTTCCACCGCCGTTCGCATGCAGCTGCCACCTCAACCAGCTGAGCAGGCACCTGCGTGGCAACATGCAGCTCCCAGGCTAACTCGTCAAGCGCCCGCGTGGCGGCATGCAGATATTCGTGGAGGCTCCACCACCGCGCCACCTCCGCTGCCTGCCTACCTACATGGCACCGCATGCATCACTTGCCAGGGCGCGTGTCGAAGCGAGGAGGAGCGGTGACAGACAGGACGGGCCTCGCCCCCGTACCCGATAAAGCTAGGGGACACCTCAGTGGCGCATTAAATACTGTACGAGTGATAAGCTTGCAATACTGTACGCCTTTCCACCTCCTATATGCCACTGTGGCAGCCCCTTTCGACTATAAAAGGAGGCCCATGGCATACTGGAGAAGGATTCGGCTCTTTGAGACCGCACACCCCACTGTAGCTAGTTCGAGAGCTCAAGAACTCTCTGAAATACACCCACCAAAGCAGGACTAGGGTTTTACGCATCCTCGCGGCCCGAACCTGGGTAAACGATCCTTGTGCTGATTATTAATCATGCCCTTCTCGCAACCCTGCTCCTCGGTAACCGTAGTAGGGATTCTTGTGATCCCATAGGTGTCGTTCCACACCGACATCTTTGGCGCGCCAGGTAGGTGGCGCGATTGTGAGAATCTGGTCTAGTAGTTAGCCTAGCGGTTCTTTGTCGCCATGGTCCCAAGAAGAAGAAGGCCGCGGCGGTCGGCTCGTTGGGAGACGAACGGCCCGTGCCGATCTTGGCGGCGATGGGCGGTCGCGAGCGGAGACCCGCCGCATGGTCCGCGAGGACCAGCATCGCCCTGGCAGTTAGAGCCTGGCGAGCGGTGTCATTCACGTGCCAGACGACCGGCCGCATGTCGCCAGATCCAAAGCCGGAGTTGGGCCCCCCGCGGGCGGTGCAGGGCCCTCCAGGAGTGTCGTTGTGCCACCCCAGGGTGGCGCAGCGACCTCCAAGACACCCACGCCGACGACCACTGTGCGCTCTTCCCATTGTGTACGCGACGAGCAGCATCACCACGCCGGTGACCCTGGGCACCGCCATGGGAAGAGCCCTGTGCGTCGTCCCCGGGATGAAGGAGTTCAGCCTGCCTGCCGAAATACTGGCGAAAATGGCGCGCAGCCGCTAGGTCGTGAAGGAGCTCCTTCTAACATGGTTAGAAGTTGAAGCGCGCTACGATCCACGCAGTTGTCGCCTCCGCCCACGCCAGCAGAAGCTTTGGCGCGTGCGCAACTGCTCCTCGACTTCCCTCCCGCTGCAGAGAAGCTCGACAAGTGGAGGGCCACCATCCGGAGCCTCGTCGCCGTCGCCAACAAAGACGATCCGCGACCGGCTGGGCCCTCGGGTCAGTGCTCCACCAACCCTCCACATGCTGGCGCTGGGATCACCGGGGGAGCTGCGGCCACAGTGCACTCTCCTCCTCCTCGCCAGCCGCCGCGGGCGTCTGCCCGTCGAGATGACGGTTATGATAACATCTCTATAGCGTCGTCGGACCCATAGACCCGCCACGACCAGCGCCAAGTTCTTCGAGAACGAGCTCACGAAGATGCTCGGACCACTATTGAGCGCCAGCGTGATACACACCACCAGTCAGACAAGCAGGCGGGACCCGCTATGGACCACCCAGCACCGGGGGGCTCTGGCGGCCTACCTTACGAGGTGGGCTACCCGGCCTTTACCTGTGAGTTGCGGCAGTTCCAGTGGCCATCCCACCGCGCGTTCAAGCCTGACGTCGGAGAGACGTACACTGGCAAGACCCATCCGTCCGAGTTCCTCAGCATCTACACCATCGCGATGTAGGAGGCCGGAGCTCGTGACGACAAGGTGCTTGCTAATTATTTCCCGCTGGCACTGAAGCCCAATGTTATGTCTTGGTTGATGCACTTGCCGGCGGATTCCATTTCTTCTTGGTCGGATTTGTGCCATGAGTTCATTGGCGTCTTCACAGGAGGCCACCAAGCTCATGGCTAGGCCAGTGATCTGCACATCATTCCCCAAAAGGAAGAGGAAACCCTGCGCAAGTACATCCAGAGATTCAGCCAGGTGCAGTACAACATCCCCGACGTTCATCCCGCCGCTATGATCAGCGCATTCCATCAAAACATGCGCAACCGCAAGATGCGCGAAGAGCTGGCGATGACCAAGGTTAAGGATGTGGCCGAGATCTACGTTCTGGCCGATTGATGCGCCTGGGCCGAAGAGGGAAGGAAGTACCCTGGCGAAGATGCCGACATGGAAACCAACTCTACTGAGGAAGACTCCGCCACCCCGACGAAGAAGGGCCGGAGTCGCAACAGGAAACGAAAGGGCAAGGCCGTACTTGCCGTCGAGGGGTCTGACGACACCGGCGCTGCCAAGAAGGTCAAGGCAGACGGCCCCGACAAGGAGATTGCTGGGTGCGCCACTTGCCGGGCCTTAGCAGCTGCCGACAAGCTAGGGGGCTCCGGCAAGCAATACTGCAAGATCCACCGCACCAAGGGCCACGACCTCCAGAACTGCCGACAAGTCGAGCTGCTTGCTAAGAAGCAAAAAGCTGAGTACGAGAGGCGGGACAAGGAGAAGGGTCAGGATGGTGCCGAGAGATCCGGCAAGAAGCGTGGCAGCCAAAGAAGCCGTCCTGGCAAAGACGAGCAGCAGGAGAGGCCCGCTCATGGCCGTGACAAGAAACAAGAAGACGATGATCATGACGAGGACGACGAGTCCGGTGAGCAAGAGTTCCAGAAGGCTGCAGAGGCCATGTGTGTCGATGGTGGCGCCTCGTTGCATACTTCTAACCGCCAGCTCAAACAGTGGGCGCGTGAGATTACAGCAGTGGAGCCGTCGTTCGACGCTCAGAAGCCCCTGAAGTGGTCCAGCACGCCCCTCATCTTTGACACCGAGGACCACCCTGACCGCACAACCGCGGTCAGGTGTTTGCCATTGTTGGTCTCGCCAACGATACACAACCTCAAGGTGAACAAGATGTTGGTTGACGGTGGGGTCGGCCTGAACTTGATCTCGCCTGTCGTGATCAAAAGGCTTCAAATTCCTGATGGATACCTCGAGGAAACGGGCACGTTTCAAGGGGTCAATCCGGGGAGGAGCCAGCCGAAGGGGAAGGTCACACTTCCCGTGATGGAGAGGATCATCTTCGATGTGGCCGAGATCCCTTTGCCCTACAACAGGATCCTCGGCCGCCCGGCACTAGCCAAGTTCATGGCGGCGTCACACTATGCCTACAACATGCTAAAGATGCCCGGGCCGTTGACCATCATCTCTGTCCCCTCCGACAAGAAGGAAGCGTTGATTTGTGCGGACCAACTCTAACGGGAAGCAGTCGTAGCAGCTGCCGTCAAGGCACCTGCTCCAGCCACTGAAGGCCCGGGAGGGAAGAAGAAGCCCGGCAGGACCTCTCGCACCCACTCCGGCAAGCACACCTCTTCGGAGTGTTGCGCTACCGTCGAGGACGTGCCAGAGAGTTCTACCGGCAAGAGCAAGAAATGCAGGGCCGAGCCGCCGTAGACCAAGAAGGTGTCCGCCAGGGAGGACGGCACGGGAGGGGCCTTCACCATAGGCTCCACCCTCGACAACAAATAGGAAGGCGCGCTGATCACCTTCCTGCAGGCAAATGTCGACGTGTTTGCATGGCAAGCGTCCAACATCCCCGGTGTTCCCAAGGAGGTGATTGAGCACCACCTAGCTGTCTACCCTCATGCGCGGCCCGTCAAGCAGAAGGTCAGAAAGCAGGCTCTGGAGAGGCAGGAATTCATCACAGAGGAGATCAGGAAGTTGGAAGCGGCAGGTTTGGTGAGAGGAGTGCTCCACCCGACGTGGTTGGCCAATCCGGTAGTAGTGCGCAAGGCAAATGGGAAGTGGAGGCTGTGTATTGATTACACAGATATCAATAAGGCTTGTCCTAAAGACCCCTTCCCGTTGCCGCGCATCGACCAGATTGTTGACTCCACAGTCGGGTCTGATCTGTTGTCATTCCTCGACGCCTACTCAGGCTACCACCAAATCTTCATGACAAGAGAGGATGAAGAGAAGACAACATTCATCACACCATGTGGTACGTATTGCTTTTTACGGATGCCTTTCGGGTTGAAGAGTGCTGGCTCGACGTTCGCAAGAGCAGTCCAAATCGGATTTGAAACTCAGCTCCATAGAAATATGGAGGCATACATGGATGACATAGTGGTCAAAACCAAGGACGGCCAACTTGTGCAAGATCCGAAGAGACATTTGCCAACCCGCGCAAGATCAACCTTAAGCTGAACCCCGAGAAGTATGTCTTTGGCGTTCCGTCCGCAAGCTTCTCGGTTCTTTGTGTCATGAAAGGGATCGAGGCAAACCCGCATAAAATCAAGGCTATTGAGTAGATTGAGGCGCCTGCCGGATTAAAGATGTGCGCCGGCTCACCGCTGCATCGCCGCCATGAGCCGATTCATCTCCAACTGCCGAAGCGTGCCCTTCTCTTCTTCAAAATCTTGAAGAAGGCAGGCCCAATGGAGTGGACCCGTAAGCCGAGGCGCGCATTGCAGGATCTCAAGAAACACCTTTCTCCACGCCAATACTGGTTGCGCTTAAACCACAAGAGCCGTTGCTGCTATATCTAGCGGCGACGAATCAAGTGGTCAGTGCCTCACTGGTGGTGCAGACGGGGGTCGACGAAGAGGTAGTGGCGATGGCAAAACTAGCGGATGGCAAGCCAAAGATTCACGGCAGGCCCGGCGTCGGGCGCAGGCAAGGCCCCAGAGAGTCTAGTGCCACCGAGGCGATTCGCAATGGGTTGAAGTGTTGCAGAAGAAGAAGATGATGCAGCACCCGGTTTACTTTGTCAGCCCCTCTTGTGGGGCTAGGTCGAGGTACTCCGTGTAGTAAATTGCTCTTCGGCCTCCTCATGGCCTCGAGGAAGCTGCGTCATTACTTACAAGCCCACGAGATCACTGTCGTCACTCACCTCCCATTGCAACGGATACTGCATAACCTAGACGCAACCGGAAGGATTGTGGAAAGCACCTCGACAATTCAAAGAAGAGTCCTGGCAGAGTTCATTGCAGAATGGACCTCAACGCTCGATTTAAGAAATCCAGAGACCGCTTTCCCAAGCAAAGAAGCTGCATCATGATCAGATCATGTACCTTGATGGGGCTTTCTCGCTGCAAGGTGCTGGTGCCGGTGTGCTGCTCGCCGCACCCACCAGAGAGCACCTCAAGTATGTGGTCCAGATGCACTTTCCCAGGGAGATGTCCACCAACAACACTGCGGAGTACAAGGGGCTGCTTGTCGGTCTCAGGATCGTGCCGGACCTCGGGGTTAAGAAGCTCATCGTCAGGGGTGACTCGCAGCTTGTTGTCAGACATGTCAACAAAGATTACTAGAGCCCGTTGATGGAAGCTTACGTAGATGAGGTGAGGAATCTTGAGGAGCGCTTTGACGGTATCCAAGCGGAGCACGTCCCCCGAGTGGAGAACGACATCGCCGATTACCTGTCAAAGCGTGCTGCATTCAAACTACCTGTGGAACCAGGTACCTTCTTGCTTCGGTTAACTCAACCATCCATCGAACCATCAAGGGGGCAGAACAAGCGGAGGAAGTCACGTCCCGGCAAGTACTTTCCTACCGAGCCCCCTGGGGCCGCCGGCAAGGGTGCTGCCGCGGACACTAAGCCTACCAAAGGGCATCTGCCTCCGGCAGGGCGTCAAGCCCTGGCCATGGAGACAGCCGCGCCCATGGCTGAGGAAATGCCTTTGGTCCTTGCCGTCGAGCCCCAGGCTCCGGCATGGGCGCAACATACTGTCCGATTCCTCCAAACAGGGGAACTTCCTGAGGAGCAGGAAGAAGCAGAAAAAGTAGCCCGCCGGTCCGCCCTGTATCAGTTCGTCGACGACGTCCTATACAGGAGAAGGCTGAATTGCGTGAAATTATGGTGCATCCCCCGGGAGGAAGGACTGAAGCTGTTGGAAGAAATACCTGGAGGCGTATGTGGCTCCCACATAGGGTCGACAACCCTTGCCGGGAAGGCGTTCCGGCAAGGTTTCTGCTGGCCCACCGCCCTTTAGGATGCAACGACACTAGTAACCAAGTGTGAAGCGTGCCAGTTCCATTCAAAGAGACTTCATCAACCAGCTCAAGCCCTTCATACAATCCATCTCTCCTGGCCATTCTCGGTCTGGGGGCTCGACATACTAGGCCCCTTCCCCCATGCTGTCGGGGGCTTTGAGTACTTGTACTTCGCAATCGACAAGTTCACAAAGTGGCCGAAAGTGGAAGCAGTGAGAAAGGTGACTGCTCAGTCAGCTATCAAGTTTTTCAAGGGATTGGTCTGCCGTTTTGGGGTGCCGAACAGAGTAATCACTGACAATGGCACGCAGTTCACAAGCCACACCTTCATTCTATACCTTCAAGACGTCGGTAGTAAAGTATGTTTTGCTTCCATGGCACACCCCCGGAGCAACGGCCAAAGCAGAGAGGGCGAATGCTGAAGTGTTGCGAGGCCTAAGAACAAATACTTTTGACAAGCTGTGCAAGAGCGGAAGGTGCTGGATTGATGAATTACCAGCGGTTCTTTGGTTGATCAGGACGACGCCAAATCGAGCCACCAGCCAGACACCTTTTTCCCTGGTATACAGTGCGGAAGCAGTTCTCCCTACGGAACTCATATACGGGTCACCTCGACTGCTCGCTTATGATGAGCTTGAGTAAGAGCAGTTCCGCCAAGATGACGGGATGCTCCTTGAGGAAGATCGTCTTCGGGCGGCTGTAAGAGCAGCACGCTACCAGCAAGCCTTGCGCCGCTACCATAGCCGCAAGGTTCATGCCCGAAGCTTTGAGGAAGGCGACCTTGTTCTTCGGAGCATTCAGTCGGCAAAGAATTCCAACAAGTTGACGCCAAAGTGGGAAGGACCTTATCGGGTAACACGAGTCACCAGGCCCGGCGCAGTCCGCCTAGAGATCGAAGATGCTGTCCCAGTGAGCAACTCCTCGAACATCGAGCATCTTCGCAAGTTTTACCCATAAGGTGCGGCTTGCCGGGCCCCCTGCAAGCCACCTTTTGTACAAGCTTTGCCGGCAAGGCATGTAACCCTTCGTACAAAGCCAAAGCGCAGACTCGAGCATAAATAAATGAAGCTACCGCACCCTAAGTTATAGCATGCATGCTAGGTCGAGTCTCTTCCTTGGTTAGGGTTGATAGTGCTTAGCGGCGACTAACCCCTAGCATAGAGGTCGAGTGCGCGTCTCTCTGTTTTTTCTGTCCTCTTTTGGTTCGCAGGGCACATGAGCACTTCTGCTGAGCTACCTGGAAGAAAGGGCATGGACCGGCGCCTCAACCCCGGCAAACCAAAGTTGCCGCGGGCTGCAAGTGCAAGGATCCACCCGCGGCAAGATGAGGTTGCCGGGGGCTGCAGATCCAGATAAGTCTTTTATCCCCTGTCATGCATTTCGTTATGAACTGGGATATGTGAAACCTCGCTTTATTTCTAGGCCACCGTGCTACCCTTTTCTATACCCAAGAATTATCTCCTGGGCCCGGATTTGGTTGTAGTCGCGGCGGCAAGGAAATAGAACGAGGAGCCTAAGCCCGCTTATCCTCGCTCTCCGCCAAGGGGCGAGAATGGTCGAATAAGTGGGGAACGGCAAGGCCTGTTGCCAGGTGGAAAACATTTATCTTGAATAGTAACAAGGATTCACTCCTTGTCATGGGCTCCATCCATGAACGAAAACCCCCGGCAAAAACCCCTTTTTTCATTAAAAACATCCCATACAGGTACAGTTCATACGAGATGAAAAACATGAACAAGGGGGATTACAAGCTTTAGATTTAACAATGCCCGAGGGCTTACAGATTAAAAAAGAGATAAGATGCCCGTAATACCTTTCTTGTCCCTCTCCTCAAGAGGTAGGTCAAGGAGGCAAAAGGGCAAAAGGGGCGCCTAGGCGAGCTACGAGCAGCAGAAAGAACCAAGAGAACACCTCGGTGGCCGCCCACGGATGGGCCGGTGATGACGGTGCCGGGAAAGGAGCTGGAAGACGAGGTGGTAGGACCGGCAATACGCGATGAAGGCGTCGGTGCCCGCGTACTCTGAGTTGACGGCCTTGCTGCCCGCCGTCTTCCCCTTCCGCGGCCTCCCGACGCCAGCCGCCCAAGGAGACGGCCCCGAGAAGTTCAAGGAGCTGGCCCTCCCCGCAAAACTCGCCGAGGAGCTGCCAGTGCGTATGATGCCGCCGCAGCACTGCCCAGCGCTGGGCGCCCGACGCTTAGTCGGACTCTGCCCCCGCTGCCGCCCTCATTGTCCCCCTCATCGCTGGCCGAGGAACAGCTTCCGTCATCGGAATCTCCATTGGAGGCGCTCTCCATGCAGCACTTCAGGCAAGTATCGAAGTCTCCAAAGACCTTGACGGAGAGCAGGCTGTCCTCCATTAATTTGAAGTAGAGGACGAGCCTCGGCGTCAGGCTGTGGATGCGAGCGAATGTCTTCCATCCACGACGGAGGTACATGACCCGAGGTGCCGGGAGGTCGACGTTGACCCGCGTGCCCCCATTCCCGCAACCCCTCATGTGCAATCTGAGGGATTGGGGCGGGTCACGCTCCAACTCCCGAGCGAATGGAGCAGGAAGATGAAGACGGCGACACGGAGGCAGGCGCAGCCTGATGAAGAACTTGCGGGACAGGTCTCCGACATGGCCTTCCATCGGAAAAGGCATCATTAGCGGGGGCGAAGCCGGCGCGCCGCCCCGTCCTCCTCTTCCCTAAGCACCACGACCTCTACCCCGGCCTCGCCCACGGCCTCGCCCCTCACCCTTCCCCTCACGGCAGGCTCCCCCACCGCAGGCTCAGGAGGAGGAGGGACGCGCTGTCGAGCAGCGACCCTTGCCGCCACCGTCGAGGGACCAGGATTCCCTTTCTCCATGGCAAGTGAAAGGAAGAAGCACAAGCTGGAGGAGATAGATGACAGAAGAGTGCGGGATGCCATCCCCCTCCCCCTCCTTATAGAGGGGAGGGGTCGGGGCTCGGCCACCCCACTCGGCCAATCCACCCACCAGGGGTGCAATGAAACGAGACCGACCCGCTGCCCCAATCATCGGCGGCCTGGTTTCCCGCCTCCACCGCTTGCCATCCCAAGCGCATGAAGGACGCGTGGCGCACGTGCAGAATCAAGGGGGCGTGTGAAGCGACCTCTACCCGCCCCGTGATCGTGGGGTGTGGACGCCTTGAAGACCACGACCCGGTGATGTCTACTACGTAACCTTCTTCTTGTAGACATTGTTGGGCCTCCAAGTGCAGAGGTTTGTAGGACAGCAACAAATTTCCCTCAAGTGGATGACCTAAGGTTTATCAACCCGTGGGAGGTGTAGGATGAAGATGGTCTCTCTCAAGCAACCCAGCAACCAAATAACAAAGAGTCTCTTGTGTCCCCAACACACCCAATACAATGGTAAATTGTATAGGTGCACTAGTTCGGCGAAGAGATGATGATACAAGTGCAATATGGATGGTAGATATAAGTTTTTGTAATCTGAAAATATAAAAACAGCAGCGTAACTAATGATAAAAATGACCACAAACGGTATTGCAATGCTAGGAAACAAGGCCTAGGGTTCATACATTCACTAGTGCAAGTTCTCTCAACAATAATAACATAGTTGGATCATATAACTATCCCTCATTATGTAACAAAGAGTCACTCCAAAGTCACTAATAGAGGAGAACAAACGAAGAGATTATGGTAGGGTACGAAACCACCTCAAAGTTATCCTTTCTGATCGATCTATTCAAGAGTCCGTAGTAAAATAGCACGAAGCTATTCTTTCCGTTCAATCTATCATAGAGTTTGTACTGGAATAACACCTTAAGACACAAATCAACCAAAACCCTAATGTCACTAGATACTCCAATGTCACCTCAAGTATCCCTGGGTATGACTATACGATATGCATCACAAAATCTCAGATTAATCTATTCAACCAACACAAAGTACTTCAAAGATTGCCCCAAAGTTCTACCGGAGAGTCAAGACGAAAACGTGTGCCAACCCCTATGCATAGGTTCATGGGCGGAACCCGCAAGTTGATCACCAAAGCATACATCAAGTGGACCACGTGATATCCCATTGTCACCACAGATAAGGACGGCAAGACATACATCAAGTGTTCTCAAATCCTTAAAGACTCAATCCGATAAGATAACTTCAAAGGGAAAACTCAATCCATTACAAGAGAGTAGAGGGGGAGAAACATCATAAGATCCAACTATAATAGCAAAGCTCGTGATACATCAAGATCAGATCACCTCAAGAACACGAGAGAGAGAGATCAAACACATAGCTACTAGTACATACCCTCAGCCCCGAGGGTGAACTACCCTCCTCGCCATGGAGAGCGCCGGGATGATGAAGATGGCCACAAGTGAGGGTTCCTTCCGGCAGGGTGCTTAACAGGGTCCCGTTTGGTTTTTGGTGGCTATAGAGGCTTGCGGCGGCGGAACTCCCGATCTATTCTGCTCCCTGATGGTTTTAGGGTATATTGTGTCGGCGTTCTGGGAACGGGGTCCCAGATTTGCTCGCCTGCGGCCTGCAAGGCCGCTTCAAAGGGGGGCCCATCACGACCCATCTTCATCAACATCGAACTCAAGACCTCGCGAGGTGCTGGAGACCAAGGGGCATTTACATGGACCTTCCTCGTGCACGACCTCATCAGCTGGCTCATGAGGTGGCGGAGAGATCAAGGCGGCCTCACGAGGTGCCCATGACGCAAGCCATGACGACCAAGGGCGCCAAGCGGGCGCCAGCCCGCGCAGTGTCCTCCTTTCCTCTTGGTGCAAAGGAGCAAGCGCAGTGAGAGCATCAAGCAAAGGCGCCCATTTTGGTGCAACAAGACCAAGACCAGTCCAACGGCAGGAAGGAAGTCAGGGGACCAAGCCAAGGCCATCACCAGAGCCTTTGACAAAGCGAGGACCAACTTTAGTCAGATAAGTGTACCATATGTTCCCTTCAAAATGGCCAATTGTTGGCGCCTTCCCGCCAATATTTGGGAAGAGGCCCAGTGGCCTCCGCCTATAAGTAGAGCTAGCCACCATAGAAAGAGGGGGGGATGAGAGATCCAAGATCGCATTCAGAAAGATAGCAAGAGAACAAACGAGAGATAGAGAGAGGCGATCAACTCCCCAGCAGTTCATCGCACCGCCAAGAGCAGACTCGCGAGGCTGTTCTTCCTTGTATTGTTCATCAC
This sequence comes from Aegilops longissima, assembly GCA_021605205.1. NCBI lineage: Eukaryota > Viridiplantae > Streptophyta > Magnoliopsida > Poales > Poaceae > Aegilops > Aegilops longissima. The sequence goes on from CM038678.1 coordinate 282,019,624, forward strand.
CACCAGCCCAAGAGGCAATCCACCGCACCACAAACTAGAGTAGGGTATTACACCACAATGGTGGCCCAACTAGTATAAACCCCGTGTCTATTGTGCTGTTCCTTTGTAGTTTAGATCCTAGCGAGGCGGTGGGGCAGGTAGGTAGAAGGAGAGATTCCGCGCACTTCAAAGTTGTTCGAACCTCAAGGGTCTGCCGAACCCGAACCGACATTTGGCGCGCCAGGTAGGGTGCGCCGTGATTCGACTTCCGCCGCTTCTGTTCTCCGTCGACCACCGATCCATGTCCGACGCTTGCCGGCCTGCGTGCCGAGCGCCGAGCCGCCTCGCTTCGCTGCCGCCAGACGGCTCCTGCCGGCGCGGCGCTCGCTGCTCTCTCGCTGCAGATGCCGCCAACGCCGCCACTGCCCGGCGGGAACGAGCAGCAAGCATCGCCCCAGATCCTCCATGAGGCAAGACGCCACATCGCTACCCTCGCCGCTTCGCTGGTTTTTGCTGCTGCTCGCGCTACCATGGAGGCTCGAGCTGCACTCATCGCGCAAACGAAGCTCCTGCGCTACCGCTTCGCCGATGACGCTTCACGAAGAGTGGCTCGACCGCTGCCGCCGAAGCTCGTCTGCTGCCGCAGGGGGCTCTCGCGCTGTCCTGTCCCTGGCCGCGCCAACTCCCCGCCCTGCGCTGGCGACGAGCTCCGGGCGCCGCCCCCTCAAGAAGGCGCCGCCCCAAGGCGCTGTGGTCCTGGCGGAACTCCGCTCCTCCCGCGCCAGCTGCAAGAGCAGAGCTGTCGAGGTCCTCGCCCGCAAGAAGCTACCTAAGTGCTCCCCGCTTCCAGCTCGCCGCGACCACACTCTTGCTCCGTAAGACGCCAAGACCTGCTACTCTCCAGCCTGCAGCGCATGGGGACCCGCAAGACCAAGCTCTTCATCATCCAAGGCCTCCTGTGGCCACAAAGATGTCAGACCCCGATTCTAAGTCACACCGATCTAGCTCAGTAACACTTCATATCACTTTGCGGCCTCACGCACGGTATTCCTACGGTGTCGCTTTACCATGGCCCGGACCGCTTTGCCTTTTGGCTCACTTATATGATAGTGTCGCTAGCATCCATATGACAGAGAACCCGGCCGACATGACTAGTCGTGGAACCCAAAGTGGCACTAACTCTATGGGATGTGCATACATGAATCAACATCGAGCATGTCGGTCAGCAGCGCAGAATCCTGGCTGTAGCACTGGCTAACAGACTCGGAGCCCGGCTGTAGCAGGCTAGGCAGACTCGGATGTCACCGCATGACATTTCAAGGGACCGACACAGAACGAAGTGAATCACATGTCGCCAGTCAAGTGTTCCCGAGCAGTAGTGCTGGGCTAGGTGACTCCGTAAACCGGGCAGTAGCGGACTACCATGGCTCGGTGGAAGCACTAGACTACATTTCCCCATAAGAGAGGCTACCAAGGATAGACAACTAGGTTGTCGGATCCCACACATAGCAATACACGTTACACGTACGCATAACATGCAAGTATGTGTTGTAGAACATGGCATCACAACATAACGCAAACTCATATAGATAAAGGCCCAGAAGAGCCACATAGCATTAAATACAAACAGGGGTCACATGACCCATCATTCAAAGCATACAAGCAACAGAAGCATTACATGTCTGAGTATAGACAAATACAAAAGAAAAAGGCTGAGAAGCCTAACTATCTACAAGACCCTCCCAAGGGTACAAGATCGTAGCTGAGGTAACAAGCTACTCGTCAAGTCCAAGCGAACTACTAGTAAGACCGAAATCTCCGCTGCAAAACATAATAAAGCAACGTGAGTACAAAGGTACTCAACAAGACTTACATCGATCCTATTATACATGCATTTGTATCAAGAAGGTAATGTGGGGTTTAGTTGCAAGAAGCCAGCTTTGACTCGTGGCTATCCTGTTCTACGACTACCGTAACTTCTTTGAGCTGATATGACGCACACGCAGTCCACTAGTCACCACATCAACACACTATGATGGATTCATTCCCGTCTCCCTACGAGAAGGCCATCCATAGCACTCACACTTGTCTTGAGCATTTTAGAGTGTCCACTTCAAGTTGTCTATGTACCATGTAAGCATCCAAGAAGTCCATAACCGAGGACCCGCTATTCAATAGATCATGTTAACCCCGCAGGGTGTACTTCTTCACACACGCTCGCCACTTACCGCCATATACACGCCATGTATCTCGCAACCTTCAAGCGGAACTCGGGAGGGTGTCGGCCACGACCGACTAACCACACAAGACTCTAGTCCAGGTTTATCGCCTATTCGGGTTCCATCCGCAAGGAGATCCGCCGGTGTCGCCACGGCCCCAAACGATGTGAGCAGGGTTCCTAAGCCCACCATCCGGTGCCACTTGGTACACCGTACACTGTGTTTAGTGTGTCCCAAGCCCACCCAGCCGGGTGCCACTCGGTATAAAAATAGCACTACCTACAAACACCAGAAACTAGTTGCAACTCCTGGACAGAGACCAAGTTGGTTAATAAGTCGAGAGGGCTTGGAGAGCCCGGAGCCCAATGTGTGGTAGTATCGAGTCATTGGACAACATACATACAACTCAGTGCTTAAGAACGGTTCCAGTGAGACAACCCACCATGTACTCCTACATGGCCTCTCACCGCTACCTTTACCGAAACGTATTCACACACTTAACTCTCAGCATCAGAACATAGCATTGCACTCCAATTCATTCCCAATGAATCATACCTGACACAACTCTAAGCAATAGCAGGCATAGCATGGTAGGAACACAACATGGCTCAATCAACTCCTACACATGCTAGTGGATTTCAACTATTTACTGTGGCAATGACAGGTCATGCAGAGGAATGGGTTCAACTACCGCAGCACAAAGTAGCAGATGGATCGTTGTAGTCCTAATGCAATAACTGAGAGCGGGAGCGAGAGAGTAGGATTGTATCAGAATGAACAAGGGGGTTTGCTTGCCTGGTAAATCAACAAGGGAGGCACTGCTTCACAGACAGGTATTCTCGAGCACTCTCCGGAGCTGGACCTATCAAGAAGGAACGGTGCCAACAATCAATACACAAGCATATTCAACAATATGATGCATAAACATGGCATGTAGATGTGATGCTGTTTGGGCTAATGCAACTAGCAATCATTTGGAAGAGATCCATTTGAACCAAGGGTTCAAATGCAACTCTAAATTAAGTCTCTTAAAATGCCATAATGTGTTTTCTCATATACATCATGTATAAGTTGGTTTGTCATGCATGAAACTAGTACAGATGGAAAGATTGCATTTTTCTGATTATTTTTCATATATAAAATATCTCAATCTGAGCTACGTTTGAATTTCTATGAATTTTTGAAGTTTATAACATTTTCTGGAATTTCCTGAAAAGAATAAATCCAGAAAATTGCATCATCGCACAAGATTGAGAAGCATGACGCCGCAAGTCAACCGCAGCTGACTGGGTCAAACTCGACGTGTGGGGGCCACACGTTAGTGACATGTTGGTTAGGTTCGGTCAAACCCAGACCGACCAGTGGTTTGACTTGGCCCCGGGCCCACGGTCGCCGGCTGGTGGGGTGGTTTAGGCTGCGGTTTAGGCGCTAATGACAGCCACGCCGGCCTCGCTGAGTTCGCCGGCGACGACCTCAAGCCGCGCGGTTCTTCGCCGGAGTCGTTGTTCCCGGCCCGCATTTATTACGTGGAGAGGAGCTACGGGAGTCTGGCGGGTGCCGATCCAACGGTGCAAAGGGTTTCACCGAGGTGGCCTGCAACGACGGCGGCGACGACGAGCGCGGCGGCCGGAGTTCGCCATCGGGTTTTAACGCTATGGGCACGGGAGGTTGCGAAGGGTCCGCGCGACCGCCTGTGGTGCACCGAGTGCAACGGCGAAGCTCGGCTGCGGCTGCGGCGGCTGTGGCCACGACGGCGAGGAGCTGCGGCGGTGATGGCTTCGGCCATGGTGGAAACAACGGCTACAACGCGGGAACGAGGGGGAGAAGAGAGGGAAAACGGGGAGATGCTCACGGCGGACTCGCCGGGCTTGTCGGCGAGCTCGGGGACGCGCTGAAGACAGCGGGGTGGCGAAGACGATCTCCGTCGACCAGAGATGAAGACGGCGGCGATAGCGACACTCCAGGGCCTCCCGAGGCGCGTGGCTTGACGAAGAGGTAGCCGGCGATGTGGCGGAGCTTCTGGGCGCAGCGGCAGGTCGAGGGGTGGCCGGTGGCCGCGGTGGTGCTCGTCGGCGGCGGCGGGCGTGTTCGGACGCGAGAGATAAAGCGAGGGAGAGGAGAGGACTGGGGGAGAGTGAGAGGGTCCGGGGGGCGCGTGGCGTCGTCTGGGTGTTCCAGGGCGACGGGGAGGACGCCAGGCAGGCAGCTGCGTGCCACAAGACGGGCGTGGCACCGCTTCCCTCCGCCATCGGCAAGAGGAGGAAGACGGCTATGCCCCTGGTGGGCTGGGCCAGAACAGGAACGGGCCGCACAGGGAGGTAAGCGCCAGGTAAGCTTTTCCCTTTTCTTTTTTCTTTTCTATTTTCCAACATTTGTTTTGATTTAATAAAAATAATAAATCATTTTATTTTCTTATGCCAATTTTTGTAGGAGCTAGGTATATTATTCCAGAGCTCCTCAACAACTAGCATAATGTTTGTACATATATTATATATAAAAAAAATATCCAAAGCAATTAATTATTGGATTAATTCCAAATGCCCAAATTAAATACTTATGAGCTCCTAAAATATTGGTTTTATTTTTATCTCTGTCCAATATTTTCAGAGAGCAACATGAGCATTTTCTTGGACCCTTTTGGAGCAATTTTTATTTGGGTCATTTCCGTAAATGATTCGAGGGTTTCACAAATCCCCAATTCAAATTTAAATGGAATTTAAACATGATGCACACATGACTAGCTAGTCTAGGTCATACCGTAACTAGGATGTGACAACTCGCCTCACTTGAAAGAATCTCGCCCCAGATTCAGGGTCGATGGAAAGAAGGTGGGTACTCAAATGAAGACGATCTTCTCGCCCCAAGTAGCTTCTCTCAAATGATGAGACCATCGAACCTTGAGAACTTGATGTTCGACGTCGAGTAACACGCCCGCTTGATCAAGAATGCGGATGGTAGTCTCGATATGTGAGGTTATCTTGGAGATCAAGCGTTTCGTGGTCTACTCCGCGAATAGGATCCGAGAAGCAACGCCTGAGTTGAGAGACGTGGAAGACATCATGCACTCTGGAAATATGTGGGGGTAGTTCCAACTAGTAGGCAACCTCTCCTCGTTTTGCGAGAATGCAAAAAGGACCAATGTAACGGGGAGCCAACTTTCCCTTGATACCGAAACGGTGGGTACCCTTTAGAGGGGTAACCCGAAGGTAAGCCTTGTCGCTAACTTCATAAGCCACTTCCTTATGACGACGGTCATACTGGCTCTTTTGACAAGATTGGGCTGTTTTCAAATTCTCAGGAATGATGGGAACTTGCTCTTCTGCCTCCTGGATCATGTCCGGTCCAAAGAATTGTCTTTCACCGGTTTCTGACCAGTTCAAAGGTGTTCGACATCTTCGTCCATAGAGAATCTCAAAAGGAGCTTTCTTGACACTGCATTGATAGCTATTGTTATAAGCAAACTCGGCAAAAGGAAGACACTTTTCCCAATCCATACCGAATGAGATAACGCAAGCTCTAAGCATGTCTTCGAGAATTTGATTGACCCTTTCCACCTGACCACTTGATTGAGGGTGGAAAGCGGTACTGAAGGAAAGATGGGTTCCCATGGCAGTTTGGAAACTCTCCCATAAATGAGAAGTGAAAAGACTACCACGGTCTGAATTGATCTCTAGTGGAACACCATGAAGTGACACTATTCGAGAAATATATAAGTCAGCGAGCTGACTAGCAGTGATACTCTCTCGAACAGGTAGGAAGTGCGCCACTTTGGAGAGACGATCAATGACTAAGAAGATAGCATTATTCCCTTTCTTGGTCCTGGGAAAGCCGTTGATGAAGTCCATACCAACTTTATCCCATTTCCATTCAGGAATAGCTAAAGGCTAAAGAGTGCCAGAGGTCTCGATGCTCGCTTAACGCTGCATAAACGCCACAGCTTAGCAATAAATTGAGCAATTTCTCTCTTCATCCTAGTCCACCAGAACCTCTGGCATAGGTCCTTATACATCTTAGTACTACCGGGATGAATCGTGAGAGGAGTTTCATGCGCCTCCTTAAGAATCAATTGTCGCAGATATTGATTCTTAGGAACCACCAAGCGATTCTCAAAGAAAACAACACCACGATCATCCATAGAGAAACATCCACCAACTCCCTTCTTAATGTTTCTCTTGATCCGGGAAATTTCCGTGTCCTGCTTTTGAGCTGCGATAATCCGATCCTCAAGATCAGGTTTCGCCACCAAGGTAGAAAGGAATCCGTGAGGAACAATGTGAAGGTTAAGCTTACAGAATTCCTCATGGAGAAGTGGTTGGCCCTGCTGCAACATGAGATTGTTGCAATAGGATTTACGACTTAGCGCATCATCAATGACATTAGCTTTACCTGGAGTGTAGGTAATCCCTAGATCATAATCTGAGATCAACTCCAACCAACGTCTTTGCCTAAGGTTCCAATCTGGTTGGGTGAAGATATACTTGAGACTCTGGTGATCGGTGTAAATCTCGCAACGTTTACCAAGAAGGTAAAGTCGCCAGGTCTTGAGTGCATAGACTACGGCTGCAAGCTCTAGATCATGTTTAGGATAATTCTCCTCATGTGGATGCAACTGTCGAGATGCATAGGCAATCACATGACGATCTTGCATAAGAGTGCAACCTAGTCCCCGTCGTGAGGCGCCACAAGAGATAACAAAGTCCTTCGTGAAACCGTGGCACAAGTATGGGAGCAGAAGTCAGCGACTTTTCAGCCTCGAAAACTGTACTCACACTGTGGGGACCACTCAAACTTTTTATCTTTCTTGAGAAGTTCCGTGAGGGGTTTAGCTACTTTGGAGAAGTTTTCAACAAAGCGCGATAATAGCTGGCTAGACTAAGGAAACTCCTAACTTGTTTAACGGTTTCGTGGAGTCCAATTGAGAACGGCCTTAACTCTCTCGGATTGACTGCAATGCCCTTACCGTAGATTACGTGGCCTAGGTAGGTCACCGCAACCAAAATTCACACTTGGAGAACTTGGCATAAAGGCGGTGTTTTCTCGAAGTTTCTCTAACACAAGTTAGAGATGTTCGGCATGCTCTTCCTCGCTCTTCGAGTAAATAAGAATATCATCTAGGTAAACCACTTACTAACTTATCTAAGTACTCCATGAAGATCGAGTTCATCAAGCGGAGAACGTTGCTGGAGCATTGATTAGACCAAAGGACATGACGGTGTACTGTGATCGCCATAACGAGTGACAAAGGCTGTCTTGGGGATGTCCCCATTTCGATCTTGATTTGGTGGTAGCCTAACCTCAAATCCATCTTGAAAAGATCGAGGATCCAGCGAGCTGATCATACAGTGTCGTTGATCCCGGAAGCAGATATTTGTTCTTTATCGTGACCAAATTAACGGACGATAATCTACAACCATCCGGTCCGCATCATCCTTCTTCTTGACGAAGAGGACGGGCAAGCCCAAGGAGAAGAACTAGGACGGATGAAACCCTTTTGCAAGGACTCATCAAGTTGTTTCTAAGCTCGCTAGCTCTAAGGGTGCCATCTTGTAAGGTCTCCTAGAGATTGGAGCGGTTCCCGGATAAGATCTATGATTTAACTCTACATCTCCGCTGTGGAACACCGGCAGTTCCTCCGAACGACATCCGGAAAGTCACCAACTACCGGGATATCTTCAAGGTCTGGAAGAGGGCTGGCATTAAGAGAATAGAGCTGACGCTTTACAACTCTAGTGGAGACAGTGACTATCTTGCCAGATGGGTGTGTAAGCTGAACGGACCTGGTATAACAATCAATCTTGGCATAATGAGCTTTCATCCAGTCCATACCCAAGATGATGTTAATATTTGTAGACTTGAGGGCTACAAGTGAGGCAAGGAATACAAGTCTGTCAACAAGGATTTCATTACCATGGCTTACACTAGAAGTTTTTCATTTGGATCCAGGGGTTTGAATGACTAGTGGAGAGGGCATATCACAAAATGATATGTTGTGCAAGTTAGCATAGCTTTCAGAAATGAAGGAATGAGATGCTCCAGTATCAAACAAAACCGATGCTGGATGGCAGTTGACAAGGAATGTACCAAGAACGACATCTGGATCATCATGAGCGTCTTTAGCTGCGACGTGATGCACACGTCCACGTTCAGTGGGAGCTGACTTGACACTGATCATCTTGCGTGTTGGCTTACGACGGCCAACAGACTTCTCGGGCTGGGGTGGAGCATAACTGGCCTGAGAGCAGTACGTGCATAGTGCCTTGGCTCTCCGCATGTGAAGCAAGTCCCTGAAGTAGGACGTGGACCCGCGTTGACAAGCGGTCTACCAATAGGCCTGGGTGGAGCATACCGCTGAACTGGGTCAGGTGCCGCATAAGATGGCCTCGGTGAATATCCGGGTGGAAGAGCAGAGTTCGGAATCCAAATCCAGCGCTTCTGAGAAGTAGAACCGGAGGAAGAAACCAAATCACGGGTGTGCTTACGAGACTCCTCGTAGGTGAGCTGATCTGTCTTTGCATTAATGGCCTTGTTCACAAGAGCTTGGAATGTATCACAATGATGTAGGTGGAGATCACGACGCAACTTGGGGTTGAGACCCTTTCGAAACCTAGCCTGCTTCTTGGCATCCGTGGACACCTCTTCTTCAAGCATAGCGGCAAGGTTCTCAAACTCTCTCATCAGAAGCATCAACAGCCATCTTACTCGGGTGAAACTACGTAACTCTTCTCTCTTGTGATCGATGAGGGCTTGTGAATGTGATGCTCGCATGAAAAGCCTCAAGTGAAATCCCTCCGTAGGAATCGCCAGCTGGAAGCATAGCCTCATAGTTCTCGCCACCAAAGACTAGCGTGACCTTCCGTGGTATGTGGCATAGGTGACCTTGTCACTTTCAGCCACGCTCACGAACGCAGCTTATGAGTGATGCTATGGAGCCACCATCCGCATCGAGTGGCTCAATAGAATGATGTAAAGTGGTGGATGTGTTTAATGAAGTCATGAATGGTCACAGATCCTTTGAACTGATGTGCGGTGTTCTCCTTGATACGCGCCAACAAGCGGTTAGACTCACGCTTGTTCCTCTCCATCTCTAACATGAACTCTGCCAACGAAGGCTGGTCGGGAGGATCCTCATCCCTACCATCTCCGTGGTTCTGGCTACGAGCAACAGAACTTCGCTTAACTTATGACATCCTGAGAAACGAAACCAAGGACAGATCAGCATCAACTATCGACTGAAGAATGTAGGATAAGGAAATTAGTAACTCTCGAACTACTAGGGCAATTCCGGCAGCATAACGGTAGTAAAATGCTCAGAATGAGACATTCTGCAAAAGATGGGGTAGCACCATACTCAACATCATCACTCAAGGTTCTGAGATATTACTAAACAGACTACACCGGAAGTACTCAAAAACTGGGGTATGACTCTGATCATCCAATCCTATGGGACTACGGAGTAGTAACACATGATCCTGATAGACAGAAGAGGAAGCCTAGTTCCTTAACCCCGTAGGAAAGGTAGGATGACTCAGATCAGAAGGCCATGAGGTATAAGGAGTAAAAAGAGCCTTACGTTCCTTCCCACAATCAATTCCCTTACCTAACTAAAGAATTTCTAGACACAACTTCGACCAGGTTGGCTTGGAAATCCTACAGGCAGTCAGGCTCTGATACCAAAGTTGTCAGGACCCTGGTTCTAAGTCACACCGATCTAGCCTGTAACACCTCATATCACTTTGTGGCCTCACCCACGGTATTCCCACGGGTGTCACCTTACCATGGCCCGGGACCGTTTGCACCTTTCGGCTCACGTATATGATAGTGTCGCTAGCATCCATATGAAAGAGAACCCGGGCCGACATGACTAGTCGTGAACCCAAACTGGCACTAACCTATGGGGACAGGCATACATGAATCAACATCGAGCATGTCGGTCAGCCAGCGCATGAATCCGGCTGTAGCACTGGCTAACAGACTGGAACCCGAGCTGTAGCAGGCTAGGCAGGACACCGGATGTCACCGCGTGACATTTCAAGGGATAGACACAAGAACGAAGTGAATCACATGTCGCCAGTCAAGTGTTCCGAGCAGTAGTGCTGGGCTAGCAGGACTCGCAGAACCGGTCAGTAGCGGACTACCATGGCTCGGTGGAAGCACTAGACTACATTTCCCCATAAGAGAGGCTACCAAGGATAGACAAATAGGTTGTCGGATCCCACACATAGCAATACACGCTACACGACGCATAACATGCAAGTATGTGTTGTACAACATGGCATCACAACATAACGCAAACTCATTTAGATAAAGGCCCGTAAGAGCCACATAGCATTAATACAAACAGGGTCACATGACCCATCATTCAGAGCATACAAGCAATGAAGCATTACATGTCCGAGTACGCATAACTACAAAATAAAAGGCTAAGAAGCCCGACTATCTACAAGACCTCCCAAGGGTACAAGATCGTAGCTGAGGTAACAAGCTACTCGTCAAGTCCAAGCGAACTACTAGTAAGACCGAAATCTCCGCTGCAAAACATAATAAAGCAACGTGAGTACAAAGGTACTCAGCAAGACTTACATCCGATCCTATTATACATGCATTTGTATCAAGAAGGTAATGTGGGGTTTAGTTGCAGCAAGCCAGCTTTGACTCGTGGCTATCCTGTTTCTACGACTACCGTAACTTCTTTGAGGTGATATGATGCACACGCAGTCCACTAGTCACCACATCAATACACTACGATGGATTCATTCCTGTCTCCCTACAAGAAGGCCATCCATAGCACTCACACTTGTCTTGAGCATTTTAGAGTATCCAGTTCAAGTTGTCTATGTGCCACGTAAGCATCCAAGAAGTCCATAATCATGACCCGCTATTCAATAGATCATGTTAACCCTGCAGGGGTGTACTTCTTCACACACGCTCTCGCCACTTACCGCCATATACACGTCATGTATCTCGGCAACCTTCAAGCGGAAGCCTAGCGAGGTTGTCGGCCACGACCTGACTAACCACACAAGACTCTAGTCTAGGTTTATCGCCTATTCGGGTTCCATCCGCAAGGAGATCCGGCCGGGGTGTCGCTCACGGCCCCAAACGATGTGAGCAGGGTTCCCAAGCCCACCATCCGGGTGCCACTTCGTACACCGTGCCAGCTGTACCTAGTATGTCCCAAGCCCACCCTGCCGGGTGCCACTCGGTAGAAAAATAGCACTACCTACAAACACCAGATACTAGTTGCAACTCCTGGACAGAGACCAAGTTGGTTAATAAGTCGAGAGGGCTTGGAGCGCCCGGAGCCCAATGTGTGGTAGTATCGAGTCATTGGACAACATACATAGAACTCAGTGCTTAAGGACGGTTCCAGTGAGACAACCCACCATGTACTCCTACACGGCCTCTCACCGCTACCTTTACCGAAACTTATTCACACACTTAACTCTCAGCATCAGAACATAGCATTGCACTCCAATTCATTCCCAATGAATCATACCTGACACAACTCTAAGCAATAGCAGGCATAGCATGGTAGGAACACAACATGGCTCAATCAACTCCTACACATGCTAGTGGGTTTCAACTATTTATTGTGGCAATGACAGGTCATGTAGAGGAATGGGTTCAACTACCGCAGCACAAAGTAGCAGATGAATCGTTGTTGTTCTAATGCAATAACTGAGAGAAGGAGCGAGAGAGTAGGATTGTATCAGAATGAACAAGGGGGTTTGCTTGCCTGGTAAATCAACAAGGAGGCATCGCTTCACGCATGTGTATTCTCGAGCACTCTCCGGAGCTAGACCTATCGAGAAGGAACGGTGCCAACAATCAATACACAAGCATATGCAACAATATGATGCATGAACATGGCATGTAGATGTGATGCTGTTTGGGCTAATGCAACTAGCAATCATTTGGTAGAGATCCATTTGAACCAAGGGTTCAAATGCAACTCTAAATTAAGTCTCTTAAAATGCCATAATCTGTTTTCTCATATACAGCATGTATAAGTTGGTTTGTCATGCATGAAACTAGTACAGATGGAAAGATTGCATTTTTCTGATGATTTTTCATATATAAAATATCTCAATCTGAGCTATGGTTGAATTTCTATGAATTTTTCAAGTTTATAACATTTTCTGGAATTTCCTAAAAAGAATAAATCCAGAAAATTGCATTACTGCATCAGCATTGAGAAGCATGACGTCAGCAAGTCAACTGCGGCTGATCAGGTCAAACCCGACGGTGGGGGCCACACGCCGCTGACACGATGGTTAGGTTCGGTCAAACCCAAGACCGACCAGGGTTTGACTTGGCCCGGGGCCCACGGTCGGGCCGGGTGGGGTGGTTTAGGCTGCGGATTAGGCGCTAATGACAGCCACGCCGCCTCGCCGGAGTTCGCCGGGCGACGCACTCGAGCCGCTGGCGGTTCTTCGCCGAGTCGTTGTTCCGCGCCCGATTCGGCTGTGGAGAGGAGCTACGGGAGCGGGCGAGTGCCGCATCCAACGGTGCAAAGGGTTTCACCGAGGTGGCCTGCAACGACGCGGGCGACGACGAGCGCGGGCGGCCGGAGTTCGCCATCGGGTTTTGACGCTATGGGCACGAGGGAGGTTGGCGAAGGGTCCGCGCGACTCGCCAGGGTGCACTGAGTGCAAAGGCGTGCTCGGCTGCGGGCTGCGGCGGCTGTGGCCACGACGGCGAGAAGGTACGGCGGCGATGGCTTCGGCCATGGTGGAAACGACGGCTACGACACGGGAAAGAGGGGGAGAAGAGAGGGAAAACGAGGAGATGCTCACGGCGGACTCGCCGGGCTTGTCGGCGAGCTCGGGGACGCGCTGAAGACAGCGGGACGGCGAAGACAATCTCCGTCGACCGGAGATGAAGACGGCGGCGATAGCGACTCTCCAGGGCCTCCCGAGGCGCGTGGCTTGACGGAGAGGTAACCGGCGATGTGGCGGAGCTTCTGGGCGCAGCGGCAGGTCGAGGGGTGGCCGGTGGCCGCGGTGGTGCTCGTCGGCGGCGGCGGGCGTGTTTGGACGCGAGAGAGAAAGCGAGGGAGAGGAGAGGACCGGGGGAGAATGAGAGGGTCCGGGCGATTGCGGCCGTCCCGGGCGCTCCAGGCGACGGGAGGATGCCAGCAGTAGCTGGCAGCTGCGGCCCGCGCCAAGACGGCGTCGGGCATCAGATCCCTCCGCCATCGGGCAAGAGGAGGAAGACGGCTACGCCCCTGGTGGGCTGGGCCAGAACAGGAACGGGCCGCACTGGGAGGTAAGCGCCAGGTAAGCTTTTCCCTTTTCTTTTTTCTTTTCTATTTTCTGACATTTGTTTTGATTTAATAAAAATACTAAATCATTTTTATCTCTGTCCAATATTTTCAGATGCCCAAATTAAATACTTATGAGCTCCTAAAAAATATATCCAAAGCAATTAATTATTGGATTAATTCCAAATGCCCAAATTAAATACCTATGAGCTCCTAAAAATATTGGTTTGATTTTTATCTCTGTCCAATATTTTCAGAGAGCAACATGAGCATTTTCTTGGACCCTTTTGGAGCAATTTTTATTTGGGTCATTTCCAGAAATGATTCTGAGGGTTTCACAAATCCCCAATTCAAATTTAAATCGAATTTAAACATGATGCACACATGACTAGCTAGTCTAGGTTACACCAGAACTAGGGATGTGACACAGCAGGCTGCCGTGCCTTCACCCCCGAGCTGCGCAGCGTCACGTGGCCTGGCAAGTTCAAGCCAGACCTACCTCCTCGCTACGACGGTACGGCCGACCCCGCAGAGTTCCTCCAGCTCTACGAGCTGGGCATCCAGCCGCAACGGAGACGAGAAGGTCATGGCGAACTGGTTTCCCATGGCGCCAAAGACAGGCCCGCACTGTCTCCTCGAACTGGCCCTGTGCACGATCTCCTCCTGGGGACGAGATGCGCACTCGCTTCATCGCCAACTTCCAAGGAACTCGCGATCGCCACCGCCGCGGAGCGACATGCGCCGCATCAAGCAGCAAACAGAGAGACCTGCGTATACATCCAGCGCTTCAACAAAGCATGCCTCAAGATTCCCAAGGTGACCGAGGAGGCCATCATCTCCGCCTTTCTCCAACGGTGTGCGCGACGCCAAGATGAAGGAGGAGCTGGTGATGCATGAAGATCTGTGCACTTCCTTGAGCTGTTCAACTTGGCGACCAAGTGCGCGCCAGGTCGAGGAAGGGCGCCTCCTCCTCGAGCTGCTGCCGCCGCAGACCCGTAAGAGAAGAAACCCAAGGCCAAGGACATGAAGCACAAGGGGCTGCCGTGCTCATGCAGTAACCGCACACCAAGCGGGCAGAGATCAGCCTGATTCTCCAAGGGCAGCCGGATCGCGGTACCACGACCTCCACACCCACAACACCAGCGAATGTCAAGAACTCCGAGCCAGGCGAGAAGGGAGGATCGGCCGACGCCCCGACCGCAGCGACCGGGCTACGGACGAGGAGGAGGAAGGAACACAGACGCTGGAAGATCATGCCCACGCCAAGGGTGGCGTGACCAGCCTCGCGAGGATCGTGGCAAGACCCACTCGCGAGGGAGGCCGGAGGATCAGCCTCGCGAGGATCGCCTGCAAGGCAACGCAGGCCTCCCTCCTCCGCCACCGCAGCCAAGGAGAAATGAAGACCATCATCGGGGACGAGGGGCTGGGGCTTCTGTGAGCCGCGCGATCACTGCAGATCCTGGGCGGAGCTCAAGCCCCACCTCTCAACGATCTTCAAGCAGTTCGCCTGCGGAAGTGAATGCAGTCCTCCCAAGCTCGAAGCCACACGCCTCGGGTGGTCGGCGGCACCATCACGCTCAGCTCAGCAGATCAGCTCAAGTGTGCGGCCACAACCGAGTCCTCCCGATGCTCGCTCCCCAATCATCAAGAACGCTAGTCACCAAGGCCCTCATTGATGGCGGGCGGGCTCAACGCCCCGTCCGTGGACATGTTCAACAATCTTCAAGTGCCTTTACAATCAGCTCCAGCCGACCAAGCCTTTCTCTGGGTCACCGACGGCTCCACGGTCCCGATCGGGCAGGTTCGCCCCCGTCACCTTCGGGCGACGTGATAACTACCGCGACCGAGCTCATCGACTTCGACGCCGCCCACATTCGCCGCCATACAACGCCATCCTCGGTACCCAGCGCTGGCCAAGTTCATGGTCAGAACTCCACCACGGCCATAACGCCCTCAAGATGCCAGGAAGTGGCGGAGTTATCACGGTGCCCTGCGAAGAGAAAGACGCAGTTTGCTCCCTGGAGCGAGCCTTTCAGGCCGCATCACTGGTGGACCCGGATCGCGGAAGCAGGAGGCCTCCCGAGACCGCTCCCAAGAAGAAGAAGACATCGTCCGGCCAGGCCCCTCAGGGTCCGCGCCTACTCAAGGGGAACCTCCTTCTATCGCATAGGAAAGCGCACCTGGCGCCCTCCTCAGGCAGGGCTCGGGGGCTCCCCCCTGGAGGGCCGCCGACCTTGCTAGGGTCATGAGGGAGGCGCTTGGGCACCACTTGGAGGCGTGTTTTGAAGCACGTTTCCTCAAGAAGGAGCAAAGCAAGGGGCCAAACCTCGGGAGTTCGCCGCCAAGATCGCTCAGAGCCGCAAGAGTCAAGAGTCATGAGAGGCAGCCGCGGCTTACCTGCCGTGGCTCCCCATCCAGGCGAGGATGGTGCGCTGCGCGTCTGCATCGACATACCAGGGCTCAACCGAGCCGCCTCTCATGAGCGCCTCTGGCCCTCTCGCGTGGGGTGCTGCGGAGGTCCACCCCACAGCTACGTTCGCATGCCTTACGGCCTGCCGAATGCAGCCGCCACGTACCAGCGCCTCATGAAGGACATCCTGGAGGCTCAAGAGGCCAGGTGCTCCGCAGCCCTGGCGGAGATGGAGATGGTCCACGAGGAGCCACCAGCGCCTCCGGAGCCTCCCGAGGCCCCGGGCCTGGGGCTCGTGGAGGATCGCCCCACAGCCCATCGAGTCCGCCGCACCAACAACCTTTCGCCTTCAACGCTACCAGTGACATCGCTCAAGTTTCATTTAATCGAGCGCCAGGGCTGCATTATTCCTGTGCCGCTTGGGTTCGTCCTCACGGCGTGTACCTTTACTTCCTGTTCCTAGCTTACCTTATTGGGGCGCCTTCGGCTGCATCATCCCCAAGTCGCTGGGCCAGCCCGCGGCATGTATCCTCTTATGCTCATTTTGGGTCATGCGTTCGACCCCTTATGCTTGTTATTTGATGCCAATCCATGGCACCTTCTCTTTGTTCATGCCGACCGCTTGCACGTTAAAGGGGGGGGTACCTGAGCATCGCGACTCAGGGCTCCTACTGGCTCTCCAGCCCTCACCCTCTCGCCTTGTCCACGGCATCGCGACCTGGCATACCAGCGATGTAGAGCACCGGCATCTAACCAAATCTGCAGGAACACATCACAAGATAAGGCCCAGTGCCAGGCGCAAACCGCCTTGAGGTAGGGCCCGTGAGTCCCCGCTGGTTCACGGGTGCCCAGATACACCTCGTCAGCCCTACCGTGCAGCCACGTGTCGTATGGGGCAGACACGCTGGGGCTCCTCCCGAGGGGAGCCCCTCCCACGCACTGCTGGAAGCACCATGCTCGCTGGCTGGACGACATCGCCGAGGAGCGGCTATGCCCGACACACACGAAAGCGCTATGCTCCGCTGGTGATAAACAATCGAGGTGGCCCCGGCTGCATCAACCTCGGGAGCCCAGAGCTCGGTTCCGCCTCGCAACGCCTCCCTTGAACTGCCCGAGGGGCTGGGCACGGGCTGGGCCTGGTCACGCCCAGCGCACGCCACCCAGCCAGCCCCTCGGGCCTGGTTCATCGCGTCCCCTCCCCGAGCGGAGCCAAGATACGAAGGCCGCTTGAGCGTCAAGGGGACTCCGAGCATCGCGACTCAGAGCCTAACTGGTCACGTAGCCCCTCACTCCTTAGTTCCGAAGGCTAATGGCGGTTGAGGTATGCAAGGCCGGGCTCTACAGACGAGAACAGTAGATCCACCCACATCTCACCTCCCTACTTGTTGTTCGTGGCGCTAAGGGGACTCTGAGCATCGCGAATCAGGAGCCTAACTTGTCACGTAGCCCCTCACTCCTTGGTCCCGCCCTGGTTTCCGGTCGGGCTAACGCGGCTGAGGTAGTGCAAGCGGGGGCTCCGCGGCGAGAACATAAGCAAGTAGGAAGCGCAAATTTCACGGAATTCAAAAGCAAATATTACAGTCCATAACTGTTATCACAACGCCAAATGCAAGTTTAAACACCTCCCCGAGGCATGATACATGTGCAGGAATCGGAAGAAGAACAGGAGTCGCAACGGAGTCACTTGTCGGCAGTGGAGCTGCGCGGAGCGGGTTCACCTTGTGGAGCCGCAGGGTTGGCAGCGCCTCGCTACGGCTTGGTGCTGAAGGCCCGGAACTTCCCCAGCAGAGCCTCTGCACGACCATTCACTGCTTCAGCAGCGGCAGCGGCAAGCTCGCCGCCGCTGGCTTCAAAGAGTTGTCAAGGTCGACGTTGGGATCGCAAGGTAGACGGGTGAGGACTCGCGTCGCTGCAGAAGATAAGACACGCACTCGCCTCAACCGTAGGGCCAAGGCCAAGGGCGACATCTTCAAGAGCGAACCAGAAAGGAAGCAGCTGGCGGGTCCATCCTCTCGCGCCAGCCAGCCGGCTCTCCAGCCGCTATCATAAAGCTCCTCAAGCAAGGTGCGAGCCTTCACCTCCATATCTATGAAAGGCCACGCGATCTTCGGCAAGGACCCGTGCCTTGCCGTCCAGCTCGACCTTCCTCGCCTCCAACTCTTGCTCCAGCACACCTAGGCGTTCGCAGTGCTTCTTGAGCTTGGCGTCCCGATCCTTGACGGCCACCTCGCGAGCCTTCATGCCTTCCTCCTGCTCTTGGCGAAGGCGGGCCTCCTTGGCGAGCTGGTCCCGCAGGCCCTGCAGCTCGCTCTCCAGCGCCTTGCAGCGACCTTGGACCTCGGCTACCTCACCCAAGGCGGCGTCGCGAGCAGCTTTCGCCCCAAGGACAACTTGCTTCTCCTCGTCGCAAGTCGTCGAGGCCTGGACCAACGCCGCCCTGATTGAAGCATCGAAGCGAATCCAGCCGGAAGCCAGCTCCAGGCGCCCGGCCACCAGACGAGGGTCGGCACCCGAAAGATCCTGCCAGAATCGTCCATTCGGCGCAAAGACGATCCGAACAGAGGAGGAGTCAGAGAGACATCAGTTGGTGGAGTAGGAGGAGAGGATGGCAGCGTAACCACGGTGTCCTGAGGCGGGACCTGCTGCGCCCCAACAGCTGTGGCGGTGGTATCAGGCAGGGACACCTCAAGAGTCGCTTGGGCCATGGGGGCTGGGCTCGCCCCAGCCAGCTCCACCAGGCGTCGCGAGGATGACCGGGCAGGAGAGGCCCGTGCATCACGGCCACCTTCTTTCAGGGGCAGAGGCGCTGCCCCAGACGGAACCTCAGGAGATCCCTTCAGCTTATTTGCCGCGGGCGCTAGCCTAACCAAGAGATACAGACGTCAAGCCTCAGCGACAAAACAAGAAATACGACAAGGGTCGAGCTCTTACTGGTCGTCACTCGCGAGCTTGAGAAACCTCCGGCCATACTTGAAGCCCGGGAGCTGGCTACTGGGATCAGCCTCAAGGAGCTTGGGAGCAGGAGGCGCGCCTGCGGATCGCCTCGATGCCGGGGCAGACCCGCGGGGGACCAGCCCGGTCTTGTCCTTCTTCGGGATCGGGGCAAGCTCCCGCGGCCCTGCTCATCATCATCCTCGTCGTCATCTTCGCTCGGTGAGAGGCGGAGAACGCGGGACTGCTGCGCCGGGAGGGAGCCTCGACTCTCCGTCGGTCGCCCGAGTCGGGCCCCCTTCCCGCTCCCCTTCTCCCTTCTCCTCGCTGGAGTCGTCGGAGGACACGTCCACCGGTTCCTCGGGAGCCTCCGCGGGCACGGGCCCATCCCCGTTGAAGACGGGCATGGACTGCACTACCTTCTCTCAGCCATCATGAGGAACAGGGCGAGGCGCCCTCCAACCCGCCACGCCGCCCCAACCAAAGATTGGAGAACCGCAGCCAGGTCTTCATTGGCCAAGACCGCAGTGCTCGGGTGGGGCCTCCACATTGGAAGTGGGTACTGACGAAGCGGAGCCAGCTGGTGCTCCAAGAATTCCCTCAGCAGCGATGCGTCGGTCAGCTTCGCCGCTGCCATGCTGGTCGGCCTCAGATCCATGTCCATCCTCTCCAACACCAGCCTCGCACGGGGATCCACGAGCTCCACTCGAGACCAGTCGTCGGAGTGTATGGGGTGCTCCGTGGGCAAGATTAGCCGAGGGTGGATGCGCCCAACATCCACCAAGACCCACTTGCTCCTGAAGCCCTCAATCCTCTTCCCGGGGTTCGAAATGGCGATGGAGCTACCGTATGCGACGAAGCTCGCACACGCAGAGGAGGAACCACGAGAGGTCCGGAGGGACAAATAGTGGCGCAGCAAGGCCACAGAGGGCTGCACCCCAACGTGAGCCTCACAGTAGTAGGCGAAGATCGCCAGGAGGAGAACGGAGTTGGGGTGGAGGTGCAGAGCTTGTAGCTTGTAATGGCGGAGGACGGAGAAGAAGAACTCGGAAAAGGGAGGCATCAGACCAGCAACGATGGCACTTACAAAGAGCGGATAGAAGGTGCTCCCTTGGCCCTCAGGGAGGGCGGAGCCGGCCTTGAACACCTTCGCCCCGTCGATGCCCTGCGCCGCCGCCATCAGCGCACTCGGCAAGGCTCGCCTCGACACGCTCGGGCGAGTCCAGGCAGGCGATACCAAGCTCCGACTGGGTCCGGCGAGGCGCCGAGCCTCGCTAGGGCGTCTTGGTCGAGGTGGATCTCAAGATTTCGGAGGCAGGAAGGAGAGGCGCCGAAAGGGAATCTGAAAGCAAGAACTGTGAGAAAGCAAGGGAAGCAAAGCCTAGGCGACGCCGGTCCTTTATCGATCCAGCAGTTGCCGAGGCACCCACGCCCAATCAACCGCCACGCTGGCGCCCAA
This sequence comes from Aegilops longissima, assembly GCA_021605205.1. Taxonomy (NCBI): domain Eukaryota; kingdom Viridiplantae; phylum Streptophyta; class Magnoliopsida; order Poales; family Poaceae; genus Aegilops; species Aegilops longissima. The sequence continues at coordinate 282,039,885 of CM038678.1, forward strand.
GGTCAAGAAGCTGTTAGGGCTCAGCGCTTCGCACTTGCCCTTCGCTCTCTACTCGGCCAAGTCCGGCGCGCTTTGGGCCCGGGCTCTGTCGGCGCTTCGGGAACGGGGTCCCTGACTTGCGTGCTGCGGCCTGCGGCGTGGTTTCAAAGGGGGCCCATCACGGCCCATCTTCATCAACACGAACTCTAGACCCTCGCGAGGGGCCAAGCCTCGCGGGGCGGACGACATGGAGCTTCCGCAGGCACGGCCTCATCAGGCTAGCTCGTGAGGTGGCGGAGAGATCAAGGCGGGGTACCTCATGAGGTGCCCATGACGCAAGCCATGACGACCAAGGGCGCCAGGCGGGCGCCAGCCCGCGCAGTGTCCTCCTTTCCTCTTTGGTGCAAAGGGAGCAAGCGCAGGCGAGAGCATCAAGCAAAGGCGTCCATTTCGGTGCAACAAGACCAAGACCAGTCCAACGGCAGGAAGGAAGTCATTGTGGAGCCCAAGCCGGTGTCACCACCCGAGCCTTTGACAGGCGAGGACCAACTTTAGTCAAGATAAGTGTACCATATGTTCCCCTTCAAAATGGCCAATTGTTGGCGCCCTTCCCGCTCAATATTTGGGAAGAGGCCCAGGGCCTCCGCCTATAAGTAGAGCTAGCCACCATAGTAAGAGGGGGGGGGATGAGAGATCCAAGATCAGGAATTCAGAAAGATAGCAAGAGAACAAACAAGAGAGATAGAGAGAGGCCTCCATCACCCTTTCCTCACTAGGACAATGCTCTAATAATGATGATCATCAAACTTTTATTTACTTACAACTCATGAATTACAACTCGATACATAGAACAAAATATGACTCTATATGAATGCCTCAGGCGGTGTACCGAGATGTGCAATGACTCATGAGTGACATGTATGAAATAATTATGAAAGGTGGCTCTGCCACAAATACAATGTCAACTACATGATCATGCAAAGCAATATGACAATGATGGAGCGTGTCATAATAAACGGAACGGTGGAAAGTTGCATGGAAATATATCTCGGAATGGCTATGGAAATGCCATAATAGGCAGGTATGGTGGCTGTTTTGAGGAAGGTATATGGTGGGTGTATAATACCGGCGAAAGGTGCGGGGTATTAGAGAGGCTAGCAATGGTGGAAGGATGAGAGTGCGTATAATCCATGGACTCAACATTAGTCATAAAGAACTCATATACTTGTTGCAAAAATCTATAAGTTATCGAAACGAAGTACTACGCGCATGTTCCTAGGGGGATAGATTGGTAGGAAAAGACCATCGCTCGTCCCCGACCGCCACTCATAAGGAAGACAATCAATAAATAAATCATGCTCTGACTTCATCACACAACGGTTCACCATACGTGCATGCTACGGGAATCACAAACTTTGGAACAAGTGTTTCTAAAATTCACAACTACTCAACTAGCATGACTCTAATATCACCATCTTCGTATCTCAAAACAATCATAAAGAATCAAACTTCTCATAGTATTCAATGCACTTTATATGAAAGTTTTTATTATACCCATCTTGGATGCCCATCATATTAGGACTAAATTCATAACCAAAGCAAATTACCATGCTGTTTAGGACTCTCAAAATAATATAAGTGAAACATGAGAGTTCATATATTTCTTCAAAATAAATCCACCGCCGTGCTCTAAAAGGATATAAGTGAAGCACTAGAGCAAACAACAAACTACTCCGAAAGATATAAGTGAAGATCAATGAGTAGTGTAATAATTATGCAACTATGTGAAGACTCTCTAACATTTAAGAATTTCATATCTTGGTATTTTATTCAAACAGCAATCAAAACAAACGAAAATAAAATGACGCTCCAAGCAAAACACATATCATTTGGCGAATAAAAATATAGCTCCAAATAAAGTTACCGATGAACGAAGACGAAAGAGGGGATGCCTTTCGGGGCATCCCCAAGCTTAGGCTCTTGGTTATCATTGAATATTACCTTGGGGTGCCTTGGCCATCCCCAAGTTTAGGCTCTTGCCACTCCTTATTCCATAGTCCATCGAATCTTTACCCAAAACTTGAAAACTTCACAACACAAAACTTAACAGAAAACTCGTCAACTCCGTTAGCGAAAGAAAACAAAACACCACTTAAAGGTACTGTAATGAACTCATTCTTTATTTGTATTGGTGTTAAATCTACTGTATTCCAACTTCTCTATAGTTTATAAACTATTTTGCTAGCCATAGATTCATCAAAATAAGCAAACAACACACGAAAAACAGAATCTGTCAAAAACAGAACAGTCTGTAGGAATCTGTAACTAACGCAAACTTATGGAACTCAAAAAATTTAACCAAAATAGGACGACCTAGATTATTTTTTTATTGATCTTCTCCAATTGGAATCAGTATTTTATCACTTTCTGGTGATTTTCAACAATTGTTTTCGTGAACTTAGTTGACGGGGTGTGAGTGCCGCTTACCTAGCCTCCCCGGCAACGGCACCAGAAAAGAACTTGATGTCTACTACGTAACCTTCTTCTTGTAGACGTTGTTGGGCCTCGAAATGTAGAGGTTTGTAGGACAGCAGCAAATTTCCTCAAGTGGATGACCTAAGGTTTATCTATCCGTGGGAGGTGTAGGATGAAGATGGTCTCTCTCAAACAACCCTGCAACCAAAAAACAAAGAGTCTCTTGTGTCCCCAACACACTCAATACAATGGTAAATTTTATAGGTGCACTAGTTCGGCGAAGAGATGGTGATACAAGTGCAATATGGATGGTAGATATAAGTTTTTGTAATCTGAAAATATAAAAACAGCAACGTAACTAATGATAAAAATGACCACAAACGGTATTGCAATGCTAGGAAACAAGGCCTAGGGTTCATACATTCACTAGTGCAAGTTCTCTCAACAATAATAACATAATTGGATCATATAACTATCCCTCATTATGTAACAAAGAGTCACTCCAAAGTCACTAATAGAGGAGAACAAACGAAGAGATTATGGTAGGGTACGAAACCACCTCAAAGTTATCCTTTCTGATCGATCTATTCAAGAGTCCGTAGTAAAACAGCACGAAGCTATTCTTTCCGTTCAATCTATCATAGAGTTTGTACTGGAATAACACCTTAAGACACAAATCAACCAAAACCCTAATGTCACCTAGATACTCCAATGTCACCTCAAGTATCCGTGGGTATGATTATACGATATGCATCACAAAATCTCAGATTAATCTATTCAACTAACACAAAGTACTTCAAAGATTGCCCCAAAGTTCTACCGGAGAGTCAAGAAGAAACCGTGTGCCAACCCCTATGCATAGGTTCATGGGCGGAACCCGCAAGTTGATCACCAAAACATACATCAAGTGGACCACGTGATATCCCATTGTCACCACAGATAAGCACGGCAAGACATACATCAAGTGTTCTCAAATCCTTAAAGACTCAATCCGATAAGATAACTTCAAAGGGAAAACTCAATCCATTACAAGAGAGTAGAGGGGGAGAAACATCATAAGATCCAACTATAATAGCAAAGCTCGCGATAAATCAAGATCGTATCACCTCAAGAACACGAGAGAGAGAGAGATCAAACACATAGCTACTGGTACATACCCTCAACCCCAAGGGTGAACTACTCCCTCCTCTTCATGGAGAGCGCCGAGATGATGCAGATGGCCACTGGTGAGGGTTGCCCCCTCTGGCAGTCTTGCCTAACAGGGTCCCATTGGTTTTGGTGGCTACAGAGAGCTTGCGGGGCGGAACTCCCGATCTATTCTATTCCCGATGGTTTTAGGGTATATTGGCATATATAGGAGGAAGAAATACATCATGGGAGCCACGAGGGGCCCACGAGGGTGGAGGGCGCGCCCAGGGCGTGGGCGTGCCCCTGCCTCGTGCCTTCCTCGTTGATTCCCTGACGTGCACTCCAAGTCCGTTGGATTGCTTCCGGTCCAAAATGAACTTTCCTGAAGGTTTCATTCCGTTTGGACTCCATTTGATATTCCTTTTCTGCGAAACACTGAAACAAGGGAAAAACAAAAACAGGCACTGGGCTCTGGGTTAATAGATTAGTCCCAAAAATAATATAAAAGTGCATAATAAAGCCCATAAACATCCAAAACAGATAATATAATAGCATGGAACAATCAAAAATTATAGATACGTTGGAGACATATCACCCGGCCCCGCGCAGTAAATGAGCCGCGCCTCCACGCCTCCCTCTTTTTATGGGGAGGATGTGAGCCGCCTCTTTACCCTGATGTGACGCATGCATGCGGAAACTGCCCCACGCATGCCGCCCACGTCATGCGCACCCCTCCACGCCGTGCCACGCCGTGCGCGGGTTGTGGGAGGCGTAGAGCGCGAAATTTTTTACCGCGGTAAAAACCGCCCCGCCTGCCCGCGCACCGTTTTGGGCCTGGCCCAACAATGTATCGCGCTTATGTGTGGCCCAGGCCCCGGGGCTCCTGTCGGTGTACAAACAAAGGGGCGCATCTTTGTACCCCCCTTTAGCTGTGCACGGGTAGTCGGAGCCGCGCCCACGGCCACACCAAGCAGAGCAGGGGAGGTGAACCAATGTAAAACCAAAGCCCGAGGCTGCTAGAGCAACGCCAAGACGAAGGATGCAAAGAGGCAGAGGGGAGGAGCAGTTTCCCTCGGCAAGACCCTTGTCGGGGACGGCCTCAGCAGCCCCTGCAAGACCCTTGCCGGCGCAGCATGCCCAAACACCAATGGCATGAGACATCCTTGACCCCACATCCGCAGCACCATCAACCACTTTGGGCCAGGGCTCGGGAGGCACCTCTGTGGTGGCATGCAGATCTTTGTGAAGACAAGGAACACTTAGGATCAAATGAGGATTAGAAGATGATGACCCTCGGCAAGATCCTTGCCGAGGAAGGCCACTAGATCCCCGGCAAGGTCCTTGCCGGGGACGACAGTGCGCCACGGCAAGACCCTTGCCACGCCACCCGGCAAGGCCCTCACCGAGGACGCCAGCACGGCCACTGCCAGGCCCGCACCAACCAAGTTTCCACCGCCGTTCGCATGCAGCTGCCAGCTCAACCAGCTGAGCAGGCACCTGCGTGGCAACATGCATCTCCCAGGCCAACTCATCAAGTGCTCGCGTGGCGGCAAGCAGATCTTCGTGGAGGCTCCACCACCACGCAACCTCAGCTGCCTGCCTGCCTACATGGCACCACATGCATCACTGGCCAGGGCGCGTGTCGAAGCGAGGAGGAGCGTTGACGAACGGGACGGGCCTCGCCCCCGTCCCCGATAAAGCTAGGGGAGACCTTAGTGGCGCATTAAATGCGTCTTGTCCTATAATACGAGTGATAAGCTCGCAATACTGGACGCCTTTCCACCTCCTGTATGCCACTGTGGCAGCCTCTTTCGACTATAAAAGGAGGCCCATGGCATACTGGAGAAGGATTCGGCTCTTTGGGACCGCACACCCCAACATAGCTATATAAAAGAAGTTGATTTGTACGTTTTACTTCCTGATTGCAGTGTAGGGACGAGTGAAAACAACTGCATCCTCGTCCAGAATGCACTTTCTACCAGTTCATCCATGGACCGATGACTAGCTGGCACGGCTGCACGGCGGTTTTTTAGACAGGTGCGCAGACAAGAGGCATTGTGGTTTGCTTATTTCTGCAAATAGCGGTGCTTAAATTTAGTGGAATGCACAAGAATTTCAGCTGTTCAGTACACTACATGGTTCAGTTCAGCATTCCAGCTGAGAACACAATTATAATTGGTTATTCTGTAATAGGAGAACCTAACCCTGGATGGTGGCAACAAGAAAAAACCAGAGTGAACTCCAGGAAATTTAAGCCTTTCGGGAGGCCCTTTGCTCAGAGAAGCCTTGCTTGTTTTTTCCTGATTTTTAAACCTTCTCACAACTGTCTTTTGTTGTGAACTAGTATATGTTTGTTATGTTCTATGAATCATTGAGATGTATAACATTGCTTAACTTATGCTTCTCAAGTTTTTTTATGAAGCCAAGTTTAATATGAGTGTTCCACATGAACGCTGCACTAGCGTGTGAACGTTTGGAATTTACATTGTGGCCTCAGTTAACTACATGAACCACTGTAACAAGATACACAATTGCTTATATGTCAGACAGCAGATTGCTGATTGTTAGCTAGTCGATAGCCTAGTGTTGGAGCGAGCTGAGCCAATGTGCCGTGTTTTGCACAACTGCTTACAAGTGGGGTAGCACCAACAGTGTTTACAAGTACTTATGTATACATCGACGCACAGTTCTCAAACGAGTACTCTATTTCATCAAAACACACACTGCTTGTATGATAAAACTAGTGAGGACGCATCTGTTTTGGCAACAATTACGATGACTCACGGGCACACAAAAGTAGCAGCAGTTCCCATAGATGGATTCAAACAGAGTACTAGCCCCAGAAGGCTCGATAACAGGCAAGGTTCGGATAATTAGACAGAATCCAAACTACTATTAAACACTAGCTGGGGAAAGTATTTCATGCCTCGATCTAATTTGGGCTGGACACAAGACGTCCGGCAGTAGCTCAATCCTGTGAACCTTCATGAAGACAACCTTGTGGCCTTGCCACTCATAAACTTGTTTGTGGAGGCATGCCGCGTCATCTTCCTGCGTAAGTTTGACAAGAACAATATGCCTCACAAACGAAGGAGTAGCTTTGAACTTCTTGTGCTTCAGTACACCCTGGACAACACGCCTGACAACAGTGAGGCTGGAATACAACTCTTCATTGGTATAAGCGCAAATGGCTTCCAGGATCCAACAGCCTAAAAACTCTGTTTTCCCAGTTCGTATATTCAGGTCATCCGCCTCATAGCGAGTGACATGTACAACCACACAATCCTTGTCTGCATCAGGGCTCTAATTGAAATTGAAACAAATTCTGAATTACTTTACAGTATAAGAAACACAAGTTATTTAAACCACAATGTATAGCATGGCATTGAAGCTAATTAAATTTTGAATTATTCATCACCACATACTTAGATGAAAAACCACAATCGAGACCGGCTAAGAAGAAAATCACCTTGGGCAGCTCAGCGAGGGGGGTGGGGACACATCCTCAAGGGGGAAAACTGCTCCTGCAGTGCCACGGGGGCTGTAACCTCAAACGGGGCGTTAACCATCTCAGTAGTGGCCGTGAGCGTATCTGGGGTCGGCTCGGTGGCTGCCTCCATCTTCTTGGAGCTCTCTGTCTCATGGGGATCAGCCTCCCGCGTCTGCTCCAATATCGGAAGATCTTTGCCTCGGTTCTCCTTGGTCCATCATGGCCCAGCGAATACTAGGAGACCACTAAAAGGAAAACACAATCGCAATGACAATGAAACAAAAAGAGAGTGAGGATCGGTTCTTGCTTTGCAAAAGTTCTTTTTTGAATGAAAATATACCAACATCACAGATCTGCTTACCTTCCCTTCGTTGCTAGAGAAGAACAGTGGCAGATGCGAGTGTTGCCTTTCTTGAAGACGATGAGGGAGAAGGGGATTCAGCGAAGAGTGAAATGATGGTTGCTTCGTACATCAAACTTAGACTGCGGGGAGGTGGGGTTTTGTGAAACGACGGCTCTTTATTGCCGCGCTATGACCGGGGTGACTCTCCGCTTGCATACTGCCTTCTAATTTTGTCGGGACCCCGATCCTAAGTCACACCGATCTAGCATGTTATACATCATATCACTTTGCGGCCTCACGCAAGGTATTCCCACAGGTGCCACCTTACCTGGCCCGGGACCGTTTGCGCCATTTGGCTCACGTATATGATAGTGTCGCTAGCATCCATATGACAAAGAACCGGGCCGACATGACTAGTCGTAAACCCAAAGTGGCACTAACTTACAGGGACAGGCATACATGAACCAGTAACGAACGTGTCGGTCATCAGCGAGTGAATCCGGGCTGTAGCAGCTGGGCTAACAGGACTTCGGAGAATCCGGGCTCTAGCAGGCTAACAGGACTCCGGTAGACACCGCGTGACATTTCCCCGAAGGGACAGACACAAGAACGAAGAAGGACACATGCCGGCCAGCCTAAGTGTTCCGGAGCAGTAGCAAGCTACCATGGCTCAGTGGAAGTACTAGGAGACATTTCCTGGTAAGAGAGGCTACCAAGGATAAACAACTAGGTTGTTGGATCCCACACATAGCAATACACATTACACGTACGCGTAACATGCAAGTATGTGATGTACAACATGGCATCACAACATAACTGGACAACTCATATAGATAAAGGCCCAGAAGAGCCACATAGCATTAAATACAAACAGGGCCCATTGTTCAGAGCATACAAGCAACGGAAGCATTACATGTCTGAGTATAAACAACTACAAAAGAAAAACGCTGAGAAGCCTGACTATCTACAAGACCTTGTCGAGGGCACAAGATCGTAGCTGAGGTACAAGCTACTTGTCGAAGTCCACGTAAACTAGTAAGACCGAAGTCTCCGCTGCAAAAACATAAATAAAGCAACATGAGTACAAAGGTACTCAACAAGACTTACATCAAATCCTATCATACATGCATTAACATCAAGGAGGCAATGTGGGGTTTAGTTGCAGCAAGCCAGCTTTGACTCAGTGGCTAACCTATTCTACGACTACGAGTAACTTCTTTGAGGTGAGAAAGCGCACACGAGTCCACTAATCACCACATCAATAAACTACTATGGATTCATTCCCGTCTCCCTACGAGAAGGCCATCCATAGCACCCACACTTGTCTTGAGCATTTTAGAGTATCCACTTCAAGTTGTCTATGTACCACGTAAGCATCCAAGAAGTCCATAACCGCGGACCCGACTATTCGAATAGATCATGAAAACCCTGCAGGGGTGTACTTCTTCACACACGCTCTCACCACTTATCGCCATTTATACGACGTGTACTCGGCAACCTTCAAGCGGAAGCCCAGCGAGGGTGTCGGCCACGACCTGACTAGCCACACAAGTCTCTCATCTAGGTTTATCGCCTATTCGGGTTCCATCCGCAAGGAGATCCAGCCGAGGTGTCGCTCACGGCCCCAAACGATGTTGTCGGATTTCGTGTTCCGGCAGACCCTCTAGGTTCAAACTCTGGGGTGCGCACGGAGATCTCGCCCCCTACCTGCCTGCACCTCGTCGCCTCGCTAGGGTCTAAACTACCAAAGGAACAACACAAGAGACACAAGGTTTATACTGGTTCGGGCCACCATTGTGGTGTAACACCCTACTCCAGTGTGTGGTGTGGTGGATTGCCTCTTGGCTGATGATGAACAATACAAGGAAGAACAGCCTCGCGAGGGGCTGTTCTTGGCCGGTGCGATGAACTGCTAGAGGGAGTTCAGTCGCTCTCTCTCTCTCCCTCTAGATTCCGGATCCGGATCACCGATCCCCCTACCCTGTGGGTGGCTAGTACTATTTATAAACAAGGGCCCTGGGCCTCTTCCCAAATATTGAGCGGGAAGAGCGCCAACAATTGGCTATTTTGAAGGGGAACATCTCGTACACTTATCCTGACTAATGTTGGTCCTCGCCTGTCAAAGGCTCCGTCGGTGACGCCGGCTTGGGCTCCACGATGACCTCCTTCCTGCCGTTGCGACGGTCTTGGTCTTGTTGCACCGAAACGGGTGCCTTTGCTTGATACTCTCGCCTGCGCTTGCCTCCTTTGCACCAAAAAGGAAATGAGGACACTGCGCGGGCTGGCGCCCGCCTGGCGCCCTTGGTCGTCATGGCTTGAATCATCGGCACCTCGTGAGGTACCCCGCTGTCGGTGTCAAAACCGGCGGATCTTGGGTAGGGGGTCCCGAACTGTGCGTCTAGGCGGATGGTAACAGGAGACAAGGGACATGATGTTTTTACCCAGGTTCGGGCCCTCTCGATGGAGGTAATACCCTACTCCTGCTTGATTAATATTGATGATATGGGTAGTACAAGAGTAGATCTACCACGAGATCAGAGAGGCTAAACCCTAGAAGCTAGCCTATGGTATGATTGTTGTTCGTCCTACGGACTAAAACCCTTCGGTTTATATAGACACCAAATAGGGTTAGGGTTACACAGAGTCGGTTACAATAGTAGGAAATCTATATATCCGTATCGCCAAGCTTGCCTTCCATGCCAAGGAAATTCCTATCCGGACAAGGGACGAAGTCTTCAATCTTGTATCTTCATAGTCTAGGAGTCCGGCCAAAGATGATAGTTCGGCTATCCGGACACCCCCTAGTCAAGGACTCCCTCAGTAGCCCCTGAACCGGGCTTCAATGACGACGAGTCCGGCGCGCATATTGTCTTTGGCATTGCAAGGCGGGTTCCTCCTCCGAATACTTAGAAGGTTTTGAACACAAGGATAGTGTCCGGCTCTGCAAAACAAGTTCCACATACCACCGTAGTGAGAATAACTTTTGCTGAGATCTGCTGGCGTATTCGGGCGTGACATCACACCACGGCCAGAGCCTTTATACGAATCGTTTTACTGTTTCCACCTTAGCGTTTAGCGGCGGTTTCCTTGGCACGTCTTATCAAAGCGGAGATCGTGACCCCTTATTCAGGATTCCCATCAATACGGACGTGGGTAACCCATCCGCGCCATTGATTCGGCGCTTGGGAGATAAGTGAGTTTTACCGGGCTAGCGGGGCGCATAGCCGTCCATCCATATAAGGGATAAGGATCCACCTTTTCACCTCGCCTTTTTCCTCCTTTGCTCATCCATTTCCGCTTTCGAGCTCCAGCGCCCAAGTCCGCACACCCACCTCAACCTTCTCCAACTATGTCCGGAGTGGGAGGCGGTGGATGGCCTCCTCCGTCACGAGAGGGCACATCAAAAAGCTGCGGAAGGCGGATACTTGTCCAGCGACATCGCGCACCGGCTCCCCGACGAGGCAGCTCATTCAACCCGGGCCCCATGAGATGGTGGTGTTTCTCACCCACTTCCTCCATGGACTAGGTTTTCCACTTCACCCATTTGTCAGGGGCTCATGTTCTACTACGGCTGGACTTCCACGATCGGCCCCGAATTTCATCCTCAACATCTCGGCGTTCATCGTGGTGTGCGAAACCTTCCTCTGCATCCAGCCCCACTTCGGCTTATGGCTGAAGATCTTCAATGTCAAGCCGAAGGTAGTGGGCGGCTGCCAAGCGGAGTGCGGAGGTGCCATGGTTGGCAAGATGGCCAACGTCCTATGGCTCGAGGGCTCCTTTGTGGAGACCATAAAGGGGTGGCAATCGGGGTGGTTCTACATCACCGAGCCGTGTGACTCTCAATGGGCAGCGGCCCCCGAATTCCGATCTGGCTTCCCCACGGGGCTCACATCATGGAAAGAGACGGGCCTGTCGTGGGATGATTCAGACGAGCTATCCGGACTCCAAACATGCGTCCGAAACCTGGCGGACAAGAATCTCAGGCTTGTCAACGTTATCCAGGTGATGCTCATCCGCCGGATTCTCCCATGCCAACAACGGGCCTTCAAATTGTGGGAGTTCGATCCGGCCACGGCACCCAACTCTGAAAAGGCTCTTGACACTACGTATGAAGATGCACGGAAGGTCTTTGTTCAAGGCGCGAGCTCGACATCCGCTCTAGAAGATCGCGGATTCAGCTGCAGCGTCAAGCCAGCAAGGTAAGTTATTTTACCCTTTATGGGACTCTTTTTCATAGTTTGACTCTATGCGGGATCTAAAACTCCCTAACCTTTAACGAGGACTGGTGAAGGCGTCCGGACAGATTAACTGTCGGCCCCTTTGCCGAAGACCCAGCCGGACGCCCTTGATTAGGGGGGCTGGCTCCGGCACCTCACGTGGTGCGGAGAAGAAAACCAGAAAGAAGGCCACGGGAACTCGAAGGAGCTCCGGCGCCGAGGCTGTCGGACTCATCACCCGACAACCACGAGGCGGAATCCTCCTCGAGGAAGAGGAGGAGGAAAAAAGCCTCTCCCGGTGAGAGAGAAGAAAGGAAGGCCGCCCCAAGCTGGGAGGCGGAGGAATCAGAAGGAAGGACCCTTCCTCCGGACTTCTCCACCAACACCGACAACGGCGAGGAGGTGGCCAACAAGGGCCAAGACCTGGCGAGATCGTAAGTGTCCGGATACCCATGGCTTTTTCATTGCATAGTGTTCTCTAATGCCGAACAATCATGCAGCCCGCCCAGGGCAGGCTCGCCGGTTCGTCGGCGGCTCCACAATTTGTCGGATGTGAATAGTACTTCACTTCGACCGCCTCCTCCTCGTGACGAGAGCGACACTGCGGTGGAGTCCCAAAGGGGCCCAGCCAGAGGAGGTGGTCTGGAGGCGCCGCAAGGCGACCTCCCAGACTCCAGTGCAAAGGCGAAACCCGAGAGGCTCTAAGTCGGCCTGTGCGGACTCCGTCCGGAACCGGTGGTTCGAAGTCGACAAGCGGCCCCTTCGTAAGAAGGGTAAGACTCTGACGCCGGTGACCTCTGTCCATCTGGAGGCACGGATAGCTTCTTTGGGCGCTTAAAGGCGCCTCCATCGACGAGGAGCACCGCCTTTGTTATGAGTGTGGTGATCCAGAAAGTTCATCCGCCAAAGCGGGCTGGTGAAACTATACCAGCCTTCTAACGGGCTTTGAGGTAAGTTTAGAATATGTAAAAATATTACCGCATAGACGGTAGCCCTGATGCTTAGTTGAGGTGTCGGAAGAAAAGCGGACTAAGGATCTAAAAGATATCTGTGAGGAGTCTAACATAAGTATGTCAATATGTGAATGCAGGCTTGTTGCTAACCTCTGCCGCCTTGTTGTGGAGGTCAATGCATTGAAGAAGAGCCTCGGCGGTCCGAGAACGAGCTCGGCCTTGCCAAGCAGCTCGAGGACGGGGAAGGTAAGAAATACCTTATTAAAAAATACCTTATAGAAAGGATTGGTTGCAAAAATGACAGGAATAATGTGGGTATTGGGGGCCCACGAGCGAGGTGGCGACCACAGAAGGAAGCGGCGTCCACGGCCGAAAGCAAAGCGGACGCGGAGCACACCGAGCGAGAGAAGCAGGAGGCGCGGGTGGCGGAGGTGCGGCAAGAGCTCCAGGCTCTCGTGGAAAAACACGAGAGCTTGGAGCGTGACTCGAAGACTCGAGAGTCTGAGCTCGCCTCGGCTCTTGAGAGTGCCAAAGCCGCTAAGGCCGAAGCCCAAAAAGCCCTCCAATAGATTGAATCATTAAATAAGATAGCGGAGGGTAAGGCATTCTTTTTGCAAAGCAAGCATGTGAAAGTGAATTACCTATTACTTAGCCGAATCCGGAGTTCTCCAGGAGCATTCACAGATCTGCCCCGTAGTGTGTCTGATGCTGCCGCGTTCTACCACGCCAAGGAGGGGAGCTCGACGGAAAAGGTGTTCTGGTCTCGGTATCTTTGAGGCGGACATCAGTGCCCCTAAGCAACCAGCTGAAGTAGCTGGTCGAGCTCCCTAAGGTCACCGAACAGGCCATGAAGGGCCTCATAGTTTGGCTGTGGCCATTGGAAGCCATGCACAGGAGCTATTTTGGGCTAGTCGGCGGCTGGTGGATGCTGTCCACGGATTGAAGTCATCAGCGCCCGTGCGCATTGAAGGTGCCGTCGGGCCTTGCCCGTGCTAAAGTGCACTTTCGGGCAAGCTGGATCGGAGAAGCTTGTGACAGACGAGGCCACCGAAGGGCAGGAGCATCACAAGCCGAAATGTACTATGAGGGCATCTGAAGGGTGCCCGCCGTATAGCGGATGAGTGCTCCAAAGATGTAATTTTTAATAGACTCGCATTTGTTATCACTGCGCTGAAAACTTGTTCATATGCACTAAGCAGCGCTTGTTAATTTAAAATATTACCTTACATGCGGCCGTTTATCAAATTTGATAGATGGCAAGTCGTTGGCTTCAGCCCCCATGCCACAGTCTTGGGGTGTTAGGGATAAACTTGAGCGCTCTTGTTCCCATTCTTGGGTCCGTCGAGGGAGGTGCTCAATGCAACGAACAAGGCAACCAGATTTATAGTGCTTGAACACTCTCACTTAGCCATAGAATTCTATAATTTTAAATTTAGTGAAGCCCCTAGTATTCGGAAGACCGAGTTAGGCGCTATCACGCCTTGGCGGACAATGCCGACTCCTCGCTCTAAGCGGCATAAGTCTTTAGGGACCGAAAAAACCTCTCGAACAGCGACCGGTTCTCGCCTTATCATGACGGTCAGTTTAGCTTTCTCCTTTGAGGTGCTCAACCCAGCTCAGCGGGGCACAATCGCAGTGGTTCTCCCCGCGCTACCTTAGCGATATAGCGGGCGTAAGGTACCAAAACATGGGAGCAGGACAAACCCAACTATTGACCCAAAACATGATTGAACCGATGCATATAATGCTATAAGTTCGGGTGCCGCACTTGTGAAAGTGTTGGACTTATCACACCATATTTTTGGGGTACTTAAGCCCACGGTGTATTGGCCGTACCAAATTATGCAGTTCGCAATGTCATAAATGAACATATATAATGGGAAAGAATGCAATAATAGGCAAGAGCTATATATTGGTTATTAAAAAGCGCAAATAAAAGCGAGCGATACAAATTGTGCGATAAGCAAGATGCAGGACTTTTGACATGTCCCCTTCGAGGGTAAGTTTGCGGTGTGGTATGTAAAACAGGTATCTTTGCTCGTAATAGAGACCACACGGACCTTTGGGCCAGTTTTACGCTTCCTGGCTGTTGCATCGTGTATTAGCGCGAATGCGGACAGGGCTTCGGAGAACGAGTCCTGAAAGTAAAGGAAGAAAAAAGGAATGACACAAGCAGGAGCCCTAGTGCGGTCTAGCCGCGTGCAGGCGTCCGTGGTCATAACCCGTCCCCTATGCCCATGGTGCTTGGGCGCGATTCGTGCGCGTAATCTTTAACCAGCGAGTTCGCGAGGGCTGAGGTTGAGGCTGCATTGCTCGCTTGTTGAGCGTGCGAGGCGGTCTTGCTGTAGGTTACTCGGTAGCGCAGCGGTGTCCGATTGTTTATTGGCGGATGGAGAATTGCCTTAAGAGGCTGTTACGCATACGCGCAAGGCGGCCGTATGCTCCTCCGTTTGGAGGGCGTTTGGTGTTTCCATTGACCGTGATTACGCCTTGAGGGCCTGGCATCTTGAGTTTGAGGTACATGTAGTGCGGCACCACATTCAATTTTGCGAATGCGGTTCGTCCGAGCAGTGCGTGATAGCCGCTACGGAACGGGACTATGTCGAAGATTAACTCTTCGCTTTGGAAGTTATCAGGGATCGAATACCGCCGAGTGTAGCTGAGCTGTACAATTGGCCTCTACACCTGGTATGACGCCATTAAAGGTTGTTTTTGTGGGTTTAATCCCTTAGGGGTCTATGCCCATTTTGCACACTATATCCTGATAAAGCAGGTTCAGGCTGCTACCGCCGTCCATCAGGACTCTGGTGAGGTGAAATCCGTTAATAATTGGGTCAAGAACCAATGCGGCAAAACCGCCGTGACGGATGCTAGTGGGGTGGTCCTTGATCGAAGGTGATCGGGCAGGAAGACCATGGGTTGAACTTTGGGCGGCGTGGCTCCATCGGCGTATCGTCCCTTAGTCGCGCTTCCGCTCCCTTTGGGTATGTGGGTTGCGTTTATCATGTTCACCGTCGCAATTGTGTGGGAAAGCCCTTACATCCTCTCTTGTTGGTGGCCGGGCTCTTCCTCGTCATCACTATGCAGCCCCTTGTCGTTGTCTTCCGTGCTTAGCTTGCTGCTTGCTTGAACACCCAACAATCCCTGTTGGTGTGGTTTTGCTGGTTTTCGAGGTGCCATGTATACGCTGGCGATCGTATTCGGTCCAAGTTGGGCGAGGCCTGGGTATTTCTTTTTAATGGCTTCTTCCGCTGACGGGTTTAGAGCCTCTGAATCCGGCATTCTTGTCGTATCTTCAGCATTATCATCGTTAATGCGGCGTTTATCTTGTTCGTGCGCGACCTACCATTGCTGTCCTTGGTATCCGAACAACCGGGGTGTTTGGCCAAGTTGTTGCCGAGCTAGCCAGCTGTCCTCTCCAGCATAAGCGGGTCATGAGTGTGGTGAGGGCTGCCATGGATTTGGCTTTTCTGTCCTAGGTGCGGGCTAACCACTCGTCCCGGATGTTGTGTTTGAAGGCTGCTAAGCGCCTCTGCATCCGGACGGTCGGCGATCTGATTTTTCTTTGTTAGGAACCGCGTCTAGAATTGTCGGCGATTCTTCTTCTGCTGAATTATATGGCTAAGGTCGCCGGCGTCGGTGGTGGCACATATGTGCCCTGGAAGTTATCAAGGAATCGGCTTCCAGGTCCTCGCAACAACCGATTGACTATCTTTGGCAAGCTGTTGAGCCAATGCCGAGCTGGTCCTTTAAGCTTGAGTGGGAGGTATTTGATGGCATGTAGATCATCACCGCGGGCCATGTGGATATGGAGGAGATAGTCCTCGATCCGGACCACAGGATCTTTGGTACCATCGTATGATTCGATGTTTACGAGTTTGAAGCCCTCGAGTTTGATGATCCATTACTTCATCATGAAGCATAGTGGGTGTCTGGCGCCTACTGTATTGGGTTATATCTGAGTCGTTGAGCGCCCACATGATCTATAGATCGATCTTGTATGCTTTGCCTTATCCTCAATATATCTCTTAAGACCAAGCGTTTTCCGTGCCTTGGTACTTTTTGGCGGCGTCAGGCGTGGCTTGGCGGAGGGCGAGAGGCTTCTCTGTCGCTGACCACGGGTGGCGGTCTGCCATGTCGTCTTGTTGGTGAAGTGGGTGCTTCCTCCTCGATCGAGGCAGCGGCCTGCGTTTTGGGTAGCTTTTGGAGGCGTTCAAGTTCATACTCTTGGCTGCAGGACTTCAGTCCATCTGTCGACTAGCATGTCTTGGTCAGCTCTAAGCGGTTGCTGCTTTTTCTTGAGGCTGCTTGCCATGGCCATGAGCCTGCGTTTAAAACACTCTTGTCGTCGTCGAGGCTTGCCTCGTCTTCGGAGGGGGGCGCATAATTATCGTCCTCTACCTCTCTTTCTGCCCGCCTTTGTCGTGCGGACTTACTCTCTCCTCCTCCTGCGCTGAGTCCTGCTTTGGAGGGTCGTCTTCGGCACTGTCTAGGGTATTATTGTCTCCCATGCCGGAATCGCCGTTTTTACTGTGGCGGGATTTAGAGCGGCGCCCGTGGCGTCGGCGCTTGGGTTGTTCTTGGAGGGGTCATCCTCCGCGTTCCATCGCCATTCCCATCTTTTGGGATGTCCACCATGTATATGTCATATGGAGGTGGCCTTCGATTGCCCGTGGCGCTGGCTCTTGATCGTCTCCGGCACGTCGTCCATACCGTCGATGTCTTGAGTCGAAGTCGAGCATGTCGGTTAAATCATCGGCGGTGGCTACAAAGTGGGTGGTGGGTGGGCGTTGAATTTCTTCGTCGTCGAATCCCAACCTTCGACCATAGTTGGCCAGGGCTCCCACGACAAGAGAGAATTTAATGACTTGAGGATATAGCCAAAGGCGAGTCTTTGAAAGATGTCGTGGCGGTGAACTCCATAGCTGGCGCCCAATCGGATTCGATTGGCGGTATGCGGAGGTTGGTCGGGAGGAGTCCGGCACCACAGAGTCCGGTCTTCATAAAGGACAGGGATGGAGTTGGCTCAATCGCCGTGAGATCGTAGCCCCGGTGTTGTCCAACCACTTGTCCTCGATCGGGAGTTGGCTCCGAGCTAAGGGTCGGGCGGACTCAGTGTGGCTTCAAGGCCTGTTCGTGGCGAGCTAGATCATGCCCATCGAGGCGGTCTGGGCGCGCACGTGGCTCAAATCCGTCGAAGATCAAGTCTCCGCGGATGTCGGCCGTGTAGTTCAAACTCCCAAATCTGACTGATGGCCGGGCGTAGCTTTCAATCTGCTCCGGATGGCCAAGTGAATTAGCCCATGATGCAAAACCGCCCGAGCACGAAGATCTGTCCGGGAGAAAAGTCTCACCACTGGACGCGTCTTTGTTGATGATCGAAGGAGCCATCGGGCCTAAAGATGGCGACAGAGGAACTCTCAATGAAAGCACCAATGTCGGTGTCAAAATCGGCGGATCTCGGGTAGGGGTCCCGAGCTGTGCGTCTAGGCGGATGGTAACGGAGACAAGGGACACGATGTTTTACCCAGGTTGGGGCCCTCTCGATGGAGGTAATACCCTACTCCTGCTTGATTAATATTGATGATATGGGTAGTACAAGAGTAGATCTACCACGAGATCAGAGAGGCTAAACCCTAGAAGCTAGCCTATGGTATGATTGTTGTTCGTCTTACGGACTAAAACCCTTCGGTTAATATAGACACCGAATAGGGTTAGGGTTACACAGAGTCAGTAACAATGGTAGGAAATCTATATATCCGTATCGCCAAGCTTGCCTTCCACGCCAAGGAAAGTCCTATCCGGACAAGGGACAAAGTCTTCAATCTTATATCTTCATAGTCTAGGATTCCGGCCAAAGATGATAGTTCGGCTATCCGGACACCCCCTAGTCCAGGACTCCCTCACGTTCCTTCATCTCTCCGCCTCCTCGCGAGCCAACCTGACGAGGCCGTGCCTGAGGAAGCTTCCTGTAGTCTGCCCCGCGAGGCTTGGCCCCTCGTGAGGGTCTTGAGCTTGTGCTGGTGAAGATGGGTCGTGCTGGGCCACCCCTTGAGCCACGCCCGCGGGCATGAGCGAGCAAGTCTGGTACCCACGTTCCCGAGAGCATGACAGTGACCCGGGCGAAGCGGCGCTGGACAACCTTAGCGCGAAGCGAAGAGGCAAGTGCGAAGCGCCACGGGCCCTAACAGCCTGCGGCCTTGGGCGCCACGTGGCGGTTGATTGGATGTGGGCGGCCCTGTTCCCCCACGCCTCCTTATTTTGCGCCCAGCTATGCGGACCCGTGGTTGCACACAGTCGTCCCTCTTTTCGCTGATCGACCGTCCCCTGCCCTTCCTCCTCTCGAGCTCCAGTCTCCGCTTCCAATCCAATCTCGAATCCTCCCCCTTTCCGTCGCCATGGCTCCGATGAAGAAGCGGAAAGGTAAGAAACCTGTGCCTCCGCCTCGCTCACCGTCGTCGACGGCTCCTGCCGTCGATCGGTCGATCATACTCAGCAAGAGAAGGTTGGACAAGGTCAGCTCTGCTCGGCCACTATCTTCAGCAGTGCGGGAGGGCGGCGGCCTGGCCCGCGTCTCACTTCTCCATTGCGAGAATAGTCACCGAGGTCGAAATGCCCATAGCATACAATGGCGGGACTAGTTCCTCCCTTTTCCAATTTCTTCAACGTTGTGCTTTCCCATTACCAGATCCATATGATGCATTTGGGTCCTGAATCCATTACTCTCCTTGCCGTTTTCGCCTTTGTCTGTGAGGCAATGATGGGCATCCCTCCTTCAGTTGTCTTGCTGCTTCACTTCTTCTCTTTGCGCCTCATCGACCCCACCAAATGCTCGGGGTGCATGAGCTTCATTGCTGCATCAGAAACAGCGCCTTCAGGGATTGATTTTAGCCTTCCTCCGCCCGCGTCTGGGTTCCGCGAGCGGTGGCTGTACGTGGATGTCGGGGTGCCCAGCCCCCTGCTTTCGGAGCCAACATCGCCCGCTGTCCCCAATTCAGGCTGGGGCCAGGAGACGCTCACGAGCCCCCGGCTCGTCTTTGTCTGGCGTCGCTTCGCGTACTTGAGGGCGCTTGGTGTGATGGTGCCCAAGGTGGTGAATGAGTTCCTCCTATGCCACATTGCCCCTCTCTAGCGTCACTCCCGCCGGATGTGGGCCTTCGGCGGGCGTGAGGATCGTATGAGGCTCCAGGAGGAGGACCTGACGCCTGAAGCGCCGAGGAAGGTGCTCATGGTCTGGCGGGGACCCTTCCCGGCAGCATCCGGCAAGGGGGCTTTGTTGTACTTTGCTCGAGCAGGCGACTGCGAACTAGATGCCCAGTTTGACGAATGGGGGCTCGCCCCTTGGTCCTCATGGGGCCTCGCGAGAACCCATTGGTGGTGACCGCCCTTCCGATCGCCTGGCGGTCCTTCCTCAGTGGTGGAGCGGGGAGGCATGGGCCACCGGAGGCTGAGGGGCCTCGCCCGGGATGATGGCCTTGGGCGGCATTCTGAGGCCCTCCTTGCTGCTGGTGAAGGCCTTGAGCGCGACCAGCGGCTCCCATGGCCGAGGCCCTGAGCCTCGGCTACCCTTCTTGGTGAGGCGACCCGGCGGCGTCGTCTGGGCACGCGCCGACGACCTAAGTCGCCTTGATGATTCTTCCTCGTCATGGCTGACCCTGCGCTGAACTCTGGGCCGCTTCGCTTGGACTTGAGCGCTCCGGAAGAGAAGGAGGCCTTGGGTGACGATTACCCTTGCCGCCTACTGAAGCGTAGGAAGTATTTCTCCATTGATGAGTAAGCCTTCCTGAGGGAGTCTTGGATTAGGGGGTGTCCGGATAGCTGAACTATCACCGTTGGCCGAACTCCTGGACTATGAAGATACAAGATTGAAGACTTCGTCCCTTGTCCGGATAGGACTTTCCTTGGCGTGGAAGGCAAGCTTGGCGATATGGATATGTAGATCTCCTACCATTGTAACCGACTCTGTGTAACCCTAACCCTATCCGGTGTCTATATAAACTGGAGGGTTTTAGTCCGTAGGACGAACAACAATCATACCATAGGCTAGCTTCTAGGGTTTAGCCACTCTGATCTCGTGGTAGATCTAGGCTTGTACTACCCATATCATCAATATTAATCAAGCAGGAGTAGGGTATTACCTCCATCGAGAGGCCCGAACCTGGGTAAAAACATCGTGTCCCTTGTCTCTTGTTACCATCCGCCTAGGCGCACGGTTCGGGACCCCCTACCGAGATCCGCGGTTTGACACCGACATTGGTGCTTTCATTAAGAGTTCCTCGTGTGCCGTCACCTATAGGCCCGATGGCTCCTTCAATCATCAACAGCAGCGCAGTCCGGTGGTGAGACTTTTCTCCGCGGACAGGTCTTTGTATTCGGTGGCTTTACTGCGGGCAATTAAGCTAGGCCATCTGGAGCAGATCGAAAGCTTCGCCCCAGCCATCAGGTCAGATTTGGAAGCTTGAACTATACGGACGATGTCGCGGAGGCTTGATCTTGGCGGATTCGTACCCGAGCGGCGTGCCGCCTGTCTCGATGGAGTGCGATCTAGCTCTACCGCCCGAGCGGTGCCACAGAGGCCGCACGATGCCGCTCCGACCCTTAATCCGGGCGGTTTACGCGATCGAGGACAGTTGGTTGGACACCGCCTCGAGGCTGAAATCTCTGGCGATTGAGCTGAACACCATCCTGTCGCTGCGGCTTCGTGACTCCAGTGCGGACTCCTTTCCGGACTCCGAACCTCCAGCGCCTCTACGGTCGAATCCGGTGAGGGGCGATTATGGAGTTCACCGCCACGGACATCTTCGCTTTTCGCCCTTTGGTGATATCCTGAACTCATTAAAGTCTCTCTCTTTGTCGAGGAGCCTGGCGAACTATGGTCGGGAAGGTTGGGATTGAGACGATGAAATTCGCGCCCACCCACCACCCACTTTGTAGCCCTTGTCGATGATTTAACCGACATGCTCGACTTCGACTCGAAGACATCGACGGTATGGGCGGCGATGCGGAAACAATCAAAGCCAGCGCCCACGGGGCCTTTGGAAGGCCACCTCGTAATATGACATATACATGGTGGACATCCCAAAAGATGGGAATGGAAATGGAGCGGCGGAGGATGACCCTCAAGAAACAAACCAAGCGCCCGGCGTCGTGGCGCCGCTCTAAATCCGCCACGGTAAAAGCGGCGATTACAGCGCGGGAAAGAATAATACCCGGACGATGCGAAGGCGATTCCCTCTAGCGGACTCAGCTCAAGAGGGGAGAAGCAAGTCCGCCTGACGGTCGGCGAAAAAGGGGTGAAGGGCGATAATTATCGCCCCCTCGAAGATGAGGCAAGCCTCGGCGACGGCAATTTGTCGTGCACGAGGATCCCACCGAACAGGAGTGTTTCAAGCGCATGCTTATGGCCACGGGAAGCAGCCTCAAGAAAAAGCAGCGGCAACTTAGAGCTGACCAAGACTTGCTAGGTGACGGATGGACTGAAGTCCTTGCAGCGAAGAGTATGAACTCGAATGCCCTCAAGAGATACCCAAAGCAGGCTGCTACCCCAATTAGAGAAGCAGCACCCAAACCTACATCACCGGCGCGCATGATCGGCCGACCGGCCACCCGTGGCACGACAGAAGAGCCTCTAGACCCTCCATTCAAGCCGCACCCCGGCGCCGCTCGACCAAGGCACGGGGAAACACGCCAGACCTGCGAGACATATTGGAGGACAAGGCAAGGCAAAAAAGATCGATCTACGGATCGCGTGGGCGCCCCATGACACGTGATGATAACCGTCACGCCGAATACAGCAACTCCGGCCGGGCCGAACACAATAGACAAAGCTCATTTGTGCTGCGTCGTGATATAGCCCAATACAGAGGCACCGCACACCCACTATGCTTCACAGACGAAGTGATGGATCATCAAATCCCCGAGGGTTTCAAACCCGTAAACATTGAATCATACGATGGCACAATAGATCCTGCGGTTTGGATCGAGGACTACCTCCTCCATATCCACATGGACGCGGTGATGATCTGCGCCATCAAATACCTCCCACTCAAGCTTAAGGACCAGCTCGGCATTGGCTTAACAGCTTTCCGGCGAGAATCAATTGTTTGTTGGGAGGACACGGAAGCCGCATTCCTTGATAACTTCCGGGGCACATATGCGACCACGAACGCCGATGACCTCAGCCACATAATTCAGCAGCGGAAGAATCGGCGGACAATTCGGACACAATTCCTAACCAAGAAAAATCAAATCGTTGGTGTCCGAATCACGGAGGCCCTTGCAGCCTTCAAACATAACATCATGACGAGTGGCTTGCGGCACCTAGGACAGGAAAAGCCGAAATCCATGGCAGCCCTCACAACGCTCATGACACGCTTTTGCGCGGGAGAGGACAGCTGGCTAGCTCGTAGTAACAACTTGACCAAAAACCCTGGTAGTTCGAATACCGAGGACATCAATGGCAGGTCGCGTCGCAACAAGAACAAGCGCCGCATTAATGGCGATAATGCTGAAGATACGACAATCAATGTTGGATTCAGAGGCTCTAAACCCGGTCAGCAGAAAAAGCCGTTCAAAACAAATACTCAGGGCCCGTCCAATCTGGACCGAATACTCGATCGCTCTTGCCAAATACATGGCACCCCCGAAAAACCAGCCAACCACACCAACAGGGATTGTTGGGTCTTCAAACAGGCAGGAAAGCTAAGCGCCGAAAACAACGATAAGGGGCTGCATAGCGATGACGAGGAGGAGCCCCGGCCGCCGAACAATAGAGGACAGAAGGGCTTTCCCACACAAGTGCAGACGGTGAACATGATATCGCAACCCACATACCCAAAGGGGGGAGCGGCGCACTAAAGGGCGTATCTGCGATGGAGCTGTCACCCGAAGTTCAACCCATGGTCTTCTGCCCGATCACCTTCGATCGAAGGACCACCCACTAGCATCCGTCACGGCGGATTCGCGCGTGGTTCTTGACCCAATCGCCGATGGATTTCACCTCACGAGTCACGATGGGCGGCGGTAGCAACCTGAACCTGCTTTATCGAGGTATAGTGTGCAAAATGGGCATAGACCCTCAAGTTAAACCCACAAAGGCGACCTTTAAAGCGTCATACCGAGATGTAGAGGCCAATTGTACGAGGCTCGATTACACTCGAAGTGGTCTTTGGATCCCGGATAACTTCCAAAGCAAAGAGTTAATCTTCGACATAGTCCCGTTCGCGGCGGCTATCACGCCTTTGCTTGGATGAACCGCATTTGCAAAGTTCAATGCGGTGCCGCACTATATATACCTCAAGCTCAAGCTGCAGGCCCTCGAGGAGTAATCACGGTCAATGGAAACACGAGCGCTCTCTCCGAATGGAGGAAGCGTCTGGCGGCTTCGCTTGGCGGAGGTGCAAGGCAGCCTCTCACAGCAATTCTCGAGTCCGGCCACTAAGCGTCCGAACTTTGTCAAAGCGCACCGGAGTAACCTACAACAAGACCGCCTAGCACGATCCAAGCAGCGTAGCAATCCGGCTAACCCAGCCCTCGGGGAAATTGCGAAGCGGTACTCTGTTGTGGCGCCCCAAGGCCGGAGCTTGATTGCCTTCGGGGTTTCGAGTTTTGTCGTGTGGTTTGTTTTGTTTGAGCATTCATCTTGTCATCTCTTGCATTGCATCATGTCATCATGGCATTATATCATTAATTTTTAAAACTCTTCTAAATAAATTGCATGGATTTCTCGATCCATTTAAACCGAGGGATTCACATGGTGACTTCTCTTCATAACATATCCTCCCAATATTAGGGAGCTATATTAAAAATATTCCATTGTTTTGGAATCATCATAACCCACTTGCAAAATTCCAATGCCCTTTCCACTTCAAGTTTGGTCTCCTCACCTTGCCAATTTTATTTCATCATTTTAGGAGCTCCACCAAAATCCTCGGGCCATTTTGTTAAATTCTTCATATTTTTGTGAGCCGGAAAATTGTCCTCGTTCCCAAATTCTTTCCCTAACCTTCCCTTCTTTCTTATCTCTATTTTTCTTTTACGCTAAATTTTAGAGAGAGAGAAGAGTGCCAGCCCAGCTCGGCCTTCTCCAGGCAGCCAGCCCAGTCCAGCCCCCCTCATCAGCCCACCTAGCGCCTCCCGCAGGCCCAGCCGGCCCTGGCCTTTCTCCTCCACTAGGCTGGCCCACCAAACCCCTAGGCCCAGCCGCCCCTGCTTCTAACCCTTGCCCGCAGGACTCTCTCCCTCGTCCTCCCACGCCGCCGCTTCGCCCGAACCCCTCGTCCTTCCCGACCCCATCACCCCCGCTCGATCTCCTCGCCTCCCTCCTCTCTATCTCCTTCTCCCTCTCGCCTCTCATGGCGCCTCCAAGCCGGCCCCTTCCTCGTCCTCCCTCCACCGGCGCCACCCGTTCCCGCGACTCAACCCTCCTCGCCGCGCCTCAACCCTCCTCGCCGCGCCTCAACCCTCCTCGCCGCCCTCGACCTACCTGCCCCGTCGCCCTCCGGTCACTCGCCCCAGCCGGCCCCGCGCCCGGCCTCCGCCACCACCGGGACGGCCAACTCCGGCGGCCCTCAGGCCGGATCCGCCGCCATCCCTTCCTCCTGCGCCCGCATCTCACCTGCGGCCCTCTCCTCGTCGCCTCCTCACGACCGCTATGCCCGAGCCACCGCCGCGCCCGCGCCACGGTGCTCCTCTCGGCCATGAGCATCTTCAACTCCGGCGCCCCACCTCGGGAGGTCTGCCCGATGCCATGGCGCCGCCTTGGAGCCCCGCCCGCCCTCGCCTCGTTCGAGCAGCATGGAGGGCAGCGTCCCTGTTGCCCTCTCGTTGCTGCCAAGACTCGGCAACCGGGGAAGCCGAGGGCGCTTCGTGGATTCGCCAAGTTCCCCTCGAGCGAGCGCACAACTACATCGTGACATGTCCAGCCCCTGCTGCCGTCTCGAAATCGCCAAGTACCACGGCGACCGTCGAGACCGCCAAGTTCGACCGCCGATGAGCGTTTTGGACCGTCAAGTTCGACTACGTGGATCGACAAGCACCACGACTACTCTCGAGGACATTCGGTTCCGTCAAGATCGACTTCACAAGCGACAAGTACCCGCCGGATCGCAAGACCGTCTCGGATGATCGACAAGTACCCCTCTGAGCCGAATCGCCAAGGCCGGATCCGACAAGTACCCGATGGCGAGATGTACCACTACCATCGAGCGAGCGTCTACTTCCCCTCGCCGTGTCGACTACTATCACCGAGATCGCAAGTACCACGACAACCCGAAGGGATTCGGACCCGTCAAGTACCTCTTGAAAGCGAGCGTGAAACACTACTTCCTCTACCGTCGCCGTGTACCACTACTTCCCTCAGCGATCATCGCGAGCGACTACTTCCTCTACTTCCCTCGGCGACCGTGAGCGTCTACTTCCTCTCTGAAACTTCGACCCGTCCGATTGCTGCGCCGGAGGTATAACCCGTGGCGACCGCCGTGATCGAATCATCCTTGCGATGCCGCTCTTTTGCCATGCCACCGTTCCGTGGGAACCGGAATCGGGATCACCCACCATCTTGCATGACTTGCTTCCGTCACGTTTTCCTTTGTACCGATATCTCAATCGAGTTATCGGAACCGATATGTTGCCGTGGCACCATTTTCGGATTCGTTGCCGTGGCACCCCTTTCTTCCACCACGGTGACACAATGCTTCTTAATGCTCATGTCAACGTTTTCATAAAAATTGCTTAAAACTTGCACATGTCATCCGCATCATAATAACAACAATTAAAATGTTTAAAATTGTTGTTTGCATTAATATGCTAATATGCCATGCTAAAATGCTTTATTTCATAACTAAATAACCGTAACTCGGATTTAAATAAATTATATATGTAAATGGGGTAGAAAATGCCTAGTTTAACATGGTAGCATTTCTTTGCATGTTTAACAACTCTAAAATATGCTTTAGGTCAGATCTGTACCGAATCCATAATATGCATATGAGGATTTTCGGAATTGTTGTTCGTTGTTTCGGCCTCATTTAAACTTGCCTAAATAGATAGTTTATTTATGCTTCACCCTTGCCATGTTTAATAACATTTAATATTGTTGGGTAGCCTAACCGAGAGAGAACTAAATAATTGATGTGGTGTTCGTCAATATGCAACTTCGTTGCATATTGAGCTCCATAATTTGTAGGATTGTTTGTGCATATTGCCATGCCATGTTATTTAAACGGACATGCATCATACTTGATTGTGCATCATGCCATGTTTATGTGATGGTTGTTTACTATGTTGTTTGCTTCTTTCGGTTTGCTTCTCTCGTTAGCCGGTTTCGTTCGGAGTTGTGAGGATTCGTTCGACTTCGTCCGTTTGTCTTCTTCATGGACTCGTTCTTCTTCCTTGCGGGATTTCAGGCAAGATGACCATACCCTCGAAATCACTTCTATCTTTGCTTGCTAGATGCTCGCTCTTTTGCTATGCCTATGCTCGATGCCTACCACTTGCTATATCATGCCTCCCATGTTGCCATGTCAAGCCCTAACCATCCTTTCCTAGCAAACCGTTGTTTGGCTATGTTACCGCTTTGCTCAGCCCTCTTATAGCGTTGTTAGTTGCGGTGAAGATGAAGTTTGTTCCTTGTTGGAACATGGAGATGTTGTTCCTTGTTGGAACATGTTTACTTGTTGGGATATCACAATATATCTTATTTAATTAATGCATCTATATACTTGGTAAAGGGTGGAAGGCTCGGCCTTATGCAGTGTTTTGTTCCACTCTTGCCGCCCTAGTTTCCGTCATATCGGTATTATGTTCCCGGATTTTGCGTCCCTAACGCGGTCGGGTGATTTATGGGACCCCCTTGACAGTTCGCTTTGAATAAGACTTTTCAGCAAGGCCCAACATTGGTTTTACCATTTGCCTCACCTATACCCTTTTCCCTTGGGTTTCCGGGCCCAAGGGTCATCTTATTTTAACCCCGGGCGGTGCTCGTCGTGAGTGCTGGTCCAAGCTATCGACAGCCGGTGTATGCCGGGGCAACTCTGGGTTGGCCTACGGAAGTTTGGACAATCCGGTGTGCCCTGAGACGAGATATGTGCAGCTCCTATCAGATTTGTCGGCACATCCGGCGGCTTTGCTGGTCTTGTTTTATTGCTGTGAAATGTCTTGTGGCAGGATTCGAGACTGATCGGGTCTTCCGGGAGAAGAATATCCTTCGTTGATCGCGAGAGCTTATCATGGGCTAAGTTGGGACACCCTGCGGGTTTTGAACTTTCGAAAGCCGTGCCCGCGGTTATGTGGCAGATGGGAATTTGTTAATGTCGGTTGTAGAAAACCGAAGTTGATCTTAATTAAAATACACCAACGCGTGTGTGACCGTGATGGTCTCTTCTCGGTGAGTCCGGGAAGTGAACACGGTGTTGGAGTTATGTTTGGCGTAAGTAGTTTTGGGATCACTTCTTGATCATAGTTGTTCGACCGTGCTTTGCCTCCTCTTCTCGCTCTCTTTTGCGTATGTTAGCCACCATATATGCTAGTCGCTTGCTGCAGCTCCACCTCACTACCCTGTCCTACCTTTAAGCTTAAATAGTCTTGATCTCGCGGGTGTGAGATTGCTGAGTCCCGTGACTCACAGATACTTCAAAACCAGTTTGCGGTGCCGATGAAACCGTGCGGTGATGCACCGAGCTCAAGGAGGAGCTCGATGAAGACTTTGTGCATTGTGTTGTTTCGTTTCATTGATCGATAGTGGAGCCAGTTGGGATGATCGGGGATCTGTGTAGCATTTGGGGTAGTCTTCTTTTATTTTGGTTCCGTAGTCGGACCTTGATTGTATCTGTATGATGTAATGTTTTACTCATGTATTGTGTGAAGTGGCGATTGTAAGCCAACTATGTATCTCTTTCCCTTATGTATTACATGGGTTGTGTGAAGATTACCTCACTTGCGACATTGCTTTCAATGCGGTTATGCCTCTAAGTCGTGCTTCGACACGTGGGAGATATAGCCGCATCGAGGCGTTCAAGTTGGTAATCGAGCCTTCCCGACTTAGGAGCCCCTACTTGATTGTTTCTTTGGCGTTGTTGAGTCTAGAATGGAAAATGTTTTGAGTCTTAGGATTATATATATCGGAGTAGGATTCTTTTTACTCCTCAGTCCCTTCGTCGCTCTGGTGAGGTATCCTGACGTAGAGTTTTGACTTTTCTCTCCTCAAATTTCACTAAAAATTTTTTTAGGATCACGCGGGTATCTTGGAATCGTTCCGATGGTTTTGTGACGAGAACATTGTTCTTGGTGCCTCCTGACATTTAGGGGTTGTGGCAGTGTCCCGGGGAGTTGAGCTCCGAGGTGTTGTCGTCACAATTTTATCGTTGCAATTCTGGAATACGAGTTTTACCGACATCGAAATCTCTTTTGTGCAGTTGTTGGTGAGATAACCTGATAGCCCGATCTTGTGGCGAGTCGGGAATATTGCCATGACTTGTATAACGGATGTTTTTGAAGGTCGAGGTACCACGATTTCGAGGATTTCTTGGTTATGTGTTGACGGATGGATACAATTTGGATCTAGGTATTGTTAGTTTGGGTGATATATTTTGTGTCCCCTGTATCCCCAACACCAGATTGCATAACCAGAAAGTTTCGGGAATTTATAGGTGGGAATTCAAGTAGCTCCTAGAATATCTTTCCGACAGATGCATGATATGGGATTGGGTAAATCTCTATCATGTGTTTGTTCCGGCTTATTCTGCAAGCCAATCCTTTGTTTTTGTTCTTTTTTTTTGTGGTATTCGAGTTGCTTCAATGTCAAGTGTTGATTCCATACCTTTCCTAATTGGTGTTCTCATATTGCTATGTGAATACTAATCCTTCTTGATCACTGAGTTTGTCATGTCAATTCTTTTCTCAACCGGTGTGCTTTTCTTCAAGTGGATCCGATCATTTCAACATTCGCAAGATCAATTCTAAGTTTTTTCTCAACGGTGTTCCTTTCATCCGACCCAAGTTGCCTTTGTTTTCCCGCCCTCCCACCCTTTTTCTTCAAGGACTCAGATTTCTTAATCAAGTATCCATTTTTATTGAGTGAAGTTTCTTCATTCTTTTCCTTAAATGTTTTATCCGGTGATTCCTCATGAAGACGCTAAGGAAGCTTTAACCTTATCATTGTTCCATTCTAATTTTCTTCTCCGGTGGATTTAAGTCAAGTTTTCGGTGTTGATCGTATTCTTTTCATCATTTCAAATGCTTTCTCATGTCGGTGTATCTCTTAATCATTCACCTCTCGCTATTCATTTGTTCCGGAGTGTTGAAGATATCTCAGAAGATTCTAGTTTCCATTCTCAATTCACTCAAGTTCTTTTGAGGATGGTATCTCATTCAAGCCATTTAATTCTACCGGTGCAATATCTATTTCAAACAATTGTTCAACGGTGGTTCTTTTGAGTGGGCCCTAACCCACAGGTCTTTTTCCAGGATCTTACCTAACTCTTCTAATTTTTCAAGAGCTATTCCCAAATTCATTGCAAAGTTTGACGCAAGAATGAGTTATCATCAGTCAAATGTCTTTCTCCAAGATCTGTCAAATTATTTTCATTGTTGGTTCGACCTTTCTAATTTTCGTTCCGGAGTGCCTCAACAATTCATGATGGTGTTTCTCATCGTCATTCTTCGATGTGAAGACCGAAGACGAGTTCCTCTTCAATCTTGCTCCATTCTCTTCAAGATTCTTGGTTCTAGTTTGATGCCATCCTCTCATAATTATTTTCGGTTGTGAGAATTCTTTTAACCCATCCGGAGCATTTCAGGAGTCTTTTCAGTTTGATTCTCCGGAGCCATCATCTCAAATTATCCATTCAACGTTCAACTCTTGTTTTCCAAATCTCACGGTGCATCGTCAAATATCCTCTAATCAGGTCATGATCTCTTCGTTCTAATGTATCTAAATTTTGTCAAGCATCTTTATTCGTTTTCCAATTCTTCCCGGTGATTTGTGCCTTTGCTATGTTCATTTTTAATTCTTACGGTGGTTCGTTCAAGATTTCACTTCCTTTGTTATCATATCAATTTATTCGTTGTTTCAATCCTACCGGTGGTTCGTTGAAGACCTACCCAAGTTTGCGCCATATCTATCTTAATCCTTTCTACGAGAATAAGTAGTATGCCTAATCCATTGCTTGTCATCAATTTAATTGGTGAAGGATCAGCATAATGTAATTCTTATTCTTGTTCCATCGAGTAAATTCAATTCCTTATTCCGGAGGTTCATCTAAATTCGTGATTTCATTTGTTCATCTTTCTTTCCGGAGTTCAAAGTTTTCTCGGTTATATCATTTCAAAGCTTCATCTTATCACCGCAAGGCTTGACCTGGTGTTTTCAACTTCTCTTTCTTTTATCATCCTTTTCTTACCGGAGTTCATCATGGAGGCTCTACATGATGGTTCGTCAAGGATTCTTTTCATTCTTCAATTGTTCTTCAAGATTTCTCTCGGAGTTATGATCCGTCAAGCTATACTCTAAAATAAGCATGGTGTTCAACACATGTTTTGTTTTGAGGAGTTCAAGTATTCTTCTTCTTGCATTTCGAAGTGTAATTCGTTCTACCTTATCATTTGAGGTGGTGTTATGTCATTCTCGACAATTTGAGTTCGTGTTTCATGTTTCACATGTTGTCAAGAATGAGGTATTTTAAATCCATCAATCTCTTCATTGGAGTTATCTTGGGGTATATTTCACCTAAAGCTTCCCTTAAGGGAATTTGCTATTATGGTGCTTATAAAGGACCCAAGTTCTTCATTTGTCCTCTCGGTGAAATAAGTTTCTCGTCTCCTTGTTGATATAAATCCAATCGTTTGTTTCCGTTGGTGGTAGAAGATCACCTCATAATTTTGAGATGTTTTCATAAGCCCACTACAAGCTTATCCTTATCGTTGTTGTTTTTTTCAAACAACTCCGTTCAATCCTACTTCGTAAGGTTGCTCTTTCAAATTCATTTATGGTGGGAGATGTTGGTTTCATTCTTCGTTCTAGTCATTCCAACTTTCTAATTATCATGCATTGTTTCCGGAGGCATTGTGATGTTGCTCTCTTCGACCCATCATCTTGTTTTGTCTAGATCATGTTCTTTTTCTTGCATTATCCTTTTAACCGGAGTGTGGTGTCTTCTCTTCAAGCTCTTTTCATCTTATCAAGTTCTCCTTCTTCTTTTAGTCGGAGTGCTGCCCAAATTTTATCAATCTTATTCTTTGTCTATCTAGTTTTAACCAGAGTGGTTTCAGTATCTATCTTATCACTAAACCTCTTGGTTCTCGTCGTATCCCTTGTTCCTCTTTTCTAACAGAGTGTTTTCAACTTTCTTCATCTTCATTGTTTTCTTTCTTTCATTTTGTTCAACCTCTCAAGGTTCTTTGGTTTCATTCGTTTGTCAAAGAAGCAACTTTGTTTGACCTCTTCCTCTTCCGTTTTTCTATCCGGTGCCATCCTAGATCTCGGGACGAGATCCTCTCGTAGTGGTGGAGTGTTGTGACGCCCCAAGACCGGAGCTTCAGTTGCCTTCCAGGGTTTCCGAGTTTTGTCGTGTGGTTTGTTTTGTTTGAGCATTCATCTTGTCATCTCTTGCATTGCATCATGTCATCATGGCATTATATCATTAATTTTTAAAACTCTTCTAAATAAATTGCATGGATTTCTCGATCCATTTAAACCGAGGGATTCACATGGTGACTTCTCTTTATAACATATCCTCCCAATATTAGGGAGCTATATTAAAAATATTCCATTGTTTTGCAATCATCATAACCCACTTGCAAAATTCCAATGCCCTTTCCACTTCAAGTTTGGTCTCCTCACCTTGCCAATTTTATTTCATCATTTTCCGGAGCTCCACCAAAAATCCTCGGGCCATTTTTGTTAAATTCTTCATATTTTTGTGAGCCCGGGAAAATTGTCCTCGTTCCCAAATTCTTTCCCTAACCTTCCCTTCTTTTCTTATCTCTATTTTTCTTTTCTGCTAAATTTTAGAGAGAGAGAAGAGTGCCAGCCCAGCTCGGCCTTCTCCAGGCAGCCAGCCCAGTCCAGCCCCCCTCATCAGCCCACCTAGCGCCTCCCGCAGGCCCAGCCGGCCCTGGCCTTTCTCCTCCACTAGGCCGGGCCACCAAACCCCAAGGCCCAGCCGCCCCTGCTTCTAACCCTAGCCCGCAGGACTCTCTCCCTCGTCCTCCCACGCCGCCGCTTCGCCCGAACCCCTCGTCCTTCCCGACCCCATCACCCCCGCTCGATCTCCTCGCCTCCCTCCTCTCTATCTCCTTCTCCCTCTCGCCTCTCATGGCGCCTCCAAGCCGGCCCCTTCCTCGTCCTCCCTCCACCGGCGCCACCCGTTCCCGCGCCTCAACCCTCCTCGCCGCGCCTCAACCCTCCTCGCCGCCCTCGACCTACCTGCCCCGTCGCCCTCAGGTCCTCGCCCGGCCCGCCCGCGCCCGGCCTCCGCCACCACCGGGACGGCCAACTCCGGCGGCCCTCAGGCCGGATCCGCCGCCATCCCTTCCTCCTGCGCCCGCATCTCACCTGCGGCCCTCTCCTCGTCGCCTCCTCACGACCGCTATGCCCGAGCCACCGCCGCGCCCGCGCCACCGGTGCTCCTCTCCGGCCGCCGAGCATCTTCAACTCCGGCGCCCCACCTCGGGAGGTCCTGCCCGATGCCATGGCCGCCGCCTTGGAGCCCCTGCCCCGCCTCTGCCTCGTTCGAGCAGCATGGAGGACGCGTCCCTGTTGCCCTCTCGTTGCTGCCAAGACTCGGCAACCAGGGAAGCCCGAGGACGCTTCGTGGATTTCGCCAAGTTCCCCTCCGAACGAACGCACAACTACATCGTGACATGTCCAGCCCCCTGCTGCCGTCTCCGAAATCGCCAAGTACCACGACGACCGTCGAGACCGCCAAGTTCGACCGCCGATGAACGTTTTGGACCGTCAAGTTCGACTACACGTGGATGCGACAAGCACCACGACTACTCTCGAGGACATTCGGTTCCGTCAAGATCGACTTCACAAACGACAAGTACCCCTTCGGATACGCAAGACCGTCTCGGATGATCGACAAGTACTTTACGAAAGCCGAATCGCCAAGACCAGATCCGACAAGTACCCGATGGCGAGATGTACCACTACCATCGAGCGAGAGCGTCTACTTCCCCTACGCGCGTGTACGACTACTATCGCCGAGATCGCCAAGTACCACAACAACCCGAAGGATTCGGACCCGTCAAGTACCTCTTGAAAACGAGCGTGAAACACTACTTCCTCTACCGTCGCCGTGTACCACTACTTCCCTCAGCGATCATCGCGAGAGCGACTACTTCCTCTACTTCCCTCGGCGACCCGTGAGCGTCTACTTCCCTCTCTGAAACTTCGACCCGTCCCGATTGCTCGCTTCGGAGGTATAACCCGTGACGACCGCCGTGATCGAATCATCCTTGCGATGCCGCTCTTTTGCCATGCCACCGTTCCGTGGGAATCGGGAATCCGGGATCACCCCACCATCTTGCATGACTTGCTTCCGTCACGTTTTCCTTTGTACCGATATCTCAATCGAGTTATCGGAACCGATATGTTGCCGTGGCACCATTTTCGGATTCGTTGCCGTGGCACCCCTTTCTTCCACCACGGTGACACAATGCTTCTTAATGCTCATGTCAACGTTTTCATAAAAATTGCTTAAAACTTGCACATGTCATCCGCATCATAATAACAACAATTAAAATGTTTAAAATTGTTGTTTGCATTAATATGCTAATATGCCATGCTAAAATGCTTTATTTCATAACTAAATAACCGTAACTCGGATTTAAATAAATTATATATGTAAATGGGGTAGAAAAATGCCTAGTTTAACATGGTAGCATTTCTTTGCATGATTAACAACTCTAAAATATGCTTTAGGTCAGATCTGTACCGAATCCATAATATGCACATGAGGATTTTCCGGAATTGTTGTTCGTTGTTTCCGGCCTCATTTAACCTTGCCTAAATAGATAGTTTATTTATGCTTCACCCCTTGCCATGTTTAATAACATTTAATATTGTTGGGTAGCCTAACCGAGAGAGAACTAAATAATTGATGTGGTGTTCCATCAATATGCAACTCGTTGCATAATGAGCTCCACTTAATTTGTAGGATTGTTTGTGCATATTGCCATGCCATGTTATTTAAACCGGTCATGCATCATACTTGATTGTGCATCATGCCATGTTTATGTGATGGTTGTTTACTATGTTGTTTTCTTCTTTCCGGTTTGCTTCTCTCGTTAGCTTCGGTTTCATTCCGGAGTCGCGAGGATTCGTTCGACTTCGTCCGTTTGTCTTCTTCATGGACTCGTTCTTCTTCCTTGCGGGATTTCAGGCAAGATGACCATACCCTCGAAATCACTTCTATCTTTGCTTGCTAGTCGCTCGCTCTTTTGCTATGCCTATGCTACGATGCGTACCACTTGCTATATCATGCCTCCCATGTTGCCATGTCAAGCCCTAACCATCCTTTCCTAGCAAACCGTTGTTTGGCTATGTTACGCTTTGCTCAGCCCTCTTATAGCGTTGTTAGTTGCGGTGAAGATGAAGTTTGTTCCTTGTTGGAACATGGAGATGTTGTTCCTTGTTGGAACATGTTTACTTGTTGGGATATCACAATATATCTTATTTAATTAATGCATCTATATACTTGGTAAAGGGTGGAAGGCTCGGCCTTATGCAGTGTTTTGTTCCTCTTGCCGCCCTAGTTTCCGTCATATCGGTATTATGTTCCCGGATTTTGCGTCCCTAAGCGGTCGGGTGATTTATGGGACCCCTTGACAGTTCGCTTTGAATAAGACTTTTCAGCAAGGCCCAACATTGGTTTTACCATTTGCCTCACCTATACCCTTTTCCCTTGGGTTTCGGAGCCCAAGGGTCATCTTATTTTAACCCCGGGCGGTGCTCGTCGTGAGTGCTGGTCCAAACTATCGACCGCCGGTGTACCGAGGGCAACTCTGGGTTGGCCTACAGGAAGTTTGGACAATCCGGTGTGCCACGAGACCGAGATATGTGCAGCTCCTATCGAGGATTTGTCGGCACATCCGGTGGCTTTGCTGGTCTTGTTTTATTGCTGTGAAATGTCTTGTGGCAGGATTCGAGACTGATCGGGTCTTCCGGGAGAAGAATATCCTTCGTTGATCGCGAGAGCTTATCATGAGCTAAGTTGGGACACCCTGCGGGGTTTGAACTTTCGAAAGCCGTGCCAGCGGTTATGTGGCAGATGGGAATTTGTTAATGTCGGTTGTAGATAACCGAAGTGGATCTTAATTAAAATACACCAACCGCGTGTGTGACCGTGATGGTCTCTTCTCGGTGAGTCAGGAAGTGAACACGGTGTTGGAGTTATGTTTGGCGTAAGTAGTTTGGGATCACTTCTTGATCATAGTTGTTCGACCGTGCTTTGCCTCCTCTTCTCGCTCTCTTTTGCGTATGTTAGCCACCATATATGCTAGTAAACTTGCTGCAGCTCCACCTCACTACCTGTCCTACCTTTAAGCTTAAATAGTCTTGATCTCATGGGTGTGAGATTCTGAGTCCCGTGACTCACAGATACTTCAAAACCAGTTTGCGGTGCCGATGAAACCGTGCGGTGATGCACTGAGCTCAAGGAGGAGCTCGATGAAGATTTTGTGCATTGTGTTGTTTCGTTTCAGTTGATCAGTAGT
The DNA here is from genome assembly GCA_021605205.1 of Aegilops longissima. Lineage (NCBI taxonomy): Eukaryota > Viridiplantae > Streptophyta > Magnoliopsida > Poales > Poaceae > Aegilops > Aegilops longissima. The sequence goes on from CM038678.1 coordinate 282,076,185, forward strand.
GGAGCCCAGTTGGGACGATCGGGGATCTGTGTAGCATTTGGGGTAGTCTTCTTTTATTTTGGTTCCGTAGTCGGACCTTGATTGTATCTGTATGATGTAATGTTTTACTCATGTTTTGTGTGAAGTGGCGATTGTAAGCCAACTATGTATCTCTTTCCCTTATGTATTACATGGGTTGTGTGAAGATTACCTCACTTGCGACATTGCTTTCAATGCGGTTATGCCTCTAAGTCGTGCTTCGACACGTGGGAGATATAGCCGCATCGAGGGTGTTTCATACGCGTACATAACTACGCTCTCGAGATACCATAGGGCATAAGGGGAGGGGCACGACCACGGCATGCCCAGGATGCGGCTCAACCGCACCAGGGGCTCCCGATTGTGTCATTCTTTTTCTTTCTTTTTTTTCTTACTTTCAGGACTCTGTTCTCCAGAAGCCCTGTCCGGCATTCGCGCCGAATACATGATGCAACAGCCAGGGAAGCAGAAAACTGCGTCGAGTGTCCAGGTGGTCTCTATTATGAGCAGTATACCTGTTTTACATACCACACCGCAAACTTACCCCTGGAAGGAGGACATGTCAAAAGTTCCGTACCTTGCTGATCGCACAATTTGTATCGTTCTGCTTTTATTTGCAGTTTCTTTTGAATGACCAATACATAGCTTTTGCCTATTATTGCACTCCTTTCTTTATCTATATATATGTTCATTTCATGACATGTTGCACCCATACACTTTGGTATGGCCAATACACCAGGGGCTTAAGTACCCCAAAAATATGGTGTGATAAGTCCGAACACTTTCACAAGTGCGGCACCCCGAACTTATAGCATTATATGCATCAGCTCCGAATCATGTCTTGGGTCAATAGTTGGGTTTGCCCGGCTCCCATGTTTTGGTACCTTACGTTCCGTTATATCGGCTAAGGTAGCGCTGGGAGAACCACTGCGATTGTGCCCGGTTGAGCTGGGTTGAGCACCTCGATGGAAAGCTAAAACTGATCGTCATGATAGGGCGGGAGCGATCGCTGTTCGAGAGGTTTTTCGGGTCCCTAAAGACTTATGCGCTTAGGCGAGGAGTCGGCATTGTCCGCCAAGGCGTGGATAGCGCCCGAACTCGGTCTTCGAATACTAGGGGCTTCGCGAAATTTAAAATTATAGAATTCTATGGCTAAGTGAGAGTGTTCAAGCACTATAAGTCTGGTTGCCTTGTACGTTGGGTTGGCGCCTCCCTCGAAGGACAAGAATGGGAACAAGAGCGCTCAAGTTTATCCCGAACACCCCGGCACTCGTGGCATGGGGGCTGAAGCCAACGACTTGCCATCTCTCAAATTTGATAAACGGCCACACAGAAGGTAATATTTTAAATTCACAAGCATTGCTTAGCGCATATGAACAAGTTTTCAGCGTACATGATAACAAATGCGAGTCTATTCAAAAATTACATCTCTGGAGCACTCACCCGCTATAAGGCGGGCACCCTTCATGACGCCCTCATAGTACATTTCGGGCTTGCGATGCTCCTTGCCCTTCGGTGGCCCGTCCATCACAAGCTTCTCCGCATCCAGCTTGCCCCAGTGCACTTTAGCACGGGCAAGGCCCAACAGGCACCTTCAATGCAGACGGAGCGCTTGATGACTTCAATCCATGGACAGGCGTCCACCAGCCCCCGCACTAGCCCAAAGTAGCTCCCAGGCATGGCTTCCAATGGCCACAACCGAACTATGAGGCCCTTCATGGCCTATTCGGCGACCTTGTGGAGCTCGACCAGCTGCTTCACTGGTCGCTCGAGAACACCGGATGTTGGCCTCGACATCTGAGACCGAACACCTTCTCTGTCGAGCTCCCCTCCTTGGCCGCGGTAGAAGCAGCGGCAGACATCGGTTACATTACGGGCAGATCTGCGAATGCTCCTGGAGAGCTCCGAATCCGGGTAAGTAATAGGTAATTCACTTTCACATGCTTGCTTTCCATAAAGAATGCCTTACGCGCCGCTATCTTCTTTAATGATTCAATTTCTTGCAGGGCTTTTTGGGCTTCGGCCTTAGCGGCTTTGGCACTCTCAAGAGCCAAGGCGAGCTCGGACTCTCAAGTCTTCGAGTCACGCTCAAACTCTCGTGTTTTTACGAGAGCACAGAGCTCTTGCAGCACCTCCGACACCGCTCCTCCTGCTTCTCTCGCTTGAGTGCGCTCAGCGGCATGCTTTGGCCGCGGACACCGCTTCCTTGTGGTCGCCACCTCGTTCGTGGCCCCTACAATACCCACCTTATTCTTGTCATTTTTTGCAACCGAATCCTTTCTATAAGGTATTTCTTTCATAAGGTATTGCTTACCTTCCCTGTCCTCGAGCTGCTTCTTGGCAAGGCCGAGCTCGTTCTTGGACCGCTCGAGGCTCTTCTTCAATGCATTGACCTCCATGATCGGTCTGGCGGAGTCGGCAGCGCAACCTGCAATCGCATATTGACATACTTATGTTAGACTCCTGCGTATATCTTTTTAGATCCTTAGTGCGGCTTTTCTTTCCGAACACGAACTAAGCATCGAGAACTCTTGTCTGTCAGATAATATTTTACATATTCTAAACTTACCTCCAAGCTTTGTTAGAAGGCTGATACAGACTTCAGTCGGCCCGCTCTTGGCGGTGAACTTACGGATCCCACGCTCATAACGATGCGGTGCTCCTCGTCGATGGGCGCCATTAAGCGCCTCCGATAAGCTATCCGGTGCCTCGGTTGGGCCGGATGACATGGCGTCTTACCCTTCCTCTGAAGGGCTGCTTGCGGACTTCAGAACCGCTGAAGATTCCGGTATGGAGTCCGGACGAAGGTCGGGCTTAGAGCCCCTGGGGGTCTCGCTCCCCTCGCGCCTGGAGTCCGGGAGGTTGCCTTGCGGCGCCTCCTGCACCACCTCCTCTTGACCAGGCCCCCCTTGGGGCCCCACCTCGGCGTCTTCCACAGCGTGAGGTGAGTAGGCGGCCGGAAGTGAAGTACTCTCCACTTCCGGCGAACTCGAGGACCCGCTCGGCAAGCGGCGAGCTGGAATCCCTAGGCGGGCTGCATGATTGTTCGGCATTAGAGAACACTATGCAATGAAAAAAAAGCCATGGGTATCCGGACACTTACGATCTCGCCAGGGGCTTGGCCCTTGTTGGCCACTCCTCCTCGTCGTTGTCGGCGTTGGTGGAGAAGTCCGGAGGAAGGATTCTTCCGTTCTTGGACCCTCCGGCCTCCCTAGTTGGGGCGGCCTTCCTTTTCTTCTCTCCACCCGCTGGGGGAGAGGATTCTTTTTCCTCCTCCTCTTCTTCAGAGGAGGATTCCGCCTCAGAGTTGTCGGGCGATGAGTCCGACAACACCTGGCGCCGGGAGCTCCTTCGAGTTCCCATGGCCTTCTTCTTGGCCTTCTTCTCCGGCACCAGCGGTGCGGAGCCAGCAACCATCAATCGAGGCGTCCGCTGGTCTTCGGCAAAGGGCGGACAATTAATCTGTCCGGGCGTCTTCAGCCGATCTGTCAAAGATAGGGAGTTTTAGATCACACATAGAGTCAATCTATGAAAACAAGAGTCCCATAAAGGGTAAAATAACACCTCGCTGGCTTGGCTGCGAGCTGAATCGCGATCTTGATGGCGGATGTGGGTGCCTCGGCGCCCTTGAACAACACCTTCGAGCGTCTTCCCTCGTAGTGTCGAAGAGCCTTTTCAAAGTTGGGTGTTGTGCGGATTGAACTCCACAATTTGAAGGCCCGTTGTTGGCATGGGAGAATCGGTGGATGAGCATCACGGATTACGTTGACAAGCACGAGATTCTTGTCCACGAGTTCGGGCGCAAGTTTGGAGTCGGATAGCTCATCTGTATCCCCCACGTCTGGCCGTCTCTTTCCATGATGTGTGCCGTGTGGGGAAGCCAGATCGAATTCGGGGCCGCCGCCCATTGAGAGTCAGCGCTGGCTCGGTGATGTAGAACCACCCGATTGCCACCCCTTTATGGTCTCCACAAAGGAGCCCTCGAGCCATAGGACTTTGGCCATCTTGCCAACCATGGCGCCTCCGCACTCCGCTTGGCGGCCGCCCACTACCTTGACGACATTGAAGATCTTCAGCCATAAGCGAAGTGGGGCTGGATGCATAGGAAGGCCTCGCACCTGACGATAAGCGCCGAGATGTTGAGGATGAAGTTCGGGGCCAGATCATGGAAATCCAGGCCGTAGTAGAACATGAGCCCCCGGACAAATGGGTGAAGTGGAAAACCTAGTCCGCGGAGGAAGTGGGTGAGGAATGCCACCCTCTCATGGGGCCCGGGGGTGGGAATGAGCTGCCCCTCGTTGGGCAAGTATCCGGCCTTCCGCAACTTTTTGATGTGCCCCTCCGTGATGGAGGAGGCCATCCACCTGCCTCCCGCTCTGGACATAGTTGGAGAAGGTTGAGGTGGGGTGTGCGGACTTGGGCGCAGGAGCTCGAGTGTGCGGAAATGGATGAGCAAAGGAGGAAGAAGGCGTAGGTGAAATGGTGGATCCTTATCCCCTTATATGGAAGGACGAAGCTATGCGTCCCCCTTGACTGGTAAAACTCGCTTATCTCCCAAGCGCCGTAATCAATGGCGCGGATGGGTTCTACGTCCGTATTGAGGAGAATCCGGAATAAGGGGCATGATCTCCGCTTTGATAAGGCGTGCCAGAAACCGCCTCGCTAAGCAGCTGAGGTGGACGGTAAAAAACAATTCGTATAAAGGCCTGGCCGTGGTGTGATGTCACGCGCGCGGAATCGTCAGCAGATCTGTGCAAAAGTTATTCTCTCTCGGTAGTATGTGGAACTTGTTTTGCGAGCGGACACTATCCTTGTGTTCAAAATCTTCTATGAAGTATTCGGAAGAGGAACCCGCCTTGCAATGCCGAAGACAATATGCGCGCCGGACTCGTCGTCATTGAAGCCTGGTTCAGGGACTCTTGAGGAGTCTGGATTAGGGGTGTCGGATAGCGAACTATCACCGTTGGCTGGACTCGGACTATGAAGATACAAGATTGAAGACTTAGTCCTTGTCGGATAGGACTTTCCTTGGCGTGGAAGGCAAGCTTGGCGAAGACGGATATGTAGATTTCCTACCATTGTAACCGACTCTGTAACCCTAACCCTATTCGGTGTCTATATAAACCGAAGGGTTTTAGTCCGTGGGGCGAACAACAATCATACCATAGGCTAGCTTCTGAGGTTTAGCCTCTCGATCTCGTGGTAGATCTACTCTTGTACTACCCATATCATCAATATCAATCAAGCGGGGTAGGGTATTACCTCCATCGAGAGGGCCGAACCTGGGTAAAAACATCGTGTCCCTTGTCTCCTGTTACCATCCGCCTAGGCGCTGATTGGGATCCCCTACCGAGATCCGCTGGTTTGACAACGACATGACCCCGTTCTTTGTTCGGGGCGAGCCGGTCCTAGGCGGGCTTACGGCGGGCGTGCCCGGCCATCACGAGGGCGCCAGCCCCCCCCGCCCCGGAGGAGTGCTGATTCGTGGCCCCGCGCTTACTTGGGGGCGGATGATGGCGAGAAGAGCGTGCTCGGGCGCGCCTGGGGCGCCGTGCCCTTCGCCAAGAGTTTCTCAGAGGGCGGTGAGCGGTGAGCCAGCTTGGCATAGAAACTTCTTGACGAAGCGCGCAGCGTTGAAGCTGAGGCCTGCGCCTAGCTGAAGAGGCGCAAGCTGAAGGTGGCGTTGCCTTTGCGCGCCACCAGCGCGACCTCGAAAATGAGAAGGCGGCGTCCTGGCGGCCTCACGGAGGCCCATTCCAGAGCCATCGAGGAGGCTCGGGAGGCTGACCTGGCGGCGTGGCGGCGGAGGGAGCGGGCGCCGGAGCTCCGAACTGGAGCAATTCCTGGAGCAGCAGGTGGAGCTGCGCGAGGCAGCCCTGCATCGATGAAGGGGCTTGGTCGACCAGGCTGAGCTCGAGAGGCGAGGAGCAGCGACGTTGGAAGCTGCCGAGTGCGCCCGCGATCTTGAGCGTCTGGAGCGAGGCGCTTGGTGGCGCATCACGGAGGATGGCGTCGCTGTGCGGGAGGCCGAGTCTGGAAGAGGTTGAGCGCCCGGGTGGCGGCGGCCCGCAGACCTTGAGCACGAGTTCGAGGAGGCTGGGGTTGATCGGTCGAGGCTGAAGGCAGGACCACCGCCACGAGGCCAAGCTGGATGAAGTGCGGCGGGCGGCGCTTCGGGCCTCCCTCGGCGTGGCGCAGGAGGAGCTGACTACCTCCGCGCCGAGGCGCTTCTTCTCCGTCAGCGGGTGGGCGAGGCCGAGGCTGTTGCGTGGCGAGCGAGGATGAGATCGCCCGGTATCAGATCACGGAGCACGAGCATGGCCCCATGCTCTCCACGCTCCGGAGAGAGATAACACTGACCTTGGGCAACATCTGTGAGGCAGCCGTTGGGGAGCCTCACGCGGTTAACTATCTTTGGTAACCTCCGGTTCTTCAGCGATGTGGTGGCCTTTGGAGGCGCGGTCGGGCGAGCCAACTGGTTGGTGGAGGAGAGGAGTCGCGCCCTGCTCGGGCGTGCCTTCTCGCGTCTTCAGCCATCTTGGGACATGGACTAACCCGATTTTGATGCGCCATCGCCCGGTACCAGGCCATCCGGGATGACTTGGCGCATTGGGTGGAAGACAACGTGGATGCCCTCGTCGGGGCGCCCGCTCTTGACAGCAGGCGTGGTCGTGGCTGCTGATGAAGGCGGCGTGGTGAGCGGCCACGCGCGCAAAGACAGCGGGGGCGATGGCGAGGCCAGCGACGCCAGTGACGATTAAGGAGGTGCCCTCGAGAATGCATTGGGGGATTTATCCGGCTAACCGCGTGTTGTTCCTGCTTTCTTACCCTGCACAGATAGAGTTCTAGCTTTGCCCTGAAGGTTGTAAGAGCATTTTGGGAGGGGGAGCACCTCATGTAAAAACTTGCATTCAGCATATTAGTAGATGCGATATCACCCATACGCTTGCGCCAAGTGGCTGGCTTTGCGACGAGCTGGCTGGTTTGTTTACCTTCGACCCGCGTGGGCCTCGAGATAGCCCGCGGAGGGCTAAGGTGTCCCGAGGGTCTCCTGAACAAGCCCATTGAACCTGTAATGAAGACCTCCTGAGAGGGCGCGGCGACGCAGTTCGGGCTGCACGCAAGCTAGGCCTTGCCCGGCTCGCGAGGGCCTCACGAGGGGAGGCAGCTGAGGCAAAGTGGTAACCAGAACGCGAGAGATTGCTCGAACGAGACTAAACACCCCTTCCCCGAACACACGCAAATCTCAAGCTCAAATCCAACTTAAATCCAACCAGGGAAGCAGCAGCCAAGGGGAAGCGAGGAAAGCAGAAAAAGGCCGCGTCCGGCACCTAGTCTAGTCTTGGACTTCTTCTCACCAGCGCGGAGCTAAGTGCTGCCACTGGGCGTGGGAGGGAGCCCCACTCATTATTACGTGAGAGTGTCACGGGGCGGCGAGCTTCACGAGCCTTGGGCCTTCTTCCACAGTGTGAAGCCTTGCTTCATATCGCCCAGACGAGGGCCCCTTGTGCCACACTCTAGTGCCACCAAGCGATGACCGGAAACCAAAGGCGCCGCTGATGGGGTGAAGCGGTCATGCAGTTCCCCGACGACCACGGGTCCTCTGCCAGGGGCATGCCCTAAGGCACCTCCCCGGCAGAGGGCCTACCTCCTGAGGACCCCTTGCTCCGAACGCCTCGGTGGTGATGATGGATCTCGGCCCCTCTCCTGCAGCCCCCGGCGCCCTCCACCTGAGGGGTAGGAAACTGCGGGAGTGGGGCAGCCGTCCTCCACGGCGACCTGTACCTCCTGCGATCCATGGTTAGTATATGCCTGCTCCTGAGGAATTAGCGGTACCCGATAATCGTTGCTTCGGGGCGGCGGCAGGGCTTTCAGGGGCTCTGGAAGAGCTCAGCTCGTGCCTCGTCCCCCTAGCTTGGGCGAGGAAGCGAGCCATGTTCGTCCTCTGCGCGTGCCCTTGATCCATCATGTGGGGCACGTACTCTTCCGGGGCCGCCATCCCAAACCCTGCACCGTAGTGCCCCGTGTGCCGCGCAGTTCTACTTGAGATGCCCACCTGTGGGTGGTAGCGCGATGGCCCACTTGGGCCATGGGTCGTGGCGAGTCCTTCTTCGCTGGCGGGCGGAGGCAGGCCGCTGCTCGCCTGCGTCCGACGGGCCTGGTGGCGTTGGGGTGTCCTTGGAGTCCACTTGGAGCTGCGCTGGCGTGCGTGGAGCCTCCACGTGGGCCACCCTAGACCTGAGGTGGGAGTTGGGTGCAGAAGGGGTGAGCCCCGATCGCGGTAAGCCAGAGCTCGCCACCCGTTCTAGCAAAGACGTCATGACCGCCCTCCGGCCTTTGCATTGCGGTAGCTCTCGGGCCCCTTTGTTAGCGTGGCCCTTGAGTTCGCTTTGCTCCCGTCGGGTGTCTGGCGTCGTGGCCTCGTCGTGGTTGGAGGCCCTCGCTGCCGACCGCGCCTGCCGCGGCGTGAGAGCTGTCGTTGCCTGACCGCGTCGCCCATGGCCCGCAGCTCCCTGCGGAGCGCGAGCTGCCTGGGGCATGGGGTGCGCCAGGCGGCGCAGTTCTGCATGCGGGCCAGGCCGCCTAGGGATCGAGTTCCCTGCTGGTGCCGGACATGACGATGAAGATCTGATGGAGGGCAGAAGCGGCAGTTGGCGGATTCGGCGCACCCTACTGCGCGCCAAATGTCGGATTTCGGCAAGGCAGACCCTCTAGGTTCGAACTGCAGGGGTGCGCATGAGATCTACCCCTACCTACCTGCACCTCGTCGCCTCGCTAAGGTCTAAACTACCAAAGGAACAAAACAAGAGACACAAGGTTTATACTGGTTCGGGCCACCATTGTGGTGTAACACCCTACTCAAGTGTGTGGTGTGGTGGATTGCCTCTTGGGCTGATGATGAACAATACAAGGAAGAACAACCTCGCGAGGGGCTGTTCTTGGCCGGTGCGATGAACTGCTAGGGGGAGTTCAGTCGCTCTCTCTCTCCCTCTAGATTGCTTGATCTCTAGCTCTGTTCCAGATTTCGGATCCGGATCACTGATCCCCCTACCCTATGGGTGGCTAGTCCTATTTATAAGCAAGGGCCCTGGGCCTCTTCCCAAATATTGAGCGGGAAGGGCGCCAACAATTGGCCATTTTGAAGGGGAACATCTAGTAGACTTATCCTGACTAAAGTTGGTCCTCGCCTGTCAAAGGCTCTGGCGGTGACGCCGACTTGGGCTCCACGATGACCTCCTTCCTGCCGTTGCGACAGTCTTGGTCTTGTTGCACCGAAACAGGTGCCTTTGCTTGATACTCTCGCCTGCGCTTGCCTCCTTTGCACCAAAGAGGAAATGAGGGACACTGCTTGCTGGCTGGCGCCCTTGCGCCCTTGGTGCGTCATGGCTTGCGTCATGGGCACCTCGTGAGGTACCCGCCTTGATCTCTCCGCCTCCTTGCGAGCCAACTGACGAGGCCATGCGAGGAAGCTTCCTGTAAATCCGCCCAGCAATCTGGCCCCTCGCGAGGGTCTTGAGCTTGTCTTTGGTGAAGATGGTCCGTCTTTGGGCCACCCCTTGAGCCACGCCCGCGGACCATGGCGAGCAAGTCTGGGTACCCCGTTCCTAGAACGCCCGGCAGATGTGAGCGGGGTTCCCAAGCCCACCATCCGGTGCCACTTGGTACACCGTGCCACATCAGCCTAATCTGTCCCAAGCCCACTGGCGGGTGCCACTTGGTAGACTACTAACACTACCTACAAACATCAGAAACTATTTGCAACTCCTGGACAGAGATCAAGTTGGTTAATAAGTCAAGAGACCTTGGAGTGCCCGGAGCCCAGTGTGTGGTAGTAGCTAGTCATTGTACAACTTACACATAACTCAGTTCTTAAGGACGGTCCCAATGAGACAACCCACCATGTACTCCTACATGGCCTCTCACCGCTACCTTTACCAAATCGTGTTCACACACTTAACTCTCAGCATCAGAACATATCATAACACTCCAATCCATTCCCAATGAAACAGACCTGACACAACTCTAAGCAATAGCAGGCATGGCATGGTAGGAACACAACATGGCTCATTCAACTCCTACACATGCTAGTCGGTTTCAACTATTTACTGTGGCAATGACAGGTCATGCAGAGGAATGGGTTCAACTACCGCAGCATAAAGTAGCAGTTGAATCGTTGTTGTCCTAATGCAATAAAAGAGAGCAGGAGCGAGAGAATGAGATTGTATCAGAAAGAACAATGGGTTTGCTTGCCTGGTAGATCAACAGGGGGCACTGCTCCACAGACAGGTACTCTGAAGCACTCTACGGAGCAGGACCTATCGAGAAGAAACGGTGTCGGCAATCAATACACAAGCATATGCAACAATATGATGCATGAACATGGCATGAAGATGTGATGTTGTTTGAGCTAATGCAACTAGCATTCATTTGCATGAAGTCCATTTGAACCAAAGATTCAAATGCAACTCCAAAATAAGCCTTTATAAATGCCATTCACGTGTTTTCACCTATACAGTAGGTATAAGTTGATTTTTCATGCATGAAACTGGTATAGATGGATAGATTGAATTTTTCTGATAATTTTAATAAATAAATTATTTCAATCTGAGCTACGGTTGAATTTTTGTGATTTTTTGAAGTTTAAATCATTTTCTGGAATTTCCTGACTAAATAAAATCCAGGAAATGAATAACTACTTCAGCATGATGTCATCACTACGTCAGCGCGTCAACGTGGCTGCCCTTGACAAGGGGCACGGGAATCGCCCTCTGGTGACCATTTAGGCGGCGGAGACAACGGACGAGGAGCTGGAGCTCGTCCGCGTCGTTTGGAGCTAACGGGAGGCTGCGGGGGGTGCCGGAGCTCGGGGTGGCGGCCGGTGTTCGGTGGCGTGCGGGTGCAGCGCTGCGGTGCACGACACGGGATGCGGAGGGCCTCTACGGCCTCCTGGCGTCACTAGGAGCACGGTGACGCCCGCGGGAGCGGCTGGCTCGGGCTCTGGCCACCGTGGCACCATGGCCGGCGGTGAGGAGGTCTCGGGAGTGGTAGCTGAGCTAGCTAGGCGGGGCAAACGAGCACGGGGAGGAGGGGAAACGAAGTAGAGCTCACGGGGAGACCGTAGACGTCGTCAGAGAGCTCGGGGAGGGTCGAACGCGAGCGGAACGGCGACGGCGATCTCGAGTGGCCGGAGACGAAGACGATGGCGATGGCGGCGCTCCAGGGCCTCCCGAGGCACGTGGCTTGGCTTCGAGGATGAGGAAGACGTCGGGGAGCTGTTGGAATTGTCGGGGAGGCGAGGCCGTGGCGGTGAGCACGGCAACGACGTGTGGCGGCGACGGCAGCGCTCGGCCGCGGTGAGAGAGAGCGAGGGAGAGGAGGGAAGGCCACGCGAGAGAGAGAGAGAGAGGTGCGGGGCGGCGCATGGCGTCACGCAGGGCATCCAGGCGACGAGGGGGAGGATAGGCAGGCAGGTGGCGTGGCGCGCGGAGCGCACGCGCCGGGCACACGCCTCTTGTACTGGCGCGAGGTGGAGGACGGTGCAGTGGCCAGTGGGTTGGGCCAGCATAGCTGGGCCGGTACAGTGCCAGGCCGTAGGTTAGCCCAGGTAAGGTTTTCCTTTTTTTGTTTTTCTTTTCTTTTTCTTTAATTTGTTTTCTGATTTAGTAAAATACTAAATCAATTTATTTTCTTCTGAAATTTGTTGTAGGAGCTAGTTGAAATATTCCAGAGCCCCTCACATAAAAATCAGAATTATTGGACATATATAAATAAATATTTCATATATATTTATCCAATGCAAATAATTATGCATTGATTCCAAATGGCCAAAATAAATATTTATGAGCTCATAAAAATATTGGTTTGAATTTTACCTCTGACCAGTATTTTCAGAGAGCATCATGGACATTTTCTTGGACCTTTTTGGAGCAATTTTTATCTGGGTTAATTCCAGGAATGATTTCCGAGGGTTTCACAAATCCCCATTTCAAATTTAAATGAAATTTAAACATGATGCTCACATGACTAGCTAGTCTAGGTCACACCAGAACTAGGGAGGTTACAAATCGCCCCCACTTGAAAGAATCTCGTCCCGAGATTTAGGGGTCGATGGAAAGAAGGTGGGGTACTCCAGCTGAAGACGATCTTCTCGCTCCCAAGTAGCTTCTCTCTCAGAATGATGAGACCACTGAACCTTGAGAAACTTGATGTTCTGACGTCGAGTGACACGCTGTTCTTGATCAAGAATACGAATAGGGTACTCTCGATACGTGGTCCACTTCACCGATGGGATCAAGCGTTTCGTGGTCCACTTCACCGATGGAGATCAAGAGTTTCGTGGTCCACTTCACCGATGGGATCCGAGAAGCAACGCCTGAGTTGAGAGACATGGAAGACATCATGTACTCGAGAAAGATGTGGGGGTAGTTCCAACTGGTAGGCAACCTCTCCTCGTTTAGCGAGAATGAGAAAGGGACCAATATAACGAGGAGCCAACTTGCCCTTGATACTGAATCGATGGGTACCCTTTAAAGGAGTAACCCGAAGGTAAGCCTTATCACCAACCTCATAAGTCATTTCCTTATGACGATGGTCATACTGACTCTTTTGATGCGATTGGGCTGTTTTCAAATTCTCATGAATGATGCGAACTTGCTCTTCTGCCTCCTGGATCATATCTGGTCCAAAGAATTGTCTTTCACCGGTTTCTGACCAGTTCAAAGGTGTTCGACATCTTCGTCCATAGAGAATCTCGAAAGGAGCTTTCTTGAGACTGGATTGATAGCTATTGTTATAAGCAAACTCGGCGAAAGGAAGACACTTCTCCCAATCCATACCGAATGAGATAACGCAAGCTCTAAGCATGTCTTTGAGAATTTGGTTGACCCGTTCCACCTGACCACTTGACTGAGGGTGGAAAGCGGTACTGAAGGAAAGATGGGTGCCCATGGCAGTTTGGAAACTCTCCCAGAAATGAGAAGTGAAGAGACTACCATGGTCTAAATTGATCTCTAGTGGAACATCATGAAGTGAAACTATTCGAGAGATATATAAGTTAGCGAGCTGACTAGCAGTGATACTCTCTCGAACAGGTAGGAAGTGAGCCACTTTGGAAAGACGATCAATGACTATGAAGATAGCATTATTCCCTTTCTTGGTCTTGGGAAAGCCGGTGATGAAGTCCATACCAACCTTATCCCATTTCAACTCAGGAATAGCTAAAGGCTGAAGGGTGCCAGCAGGTCTTTGATGTTCTGCCTTAACGCGACGACAAACGTCACAATTAGCAATGAACTGAGCGATTAATCTCTTCATCCTAGTCCACCAGAACCTCTGGCGTAGGTCCTGATACATCTTAGTACTACCGGGATGAATCGTGAGAGGAGATTCATGGGCCTCCTTAAGGATCAGTTGCCGAAGATGTTGATTCTTGGGAACCACTAAGCGATTCTCGTAGAAAACAACACCACGGTCATCCATAGTGAAACTAACACCAACTCCCTTGTTAATGTTTCTCTTGATCCCCGAAATTCCCGTATCCTGCTTCTGAGCAGAGATGATCTGATCCACAAGAGTAGGTTTTGCCACCAAGGTAGAAAGGAATCCTTGAGGAGCAATGTGAAGGTTAAGCTTACAGAATTCCTCATGGAGAAGTGGTGGGCCCTACTGCAACATAAGATTGTTGCAATAGGACTTACGACTTAGCGCATCAGCTAAGGGAGTCCTGGATTAGGGGGTCCTCGGACAAACGGACTATATACTTTAGCCGGACTGTTGGACTATGAAGTTACGAGATTGAAGACTTCGTCCCGTGTCCAGATGAGACTCTCCTTGGCGTGGAAAACAAGCTTGGCAATACGGATATGTAGATCTCCTCCTTGTAACCGACTCTGTGTAACCCTAGCCCCCCGGTGTCTATATAAACCGAGGAGGTTTAGTCCATGGGACAATAAAAATCATACCATAGGCTAGCTTCTGGGGTTTAGCCTCTATGATCTCGTGGTAGATCAACTCTTGTAATACTCATATCATCAAGATCAATCAAGCGGGAAGTAGGAATTATTACCCCCATCGAGGCGGCCCGAACCTGGGTAAACATCGTGTCCCCGCCTCTGTTACCATCCGCCTTAGGCGCCAGTTAGGGACCCCTACAGAGATCCGCCAGTTTTGACACGACATTGGTGCTTTCATTGAGAGTTCCAACTGTGCCGTCACCGTAAGGCTTGATGGCTCCTTCGATCATCCCCAAAGATGCGATCCAGGGTGAGGTTTCCCTCCGCGGACAGATCTTCATATTCGGCGGCTTCGTACTGCGGGCCAACTCGCTTGGCCATCTGGAGCAGATCGAGAGCTACACCCGTGGCCCTCAGGTCAGGTTTGGAAACTTGAACTATACTGCCGACATCCATGGAGACTTGATCTTTGACGGATTCGAGCCCTTGACAGGTGCGCCGCACAATCACAACGAGCATGACTTAACTCTGCCGTCGGATAGTGTTCGGGAGATCACACCTGCAACTACTCCGGCCTTCGATCCGGAACAAATTGCGCCATCTGAGGACGGGTGGATAGACCCCGCCACGGAGGCCGCTCTCTCAGTGGCGATAGAGCCGAATACTAACTTAACCACCCACGAGAGCCGTGTGGCCGAACCGTTGGATTCGTCCCCGGCCACGGGCTCCGAGCCGCTTGCGTTCGTGCCTATCGAATCCGATTGGGCACCGATTGTCGGTGTCAAAACCGGCGGATCTCGGGTAGGGGGTCCCGATCTGTGCGTCTAGGCTGATGGTAACAGGAAGCAAGGGACACATATGTTTACCCAGGTTCGGGCCCTCTCGATGGAGGTAAAACCCTACTTCCTGCTTGATTAATATTGAAGATATGGGTAGTACAAGAGTAGATCTACCACGAGATCGTAGAGGCTAAACCCTAGAAGCTAGCCTATGATGGTATGATTGTAATTGTGATCGCCCTCCAAAGGACCAACCTTTCCGGTTTATATAGACATCGGAGAGGGCTAGGGTTTACATGGAGTCGGTTACAAGGAAGGAAATACAATACCCGGATCGCCAAGCTTGCCTTCCACGCCAAGGAAAGTCCTATCCGGACACGGGTCAAAGTCTTGAGTCTTGTATCTTCACGCTTCCATAGTCTGGACGATGTATACAGTCAGGCTGTCCGGATACCCCCTAATCCAGGACTCCCTCAGTAGCCCCTGAACCAGGCTTCAATGACGATGAGTCTGCACGATCTTGTCTTGTCTTCATTGCAGGCGGGTTCCATCTCGAATACTCCAAAGTACTTATTCTGACGACTAGTGTCGGAACTCCATCAATGTTGTACTCCTTGGCTTCAGTGCCTCAATAATGACCATCTCCACGTGTCGAGCGAATGCGAGGAGCAGAGGTGTTTTTTGCATTTACCACCCTTAATCTTTTGGGCCGACCGCCTATTTGAAGAGACAAGGATTCTCAGGTCCAAACCTCACTCCTCCCCCTCGAGCAAGCATCCAACAGAGCTCTCCGGAAAAACCATTCCAACATGGCCGGTCGTCACAGCTCTTCTGCTCGCTCTCCTCGCCCCAAGTTGGGGGACTGGGAAGAGTGTTCAGTTCCCCATAGCCTATTGATCGAGTTACAAATCCAAGGGTTTCTTCGACCAGCATTCATGGTCCCTGTCCGAGCCGGAATAGCCACCTATAATGGCGGGGAGCAAGCGGAGAGATCTCCGAATCCGTCTCGTGAGGAGCGAATATGCCTCATCCGCATCTGCTAAGGGGCGCGGGTTTCCTATCCACCCATTCCTTGGCGGGCTTACGGAGTTCTCGGCCTCCGATTACACAATTTCACCCCTGCCTCTATACTACATATAGCAGGATCGTTGCCCTTTGCGAGCTATTTTTGGCTGCGAGCCTCACTTGAGTTATGGAAGAAGTTGTTACGCCTTGTCCCCGCAACTAGGGAGAATCCCTATGTCGGTGGGCGGGGCAATATGGCGCATTCTTTGAGATCGGATACCTATCCGGCACTCCCAGAAGGTACCGAGAGGCGGCCTTGAGTGGTTCTACATTGTGGCGTTCCCCTTCGGATCCAGTCCGGACAGGTCTCCCAGTTCGATGGCGCCCCGAGGCCCCCAAGAGCAGGATACCGGTGAAATATATTACGATGAGCAGGATGAAGTCTTGGCCAACTCCGGATGGCGATAGTCGAGGTTATGGCAATATGCATAATCGGGAGTGCAACCACTTCAATATCGAAGCCCATGTGGCACATCAATGGGAAGATGATGCCACCTGCCGTGGCCGTGGGGTCCGAGACTCCGCCCTTTGCTTCAGCAAGGATATTGTCTGATTTGTACAAAGGGGAAGAGGAGGAATTTCTTCATATCAAGCCGAGAGAGGGATTCTCCATGTACAACCCCCCAAACTGGGTAAGTTGTCGTTTCTTTCCCTACGTCACTTATTGTGGCGTTCTTTGCTAAGATCATCTACCTCGATATTCCCGAGCAGGAACTGAGGAGGGTCGTACAAGGAATCTCCAGCCCGTCCCCGCAGCCAGAGGACCCCGGAAGGGCCCTAGATCCAGGTCTCGAAGAAGATCCGGAGATTACCGTGGAGCTTGTGAACGGGATATTTTATCAAGTGAGCTGCGATGGCACCTTAGTGGCCATTACTGCCGACTATCCCGGACCGCTTCCTATGTCGCGCGTAAGCCAAGTCGAAAAACCCTATCCTCCGAAGAGGACTCCCTTCAGATGTCATGCCTTACCCTTGAAGTGTTGTGTTTTGCGAGAGATGACGATCGGATGGGGCGAGCCCTAGGGACTCGTCGGCCAAGGGCGTCCGGATCGGGCGAGCTCAAGAGGAAGGCGGTAAGGTCGACTTCGCCGCTTCTGACGTAAGACAAAAACTTGTGCTGTGATTATGGTATTTTGAAGTATGACACCACCGTTTGTGTTCTAGCGAGAAGAGGAGCAGCGGACTATATCCGGGATCACCAACCACGCCTCCACCGGCCCGGATTCCAGTAACCGGCCGAGGCGGAAGCGGGAGGCGGGCCGATGCCGCATAGTTCTCCAACGAGAGTGCGATATGCTCTCAGCCACGAATTCAAGTAGAGAGCGCCATGAATCCTGGCGCCGACGGGCCGTGCCGAATAACATCTTTTCTGAAGAGGCATTTAATGCCTTCAATTCGGGAGACGCATATATCCGAGCTGCTCAAGGCGGGCTTGCCCGAGCGACGGGCCAGTATACCAAAGATATATGGGTAAGAAAATTTGATAAGCATGTGTAGCAGTAGCCCCTGAGACATGAAACGGTTGGAACAACTGCTTTAAGGATCAATTTATGCACAGGTTCTTCTAGATAAGAATGAGCAATTGTCTCGGGAGCTGGAGGAATGCAAGGCCGAACTGAGGGCCGCAATTGCCAAGTTAGAGGAACCCCAAAAGCCCTTATTTGGTAACAATTGTCACAATTGTACGAAGGTGCACCAGTTAGTAAATGGCTGATATGACAAGTCTAACAGAAAATTCTGCAGACAATCCCGGGGTGAATCCGGAGGGCGTAAGAGAGGACACATCGCATCTCAAAAGGCAGCTGGAGGCTGGCGAGCGCATTCTGATGCGAGTTAGGCAGGAGAAGAACAATCTTCAAGATGCCAAAGTCCAGCTGGACATGGAGTTAAAAGATCTCCGCGCTCAGCTAGCGGACTCCGTGAAGGAGAACAAAAGGCTTTGGCGCGGCATTTACGTTAAGTGCCTAGACGAACTGTAGTATAGTTCGGCAAGGAAGTATATTGAAAGAATTTTGCTTGCAGGAATGTTAACGGGTCGCCCTGAGGAGGAGATGCCCTCATATGCAAGTGATTTACTGCAAGACCTTTCGCAATTGCACAGGCGAGCTCGGCAAGTTATGCAGGGTGTTGCTCAGCCTTTCTGGCCATCAAGCTTGCTGCCAAATTGCATGGGGGAGCTTGTGAATATGCTTCAAGGAGCACGGCGGCGCTTCCGACTGTGGAAGGTGTCCTCTTGCCGGCAAGGCGCAAGAGATGCCAGGCTATGGTGAAGGCAGCTACACCAAGCTCGACCCGAACCATATGGTCAAGTAGGATCGGCGGGGCCCGATGGGCAAGAAATTCCGTGAGTGCGGTGTATGACCGGTAGTGTTAGCTGCTAAGTATTCTCAACAAGATTGTAAGCTAGATAGCACATTGGACGGTATAGAGGAGGAATATAGTCAGTCCAAGTGGTATGTAATTTAATGGGCATGATTATCCCCTAGCCGGATTAAAATCATTTGTCATGGCGGACCTTTTCTTCTTCCGCCCAGGATCCTCTGATCCGGGTGCATCCGAATACCCACTCAGGTTATACAAAACCGGGGTATGTGTGGAAACAAAGGCGTAGGGGTCATAAGTGCTTGAGCAGCACAAGTACCCAACTAGTTATGTTATATTACATGGATAGTAAGAAACATCTTCCGGGAGAATAGTTCCGTTAGGGGTTCCTTTCCCTGGTGCGATGCGACGATGCACATGTCCCACTACGAACGATGGCGCAGGATACAAGACTTACGGGATTTACGTTGTAATAAACAAACACATCTTTTGTTCACCGACCGAATATTCTCTTAAGGAAGCTAGCTTTCAGCTTCACCCAGTCCGAGGTACACATCCGGCTGAACCGGCAGTAACAATCGCAGAGGTGCTCCCCTTATGCCCTAGCCGAATTAACGGGAACGTAGGGCATAAACACAAGAGCCAGGCAACCCAGCTTGGCAACATCATAAGTCATATCGATGCAAATAATGGTGAAGAAAAGGCACGTATGGAAAAAGAATGCATATGTGATGCGCAGAAAGCCATGTGAGTAATTATTTTTAGCTTCCGTATAGGAAGCCCCCAGGTATTGCTTACACACTTAGTGTGGCCAGAGTGATCCAGAAATCCGCACTGTATTGAATACTTTGTGTGAAGAGAGAAAAAGGTCGAGAAAGGAAAAAGGGATGGAGCATAATTAAAAAGGAGGGGTTAGGATACGAACACTGAGTTCGGTGCTAGGCGTAGAATCTCCGGAGTCTGGCCGCGTTCCATGGGTTCGGCTCGAGTCTGTTATCGGATGCATTACGTGGCGATGCGCCTCCCGGTGAGAACTTTGTCAATGACGAAGGGACCCTCCCACTTGGGTTTGAGTTTGTCCTTCTTCTTCTCCGCTAGGCGTAGAACGAGCTCGCCAATGTTATAAGTTTTGGCCCGCACTTCTCTGCTTTGATATCGTCGAGCTCTGCCTGCCGATAGAATGCGGAGCGGGCTTTTTTTGACGTCGCTGGCCCTCCTCCGAGGCGCCCAAGTTATCCTGCCAATCTAACTCGCTTCCTTCTTCAGACATGCGCACGCATGGCTTAATCATGTATTATGTCGCAGGGTAATACTGCTTCCGCGCCGTACACCATAAAAAATGGTGTATATCCGGTGGTGCGATTTGGCATGGTCCGCAGCCCACAGAGTACGGAGTCGAGCTCCTCGACCCAGTGCGTGTCTGACTCTGTCAAGGATCGCACAAGTCTGGGTTTGATGCCACTCATGATGAGACCATTTACCCGCTCTACCTCGCCGTTTGTTTGGGGATGGTAGATGGAAGTGTAATCGAGCTTAATGCCCATTTTTGCGCACCAAGTTTTCACTTTGTCGGCTGTGAAATTTGAGCCATTATCAGTGATGATGCTGTGGGGGACACCGTATCAGTGTACGACCCCGGATATGAAGTCTATTACTGGTCCGGATTCAGCCATTTTGACTGGTTTATCTTCTATCCATTTGGTGAATTTGTCCACCATGACCAATAAGTATTTTTTCTTATGGCTTCCCCCTTTAAGAGGTCCGACCATATCCAGCCCCCAGACCGCAAAGGGCCAAGTTATGGGGATTGTTTGGAGAGCGGTAGGGGGCATATGACTCTGATTGGCAATGTTGGACAAGGTCCTGTGCGTCTGCTCGGGCCGTCGGCCAATAGAAACCTGTACAGAAGGCCTTGCTGACTAATGCTCGAGCCGCGGCGTGGTGCCCGCCCAGTCCGGCATGGATTTCAGCCAAGAGCTGCCGCCCTTCCTCTTAGGAGATGCATCTTTGAAGTACTTCGGTAGCGCTTTTCTTGTAGAGTTCCCCTTCGTAGACTTTGTAAGCTTTAGAGCGCCGGACGATGCAGCGTGCTTCATTTTGGCCTTCGGGGAGTTCCTGCCTATTTAGGTAGGCCAAGAAAGGCTCGGTCCACGGGGCGATTACAACCATGATTTCGTGGGCCGCGGACGTTATTTCGGTGGTAGAACCTCCGACTATGTCTGATAGTTCGGAATCTGGGGGTTTATTCAGATCCATGCTAGTATTGCCGGACTCCCCTTCCCTTACTACAGATGGCTTGAACAGCCGTTCCAAGAATATGTTAGGTGACAGGGTCGCGTTTAGCGCCGATGCGAGCGAGGACATCCGCCGCTTGATTGTTTTCTCAAGCCACATGGTGGAATTCGAGCCCCTCGAACTGAGCTGACATTTTGAGGACGACATTACGGTAGGCCGCCATTTTCGGGTCATTGGCATCAAAATCTCCATTTATTTGTGACATTGTGAGGTTTGAATCCCCGTGCACTTCTAGGCGTTGAATGCCCATAGAGACTACCATTCAAAGACCGTGCAACAGAGCCTCGTATTCGGCTGCATTGTTCGAGTCGGTGTATAATATTTGGAGGATGTATTGGATCGCGTCTCAAGTGGGAGACGTCAGGACTACACCTACTCCCAATCCGGCCAGCATTTTAGAGCCGTCGAACTGCATGATCCAGTTTGAGTATGCGCCGTACTCTTTAGGGAGTTCGGCTTCTGTCCATTCGGCGACGAAGTCAGCCAATGCTTGTGACTTGATGGCCCGCTGAGGTTTGTATGTTATGTCAAACGGAAGGAGCTCAATGGCCCATTTAGCAATCCGGCCCATAGCATCACAATTATTTATTATGTCATTGAGTGGTACTTCGGAGGCCACCGTAATCAAACACTCTTGAAAGTAGTGTCGTAGCTTCCGGATGCCATGAACACC